>JAWDJC010000006.1:0-1200000 GCA_033682645.1 Phoma sp. ATCC 74077 | reverse complement strand
GGGAATACTGAGCCGTCGTCGCCGACCACCGGACTAGAATTATTCGTCACACTCGGTGATAGCAACTGGTGGTGAGGATCTAACGAGGCGTTGCTCGGAAGGGTTGCTCGTTGCGCGTTGTAAGTGTTAAGAGTACCAGAAGTCAGCAGCGACATGTCTACGTTTCCTTGAAAAGCGGGGAAGGTGGTGGTTGAGGCGTTGTCGGTGAAGGTCAAGCCGGAGAACTCGTCCAAGACTTGTCCATTGAAGTTAGGAGTCGTGTAGTTGGTGGGGTCTTGATAATTCGGGTCACTCATGTACCCTGCTTCTGGGCTGAGGTGTTCTGCCGAGTGCGATGGCGAGATACCTTGGCCGTTGCCGTAGTACGATCCTGGGGATAGACTATAATTTTGTGTTTGGGCGTAAACATTTGGCGGAGGATACGACATGTCCGGATGTAATGAGGAATCGAACGAGGAGCCAGCATTTGGTGTGAATATGGATTCTTGCCCAGGGGTACTGGATGACGGGATTGGAACCATGGATCCGTCGTATGCCATAGCTGTTGGCTCTGCAGAGAAGGTAAATGTGCCTTGGGCATCTGGCATCAAGAAGTTGCCGGGTGTAGGGACATGTTGATAGCCATTAGCCTGCGCATCCTGAAGGTGGCGTTGTTGGCGCCGCTGGCCCTCATAGGGCTGTGTGTGGGCGTCGACGGCGTTCATTGTCACTCCAAAACGTGCTAAGTTGCCAGAAGGCAGACTCGAGACTGATCGGACAACGGAGATTGACGAACGATGGCAGCAATCAGGACCAGATTGAAAGGTAACGTGACTCCAGAATCCGTTGCTTAGGGAGGCATAGTGCTGCCTGGCGGCTGGTAATGGGAATTATGCGAAAGCCAGGTAGCCAGACGAAGGAAAGCCGGGAAAGCGTCGCGGCGCGTCAGAAAGCGCAAAACACAGTGCGAAGAGGCGAAATGGAAGAGAGAAATATCGCAGCGTGGCCGATGAGGAATAAAGTCAGACAGCTGAGGCTTGACAGTTGCGATCTGCCTCGCACAAGACGGAACTTTGAAGCCGTCGAAGCTAGAGGCAGTGCCGGTGCTCCACGAAGTTGACCACCTTCACAGCGGGTCGCTGGTGGAAGTCGGGTAAGAGTGCGCGCGAGCAACAAGAAGAAGACGTGAACCGATCTGTTGGCTGGCAGCAGCAGTGCGGAACCCGTAGTCGACGATAGAGCCCGCCG
Organism: Phoma sp. ATCC 74077; assembly: GCA_033682645.1. Classification (NCBI taxonomy): domain Eukaryota; kingdom Fungi; phylum Ascomycota; class Dothideomycetes; order Pleosporales; family Didymellaceae; genus Phoma; species Phoma sp. ATCC 74077. The sequence continues at coordinate 1,198,773 of JAWDJC010000006.1, read as the reverse complement.
CAGCAGCGAGGGAGAATTCGAGGCACCGGTCAAGGCTGATTCCCCCTCCAGATGTCCAGAATGGTAAGACCGGGGTAGAGGGCTGAGTGCCAAGCAGACGCCGGTTTGCGGGCGCTCGAAACAGTGAGGGCGCAGGGTGCTCTGACGTCTGGTGGCCGAAAGAAAGGTGCAGCTTGCTTGAAAACAAGCGCGACAGCGCGACGGGAACTGCGAGCTTGACTGGCGTCTCGAGGCAGATTTGCAGATGCGTGACACGCTCTTGGCAGGCTTGATACAACGGCACAGCCTCAGCTGCTAGGAAGCGGGAGCAAGGGCGAACACGGGGCGGGTGGCTATGCTTTTGGTATCATATCTCACGGCGATGTTGGCCCTCTCTCTGTTGCATGTCTCGAGCTGTTGCTGTCATCATATTCATAATTATAATCCTTCGTCATTGAGTGTCCATCCAGCACTCATCAGCGAGGAGACGTACTGCCAGCTTCCGTTGTCCGCCTGCGCATGCTGGCGCTTAACCATTTAGCAGCCGATGCCGAGGGTGCTATATAAAGGAAAGCCAAGCCTGCAGTTGCTCTTCGTCTGAAGCGTGTGCTATCCACCAGCAGGTGTCTGCAGCAGACTAGCTTGATTATGTTACAAACCGGGGTTTGAACACGCCTGCTAGCCTTTATCACCTTCTGAGCTTGCAAAGGCCGGCACCTGCCCTAGAGCCTGTTGTTGCATGTTCAGCCACGATGCAGATGCAGATGCAGATGAAGCTTTCTTAGCCACGTCGCAGGCCGATGGATTAGTGGCTGGTCCCCGTTTCACGGAGCGAAGCCGGATAGGGTCCGAACGTTGAGTGGGGCTCCGGAGATATGGCTACATGGACAGAGAGGTAGAATGAAGACAATATGTACATGGTTGTCCAGACTGGAGAGGAACAGGTGTGCTGGATATTGATTATGGGCGAGCACTTTTCTCGAAATAGCTGTCATTCAGTTCTGCCTCGTCAAAACAGTAGCTTGGTGCGATGCGCTGCCCCTCGATAGGTTGTGATATAGAGCTTCGAACAGTGCGCGCTGACTGTGACGATAAGCCACGGTCGGGGAGAGCCACAATGGGCAGTGACGGTACGACGTGAACGGGCATCGATGGAGAGTTGGGGCGGCAGACTTGTACGAGGCTGAACCTCTGAGATTGCAATGCAGAATGCCATATGCAGACATGTCTATTGAACCCTTACAGTCCTCGATTTGCCATAACGGATAAAGTAGTGGTGGAAGGCGTCGTAACTGAGAGTTGATGGAATAGCAGGGCGGACAAGGAGTCGTGGATCGCAGGGGAAGGACTCAATCAATGCTTTGCAAAGCACCCAGGTTCGGTCACATTAACGGAGTACCGTCGCCTATGTGAGGCACCAAACCAAGTCCAGCAGCTGTGCCTATGCTGTTGAGGAGAAGTGGACACTGGCCTTCTGTTGAGGCGCGACTCCATGACAATGAGACATCTCCTACGGCAGTGGTACTCATTGGGTATTTATGGACACATTCTCAATCATCCTGTCTTTCGTGGTTTCGGGAGAGAGATGTCCTGAGATCTTCGTAGACATAGCCCGAAGCCCAACAAAGGATAGCCTCCCAAACGCGTTGGGGCTCACCAGCAGTAGTTGAGCTTTGCCCTAACGTTGCCGAGTGGAATCAGACGGCATCTGATTGATCCATGGACACTGCACGCGAGGGCCTGCGATGGGGCTAACCTTTTCCGCGGGCAGTCGCACCTGGCATTTGAGAATGCGGGCAGGCGCAACCGTTCGGCGGAACGGAGACTAAGCACCACTCGTCTCTCTGTTCGCAACGATGGATCAAGATTTTGTTCAGTTCTTTCTTCCTTCCTCCTCAATCCTTCGGCCCTGTAACCCTCGTGCTCCCCTCGCATCGCCAGCACCGCATCCTCAAGTTTCCTGCGCGTCGCTGCTTGCAGCCGCATGTGACAGCATCACAGGACTAATTCAGCACCACCCAGCGTAGCGCTCTCAAGAATTCAGTGCCATTGAGAGTTCATACAGCTCTGACTGCCTTGCGCTGCCAAAACTCAAATCGCCCTCTCATCTTCCTACCAGTTGTGAACGCTTCCCTTCCTTGTAGCGTTCCCCGCACGCTGCAGCTATGCCCGGGCTCGACCAGATCATCCCACGACCCGACTCTAGGGAGCTTCTCCCACCACTACTAGCGTGCCTCTCGACGGCTGGCACATCGAAAGACGCCCCGCCAGGCCTGCTACCTCTTTTGTCACCCATCCTCCGCCAGCGAGTACAGCTTCTCTCATCTGGCGAGTGGCTTTCACTGCTATGTTGGGACAGAGAAATAGGCTCAAGGTTACCACAAGTAATTGAGAAAATACACGTCGAACCACACCCAGCTTCAGGCGAGATTGAGGTGGAAGAACCAGATCAGATACTGTTCCGGCGATCGGACCATGAAACACTACACTCAAGATTGGTCCTGGCCGAGTTTGGCATCATACCGACATATTTGTGGTGTACAGGTGGTGATGGTGGGAGCAGGTGGTTGCTTGCTGAGCTAAGAGGAATTGAAGATACCGACGATGGCACGCAATGGTTCGAGAGCCTAGCTGAGGCGAATGACGCTGGTTTCCAGCGGAAGGCAGTCAAGAGTAACGGAATCGCAACGCAAAACGCCTCGCTACAACCTCAGCCGACGAAGGATGACGACGATGATGATGACTCGTACTGGGCGGCCTACGACCGTACGCCTGGCAGAACCCCCCAGCATAAGCGATCTCCCGCCCCAATGACCAATAGCCGAACGCAAATCGGGCCAACACAGTCCGAGCTAGAATATTTTGCGCGATATGCCTCTGAGGTACAACCTGCGCTTGACGCTCATGACCCTGACGAGGAGAGCCCAGCACCTGGCGAATCGACCCTGAACGGGAACGCATTGAACTATACCCGTGAACTCCAGACCGAGCCACTCGAAACGACCAACTTCGGAGCAAATGGCTACGACTCGTCTATGCCACCAGCCTACACAAATGGTCTGACAAATGGCAATGATCTCACCGGAAATGATCGCCCAGAGCACATCGAGTCCACTGAGGAGAGCCGTAGTGCAGCACTAAACCATCCACGACCTTCCTCCTCAGCATCTACCAACTCTGTGGAAAGGCTCGAGCGTCAAGCAGAGAATTACAGCCAAGCAGAGCTCGCCATCAAACAGCATATCAGCACAGATATCAAGAGCTTGTTCCGCCTAGCCAAGGCGTCTGGTATCGATCGGGAAGAGTTCGAACGCATCATTCAAAGAGAGCTAGAGGTTTTACCTCTGCTCGAGCGAGAGATGAATTGAATTTGATGAGACACGAATTGATAACAGACTGTGATGGTATCGTACTTGATCTTTCAAAGGGCAAACCATAAGCATTCTTCATTAGCATCCTGCGGCGTTGGGTAGCATAGCTTGAGACGTATTATAGCATTTCCAGGCACTGGCAATTTGATCGATGATATATTTATGGTATCCTGACTTGCTCTTGATGAACATGTCCTGAATAGGGAACTCCCAAAGCCATGTCTTTGTCCCAGGTTTGTTGTTTGCGACGAGGACAACTGCCAGATTAATAGCAGGTATGCTACTGTTCCATTGGCCCAAATAGGGTTGTATGCCTTGTTATGACCCGACTACTCCTGTCTTGTCCCCAATCTGCTTCATTCAAGCCTTTCTCCGCCGCTGGCTTCCACTACCACTCGCAATCTTCGCCCCACTAGCCTTCAGCTGCTCTAGAATCTCGACTGCGTTTGAGCTGTTCAAGTTCAAGCTCGTCTGCAGGCCACCCTCACTTCCACTTCCCCTTCCAATCTCCTCGACCACGTTATTCGGATCCGCAGCACCGATGACAGGAACCTCGGACGCAAGCCATTGCTGGAAGGGCTTCGCGATGAAGTAACCGTCGGAGGTGAACCAACGGGTCATTGGGGCGCGGATGTGGATCTTTTGTTGCGGGTTTGAGCCGTATGGGGCAGGTGTAAAGACAACGTCGCATTCGTAAATGGGGATGTGTTTCTTGGTGGAGGATGATATCCTGACCTGTCCTCCCTGTGAGCCTCAAATCAAGCTGGAGCCTGTGTTCGTGGGGTAGTGCAAACGTACCTTCCCCGTCCTCCCCTCGCCCTCATATACCACGCCCTTTTCTACGAACCATAGCCAGTAGCTGAAGACGCCATTTAAGAGGAAGTATGCGACTACTGCAGGTAATGTATACGGCTTCGAGGCTTCCCACCCAAACTTCCAATCAAAGTAGAACAGTGCTCCAGCTATGATGACGGCAGTATAGCCGAGCACTAACCGGACATCGGTCTGGGTGTGTATTTGCTTGAACTTGAGGGAGTGGAGGTAATTTGGGAGAGCGTCATCAGTTGTGTTCTTAAGATCTAAACGCATATGTTAGTCAGGGCGGATCATCACTACTGTAAGTGCTGGGAATTGATGCTTCACCTGAGAGCGAGTGGACTGCGATTTTCTGTGTCGCGGACATGTTGAATGGTTAGAGTGCTGCAGTATATAATCTGAGAAAGCAAACAAGTAGTTGTGGAGCGTAAAGCTCGCGGAGTTGGAGTAGATGGAGCTTTGGTGGATGGACACCTTTCCACAACTGAGCGCGGACCCTGGTCTCGCGAGTCCCGCCGCTCGGAGGTTCGCATGAGAGCTTTCATCATCAGGCACCGCAACCTCACCACAACGAACCCACCCCCTGCTCAACACGCGCAATTCGTTTACTCCCGGCAAGATGGGACAGCCCGTAGTACAGACGATCCATAGGGATCCTGCTCTCTTGTATGTTGACGAAGCTGTCTGGAAGACGAAGCAAAGCACGGCTGACCGTCACACAGTTGGTGGATTCTGCTCCCCATCACAGTGGTCATGGTAGATTCCCTAATATTCCCATCACATCCATGTATTCTAAAACATCCTCCAGATCCTAACTGGCATCCTCCGCCACTACGCAATGACGCTCCTCCAAACTCCTCCCAAGAAAGCCGACCTTCCAAAAATCCGACAACAGCGATCCCTCGTCCGTGGCGTCAATCTACGCACCCACGCCAATGTTCTCTCTCCCTCCTCCTTCGCAGCTCGCAAATCTTACATGGTGCAAGCCTTCCAGGAGGGCAAGTTTTTGGCAGAGCCGGAGCAAAGGGGCAAACCCAGGCCAAATCCTATGAGCGATCCGGCAGCAATGGAGGGCATGATGGGGATGATGAAAGGCAACATGGCCATGATGATCCCCCAGACCTTGATTATGGGGTGGATTAATGCTTTTTTCTCGGGATTTGTGATTAGTAAGTCTGCCTTTTCTTTTCCTCATCTTGTCAAACCGTCATCGAAGCACAGGAATTATGGCTCTGAAGGAACATTGAAAGCGCCTCTTCGATCAAGTTCTGGACTCGCTTTGCCTGGCTCGAGAGCAACACTCGACAGGAGCGGGTCTCGTACCCGGCGCTTTGCAGTCAACATCATGCTAAAGCGAAGTCTATTCGGCGAGCACCACACGGGATAGACCTTTGTCTAGAACGCCGAGCAAGCAATATTTCGGCACAAGCAATATTTCGGCACAAGCAATAATGCGGCACCTTCCGAGTCTGTGAACTCGGGACCTTGGCTAACCAATGTTGATCCACAGTGAAACTACCCTTCCCGTTGACGCCACAATTCAAATCAATGCTGCAGTCTGGCGTGGGTACTCGCGATCTGGATGTCAGATGGGTATCCAGCTTGTCCTGGTACTTCCTCACTCTATTCGGACTGCAGCCCGTCTATAACTTCATTCTGGGGAGCAATAACGGTACGTACCACCCATGCTTGACATTGAAGCCCCGTCACCTATCTAAGCCGAGCTGATACCGCATGTCCCCAGCCGCCAACCAGGTTACACAACAGATGGCTATGGCCAACCCAGGCGCGGGCGGCGTCATGGGTCCTGAGCAAGACCCTGACAAGCTGTTCTTGAGCGAAGCTGAGAATTTGGAAGTGGTGGAGCACCGATGGATCCTCGAGGGAATCGAAGATCGTCTAGTCGCCAAATTTGCGGCGTGAAAATCGGCGCAGTGATGGCGTCAGTTGCTTGCTATAATATAGCCTAGATGTTGACTGTCACGGCATCTCGAGGGAGGGTTCAGGCAGTTATCATCCCACGTTGTGATTCGTGCAGGGGTGCCTGATCCGCACAGCCGGCCGCGAGATAGCCAATTCTTATGACAGTCCTCCTGTCCCAGTCGTACGGTAACTGTGGCAGTAGTATGAGGTGGAATGCAGACATAGCCAAGGATCTGCGGGGACAGCATAACAGCTGGTACGCCAAGTGTCAGCACTCCCAGTATGGTCACCAAGAATAAGATGATGAATTCAATCTTGTCATCACAACTGCAAGCAGAGCCGCAAGATAGTGTCGTGTTTCTGTATAGCGGATGCTTGCTGAACGGGATGGCATCCAGCTCGCCCAAGCGCCGATGCAGGGGTAAAGCAGCGTCCTCGAGGTGGTCCTTGATTCGGAACGGTGAGCAGGGCTTCTAGTCCTCCAAAAGCCCACATTTCCCCGCCACCACTCACCTCTCAAGTTACGCGGGTCGCACCGCCCCCAATGCGCCCCGACGCCCAACCTACTAATTACAAGTCCTGTCCAGCAGTCGATCAGTCGCAAGTGGTGTGTGTACCTGAAGTATGAGGCAACCGCGGAGGTGGGAACGGAGCGTACAGTCGGCGAAACAGCCTAGGCGTATCTTCTCCGCTTCCTTCACCACTCAGGTTAATGCTGTAGTCGCGACTACGATCGTTCGAGTGCTCTTTAGCGATGTACGACACTTCGAGCAGGCAAACAATGCTTCGCCCTGTCTTAATGCCTGGCAGCACTTCTCGAAAGAATTGCGCCCCATCAAATGGGGCTCTCAGTGTCAACTCTCCAATAGAATGAAGCCGCTCTACCACCCTCTTTCCAGTCCTGCTCGGTTGACAGACACTCTCTCCTCTCGATCGGGACTTGGGCTGCTCAATCAGCAGCTTTCGCTCCGCGGCGTCCTCAGAACGGTCAGGCCCCTGATGCAGGTGCGGGAGCACAGAAACAAACACACCATGACTCCTTCATGCGCGGCCTCCAGATGGAGCTGCGGGAATCTTCAGGCAAGATGATTCGCTTTCATAACTCTCATATGTGTCGTTCGCTTCATTGCTCGATCGCGCTTTCGGCCCCCAACAGTGAACATGTGGGCTGGCACACTAGCATTCACATCGCCCGGCTAGCTCGCATCAATCCATCCGAGCTTGCGTCTGTGCGGTCCATGGGATACAGCTTAAGCACGAGGTGAATTCGGGGAGCATCGCGATATGGTAGGGATCTGCCGCATCCATGGCGTAATTACTTTTCTATCTGGGGCTTGGTTTTGGCGGCTTGATCCTATCCGCTTCGGCGGCCAGAGCTAGACGCCCACACATCCGAGAGTGGTGGCTGACCAGCTGTTCCATCCCAAGCGACACGATTCACCGGTGGATGCAGATACAGGGGTCGCTGCAAGCCAATTGCTAGGAAGTTCAGCCAGCTTCTCATTGGCGGTTCCATGCGGCTCTGCTCGACCATCCACCATAAAGCGAGTAAAGCATGAGAGCTCGAGAAATGGGTACACCAGACCATATTCGTGGGCAGTGCAACTCAACATCAAGTTTCTTACTCTGTTGCCTTGAAGTATTACACTTTCTATCGATGCTCCGCCCCTTTTGTCCTACTATTTCCCCATCTAGTCCCAGCTCGTGGGCTACCTGTATTCGGCCACCACGACAGCAGAGAATTACTGTCATCTTGCTGTCATCTTGACTGGGTCTGAATGAAACCGTGAGGTGGAATTCTCGAGCTCATAACTGATCGATACTTTCCTGGCTTTATCTGTCCAGCAACCACGCCATCGCGCTCCAATTGATCCTCAATTGAGTACAACGGCGCTCTTACCTGATTGAAGCACATCTCGGCTACTTCAATCACACCCACTCGTGTCACCATCAAAGTTCAGCTATGGCACAACAATTCGGAGACCTGCCGCAAATACCCCAGAGCATGGACGACTCACGCTTCACCGTCTGGGGAGCGGACCACAATAGCTACATGCAAACATACAAGCACCACGCAATTAGCTTCAGTACGGAAGAAGACATCTACTTCGATAACTTCGACAATGGGGTCGTAAGCATGCAACCAATGCAGCGGTTCATGCTCGATCAGTGCCCACTCACCCCGGGCTTGCTCAATGCGAAGATTCCCCTGCAGATTCACCATGATCGACACTATGAGCAACAATGGCCATCGGCGGACTGCTATCGAAACGTTTCGCCAGACCGAACTTCTGCGTCAGGCAACTCCAGTTACGCCACTCAAAATGAACTTTGTTCACCGCACACATACCACTCTGTTCCGTATGGCAGTCCTACTGAGTACTCTCAAGCTACGCTACCTTATCCATCAACTGAGCACTTCCATGATGGATCATACCTGTCCGAGAGAGCTGTACTTGGTGGTAGTATCAGCCTACGGGAACTTGAGTACGAACACCCAGAGCCGGAGCCGGAGCCAATCACAGAAGAAGTCGACAGTGTCAGCATGAAGCAAGAGGCTATATGCAACCATGATCACGGCATCGTAAAGGTAGAGACGACGCCCAACTACAAGTATGCTGATTCCGGCATCGGCAACTCAGTGCGAGACGCTGAATCTGTTCAACCGATCGACTTCTACGAGGAGCCAGCCTCGGATTCGGATTACACTCCTTCGTCAAGCCGTTCAGGAAAACGCAGACGGTCTTCAGCCTCGAACGGTAGCTCAGGTCGGGTTCAAAGACGCCGTGGTCATGGTCGTAAAGACTCCAAGGTCTCAAGCCCCCCAGCTTCCACTAGGCCACCCAAGAGGGCCCGTGGAGCTTCGAATACTTCTAGGGGCGTGACTGATATGGGTACCCAGCCAGACGATCGACGGTCATTCCCCTGCCCGTTGGCTGGATATGGATGCGCGTCCAATTTCTCTTCGAAGAACGAATGGAAGAGACACGTCAGCACTCAACACATCAAGCTCGGCTACTGGCGCTGCGACCTTTGTCCGCCAACAACTGATCCGAATGATGAGCAGTCGTTCTATTATAACGATTTCAACCGCAAAGACCTCTTCACACAGCACCTTCGCCGCATGCACGCTACACCCAGAGATAACTCGTCTCGCAATCAAAAGGAGTTTCCCGTCACTGAGGACAACCTTCCAGAGCATCAAACACGCTGCTTTCTCTCTCTTCGAAGTCCCCCGCAGCAGTCAACCTGTCTCTTCTGCGACCGGACGTTCGATGGACCAACATCCTGGGAAGAGCGGATGGAGCATGTTGGACGTCATCTCGAGAAGGATCGCAAGAATGGTGTTGATACATTCGACTTCACTGCATGGAATATGGACCAAGGACTTGAGCAATATCTCCTTGATGAGGGTCTCATTGTGAGAGAAGAGGGTGAATGGAAGATTGGTGATGGGAAGCCGAAAAGGCAGGCTGCTGTTGAGAGCGAGGATGAATCGGAAGAGGAGTGAAGAGGTTCCAATATCACATGCAACTTAGCGTATCATACAAGCAGGCAGACTTAAAAGGTAGGAGACGATGGTAATATCACGATACGTCACGAATTTCCTTGGGCTTGATACCCTTTCGGCGTTCACCATACGATGTTTTCGGCATTTTTGTATCCTGGTGGGTTTCGCTATACATGGTAAACTTATGAATAGTCAAAATACACTTCCAGTTGCGTCTAAAACATCACATGTCCTTTCCACATGCAATCAATCATACCAACTGCTATGTCCGAGTCTCGTCATGCTACTAATCTACATAGCCACAGACAGAGTCAGCCACATCTGCATCCCTGTATCCTCAAACAGCGAGATGCCAGTATTCGACAGCAAGGTTCACAGCCACACGTCAAGTCGAAATGTCTCAGCCTCCACACAAGCTCTTGTAATATGCCTGCCTAACCAACCAAGTATTACGTCCAAAAAGGGTCTTGGAAATAGGCCGCAGCACATACCGCATCACATACCGCATATTGATTGGGTAGAATAGACCTTTGGCACATCCAATGATACTATCAAACTTCATGTTGAACAAACAGCCGTCATACATGCAGTCTACAGTGCAAAGCTACAAGGCAGCACCGCATAGCTGGTTCGTGGGAAGAATGCTAGAAAATGAAACATTCTAATAACCGCCGGGACGGAGCTTAGAAGAGGAAGTTCACCGGATGCGGTGAGATCTTTAATCCTCCGCGTGGGATATTGTGGTGAGACGTGATGGCGGGATGCAGGGGGTCGGAGTCAGGGTACAAGTGGGACGAATCGCCCGCTAGGGCTGAAACGAGGTTAGACGCACGAAGGGAGATACTAGCTAGAAAGGACTCGGTGAATGCTCTTGAGCATTGTAAGATCGGACATTCCTCCAACATAGTAAACATGCATCTGTGACATTCTCATATATCGAACATGGCCAATTGAGCGAGTCCCCATAGTATGCCGGATATCGCGTTGAAACACCCAACCTTCGCCTCATTAAACCACCCCGCTCCATGACCGATCATATCCTCTCCATCCAAACAAATCACACCATCATTTGAACCAAGCTGACAGCATCCAACCCTTTCCCTTCGACATGACTTTGACACGTTGTCGTTTTGCCTTCTTTCTGCCTGAGGCTCGCTCGCGTCAGGCAACAAGTGAGGCTGAGACACCCTTAGCCTGCATGCAGATACGAGCTTGCTAGACTCCCTCCATGCATAGTCCTCCGTTACTCGAGGACGGCTGCGCCCCACTACAACCTGGCGATCGCGCCGTTGATCATTAGAGCTGTTGATGACGCAACATAATCAGAGGCCTCGATGTAGAAATGTGCCGGTTCTCGTGCATCTGTGCTTGCGTGTTGTCAAGTGGAGGACGAAGCTGCAGGGGCGCGTGCAGGAATAGTTCCGGGAACAAGAGGTCAGAAGATTACCTTTGGGGTAGTTCCGATTGCCAGTCGTGCTAAGAAATGGTGTTGTCGTTTGTCGTCAAATTTGTCACAAGCTCGTGTCGAAGGGCCCAATGTACTCGCGTCCGTACCACACCCTCTCTGGTATCCTCTCATGGAGAAAGTGTCTGGATACTAGTTGTTTTAACATATATGAAGATCCATCATCGCGATTGAAACAAGAGTTGACCGAAGTGTTTCTGAGTTCAACATTACCCTTCTTTGCCCCTCTTGGATGAGCGAGCAGATATTTACGTGCGATAGGCAGCGACAGAGATTTCCCTCCTCTTACTCACCAGGGTTAGAGAAATCCTTGAATATGAAAGCACTATTTGAAGACTAGCAGTTTGACTTCTGTTCCCAGATTGTGAGAGATTTAGATTTCATTTGGCCAGTATCGCTGAATCTTAGCAACCACAGAGCGACGCAAAGTACGTTTCGAGTAGTGAAAGCCTTAGTCCTTGCCAACTATCCAACCTCTTACAGCCACAGTGCTCAATCATGAACCCTCGTCAACACCGAAATTTGGTAGATTTGGTTGCAGAGAAGACAGTGATGGACAACTAGAGTTAGCTCAGGCTCAGCATTAATCATCAAACATCGCGCAAAGTTCCAACACTATTGTCAAATATGGAGATTTTGCTCTAGACAATTTCTCACCTAGTGGAGATCGGTTTTGGTAACTACTCTTTCAATCAAGGTCTTACTCGTCATGCACACCTCTCTTCTCTAAACCTTAGTCGAAGACCAAGAGAGACCCAAGATTGGATAAAGCCCTACTTCTGCCGTAATTTAGCATCGCTCGACTTCAAAAATGTTTTTTGCTACAGTTATACTTCATAATACAGGCCTTCCGTGCGTAGACTTTACTTCCCTAAAGCCAGTTACATTACGTTTTCAGCATGTGCGATAAAGGAACTCTTGCCTTACTAGCTATTAGCACAATTTTAATGCCTGCGTTAGATAACATCAGTGAATTCCTTCTAAGAGTCCTGGACATCTTGGAGCCACCTCCTATGGTTCACCACCTAAGACATATGATAGAGTAAAAAGAAATATTACAAGGAGCAACATTTCGCAGTTCACTTGCAAGATGAGGTGAAACCGCCAGGACCAGACCGCGAGGAGGTTCGATCAGCAGATTAAACCTGGCAATTGGACGACCCACGTCTTACTCCCTACGTCAAGCGGCGCCTCTGCCTATCTTCAATCAAGATTAATATGAAGCTTCCGCTTGTGAAGAACCCCGCCTTCTCCCTCATTTGGGCTATTTGCTGTCCTGGGCTTGCCGCGCGGTACGACCGTTCGCTGTAGCCAGATCATCCTGAGTAATTGACTTCGTCACAGACAATGATGATGTCTTCGTTGTTAGCCCGCTCAGCATAAACTCAAGCAGCCCCACTACCCTTATGGGCATCACCTACTAGGGCAGCGCAATGTGCGGTAGTACTTTTACGCTGGCATAGGCTATATCCTTGATATGGCCGATAGACGTGGTATATCTATGAACACTTACAAGCACGCCATATCCTCCTGAAGACATCTGCTAACGCTCATTTCCCCTCGCAGATGACGATAAAGTGTAGGAGAACGGTGACAAGAACTGCCATGAATGCTATGACTGCAGATCAAAGCCCGCAATCTGTGCTTTCCACGCGCCTCCTCCAGAACTGTGAGAATGTCAAGGGCAGTATTGCTACTCTTAAGAAACATAACGGCAGGGGTAAATGCTATTTGAACGACTTCTAAGATAACAAAGTTGAACAGTCTATCTGTCGTGTGCATGAGCTCTCCCATCCATGACGGTAACGACATCAACAACGGCATGATCAGCGCCAACTATGTGACAACGATTGTCCCAAAGGCTACTGCTGAGAGTACACTTCTCACACCGAGGACTTCCCTCTCCGACACACTCGTTGATTGGGTTATTATGGTCCTAGATCCATAGCAGCAATCGAAGAATTACAGAAGAGTCCGAGGATAGATGTGAATAGAATCATGGAGCTCTCTATTCTTATCGGCAGACGTGAGTGATCTCTTCGCTCTGGAATATTGGTAATACGAGAGAATGCTGCTATCGACAAGGCGTCAGCTCGTAGACCTTTAACCCACGATGTAGATGTGTTCTAGATTAGTATTGAGTTGTTGAAAAAAGTGTTTAATGTTGAACATTTGTCTGTAAATGATGACACAATTCCATCTCATTTCCAAACCCCCAAACTCCAACTCTACGTCGATGCTAGAACCTTACTCTGCAGCGAGCATATTTCTACGATCGCGCTCACACTACTCAATTCCTGCCGACTCGCCTGCATGTGCTCCTTCACAAATTCTTCTGTAGACGCTTCAGCTGCGCTCGCCATTTTGCCCCAATAAGCAACGTCTTTTGTTCCTGCAGGGAGGAGATGGCTTTCCCCAGAGAGACGTAATAGAGCTTCTTCGATTTCTCGGTCTGCGGAGAGAATTTGGGCTTCGAGATAGACAGACTGTTGGAGAAGAGCGCGCTCGCTGCTTGCAATTTGGGCGAGGTGGGTAAGATGTGGGAATATTTTGTTGATGGGCATGAGAGGTTTGGATACGTTGCGCGACTTTTCCGGCCTTTGGGCATGATCTTTGCCGTCTATGCCATTGTCTGTAGGCGCTGATGGTGGCTGTTGTAGGCCTTCGATGGACCCAATGAGACTTGCACGGGATGATATATATTGATTGTACGAATCCTGGATTTGAACTTCCGCTGCATCGGTATTCACCGGAGCTGCATTGCTCACAGTACGTTTGATCGGCGAAGCATCCTCAAGGAAGATAGAGTCTTCCTCCAGCTTCGCTAATTCGCCCTGAACCCACTCTACAATCTCATCTCTTGCGTTTTCGAGCGCGTAGATTTGGCATTGCAGGGTCGGTGATCCTCGTGAATCGTTGTGAGCTTTTCTCCTATCGGCTTGTGCGCGCTCCATACTTGCTCTTGCTTCTAGTACTTCCTGCTTCAACCTGAGAATACCAATTTGATCATCTTGAGTCCGAGAGAGATGGTCCAGCCGCTCGGCAGGGAGATCTGGCTGCTCGCCTATTGTGTCTTTCACTAGTGCCCTCGGGTCTAGAGGCGCGCTGGATGGCTTTGCGCCGACCAATTTGTTTAGGGCCTCTTGAATGACTTGTAGCTCTACATATCGACGGCGTTGTCGGAGAAGAGATACATAGCCTCTGGTGACCTCGTTGTCGTATTCCGACTCAAGTTGAGTGGGGCTCTGATCAACATGTTGATCACGCAGTGCTTCGAGCGAAGCTTCGAGCTCGCGATGTCTCGTTTGTGCCTGGTTCCTGAGCCGGAGAGCGTGTAGGTATTCTAACCGGATATCCTTTAGGCCAGGAGGGTTTGTATTGACAGCCGACAGATCGTGCGGGCATTCATGGTTCAAATGCTGATTCTGGGTCGCGGCATTAACAGGCCTGAGACCTGAGGTCAGGTATTTTGAGAGAGTCCGGCGAATTCTTAATGTGTCTTCGCGGGAGTTGATATATGATGATAGAGCTCGATCGACCTCGGAGATTGGACATGTTGTTTGGGCTGGCATGGTAGGTGGAGTAGATTTGTTTACCCCTTGCAAGTCGTCGCGTCGCTAAGGAGGGTCTTGAAGGCTTTCGCGATCTTGCAAAATGCTCAGGATTCTTGGGAGTCAGTGTATATTAGCCTATCAATATCCAATGGGTGGTATATCTGTGTTGGGGAGTGGACGGCTAAACACTCGGTTTTAGCTTGGTGCTACGGCTTCCGGAGCTAATATTAGCGCATATCACGAAGTCATGTGATGATAGCGTCCACTCCCGAATAGCCTCCATCTGGGATCTCTGCTACTGTTTACGCGTGCCACATGAGGCCAGTACTCGAACCCAGCAGGCAAAGCCGCATTGCACAGATGTCTTGCTGCTGAAGGCTACAATCACGCGGCTACAGTACCACTGGTAACATTGAATGCATGGAACCTCCCTCATCTTCACATGCACGAAACTAGGGTCAAGCAGAATGATGACAATTGGATTATTTGGCATACTTCAATGTTGTATCGGGCATCGAGATCACATCAGTGGTGATGCGATCAGCCAGTTAGTCAATATGTTGAGAGGCCGGAAAAGCGGAAATGACGAGTCCTGGATTTTCTTCTGTTGTTTCAAGACTGGGTTTCACGAAGATGTGGTGCAAGTATTCGCTCCTACCACCCACCTCGAGGGCTTCAACGGCCAGTTGGAATTCAATCTGGCTGTCCTCATTCCATGGGTCTCTGTATCTCTTCTAGGAGTGCGACACTTGGGAATTCGTCCTCTAGATGGTTATGTGCATCTGAATTCTTCTGTTTCTGCGCATGTTACATCGGCGGTGCTGACAGCAATCTGAATAGCGGGGCGAGAGTAACTCAAACTTAATAAAGTAGGATTGGAAAAGCATGGCCATCTGTGGGTCAATGGTAGTGATGAAGGCTAGTTACGGAACGAGGGGGTTCTTCATATCCCTCTCTGGGAGACAAGACCAGTGTAAGACGTAGCTGGCAATGTTTTGTGTGCGGCCTGGGCATGTAGCGCAGGAACGGTGATGTACAATAGGGTTGTATAGGAGTGGAGCGAGGTTAATGCGTGCGAGACAGAGCCGCCCTCGGTCCGGAGTATGCTCCACTCGCGCAGATGAATGAAATGCGCATTACGGCAGGGTCAGGGCCTGCAATGCGTCCTGTTGAGATGGGCTTCTGTGACGCTCGCGCCGCGGCAGCAGGCAGCTGGCAGCATGGACTGTACTCGACATGGAGCGGAGAGGAGAGGAGAGGAGAGGAATGGGACGGTCCCCACGCCTGACAAGTCTGATCCACGGTGAGTGACGCGACTTGGACAACGCATCGCTCCGCGTGCACCAATTGGACGCGCGAGAAGAGCCGGCCCTAGCGTTGGGGTGCTCGAATGCCGGCCCAGTGTGCTGGCGGGCAGGGCATCGACTCGAAAACAGAGCAGTGGCGGCCTGCAGGTGCTCCAGGGAACGGGCCACCGCCTAACATTAAGGTTGTCTTGGCCGACAGGGGTCGCCGACTTATTGGACCTTCAATGGATGTTATTTCGCTTCAGGTCCCAAAGGAGCCCTGCGTGCCCTGCTCGAGGGCAGCTGCCTCACACTTCTCCTTTTTCACCTGGACGAGCCATTGTTGCAGGCCTGGACAGCTCTCAGAGGTGCACTGCCCGACTACACCACCACCTGCGCTCGGCGTCGAATACCTCCTGCCCTGCGTCACCGCGCTCTTGCCTCCGCGCGCGACCCTCCAGCACGCCGCATCCCCGTCCCCTCGCTCGTACATTCTGCCGGGGAACGATTCAACCGGGCATGTCCTAGGCCTCCCCGCCCCAATTCACTATGCCTTTCTTCAAGAATGTCTTCAAGTCGAAAGATGGGCCGCGTTCGGCCTCCAAAGCTGGAAAGTACGCTGACGAGGAACCCGTCGCACCGCCCAAGCCGCGCTGGGAAGATGCATGGTCGCGCAAAGACATCGCGCCAGAGGAGATACAAGAGCTCATACACGTCTGCACCCAAGAGATGAAGTCACGAGGCACGTATCCAGCACCACCTGCCCTTGCACCGACCTTGCCATGGCTAACTCTCAACAGCCCTAGATATGCCCTTTATGCTCCTCCCCTTCCGCCCCACGTCTGACACCAGCGCCTCCCGCAACTTTGTGCGCAACTTCTTCAAGGCCGCATATGACGGTACACATCAATACAGCGGCGAGGGTTTAGCTCAAGAACTGCGTCTTACTGAGCCATTGGTAGGACCAATTGCCGATTTATATCTACACAGCGCAGCAATGCTAACATTCACAGACCCTATGCAGTATCATCAAATGGTCTTGGAGCAGACTGCCAGGCGGCGTCGTGACTTGGGACGCGTACGAGCTCTTTCGAATTGGAGAGTCTGGTCAGTGAACCGTGTCAAACTTGTGCCTTCGATGGGTGCTAACCGGCCGTGCAGATTCAAACTTCGCTCGCCACGCTTTTGACACCTTTATCCCTATTAGCGTCGAGTCAGATGCTCGCAAACGCATCATTTTCGATTTCTTCGATCTGCTGTCTGCCGTAGCAGCACGAGGCAAGAGCAATGGCATGGGTGGCAGAAAACTCTCTCGTTTGGCGGGATGGTGGGCATTTGAGTTTACCGAAGATGGGAAAGGCTTCGACGGCGGCTACCGCACGTGGGAAAAGTAAGCACAATATGCTGCAACGTGGTGCAAAGGTCATACTGACTGATACGCAGGGCTGCTGACGCCGCAAGCCATCTCTTCTTCGCCTACCTACGGTCGCTATCTCCAGATCTAAACACCATTGGCGGCATCTCTACTCTTCCTCGGTCTCTACAAGCACTACTCTCCCAAACTGAATATCCTCCACAGACGCCGACCTTAATGCAGACGCGCACGACCAAGGTGGTCATGATCGTAGATTCTGTCTCACCCACACCGTTTTCGTTATTGCGCCGCGCGAAGCATTTTGAATATCGAGATGACGATGCGGCACTGCAGCAATTCTCCGCATATGAGGATACTGTAAGAGCATTGACTGATGAATGTCGTCGAGTACTCGAATGTATAGCAACAGCCAACCAATCGGTCGTGTCACCAGAGGCCAGGACACCAGATCCAACCTGGTCCAGGTTCGAAGATTTTGGCTTCTCCGGAATTCTTGATAGCTCTGCAAGCAGTACTAACGGGACGTCGCTTGCTGGCAGTCCGCGCGAGTTTTCTAGCCTTCGATCTGGACCACGTACGAAGACCACCGACTATGGCCGCCCTACGACCCCATCGTGGGCGGATTTTCTGTCTTCTGGATTCGCCGACGAGGGCAACACTACCTCACCAACAACTCTGTTGCTACCGACACAAAAGCTGCCACCACTTGGGGAGACTGGTCGTGTACAAAGCTCTCAGTCGCATATGCGCAATGGTTTAGTCGATGAGGATCTTGAGCCGGGTGAGCTCGCAAGCATCACCCAGTTCGACCTTGACGAGACATTCTGGTGGGTCTGGATGATCAGTCTAGCCAGCGAGGAAACAACAGATCGCAAGGCTGCGTTTGGCAGGTGCACATTGATTGAGACCCGGATACCTGGCGCAAAATGGCTCGTGATGGAAGAACAGGTCAAGGGCGCTTCTCCTGGGCCGGAAGAAGGCGCATATATTGCAGAGAAAAAGTCTAAGTTTAGCTTTACAAGGCGTGGTCGACTAGGACGGCGAAAGTCAACAGGAAAGAAGCCGGCTCCCTCTACCAAGGAGCCCTACAACCGCACCACTTCAAACACGCCTATGAGTAAAACAAGTATTGGTCCAGATCAGCACGCGAGGATCCAGGCCGCAGCTGCAAAACTGGCCCAAAAAGAAAGGGAGCAGAAGGATGCGGCGAAAGTTACGCAGCGTCGGGGGCGTGTCGACGATGCGACTTCGGTTAAGACTAGCAGTGTGCTGACACTGCAACCACACTTGCTGAGCGAGGCTGGACCGGCCATGAAATGGGACAAGAGGTTCGGTGAAGCTGCAATGGACAAAGATGCTCTTCGCGCGCAATACCTAGGAGACGTGAGCGCTGGCAAAGGCTCGAGGGATAATTTATTGACTGCTGCTAATGGTCGCGCGTCACCTCTACCTCCGGAGGTAACGAACCGCGACTTACCAGCACTACCGAAATCAGAGAAGGAGGCACCTAGTACGATTAGAGCAGATTCGCGCTCTCCTGCTCGTATTGCGACAAATACTCCGCCGCCTGTGGACGCTTCATCCGCCACTCGAGTACCTTGGCCGAACGACTCGCCCACTCATACACCACTTGCTGATGAGAAGCCCTTCCCCTCGCCACTTCCTGAGGATAAATCCTTCCCTCCGACGGACACTGTAGTTCAACACCCTGCTTTGAGAAAGCCTGTGCCTGAGCGAAAACCTGCCGTTGCTCCTCAAGCGGATACTCGCGCCAATGAAGAGCAAACTCGAGTGCCCGAGAAGAAAACGTCACCGAACAAACTCAAGAAGAAAGAAGGCGGAGGGTTCAGGAAACTTTTTGGCAGGAAGAAGGCCGAGACCCCAACACCGGCACCGGCACCTGTACCTGCACCTGCACCTGTGGAGACCATGTATCCTACGGAACCTGAGGACAACTCCTATTTCCAAGCCTCGGATGCCGTCCGTAGTACGTCTCGATTTGAGAACCACGAAGTCCCACGAGAGCCATCGCCAGCCTACAGTGAGCAGCCTGAGTCTCTGCGAGCACCTGAGCCAAGGTTCGAGCACAGTCCTGCCACTTCTTCTCCTGTGCTTCCAGATTCTCGCAAACCCAGCCCCCCTATCATGCCCGGCAGTGCTGCGACGCAGCAAGAAGTCGACCAAGCATTCAAGCGATTTGATCAAGGTCCAATGGAGGATATGCCGGCGTTCGTCCCAGATGATAGTGATGATGAGGCCGTTTCTTCACCAGTCGTCCATCGCCGACAACTGCCACCTTATGCAGAACAACCAAGCCCGGTAACGCCGACACAGCGCGTTCCGCAACATAGAGATGACATATCCGAAGAGTCTGTCGATCTTACCAAGCAGGTATCGCCTTCGCAAGATCGATGGGCTCAGATAAGGAAGAATGCAGCCGAGCGTGCGGCGAGGCTCAGCGAAGAGCAATCCCGACGTAGTCGGAGCCAGAGTCAGAGTCAGCGTACGGATGAAGGGGAGACTAGTGGAGAAGAGACGATTGAGAGCCGTGTTGCTCGTATCAAGGCTCGCGTGGCCGAATTGACAGGCAATGTCGACGGGCAGCCGCCCAGAGACAACGCTGGAAGGCATTACTAGTTTGTTTAAAGGTCAGTTTCCGTCCATGAAATTGTGAGGATTGGCTGACCTAGAGGTAGTTTCCTTCATCACCACATACACCTTCTGCTTTCCAAGCGTACAAAGAACCCTGATACCCTTGCAACTTTTCGCTGTAATTGTTTTGAAATCTAATACCCCGTCGACATCAACTTCCAGTCTGACATCGGCCTGCTGGGTCTGTTATGTATTTCGAGTTTCGCATGTTGTGGGAGTAATTGAGAGGATGTACATGGTTGTCTAAGTACGGTTTCTGGCAGTGACCCAAGATTGGTCCTCGGAAGCTGGCCCTAATATATAGATTGACAGAGGTGGAGGACAGGTGTGTAATATGAAGACTGTGTGCACATGCTGTCGTTGATTCTATCAATTCACGCCATTGTACGTAATGTGTGTACGTGAAATTTAAGCAACGTACCCGTTCGTTGAGAGGTGCGTAAAATGTGTTCAGCTCGTTATCGTTCAGTCAGTACAGGAAGACGAGAAGGAGCATGTCACAAACACAACTACGAATGTAGTACAAAACGGCTTTGGACGCCGCGCAAGATCAGGTCACTCTTCTCATACATTTTGTTTCACACATCATACTCCCCTGGGCCACATTTGAGTTGCACTCTTATTGTACTCATAATGCGCTTATGCTATCCTGGCAACACCCCTTTGCGTTCTACACACAGGACCGAGGAGCCGAGTCCATCGTCAAGGTGCACAAGGCATTCTTGAGTCTATTTCAGTCGATTCTTATTCCCCCTGAGAAGTATGCCTATCCTATTCACTTGGGCGCCTAAAGCCATCAATCCTCAATCTCCAACATGTGGGCGTAGGATGATTGTCAAACTGAGGACTGGAGTGACTCGTGGTACTGATTGACATATCTAAGAATAACGTGTACTTGCATTGACTACGCGTTTATTGAAGGACTGTGTGTAAGATGGAGCATGGAGTAGATTTGCGGTTGAAGTATTATGAAGCAGGTGGGGGAAGTAGGGGACTAAGAATAACCATTGAGTTGTGTACCTGCATGAACATGCATTCATGAGAGGCACGTTGTCGGTCTAGATAAAGTGGCTAAGAATAAAAAGCGAAAGATGTACCTGCGTCAACCACGAGGCTGGAGAGCAGGGCCTGGAGGATGGTAGAGGTGGTGAGCAAGAGGTTGACGGGAGGTGCGTAGGACTAAGAATAACACTTATAGTTTGTACCTGCATTCGTTAGATGAATTAGACGCAACGGCCCGCACCACTACCGTTTGACAGGTCACGTTCTCTGGTAGAGGGGTGTGGAACCTGGTGATGTGACGATCTGTCAGGCTTCAATTAGAAACATCAAGCTTCTGTCAAACGAGATGAATTCAAGTGAGCCCTTAGCCTGGTACAACCCGCATGTCGCTTCAG
Source organism: Phoma sp. ATCC 74077 (assembly GCA_033682645.1). NCBI lineage: Eukaryota > Fungi > Ascomycota > Dothideomycetes > Pleosporales > Didymellaceae > Phoma > Phoma sp. ATCC 74077. Next base: position 1,177,444 of record JAWDJC010000006.1, on the reverse strand, counting down.
CGGGAGGAGGGGTGTGTTCGAATCGGACCCATCATGGTGGTGAGATGTACGAATGAGGAAGCGAGGAACCTCTGTGAAAGTGAAGAGATACGAAGCCGGCGGTTAGGCGGGTGAGATTATGTCAACGGGGAAGTCAGTCCACAACGGCCGGGGAAATAATAGACGAGCCAGAGCTTAGCAATGTGCAAAGTTCTGGAGCTCTGGCAGATTATCAGGTTATCAAGGCGAGGCCGGTCAATCAGGTGCGGTAGATGCCTGCGTGGGTTTGCAGCATGCATTGCTAAAAATATCGCGTTTCGGACATGGTTGACGATCGCGCTAGGACGAAGGTGCTGCGAGCCCTATTCCAACTACAACGTTACGTCGTTGGACAAGAGCACTAGAATCACGTTGTTGGAGGTTCGCCGATCGTCCGCAGGCGGCGGGCGTCTACAGAGAGCCACTATGAAGGCACAGTTCGCTTAATCTTGCTCTGCCGTGTACCACAGAGCAGTGGGGGGAGACTGGAATTCGCTGCCAGTAGTGACGCCAAAGACGGTCCGCAGACAAGTCGCAGCTTCGTTCACACAGACATGAGCCTTCGCAGGAGTGGCTCTGCGAGTCTGCACTACCTGGCCGAACTGGGTTCTCCGCCGTGTGTTGCAGCAGAACATGGCTCGGCGACGGATGTAAAGGTACACAACCAGGTGCAAAGTAGTATCAAGCAACAGTGCTAGCCTTCCACCCTGCGCATGCTCACAGAGCCGGACACCACAGAACACTGCCCAGCCTGATGTCATTACGGGCAAGCACCACAAGCTTGCTCTCCCTGGACGTCAGTATCTCTCCAGCCGCCGTCGCCTGATGCTCGTGGATGCTGCAGAGCAAGAATAGCGGTCCCCCGTCTGGGAGCGGCAGAGCCGGTAAGATGATTCTGCTAATCTGAGGGCCTCCTGCAGCCAACTCGGAGTGAAGGCGAAGATACATACCGTGGAGCCGGTAGAATAGCATGACGGCCGCAATTGCATCCTGTATATCCTCGTAGGCATGCGATGCCTGGGCGTGAGCGGGCTCTGGACCCCAGCTCTGATATGTCCTTAAAATAACTCAGCTGGGCGTGCCAGTGGAGCAAACAGCCCCGAAGGGGTTAGCGGCCCGTTGGATGATTGACACTCAGATTGCACACCCAATGGCAGCGGCACAGCGGACGTGGCACCATCTCTCAAACACACCAAATGTCCCTAACGGAACATATTAGCGAACCGGGTGGCCCAGGCGCTGCAGACAGCCAAAGTTCTATTATTAGGGGCGCCCGCCCGCTCCATCATGGCTGGCTTCCTCTGCACATCACATTCAGAGCCTCAAGATTCTGTGAGCGCTGTCTCGGGCCTCCGTGTCCCGCTCCAGAGACATATAGTATAGCCTTCGAGTCGCGGAACCATCGTCTGCCATCCGCGCCGACGTTCGCCGCCTGCTGCTGGCCTCCTGAAACGCCTAACGTCTTCGTCGTCACGCTGCTGCCGCGCAGGCTAGTACCAAGTTTCTCTTGTTCCTCGACGAGCCTCGATCGCCGCCGTCACTAGCCACACACGCACCGCGCCCATACCTCACTGCCGCTCGATGCGCCTTGACGTCTAGTACAGACACTGCTTCACCATGGGCCGCAGAAAGATCGAGATCAAGGCCATCAAGGACGACCGCAACCGCTCAGTGTAAGCTTCTCTCTGTCTTCTTCGCCGCGACAACCAGTCCCCACCAGCGCTAACCGTGGGCAGCACCTTCCTGAAGCGCAAAGGCGGCCTGTTCAAGAAGGCGCACGAGCTCTCTGTCCTCTGCTCCGTCGACGTCGCAGTCATCATCTTCGGCCACAACAAGAAGCTGTACGAGTTTTCCTCGGGCGACATCAACGAGACCATTGGCCGCTATCAATATGTAGGCACCCCACCGATCCCGGATTGACAGAGCTGCGCTAAATGAGTTTTGCGCTGACAGGTCACGCAGTATGGCGGAGCTCACGAACACAAGGGCCCTGAGGACTTCATGGGCAAGAAGGACGGCGACGATGAAGACGACGAAGACGACGAGGGCGCGCCTCCACGAGATTCGCACACCCCACCCGAGCACGCCATGATGCAGCACCATATGCAGCATTCGCAGTTCCAGCACATCAGGAATACAGCGCCTTCCATGTCCCCGCCGATTGGCAATGGTGTCCCATTCCAGCAGCGAGGCCCTTCGCCGCAGCCTGGGCATCATCTGTCGCGACCAAACTCACGAGCCCATATTCGCCGACCGAGCTCAAATCTCGCACCTCCTCAGCCCTATCCCTCACAAGCCCCTCCCCCACCGAACAGCTATGCATACATGCCGAACCCGCCCTTCTATAACCCTCAGGCAGCCCAGCACATGGCGCCTAAGCCTCAGCCCACACCGCCAGCTCCGCAATTTCAACACACTTATCCTATGCCACAACACCCCCAGGTGCAGCAGTTCATTCAACAGGAACAGCGGAGGCAGTCGATGCCTCCTGCACTTCAACAGCAGCAACAGCAACAGCAGCAGCAACAGCAGCAGCCGCCACCACCACCCCCACCGCCCCAAGTATCTCAGCCGCAACAAGAGCGTCCCCCGCAACCCACAATTACAGTCCCATCTCCACCTCAGCAGAACGACTTTCAAAGCCCACCTCTCCCGCAGCCGAAGCCTCTACATGCGTCGGCTAAACACAGCATCTTCACACCGATCGATGACAGCCAGTCAATGCTGGCAGCACACTGGGGCAGCAGCAATGTAAATCCACCGCGAAGTGAAGCTCCGTTTATCAAACAGGAAAATCGGTCACAGTCCATTGATGTAGCTGCAATGTCACGACTACAACCGAATCGACTTTCCCCGCCTCAGCCGCAGCCGCAACCTTCACAAGTACCCAGCCAGCCGCCGCCGCCGCAGCGAACTCAGTCCACGACCTCGATGCCTGCCATTCCTCCGCCGTCGCGCACGAACAGTCTGCGAATGGGCGAGAACAAGCCAAGGCTAAGAGTGCAGATTCCCAGCGAACACTCGGATGCTGGAAGCGCCACTGCCGACTCGTCTCCCAAAGATTCTGGTACTACAGGTGCCACACCCGGGCGTAGCACTGATGCATCTCATTCTTCTGGTGTCGTTCTACCTCCGCCTTCGCCGAGCGCGAACTCGCTGCTCAGCGCCGGTGCAACTGGCCCACCGAATCCGTTCGCGCGTCCTCCGCCGCCGTCAAACAACGGCTCATATGGTAGCCGCAATGATATGGAAACCCCAATCTCAGCACTGCCTAGTAGATTCGTGGAGAACGGCCTCTTGCCGTCACCTTCGAGCTTCTACCCTGAGTGGGGCTTTGGTCGCGATTCGAATATGCTACCAAGTCCCTTGACTTTTCAGACTCCTGTAGCCCCCAGCGGACCTGGGTTCGGCCGCGACGATTCTGCAGATCGCAAGCGGAAGACATCCGATGAAGGCTCAGATGCTGGCAGTCAAAAGCGGATCAAGGCTTGAGCGCCTCTACCTTCGTAGCACAGGTTATATGATCCATTTGTTCGTGGGCGGTGCTTTGCACAAACACGCCGTTGTACTGTACTATTATATTTCTTTTCTTGCAAGATTTTATCATCGGGCAGGCAAGCGATGGCATTTCAAATACTTTGTCGACTTTTTCATACCTCGTACATCCTTGGTGCTGGGGCGTTGTCGGATACCCATGATTGTGTAGGTTTTCTCATTTACAATTTGACGATATTATTGGTATCTTCTTAGGCCCGCAAAACAGAGTCATGGTATGATGAGGACGACGATGAGGATCAGGACTTCACCTTCTATGTAAATATTTTTGAATGACAACTTGGATCATGTCCACCAAACTTGCGTTCCGAAATCTGTCGAACCTAGGGAAGTTTGCAGTACTGAACCAGAGCGTCGAAGATGTTGCTCTGCGCGCTTGTATCAATGTTTCACAGCGTTCATGCGCCTCCACGCTGTGGTCGACGGTAGCCTGTCGAAGGAGAACCAGCCGCAGCGATGGTTCAGCATATCCGCTGAACATAACCAAGTACCGAGACCCACGCCACTACCTAATAAATGTTTAGAGGCCGTGTCGCTGCTCATCTCGAAGAAGCGACTCAGAAACATGCTTCCGAGTTCCGAATAGTCTGCCGCTAAGTGTAATGCTGTGGTCGAAGTCTGAGCTGTGCGCTTCTTCTCTTCGAGTGACCGGCGTCATAGGGTGAAGCTAGCCCCGCTGCGCCTTTACCCTGCACTCGCGGGCGGTTGTTCAGCCGCAGCCAGATAGGCTGTGAATTGGGCGTACATTCCGTGGACCTCATAGAAGCCGGCCTACAGCTCGCTCGCTCGCTACCTGCTACCACTTGGACTCGGCCACGCTCGCGCATTGAATCGCTCCGTTGGGCGAGCTGACCCCTCTGTGACACTCCTATATTAGCCTTCTTCGACCAGCTGTTTGCTCCTTCGCAAACACACTCCACTCGACCCCACCATGGCGTACAACAAAGGCTTCAACCCGGACAGGCTGCCTATGCATGCAGAGCCAGAGCAGGTGAAGACTCCTTCGTCGCAGTCAAGGACAACGTGTGTTGACTCTAAGCAGGCTGCTCAAGCAATGGCTCAAAACCAACCATCCGGAGCCTCCAGGCCACCCCGCACAAGCTCAGCGCGCCCCGAGTACAACAAGCCTCCTCCACCCGTACCTAGCCAGAGATACGATCCTCGCCCAGACGAACGCTACGGTGGTGGTGGTGGTGGGCGCGGCGGAGGGGGAGGTTATGATAGCAGACCTCCACCAGGCGCATACCACGATTCGCGATACGACGGCCGCGCAAATAGTGATCGATACGATTCGAGGCACGACAGCAGACACGACGATCGCTATGGAGTTGGATCGCCTCCCCCAGCCAGTTATGGTCAGGGTCCGCCGCCGCAAGGCTATCATGGACGACCGCCGATTGCGCAGCAGTCAAGGCCACCACCTACACCTGCGCCGCCGAGAGATGCAAATGATCGGGAGGCGCTCTGGAGGCTGTTTGGTGCAGTAGATAAGGACAGTATGTGATATCGCCACCTGTGGGAAAACTGGGCATTGCTCATGACCGATCCAGACAATGGTAGCCTCACAGAAGCCGAACTACGAACCGCCCTCGTCAACGGTGACTGGTCCCCCTTCGACCCGCACACCGTCCGCATGATGATTCGAATGTTCGACACGGACCGCTCCGGCTCCGTCAATTTCGACGAGTTCTGGTACGTCATCTCCCCTTCCTCTAACCCCCAAACTAAACACTTTACAACAGTGGCCTGTGGGGTTTTCTCTCCGCCTGGCGCGGCCTATTCGACCGCTTCGATGCCGATCATTCCGGCAGCATATCCTATGCCGAGTTCAACGAAGCGCTCATTGCGTTTGGATACCGCCTGAGTCAGCAATTTGTGGCACTGCTGTACAGAACGTATGATCGCGATGGGCGCAACGCGCTGAGCTTTGATCTGTTTGTCCAGGCTTGTATCAGCCTAAAGAGGATGACGGATGTGTTTAAAAAGTATGATGAGGATCGGGACGGATATATTACGCTAAGTTTGTAAGTTTGTTCAGTGCTAAAGGGGGTGATGGGAGTGTTTTGCTAACGTTTGTGTGATAGCGAGGAGTTCCTCACAGGTGCGCAAGCTTTATTCCTATTCAACTCGATCTCCGCCCAGACTGATACCGGACTCTACTAGAAATCATCCGCCAGCGATGAGCAAAACAAGGCCGCTGTTTGGTTCAAAAACACACTTCTTACCCATCCCGCGTCTGGATTCCAGATCCTTTGAGGTAAACGGTCGAATCCCAGGAGACCACTTTCTTGGGTGGCCTGCTCAGGCTAAGCCTGGATAGTACGCGTGCACACACGGTGAGAGAACCCACCTAGACCTTGATGTATACAAGAGCGTAAGGCTTGGTTATAAGCAATGATAGGAGGAGATGATTTAGATACCCGTTTTTGAAACGTATTTATATACTACTTCGATTCGCTTGCTCGATCTGCTGTACGAGTGAAGTACCTTCACATAATGCAACGGCATATGCTGACACATACCTATATTTTGTGATGCAAATTATCCTTAGCGAGCGTGGAGAGATCGAGCAATTCTAACGAGATGGATACACATATCAGGAGCCTCTATCAGGCCTTAAGAGCAAGATAGGTAGGAGCGTGGAAACCTCAATAGGTAGATGATTCAATAGCATGAGACGTTGAGTGAAGACAATAGCCCTACTTAAAATAAGTCTGACTCCGGCTTTTGTAGGTCCTTAATCTTCCAAATGTTAATATAGTTAGCTTTCGCTCATACAACGTCCTCTAACGTACGGTACCGAACACGCCATAACCTAGGCCTCTCGGCAGGTTCTCCATCCCCACTTTAGAAGCAAAATCTGATCAGTTATGTGGGAAGAAATGACTGTCTTCGTTGAAAAAAAAAAAAGGCGGAGAATGATAGGATCATGTCCATTCAATTTCAATTTCCCGCTTGTCACCTTTTTATGTAGTACCTCGCTCAATAAACGAATCTGAAAAACGAGAAACAACCTTCATCGCCCGTGACAATTAATCATCAAGAAGAAGAAGACCTTTGTTCGAGTTTGCGTGGCTGGGCTCTCGTAGAAGCTACACTCGAGGGTTTTGCATTGTTGCTGCTGCTGTTGTTCCTATCGGACCTGTTTTCAAGTTTACGTGGTGTATTCCTGCGGTTGGTAGGTTTCGGATCGGATTTAGATGCTTTGCTACCGTTGGAATTGGTCTCTAGTTTACGCGGCGACTTGCGCTTTCTAACTTCCGTATTCAGTGGTGAGTCCACCTTGGAGTCGGCTTTGGAGTCGTCTTTTGAGCCCTCTTTGGAGGGCTGATTCAATTTGCGGGGCTTCTTGCGACTTCGACTTTGACTTTGAGTCTCTGCCTTCTGCGTCAAACGTTCTCCGCCTTCTTTTCCATCTTCCGCCTCTTGTTTATGTGACTTGTCTTCTCCGCTTTGCACTGACGGCATTGACGGTATCGCCTCTTTCGCGGTCTTAACCCAGCCATCCTCCTGTTCCTTCCCACCGCCATCTCTCTCTAATCTCTCCAACTCCCCCTGATCAGGCATATCCTCCTCCTGCACCTGACCAATCATCTTCTCCAACGTCCTCTTCTGCTCATCACTCGCCACCCACCCTGGAAAATCTCCCGTAACCTTCCTCACCCCCTTCCCCGCAATCTTTCCTAAATCCCAAAACGGCCCGTGAAGCGCACCTGCTACGGCTCCCACACCTCCGCCTAGTCCGCCTGTAATCGTCGACGTGACGCCTCCTACTAATGTGCCTGTCAAGGTGCCTAGAGTGGCTCCCGGAGCGATGCCTAGTCCGGTGCCGACGGCTAGTCCTTGGAACGTACCTGAGCGGAGGTACTTTGCTGTTTTGCCAAAGGACTCGGCTTGTATTTGGGCGTCGATGGCGCGTTCCATTAGTTTTTGGCGTTCATCTGGGTCCCCTGCGGCTGCGGCTGCGTCCTTTAACTCATTTGCCTTTTTCTGTGCTGCGAGCGCAGCATTGGCGGCTTTTGATGATTCCTGGCGCACCTCATGATCGGGAATGGTATTTTCTTTATTAGATTTCTTCTTGGCTGCGGACATTTTTGGTGTTTGTTGCTATTCGTAGCTCATGGCCATACTGTTGGATTCGGAATGGTGTATGGTATAACCTACGTCATCGATACTAGACATGGGTGTCTGTGCCTACTGCTAGCAAGAAGTGCGGCTGGGATCACTTAACACTACTGTCAATAGTGCTAGGTGCTCTCAGACAGGCCACTTCTAACTTGCGTGGCATTTTATATAGATATCACTCTTTGAAAAGAGTACCAGTGAGTGACTACAGTAGTAGGGTTCTGGCAGAGCCGCTTTAAGGAATGATTAAAATCGGTAACGCGAATTTGACTAGCTTTCTGGAAGAATTTTGTACACTCGTAGTTAAAATATGATTTGAGTATTCGTTATAAATCCGAAAATATCATACATCATGCTTCTATGCGAAGCGCAGTCTGATCTGTGGGGTATATGGCGAGGAGATTAAAGGAAAGACATTGAAAATCGTTGACGGCCATAAAACTCCATGCTCATCCCCTCTCCAACTCTGCCACCATTCTTTACTGGCGAGATATCTGCGCAGTGTATGCAATCTGTCGCCCTCTCTCTCGTCAGTCTCCACAGCAACTAATCCCATACCCTGGAGTTCCCAGACGTATTTGTTGACGTTCTCTCCCGAGTAGCCTAGCCATGCTTCGTGTAGCTTTGGCGCTTCTTATGCCTGCGCCCAATGCAGAACTCAACAATCCACGTCAATAGCGCTACCAACATTACGCCGGTGGCCGCCCAGGTGAGAGCGAGGAACTTGCTGCCCCACCTCGCCTCAACACCAATATCGTTGCCATACTTATTGATGACTTCAGAGCCTTTGACAATCACCGCTGTTACCAATGCACTAGCAAGTCCAATGGCAAGGAAAGCCAGCGTAGCGACTAGGAAATTGAGACACGCTGAGAGCCGACCAGAGGCCAAGATGGCGAAAACAGCAGCGATGAGTGCGACGAAAATTAGGCAGATCGCGATAATGTAGAGGACAAACATAGCGGCCATCAAAGCATTGAGAGCAGTGATGCCGTTCTGTATATCCTCAGGCCACTCGAGGTCTTGCAGCGTAACCTCCATGCCCGTCGTCTTGTTGAGCGCATCTTCTAGGATCCGGGTAGGATTGAACTTGTACATTGCTTGGGTCTTGCTGCAGCCCGTGACGTTCTTTGAGATGTCATCTTGACTGAGTGTCTCGTTCGCTGCCTCGGCGGGTGTGTACTGCCCATAGCAGTAGTTTAGCATATGTGCCGAGTACCAGTCTTCGATGCCTAGGCGTTCTGCTACTTCGCCGATGCGGTCGTTGATCTCTTCGGAAATTTCGTTAGGTATCTCGTTTAATAAGTTCATGATCGGGTTATCGCTGCTGCGGTTCTCATCGAGGAGCGTTTCGCCAATGGCAGAGGTGTTGAGCTGGGTGATGTTGTTAGTAGATGTAGCATGTTAAGGAAAGTGACGACGTACAGTAATGAGGTGATAGTTCTCCATGAAGCCTCTCTTATGGCCTGCGAAGAGGCAGAGGAAGGAGAGGATCAGAGCTGCCGTGCAGCATAGCACTGGGATGAGCGCCGTAGGACGCATTGTTGGTGTTGCCCTATTGAGTTGAGCGGTGAGATTGGGTGTAGGAGCGATCGAGGATGATAGGATGTGCAATCTATTCAAAGAGCAAATAATGGAAGCAGCAAATATTACCCAAAGTGTAGAAAAGCGATAGACGATTGCAGCGAGACAGTGTGTCGGAACAAAGGACAACCACTCAGTTATACCACCCGTGCCGACGCGCAAACCTGGAATGCAACGCGGTTCTTGTAGAAGACCTTCACGTCACTCTAGCCGCGAAGGGACCAAGGGTCGGGGCAGGTTTGTGGCTCACATTGTGTGCATGACTGCACCCCAGCCTCTCGATCAACGACTCAGACTTCCGCTTCAGGCAAAACAGATACACCGACCACGAGGTTGACGTGTTGCTGGCTCTTTTGTTGTGCTAATCCTTGTGCGATGACGCAAGAGGGCAGGGTTGGTGGCCTAAGCGAGGGCGACTCCCGAACTTGCAGGGACGCAGGGTGAGACTACTGGATAGTAAAGACGTTGAGTTTTGGGATATCCCTAAGAAAAGTGGAGGGTTGAAACACGAAAGGTGACCATTCTTAGAAAACTGTACACTAAATGGTGCAGTATTACGCGGCTACGCCACATGGGTGGTGAATATGTGGGGCTGCACAGCCGCGGTGCGTACGAAAGATTGTGGGAACGAAATCTAGACTGACTACATATGACTTTGGTTGGACGCGAGAGGGAGGAGGAAAGAGCAAGACAAGAAGCGGAGATTTGTGTCTTGTGGAACGAATCTTCCAAATGTCTATTGTAGAGTTTGCCGTTGTCTATCGCCTAATTCTCCCATCGTCTATTCGTGAGGCGTCATCTATCATAAAGGACCATAATCGCATGATCTTCGTAAATGGAGCATCCTGTGCTCTCGTACTTTTGAGTGGAGCCACTACATATCCTATGGGAATAAGTCGTGAAGTGTTGCGTACCAAGGACGCGCTGAGTTATTTTAGTCCAGTGCTATCCCCTGGCGCTCATTACGGCGATTTTTTGAAGCTCTTGGGAGGCTGCGATGTCGATGGTGACTGGCTGAGTCCATCTGTAAATGGCGAGTACGGCGCCGTGACAGCATGTGGCGGCGCTCGCATTCCCGATTTCGCGCGTGGAGGTTCTGCTGCGCCTGGCCACTTCTTTTGTTCTTCATGCATCTTATCCAGAGGCTCTCCAACTATGTGATATTTTGCCCAGTTGACTGGAGGACACCTAACAATGTTTTGAGGTTGTGGTATTGAAGGAATTTTCGTAGGGCTCGACTTGGTCTCCGCATTTGCAGAGTCTTTGCGCGCATCCGCACTGAGCTGCTCGACCTTCATGCTCTGCTCATCGTTCCGCACTGGGTCGACTAGACCAGACAGTGTAGGCGTAAGAATATCGTCGTAGGACTGCGAAGCTTGCGCTCGTTGCTCTTGCAGTGAGCGTGCAAAGGCTTGCGGGTCGGAAACAGCGGCAGCCTTGAGCTCTTCCAACGCCTTGATGTCGCGCTTGCTCTTTTCTCGCTGTAGTTGCAGGAGCGATATAGCAGACCGTAACGCTATAGCATCTGGGTTCTCGCTCTCGGATATTGGTACCGAAGGGGGCTGCTGTCTGAAGGTTGCCGTTGGTGGAGGGACGACGCGGGGCCGAGCTTCAGTGTGCTCCACAGGAGCCAGCTGGGCGACAGTAGCGGTTGGTGTAATAGGTGACACAGGCGGGCGATCGGGAGAGGCAGACTCGGAGTGTTTTCCTGAACGCTCAGAAGTCGTCGAGGCATCGCTTGAAGAGGCAGGCCGAGGGGTTGTGTCGACCAGGAGCGCTGGCATGGCGGCGTGGAGGATGGACGGCTCCAGGCGCTGAGCCGGAGAGTCCTGGCGGATAGCGATCGGCGGACCACGATGATGTGGAGGAGAGGTCGGATCGCGTGGAGGCCTGAGAGCTGTACAGAATGGGTAGATCTCCGGCTATGGGTCGCCGCGTGGTGGCGGCGATTAGGCGCTTTCTAGAGCTGCGCTTGGCTCGGCCATGCCAGATGCGATTTGCGCTGCGTGGTTGAGGTGTGCAAGAAGAGCTGCACGGGAAGCCCACGCGCTTGTTGCGCCCTTAGAGTTCGTTGAGGGTTGGCTGTGTGGAGACTTGCGGGAAAAAGATTTCTATGGCTTGGGCTCGGGACTGCGGAGAGCTCGGCAGGAATTCACCTCGTTAATCTCACACCAGACCAACAGATGCGACGACAAGCCATCGATTGCTGACCCCAGCCAAATCGACCGCTGCACAACCCGCCAGCTTCTAGATCATGTCAAGACCCAAATCTTGTTACGCTAAAAGTTTGCTAACGTGGTCCTGGCCCATCTCCGAACCGGGAACCTCTGGCCTGTTCAGGATATGAGGAGGATTCGACAGTCGACCGGTTTCGTGCTTGAGTCCACGAGGAGCTACAGCAGCGGCTGCAATATGAATCAGATTGCCGTCCAGCGGCTGTCGAGCATCTCTGTGGTGGGTAATCAAGAAGATGTGCTGGCGTCTTGTGCCACTGCTATCACGGATTGACGGGCACTATCGATGTGGCCATCGGCATACAGGACCAAGACATGTCTCTGAACGGCTTGGGAGACGGATATAGTGACTGATACTGGTTCCACAAGTCCCATCTGCAAGTTCTATACACGGGAAGCCAATGCAGTTCCGTGTTTGCTGCCTCTGGAGCAGCAGCCGATTGCGCTTGGGTCAGCCGCGGCAACAAAGCCACTTCGTAGATTCATCAAAACGCCAGCGTCTCGTCGCCAATGGCATTTGACGGATACGGAGCCCAGCCGTGGTGTGATCTCCACCAGCTGGCTCCCTCGAGTAGCGCATATCGCAAAGGTACCGTTCTATGCAGTGAGTCGCCGTTGCTTTTCAAGGAACGCGTCCCCATCTGTTGCGCCTTCCATTTGCAGCAGACCCAAACTTGATCCCATGCTGGACATTACTTCATCAGCCCTCCTCGCCCTCACTCTCTCCCAGGCTGTCACCTTATTTCTTTGACTTGCCTCGCCTCCCTCAGCTATCCACCATCTCCGGCCTGCACGAAATGTGCTGCACCCCGGCCACCACCTGCCAATCAAACGCCAACCCTGCACCAAGTCGCTTGTCGTTGCTAAACCGCAACGGTCCACCCGCCGAGAGAATTGCCCTTGCGCTCTGTAGCAATGGCGTCTAGCGCAGACTTAACAGCGCATTCCCCACTTGCGCGGGTACCAAAGCTGAAGTACAGAAACCCGCTGCCTGCCGATGGAGACGCTCCATCACCTCAAACGTCAAACGAATTGTCTTCTCACATCCAAGAGCGTCCCGCAACCTCGAATTCAAACGCTGCACCGACCAGCTCTCGGCCGTCCTTCGAGACCGCCAGCCTGACGTCATCCAGCCTGGCTTCCACGCCTTCCAGTGCGGCATCTTCAAATGACTCCAAGTCATCCAAGAAGAAGAAGAAGAAGACGAACTCAGTCCTCGGCTTCCTTTCTCTGAAAGAGCCGTCACAGGTCGCTCTGGAGCAGTTTGCGGAACAGCAACGCAAGCAGACGGCTAGCAAAGGAGCTTCAACGCCAATATCGAGACACAGCAGCACCTTCGTCGGCAAGCCGCTTCCTTCGAATGTGCCCAAAGTGAACTCGAAATGGGACGGTGTGCCAGCGGGGGCCAAGAACAGGCACTCGACGTCAAGTGTATCAAGCAAGGACAACAAGAGTAGCTCATCCTCGCGTGGCTCACTTAATACACAATTCAAGACCGGACCTTGGAATGATTCGAAAGTGTCTGTAACGACGGATGGCACTCGCAATCCTCCAAACTCAATTGCATCGCCCGCAACTTCCATGTCACATCTAGCCATTGGCGACCAAGACCCACCCTATGGATCTTCACCATCCACCACTACGCTCCCAGAAATGTCCTACTACTTCCCAGATGCTCCTATCATGTCTGGTGCATTGCCGGTGAAATCTTCCATTGCGGATATATCCCACGAGCCGGGTGCCGGACCCGCCCCTAGACGGTCAGACGATACGTTCGACTCCAGCTCTTCACCAGAGGATCGTATAGACCTCAGAGCAGATTCTCCGGCTTCGTCTACCGACTCTGTAGACACAATTGTCAGAGATACTGCTGAAGCCATTTTCAAAAAGCTAAACGACCGGCCCAACCAAAGCCTCTGGTTAGGGGAGGCACCCAAAGACCAACCGTCAGATGATACTGAGTCAGGACACGTACCCGATTCACACGAATTTCTGTTTGGTCCATCGTCGACCGGGGAGACTCCGAAGAATGATTCGCCCATGGCTTCGCCACCCATTTCACACTACGTTCCTGCACGGCCAGTTCAGAACTTTAGTCGACCCATTGCGCCGAATAGTTTCGTACCGCCAATGCATCGACCGGCAACCTATAGGTCAACCCCATCAAGCTCCGCACTGCCAACTTTGTACGAAGCTTCTCTTGCTAGTACAGACTCTCTCGTTACAGTCAAGGATGATGACGATTCACGGTCCATTGCGCCATCCTCTATTGCTCCATCTGAGCTTTCTGGTCACTGGTACGAATCTCCTCGCGAACGACTTGGCCTAGGCGGACGCATTCGCAAGAATGACGTTTTACCGTGGGACGACCAAGAACAGTCGCTAGGTAAGCCTAAGAAGAATCGTTTATCGATGTTTGGAATAGGCACGGCAAGAGTATAACTTGTAGAGGGAAAGTTGAGCGTCAGCTAACTTTCACCGAGCAGCGTCTCGCGATCGCTAGTCCTAATCCGCTATTCCTGTACATTACTTTAGCGCCGTTCAGCGTTCTTCAGCACTTCCTTCTCTCTTACGAGTCATTGTCTACGGCCAAACGCCTGATGTCAGTTCTTTGCGCATAGATACCCTATTTACGCTCTCAGAGTCTTTCCGTACATGTAGGGGACGATATATGCCTACCATTTAGTCGCCTTTCGCTTTAATGTTCAATACGAAATACACGACTTTCCTGCTCCTTATATGATTTTTATAATCAACCACATCTGCGGGGATTCAGGACATTGCTAGATAAGAAAACCAGCCATGGGGCCAAATCCACTTTCAGTTGAGGCGTGGTGACTACCTATTAACGCATGTAAATATACATGTAAAAGCCCGGTGCATACCCTTTGTTTCAGTGCGTACAATCAATTCAACAAATTCGCTATGATCTGTCCACATGCGAGGTTACGCCGATCACATTTACTTTTTCCTTCTATTACCCCACAATTCCATGCCCGATCACGCATCTTAGACGTGATCATCCCGAGTCCGTCCAAACCCTAAATACTTCTAAGTCCCACTTCACGCCGGATCACACTCAGCAAAGCTATCGAAAGCTCATTAGCCACATTAATATGGTGCTCGCAAGTAACCTAGGCTAATACTTCACATCAAAGGGTATAACGACATATCGCGTACAATCGTTTGAGCGAATTATAGTCGACTTTCTTATATAGAGATTCTGCGCTTAGCAGACGCAATGTCTGGTTCCGCAGTAGTCTACCGTAGTAGTATTATATAGCCACGAAACGAAACGAGATCGACAAGACTATCTGTGTGATCAATCATACTTACCGGCATGATCGGCTTTTGCCTATTGGGCAGGCAGATATGGAACGTCAGAGACTATGCGATGTGATGGGATCGTTTTCGGGCATATGGGAGAGTGCCCTCGGTTGGGCAGTAAACGCTGCCTGGATAAAAAGTAGCATTTTGGAGATTTGTGACGATGTTTCTGTGTTCGCAGGAGTTGGGTGCATAGGGGAAAAGACTGGGCTAAGACTACGCCTTTGATACGGTGCAGAATGTAATGAGAAGGTATGTCGAATGGAAGAAGGTCGTCTATGGATGTCTGGTATGGAGTTGAAGGCGTCTACTTTAGTAGTGCCACAAGTACGAAGAGCACTTCTTTGTCCTGAGACATTTAGTCGATGTTGAATGAAGATCTGATAAGATCGTTCTGAACGGAGAGCCCGCAAGTCAAGTATGGGAGAAGGTACGGTATTTCACAATCTTGTACTTCGAGGTTGGTTCGCATGATATCCGAATAAATCCCCCATTGTCTCCTACTGACAGCTTGAGCTTTATCTATCCTATCAATCATTGCACACTAAATGTCGAATTTGCTTATTGCTTCTTGTTCTTCGAATATATGAAGTTCGCAGCCACAGGTACCAATCCATTCTCCTCCGCCCAATCCCTCACTCCACCCCTCTCCTGTCCAGTTCCCCAATGCTTTCGATCCTTCGGCTTGCTCAAATGCAGGGGCTCCGTCGTTGCGTTCTTTGGCGCAAAGACAAGGAAAACATAGCGATGCTTGCCAGTCTTTGGTGGTGGTCCGGGAGGCTTGTACTCAATCACGTCGTCCGGGCCGCCGTCTGTCGAATAATCGTGCTCAGTGAGTTCGAACTCGGGCAGTGGCAGAATGGAGAACGTTTTCTGGGAGACAGAGACATTGGTGGCAATCCAGTGACACATTTCGCTCCATTCGGGATTGTCGCGGGATGGTGCGTCGGGATCGGTGAGCGTGACAATATATGTCAAGTCGGGTTTTGCGGCGAAGCTATTGTGGTCCGTTTCGTCATGTAAGCTGATCGCAGGTTGTTCCTGAAGGTATTTGGGTTTGATGGTGTTGCCTAGTTTGGCATGTTCCTTGGACCAGGTGACGGAGAGTGTGAGACTGGGGAGGAAGTCATCGATAACTACAATTTGGTCAGTAAATGGTAGCCAGGGTCAGATTAAGGAACTAGAGCAGCAGTACCTGTAGGAATAATCTCTGCTTTCTTGAGCCTGTTGCGAGTAAGTAACGATAAATTGGATGGGAATCAACAAGCTTACTCTGATCGAACAACTTGCACATTTTTAGAGCCATGTAGGTTTAAAGGTTGCTGTTCGGTGGGTAGAGCAGCTGCAATTCCGCACAGCTGCAGCAAGCATGTAAGGCCAACTGAGGTTTGAACAAGCATCTTTGCTGAGCCTAAGCGTTTAGAGCATCAATTAATTTGATATTGATCCACTCACTTCAGCAGAGCTGTGTAATAATCTCTAGCTTCAATTGAGGGTCTATCGAATCGCAGTGTAGAGAAAGCGTGTTGTCGCATGAGATGGTTCCTGTATTAGAGCTTCCCCACTGTGTCGTCATGCCTGCCTCACCCTGCAGATCGACGACCATTCGGGCAACCACGCTCTGATTGGGCAATAACTACCTCAAGATAAAACTACAACCCATTTAGATGATGTTTATAATCCGTCATTGAATATAGTGACTTTATAGGGGTATTTATATGAGACGCTCAGAGAAATAGCAGACAAAACGACCGCCCATGACCATGCTCCGAAACCAGATACACGCGCAGAATGCTCACACTATCTGCGCCTCGCAAAACACGCGGCTGCTCGTCACGAAACCCATATTGGTAGAGACTTGGTACTCCGTCAGCTCTTGAGCACCTCTGCCTGTCATCGTACCTGTGCAGTCGTCAAGCAGAACACAGTCCCACCCATAGGAGTAAGCATCTGATATAGTCCCAAATACGCATTGGTCGGTGTTGACTCCAGCAAATAGCAGTGTCTGCTTGCCCGAGGCCCGTAGGTATTCATGCATAGGCTCTTTCGTTGACCATAGTCCACTCATTCGCGTTTTGTCGAAAAACAGATCACCCGGTTGAGCAGTAGCTTTGAAAGGCTCATATAGCTCGGCGTTCCATGTCCGCTTGAACAGACACCTTCCTTGGTCGTCTGGTAGCTGAGCGCCCAGTCCAACGTGCCAACCCAAGGTCTTACTGAAGCCCCGTTGAACAGCAGGTGCCATAGTCTTCAAATCGTGTTCAGTGATGCCCCAATTGAGCCAAGCGACCTGGATTCCTTCTCGTCGGCATCGTTCGATTACTTTCAAGGTTGGTTCGACTGCGGCAATGCCAGCGGTATGATCCCTGTATATCGGATGAACGAAGTAGTTCTGCATGTCTACGATGATCAAGACTGAGGTGCCAGGGTCTATCATGAAGCCAGTATGATTGCGCGAGGCTTCATTGCACTCAAACACCATCTTCTGCTCCGACCCTCGGGACAAGTCGAACTTCTTTGTGGCCGGTAGAAAGAGCCATTCCCCTTGGCCCCCAAATGGGATAGGCGCGGTGCATGTGATAGTCCCAACCGTAACATCGTTGTGTTGATCTTCGATGTTAGTAAGGAGGAAGGAGTCCGAGGCCATGAGTTGAGGAGAGAGTAGACCGGGAGGGAGAGTATTGAAAGCAAATATATCCTAGGGTAGACTCTACACACTATGCGACTAATACAAAAGCTGGAGGCGTGGACGGTAGATAGTCTCCGAGATCGTACCTTACCTTTGTACTGTTTGTGATATTCGCGCCCGCTTCCTTTGTTTGGTGGTTAACCTGATAGCAGCTCTTATCTTCTGATAGGCTTCCATCGGGAGGAAGATTTTGGTCATGAGAGACAGTTTTGCTAAGAGCCTGTTTGACTATTCACATCTATCATTTTTGTACGAAAGATCGACTCTGGCGGGCACCTTATGTTTCCACCACACCTCGATGCGTTTGAGCAGCGGCAGAGGGCATTTCGAGATCTAGCGATCTTTAAGCAGTTCCCATATTGTGGAGAAATGATGTGGAGGTCGGCTTGATAATTTGGTGCTGTCGCAGCTGGCCATGTCTTACAAAGAGATAAGGCTGGTGACTAGATAGATAGCCGTCGCCCTCGAGGCTGATGGTCCGACAATACCCGAGGGGCACCATGGAACTCACTGCTCGCTGTACGGAGGACCGCGTGGAACAATAAATAATTGTTCGCCACTCCAGTCGCGACGATGGGGAGGAAAGCAATCGCTGAAAACTTCTAAAGTAGCCGGAATGTATTCGCGGTGCAATACGTTTGTTATTCGACAACTGCTTTGAGCGTGGGAAGTACAGATTCGTGCTGAGGCTCCTTCGAAGTACCATTTCCACATATCGACGACGAAATATCGGAGTCTCTGTATGAATATGTCTTCTGTAGAAGCCTACAGCGATGCATCAATCCGGTTCGGTCAAGGACCTTCTGGCCTATGACCGAACTGCAGCCGCATTCGTCGAGTGCTGCTGCGTCATACGGTAGATCGTGTGCATTAGGGGTTGCGATATCTGCGTGTCGTCGCTGCAAGCCATGGGCGTGCTGATGCCGAGAGGAATACACTTCTCCTTTATGCGAAAAGCATCAACATTCAAGATTAAGGAAGGCTCCATGTGGGGTCTGGCCGGGCACGTGACTTACAGCCCCAAGCGCGCCTCCGTAGCAAAACCTTGGAACGTGGAAGCGAGGGCAGTTCGCCATGACGATGCAGCTGCTGCAGAGGTAAACCCATCACGAGCCTCTTGTCACAACGAAGCCGGCATCAGCCACGCCTTCCACGCCGATCCTCCATTTGCACTCCACAACACGCCTCTCTCCCCGCGAATCGACTGAAGGGTTCCAGACATTCCAAAGCGTTGTTGTCTGTCTGTTTGAGGAGAAGCTGACCCCGTCAGGAGGAACCAAGCGCCGCACACAGTCACCAGCGCCATGGCGTCGCTGGGCGAGGAGCTGCTCAACATCGTCAATAGGCTTCAGGATCTCGTCTTCAACACCATTGGAAATGATTCTTTGGATCTGCCTCAGATTGTATGCGTACCCCACCCCTGCAAGTGAAGGCAACAGCAGAACTGGCTCCAAGAAGCTCCTATATCAATCCATCAAAGCCAATACTGACTCGTTTAGGTCGTTGTAGGATCGCAGTCGTCCGGAAAGTCTTCGGTGCTTGAGAACATCGTTGGCAGAGATTTCCTGCCTCGCGGCAGCGGCATCGTAACTCGGCGGCCACTTATCCTCCAACTCATCAACCTCCCAAGCGAGCGCGAAGACAAAGACGATGAGGACGAAGTCCACGTCCCGCATACTCCCGCAAGCGTAGCCGGCCAGCAAGAATGGGGTGAATTCCTGCATATTCCTGGACGGCGTTTCTACGACTTCACCGAGGTTAAGCGCGAAATCGAGAATGAGACCTCGAGGATAGCAGGAAACAACAAGGGCATCAACCGGCAACCGATCAACCTCAAAATCTACTCTCCGCACGTCCTTAGCTTGACGCTGGTCGATCTACCTGGCTTGACGAAGGTTGGTGTTTGCAGGCGTTTGTGTCAGGGATAGAGCTAACAGCTGTAGGTGCCCATCGGCGATCAACCAACAGATATTGAGAAGCAGACACGCAACCTCATCACCGAATACATCGCGAAGCCGAACAGTGTTATCCTCGCTGTCTCCCCCGCAAACGTTGACCTTGTGAATTCAGAAGCTCTAAAACTGGCTCGGCATGTTGATCCTATGGGCAAGAGGACGATTGGTGTCCTTACCAAATTGGATCTCATGGATCATGGAACAAATGCTATGGATATTCTCTCCGGACGTGTGTACCCTCTCAAATTGGGTTTCATCGGTATCGTCAATCGTTCGCAACAAGACATTCAGGGCAACAAGTCGCTTGCAGATGCTTTGCAAGCTGAGAGGGACTTCTTCAAGCATCACCCGGCATACAGGAATATGGCAAATCGGTGCGGTACTCTTTTCCTTGCGAAGAGCCTCAATCAGACGCTCATGGCCCACATTCGAGATCGGTTACCGGACATCAAGGCGCGGTTGAACACATTGATGGGACAGACGCAACAAGAGCTGGCAAGCTACGGCGACGTTGCATTCACTGGAAAGGAACATCGTGGTTCGCTTATCCTCCAGCTCATGACTCGCTTCGCCTCATCCTTCATCTCGTCCATCGACGGAACATCCACAGAAATCTCGACAAAGGAGCTATGTGGTGGTGCCAGAATCTATTACATCTTCAACTCCGTCTTTGGCAATTCCTTGGAGCAGGTAGATCCGACAGTGAACCTTTCAGTGTTAGATATCCGCACTGCCATTCGCAACTCGACCGGCCCTCGACCCAGCTTATTTGTCCCCGAACTAGCTTTCGACCTTCTCGTCAAACCCCAGATTAAACTGCTGGAGATTCCTAGTCAGCGTTGCGTGGAGCTTGTGTATGAGGAGCTCATTAAGATATGCCACACTTGTGGATCCACCGAGCTTACCAGATACCCGAGGCTACAGGGGAAGCTCATCGAAGTCGTGTCTGACCTTCTGCGAGAGCAGCTAGGACCATGTTCGCACTATGTTGGCTCGTTGATCGATATACAACGAGCCTACATCAATACAAATCACCCTAACTTCCTCGGCGCAGCTGCGGCTATGTCCTCGGTCATCAATGACAAGGAGCAGAGGGAGAAGAGGATTGCTATGGAGCAGGAGAAGAAGAGGCGAGAGCAGAGGAGGATGAAGGAGCTGAACGGCGTCAATGGGACAGGGAACCCCGAAGATGGCGAGGAGGCGGGAGACTCGGTCACAAAAACCCTTCCACTCAGAAAACATCAAGCACAAGCTAGTCGCAGTATGTCGCCGGCAGTCGGGCGCTTGATGAATGGCTCTCACAGCACACTAGGCGCGCTCAACAATCGCACTCGATCACCTCCACCAGCCGGCGGAGCCGGTACGGCGCGTGACAGCTTCTTGAACTACTTTTTCGGCAAGGATGGACAGACTGCGTACGCTAACCCAACGCAAGCGGCGCTTGATAACCGTCCTGGAAGTCGGCACGTTAGCCAGAACACCGAGCCTAGCATTGCTCAGAGCTTTCGGAGAGGGGATACAAGGCAACCCACTCACGTCCTGGAGATGATGCCGAATGATGACGACGACCCAATGAGTCCTGTTATTCGGGAATCTTATGAAGGTGGCTTCGTAAGTTGTTAAGACCTCTTGTAATGATACTGAAACTGACGCCTCTACAGCCCTCCGATCCCGAGTCCGCACCTGCTCTCACTGAACGGGAAGCCCTTGAAACCGAACTTATCCGTCGTCTCATCTCCTCCTACTTTAATATCGTTCGGGAAACCATCGCGGATCAGGTCCCCAAGGCGATTATGCACCTACTGGTCAACCACTCCAAAGATGTTGTCCAAAACAGACTTGTTTCGTCACTCTATAAGGAGGACCTGTTCCAAGAACTTCTGTACGAGGATGACACTATCAAGGCTGAGCGCGAGAAGTGCGAGAAGCTTCTCAAGACATATAAGGAGGCGGCGAAGATTGTTGGTGAAGTACTGTAAGGATTACTGTTTGGGTCACTTGTAGGTTTACAAAATGTGCGAATAGGCGGACACTTTACTTGGAAACGGACACTTTCACTCGGCTCACCAATTGGCCGCCTTGTGCAAACTGATCAGCGTCAGGAGGCTACTTTTGTTGGGTTTGGTCTTGCCTTCCTGTCGACGTATTTCTACTCTTCTGCTAAAGCTCGACAATTTGAGCATGGCAGGGCGTTTAGAGGCTCCGCTTTTGAATTAGATGCGAAGGAGTGAATGTATCATAGAACATGGCGGATGAATGAGCTGGCAGATGCGCTGTGTATAGATTTTATCACCCTAATTTTCAATGCTTCCCGAAGACATATAAGGAACGACTAAACCTGCGGAACGCGCCGGGAGATCTAGGAGTTACGGATATAAAACTTTCAAAAGCGAGGATGTTGATCAGAAGTAAGCATGTATATTGAAAACGTGACCAACCAATGTCTATACTGTACAGATGGTACAAAATACAAGAGGCTGATACCGCGCACCACTATCGACTACTTTTCCACCATCCACCTCTTGGCCTGTTCGGGGTTGCTCGAGATGGTCGTGTAATGTCCGGGCCAACAAAAGGAATCGTCTTCATTCTTCACCAAGTTACTTAGAATCGGTTATTCCGAGCAATGTGTTCAAGTCGGCGTTGGGATCGTTCGGGTCTGCCTTGGCTGTAGCAATAGGTCAGCCTGTGGCCTTTTTGCTCGTAACTTTGCGACACTGGGATTGCCGCAGGAAGATATCCGCAGTGGCTCTGGGAAGTATGACATACCTCCTGATGCAGCCTTTGGTTGTTCTGAGGGGTGCGTCTTTGCCCACTCGTTCTTCGCTTGCCTGATCAGCGATTCCTTGTGATCCCAGTCTTTCTGTACAGCTTTTGCCTTGTCGGCCGCCGATAACGACAGCTGGTGGTAGGCGCCGTAGAAGATACCGAAACCGAGGGCGGACCATCGGAGGACCTAGACCCATCCCATTAGCACCTGTCTTTCATTTCCAAAGCTATACGGAGCGCCGTGCAGTCATCTTAGCGAAACTGAGGGCTCATTGCAAGGTGTAGGCGTACATTAACCCCGACGGAAGTAGACATGGTGACGGGTCGTACGAGGACTTGCGATAGCAGCGCTCGAGCTCGCAGATGTCCAATGGCGGAGGGAACGGATTGGCGACGACAATGCACCGCTTTGCGAAGTCCGGAAGACTGTGACGACGGCGTCGGGGCGGATGTGGGAGGTTGGGCGGAGGAGCTGTGAAAGTTGAGGTTGGACCTCGCGCAAGATTTGGTCGGGATAGGATCGCGGCGAGAGACGGCTAGTGCGTCGGTCCCTGGCTGGCAGCTTGGCACGATTTTGGAGCTCTCGACAACAAGACGCGCCCGACTTTACACTGCACTCACTTCTGCCTGAAGTAGCCAGACACGAAGAGAAGGAATCCAGCCTCCAACTTACTCAACTTGACCGGAGAGTTTCCTCCATCGGCCGCGGTACACCGTCTCGCAGCTGCCGCATACTCCACAGTCTCCGCCATGGAGTCCACAATGCAACAGCGGCGCGACGAGATCCTCGCCAAGAAGGCCAAACTGGCCGAGCTGAAGCGTCAGCGCGAACTGAGGAAGCAGGAGTCCGCTAGCAGGCAGTCTCTGAGTGGCAGCCCATTGGGAGAAGTACGGCAACACTTGAATCGCTGCCAAATGGCTACTAACGGGCGGCCAAGGTACTATCGCCAACACCACGGCGAAGCGAAGACCTCGATCGAAGGACCGACGTCACCAACCTCATCAACAGCATCCTTGGAGAAAGCAGGCCGGGCTCTACGCAACCTGGCTCACCGGCAGGCGCAGGACGGGCAACACGGCCCACATCGGTAGTCAGCGCAGGACAGCTTAGTAGTGACAATGAAGCATCCCCAGGCTATCAGGCACCTACCGGCATGGTGGACCGGGAAATGCAGACCTTGTCAATTGGCCCACTAGCTACCGTGTATGAGTTCGACGGCCAGGTCACAAACGAAGTCAAGACAGAGAGGGAGGTCATCACATACAGCAAGGGCGTTCAGGCGAGCATAGACTGGAGTCCGCCCAAATCGAAGGGTGCTGGAGGAAGCGACACGGAACGCGATGAGAGCCCAACACGGTCGCCGAAGAGTAAGAGGTTGAGTCGGCGACAGAAGGAGAGAGATGAGGAGATCCGGATACAGTTGCGGAAGGAAATTGAGGAAGAGATCAAAGCTGTGCAACAAGCGCCTCAAGACGGTGCAGCACCGCAAGGCTCAGAAGAGAACTTCCCGTTTAAAACGTTGACAAATGAGGAGTTGACGGCGGTCGAGAACTCAGAAGAGTTCATCGGCTTCGTAGAAAGGAGTACCAAGGTTCTCGAGAGGGCACTTGATCAACAACTGGGCTACGACATTTTAGCCGACTATGCGCTTGGTGGCGTACATGTCGACGACGAAGATGAGGGTTACGGTTCGAGTGGGGGCAAGAAGGGCAGGCGGATAAAGGAGATCGCACAATTTTGGGACGAGCGATGGAGTAAGAAGAGGATGATATCGGACTTGGGCTTCTCAAATAAGGTACCAAACCTCGAGATGTGTTGCGTAGATGACTGCTGACATCTTTCCAGTTCCCAGAGCTCGTTCTCGCATCATACACCAAGAACCCGTCCGCTCCACATGATCCGGATGGCCTCATCCAAGTCTGGAATCTACATATGCACGACCGCCCCGAGTACATCTTCCACGCTCAATCCGACATTCTTACTGCAAAGTTTTCTCCATTCCATCCTAATCTCATCATCGGTGGCGCATACTCCGGCCAAGTGCTGCTCTGGGATACCCGTGCAAAGTCCGCTCCTGTGCAGAAGACGCCGCTCACAGGGTCTGGTCACACTCATCCCGTCTACTCGCTGGATATTGTTGGTACACAGAACGCGAACAACATCATCTCATGCTCTACGGACGGCGTAGTGTGTGGTTGGACAGTCGACATGCTCTCACAGCCTCAGGAATTCCTCGAACTAACCTCACCTCCACCGGCAAAGACCGACGATATGGCAGTGACATGCATCGCCTTCCCGCAATCAGACCCAACCTACTTCCTTGCCGGTACAGAAGAAGGCTCCGTTTACCCCTGCCACCGCTACGACCGCGCAGGGGCGAAAGCCGGTGTTGATGGCCGCGTCAAGTATGCTGGGCACGCTGCACCCGTCATGAGCCTGGACTTTCACCCTGCTAAGGGCCAAATCGATCTAGGCGACCTCGTCTTATCTTCAAGCGTCGACTGGAGCGTTAAGCTCTGGAAAGTGCGTCCCCCTGCCGCAACAGGCGCAACCAACCCTACCACTCTCGCTGGCGGCACCGCGCAACAAGTTCATCCTGTTCTTGACATCGCGCGCGAAGATCTTGTCTACGACGTCCGCTGGTCTCCCACCAAGCCTTCTGTCTTTGCCCTGGTCGACGGTGCAGGAAGCTTAGAAGTCTGGGATCTCAATGTCGACGTTGAAGTCCCAGTACAGTCTGTGAAGCCGAGTGATGGAAAGAGGGGGGCGTTTGCGGGTCTGCCGAGTGGACTGGGGTACATGAATCGCAGTTTGAATAAATTAGCTTGGGAGAGGAGTGAGGGAAGGCGGGTTGCGGTGGGTGGCATGGATGGCGTGGTGACAGTGTTTGAGGTTGGGAGTGAGCTTGGAGGTGTGGAGACGAGGGCGGAGGAGTGGAGTGGGGTTAAGAGGTTGGTCAACCGGCTCGAGGGTCATGGGGAGGTCAATGGGAAGTGAGACGTCACGTGCTGAAGTAGGAATAATGATCATTGAAGAGAAGGATGGTGGGATAGGTCCCAATGTATGTATGGGATTGCCTTTCTTAATTTGTAGATTCAGCGACAGCATTACCTGGAGTTGTGCTTTTCGGTCGACATACCCCTTTGTTATAGCGAATGTATATTCATTGTTCAAAAACGTCGCTTTGGTGGTAGGCGGGCACGTCATTCTAAAGTACACCCTCCTCATGCTATGGAATTGATATGTCCCTACGGAGAACGATCATCGCAAGCTCGTTCATCTCAGTCGATCTACAGCAGTCCCGTCCCTACCGTGCAATTGTGTACCACAGTGTCCTTCAGACCGCTATTACATAGACACTGCTCTCTGAACATTGTCGTAGCTCGTGGGGACGGCCTGGTGGGACTGAGTGGCGCGAAAATGCTGCGGTCAAGCGCACACGTACGAGCAAACGTTGGAAGATCCGCTAACTGCATGTATGAGACCAACCGGCGATAGGCTTCATTATTGGCGGTCCAGAGACGCGATCTCATCTCCCCTCATGCGTTCCTGGGCCGCTGTGGCTTCTGTGGCTGAAGTTCCGACCAGGGAACGGCCCATGCGAGGGTCATCCTGGTCAAACTTCATGGCGACATCATTGACCGAGAGCAGGTTTCCAATGTGGCTGCTCGGGATTACATAGATGGACTGCAACCCCAGCACATGGCAGCGAATCGACTTGTCTCTCCCCGCATCATATCAGACGCAAGCCTCGCCAGCACGTTTACATGCCAACATGTTAAAGGTGTGACCGTGCCCCAATTACTCGGTCCTGTTTAGCCACCGCCCATATCAACGCATGAGGTTATAATGTTTGGTGTTCTGCTTAAACTTGTACCGACACTGCGATGGCCTATTCTCCCTGTCCACGATGCCTATAATGAGCAGCTGTAATTGGCATCCCCTTCTATCTGGTCTTTTAGGCCAATTACGCTCGGAAGACTGACCTCTACTCAATTAGTGCAATAGACACATGCATATCTGCCGTTCAGATATACTTTCCCTGCGAACAAAATTCTGCTACCAACTACACTTCCTTATGTGAACAGCACACATGGCGTGTCGCGTACGTACATACTTCATCTCTATCCACTGCTTCCCATGGGCTTTCAATTCGCGACAATGCACTTACTCACTTCTTCATATAGATGTTACGACAACCATGCCTCCACGCCAGAAGCCCACCCTGACCGTGTGACCGCAGCAACGGAGATGAATGAATACTGCCGCGCAGCAGGGAGCATTGGCGCGGAGACAGTCCAGCGGCAATACCATGCGCAACGCAGACAGATCAATAGCATCCTATCGAGCATCGGCGGCCAGATAACATCGTTCCTGTCAAGCGCTAGTATTACCATCGTTCTGCCTACATTTGCTTCGAACACGCCTGCTGCCAGTGTTGCGCCCCCTGCTGTTACCACGCCGCAAACAAGTACTGTGCAGTCGGCCCCGAGTCTGGTATCAACACCAGTCGTACCTGTATCGAGCGCAAGGAGCAGTGCATCGACGCCACCCCGTTCCCTGTCGTCGAGCCTAGTTACGAGAACTACATCAGACCCCTTACAATCTACTGCGCAATCGTCCTCTTCTTCACCATCAGCAGCATCCTCGTCCTCATCAACAAGCTCAGGACCCTCAGCAGGACTCATCGCCGGCGCTGTAATCGGCAGTGTCGCCGTCCTCGTACTCTTCGGCATCTTACTAATGTTAATTCTCCGGCACAAGAGAAGGAAAGCATCCACCAAGATCTCCGCAGTAGAAAACGGGGACGCCAACGGAACAGCAAGCTATCGCGGCGAGCCATCTGTCGAAACCATCGCCGCAGCAGAGAGTAGAACTGGAGACGAAAAATCCGTGTACCAATCACGCGAATCGCCTCCTCAGGCGGCACCGTTACCAAGGGAAAATGAAATGCCGACGAGTGCAAATGTATGGGAATTGGAGGGCAGGGAACGACCTGCGCCGGCGGAGCTGGAGGCTGTGAACAGCTACATACCATACAGAATGCCGGAGGGAGCGCATGCGAACGGACGCCATAAAGGTTGATGGTGAGGTTGGGCGAGGAAGAGATGGATGTGTCATATGAAGTCACGACTGTCATGAAATTGGAAAAATTAATCTGCGATAATATGGGAATTAGTTGTTAAGCATGAAGAGTTTCGAGCATTGTGGACATTGCACAATTTTCTGCACGTGCAAGATTTGCTGGTAGGTTCTGTAGGAAGTTCAATATGGTAACTCACTCGTTCTCCCAAACAGTGAGCTCGTCCTTCCCACTCCTGCACAGCTAAATCGCTCAGCTCCCTATCAGTCTCAACACACCAACTCCTTCTTTTTCCTTCCATCTCGTCCACTAACGTCCCATCCTCACACAAACAACACACCCGCCGCCCCAGCCAACGCACCCACCACCCCCATCTTCTTATACACTGGCGCCGCAGCAGCCCCCGTACTCTGCGTCGCAGCCCCAGTCCCCGTCCCACTCCCACTCGATGACACTGTCCTCACGCTCTGACTAACCGGCGTACTAACCGTCCCCGCACTGCCACTCGGCGTAGCTAAACTCACACTAAATGTCGAATCACTACTCACTACACTCTGTATATCACTAGTCACCGTGGCGTCTGAAGAGGCGGACAGTACAGGCGGGGTAGGTGACGGTGACGGAGAGATAGAATCTGTGAGTAGCGCGTGCGAGGACGCGGGGAGGAGGGCTTCGGTTGATCCCGCTGCCGCGGGAATTGTGGCTGTGGCGCTGTTGTCGACTGTGAAGGGCTCGCCCCATGTTACTGTGGATTGTTGGGTGGAGAGACCGAAGAGGGAGACGAGGGTTGTTTTGCGTAATGTGGATTTGCGCATTTTTGTGGTCGAGGTGGATGGCGTAATAAGATCAATGTCGGAACGGGGCCCGTTGTACAATTCGAATTGGTTTATGGATGGTCTTAGTGAAGAATTGTTGTCGTAGGGTTGTTCGCCCGGTCTGTTGTTGGTCTCTTGTAAAGTTTGGGCAAGGTTGATCGAGTTAATGATTTATCATTGCCTAAAATTCTTTAGACTAAAGGGAAGTAAATCATACTGCCCCGATATTGCTTATTTAGAAATCCAGATACATGTTTGGTATAAATCCGCCAAACCTTCGGACTGTCATCCTGCAATTCTCCTAGCGCCACGACGTCTGACGTACTTCTCCCCGCACTAAGCGTCCTGACAGCGATCATATTACGCTGGCGTTAAAAACCATTTCGGTCTGTGAAGTTTGGTTGGCGGTCGAGGTGTTGTTCGGGTCTCCGCATGCATGTGCGGCTGCCGAACCCGAACCTTCAATGCTGCGACCAGTGCCATAATATCCCGAAACAGGTGACAAAAGTAAAGACAGCTGCCAGAAACATGCGTGGACCAAACCTTTAATAGTGAGTACTCTGGACATTGGTGATGAGACGGAACCTTTCAAGACCAAGCTTACAGTGAGTGAGAATGGAGCCTCATGGATATACAAAAGACTATTGACTGTACCTCCTTCCTCCTGGTATTTCCCGCTCTAAGAGTCACATCAATCTCGAATGCACGGATATTAGAAAGGACAGATTGTGTAATAGGTGTCGATGGCGGATGCTCACTACTGGAACAATTTGCGACATGCTTTCAACGCAACAACAGGAAGATGCCAAGATCGACCGATCGGATTTTTTCTGGGTTTCGACGAACGAACCAGAGGAACTTAGACAATGACTTATAGGAAAAGGATACATCTCACTCGAACCTTTCCTTCCATTTCGCCTTGAAAGTTGCGTAACTCTCGAGGTTGGCGGTCATGTGGATTCCTCTTGTGTAAAGAGTCAGCTCGGAAGATTTACGTTACCGCAAAAACTCCGAAAGCCTTAGAGTGTAAACGGATCTGCCGCTCGAATTGTGTGCGAATAATAGAGAACATCAACCAGTGACGGTCTAATCTGACTCGTCAACATGATTGCAGGTGCAAGTTGCTTTCGCGCAAGATCTCGCGGAGAGAGCGAGAATATGTTCAGAATGTAGCTATCATCTCAAAACACTAACATCCATACCCAAAAAAAACTGGCCCATGGGGTCGACCGTTTCCGAAAATAGATCCAAGTCATGCTGGACTCTCAACAGAGAGCATCGTCCTTGAGACACACTCTAAGCGTCGACTTCAGCCGCGCAACTCCAGCCCTCCGCCACTAAGTAGCCAGGCTCTCCACACCTCACTGTAAACTAACTCTATTCTATTATCAGTACACCAGTAACCGACTCAGCCTTCATGTCTCGTCGCACCCCCTCTCCCTTGATTGCAGCCGCGCCAAATTCATCGCGCGTAGAGGTCTTCTAGATTCGTTCGCAAATCTCACCGAGCTGACCCTCCCTCTCAGCCTCGCGCATCGGCCCCCGCCTCGAACCAGTGGAACCTTTCAAACTCACATGTCGCCACCTCCTTGCGTTAGCGCCATGCATGCAGACTGCAGACTTTTGACGCAGGGCCAGCCAGCCCAGAGAGTTTGGTTGCCCGCGTGATTTCACAAGTACTGACGCGTAAACACAGAGGCTACGTCGTGGTACGTGTGTTGCCATCCGCTTTAGGGCGGTGGCGCAATTGTTTTCTCTTGCTAGCTTTGCTGGTGTCGCTGTAGTGACGGTCAATGGGTGATTTGCGATTTTCAGGTGGCGTCAGCATGTGTGTCGTGTGTTGTGTGTGTCTGCAAGGTAGGCGGCCGATCATCAACAGGTTCCTTGCAGATACAAACTGGAGAATGCGGAGTGCAGCGGTGACGGCACGTCCACCATGGTTGCTCGACGAACGAGCAGGTGTCAACTGTCTATCTGTGGGGTTCGGTGTTTCAGTGATCCATTTTTTTGTTGATCAACCTTAAGTCTATGTCGACGACCACGAAGCTGTCGCACAAGAGTGACTGGGCTGTTGGACGATATTGTAAGCGAACCTTGGGAAGTTGGGAAGGAAGGAGCACATGCGACAACCACTCGGCATGGATGGCACGATGACGGCCTTGTATCACGACATCGTCTTGTATGCCGTGACACCTGGCTGCCCTGACGTTTGCAATTGGGTATGGTGACGTTCGAATGCAACGGCGAGTGTTTCTCGCGGCAACGGCGGAAGGGAAGCAAAGTGAGGAAACCTTCTGTATCAGACTGCGTAGTACACATAACACCGTGAGCTATATACAACAGTCCAGCAGGATTGCCGCATGGCACATGATGCCTTGGCGGAAGACTGCAATTCCGCAATCACATTGAATTGCATGGCACGAGGGCAGAAGCTTGCTTTGGGGTATATGGTTTCATATTGTCTTTTTTCTTGCTACCCACTGTACAAGGCTTTTTCTGCGCTAGACAAAGCAGTGCACAACGTTTTCAACACACGCCCCTAAGCCACTGCCATCACCAACGCCTGCGCGCGCGTGATTCATTAACAATAGATTTATAAGCAACACCTCCATATTATCCAATGCTAGGTATATCGTACAAAGACAGACATAGGATCAGATTGCGCAAAGCAAGTGCTTAAGCAAGGTAAGCGAAAGCAGCGATGGCACCGAAGAGAGCGGCCAGAGGGCTGGTGGCGAGCGAGGAAGCAGCGCCGGTGCTCTCAGGTACACCACCGGATGAGGTGGAGGTGGCGGTCGACCTGGTGCCGGTAGCAGAGCGGGAGAGAGTGGCGGAAGTGACGGTGGTGTTGGTACCAGCAGACGGGAGGATGGAGGCAGAAACGCTAGAGATGGCCTTGCTGAGCTCGGCGGAGGCAGATGAAGCGGCAGACGCAGCAGCGGACGAAGCAGAGGCGTAGGCAGAGGAGACGGCAGAGGAGATGGCCTCACCAGATCCACCGGAAAGGGGGAACTGAGCCGAGTAGTTGATCACATCTCCCTGCTTGATCTCGAGAGCGTAGTCGGGCTGGTCGGCGAGGGTCTTGGGGACAGTCCAAGTGAAGGATCCACCAGTGGCAGTGGCTGCGATGGCAATTAGCGCTTTGTGGTGTAGAGTGGGTTGCTTGTCTATTCGAACAACTTACTGGTAAGCGTCTGAACGGTGTTCAGGTTGTCGGAATCTCCCTGGCGGAGAATGAAGGTGGTCGGGGTGTTGTCCTTGGGAGAGTAGGTGATGGTGTAGGTCTCGCCGGCAACGACACCAGCGGACGGGAATTCGTTGATCTCAAGGGCGAAGGCAGCAGCAATGAGGGCCGCGCCAGAGAGGACAGTCTCGAAGAAACGCATGTTGACGGTAGAGTCGAGTGTGGGTGATTAGATGTGTATTAAAGTTGTACGGGTATGTATGTGAAGTGGTAGAGAACGAGTGACAGCTTTGTACAGCAGCGAGAGCGACGTGAGAGTGAAGGAGGGATGGTTGTGGGAAGCTGCCGAGTATAATAAGAAAATGGCTGTCAAGGCTAGGCATGGCTGACATGGACAGGAGCTAGCACCCGGCTGGGGGCGCCAGAGCAACGGCAAGAATGCAAAATTGGGTGCCCAATACAGCATAGTTTGAGATGGAGGCTAATGGCCATCGAGCTCATGCGCCCAATCGGCCGTTTGCGTAAGACGCTTGTCGAGGAGCCCCCTTTTTTCCACCGAGCTCGATGCGTCTCGCCTAAGAAAAGCGTGCTGCAGCCCAGAACCATTCACTCCCAAGCCTCCTTGGCGCCATCTCGCATCCTGGCGCATCATGGGCACGCCAACGGCCGCCGCGTCGCTCAGCTAGCCGATGCGAGTTTAGCCATGAGCCACCCAATAATCTGGGGAAATTCAGGGGCTGAGACTGCATCCTCCATGTCGCAGCACCATGTCGGCGCATCCGAGGCGTTCGCAGGGAATTTCCAGAGCAAGGGTACAAAGGGAACGCCTGCGGGCTTTCCCATTTTTTTTTCTCTCCAGTGAAAACGAAATGCCCTTTCAAGTGCGATGCCAGCTTCCGCAGTTGTAACGTACCCGTCTTCTTCCTTTGAAGCTCAAGAGCGACATTCCTTGCCACCTCGGCAACGGCACCCTAGCACATGCCTTCCGAATCCGGCAGCCTAATCACGGCAAACACTGGCCAGGATGTGCAACTCCGGTTTCATTCATAACCGCCCTCGACGTCATCATCGACAAGCGCAAAGCCAATTGCGCTCCATGTCGACTGTGGACGAGGGCCCCTCTGTCGATATGGCGATCGCTACTACTGGGAACCGCTACTGGGAAGTTTAGAATATGCCCTGGAATCCTGCTGGTGGAAATGGCGCATTGGCCGGTGCAGCACCGGAAGACCTCGCATCTGGTCGCCCGAACAAATTTAGCCGCACCGAGCTTGAGAGAAAGGAGCTTTTGCGATGACGTTAGGTGGTCACGGGAAGGATCGAAGTGTGCATGGGTGAGTTCGCATCGTCTCAACATTCTGCTAAGGTCTCCTTCTGGTGTGGAACCGCCTTACATGGGCTTGAGGCTCTTCGACAACCCCCGCGACCATGCAATTGGTAAAGTACACTCTTGCATCTGCTAGGCCAAGCCATGTGCCAATTTTCAGGTTCAATATCAAACAGCAAGTGCAAGATATATAGGGTGGGGTAGCATTTCTGTCACTATCCACCGCTGTTCATGATTAATTTGTGTCAATTACTTGCCTTTTTCTCTACTCAAAACCAAAACCTAGGATACCAGATTCATCATCTGAGTCTTCCAGTGCCATTAGAGGCGAGGCAGATTGACCAGACACGAGAACAGTCGACTCATTTCATGTCATGTCTGCAGAGTGCGTGGCCAACCCCGCGATATAATACCCTTAGCAGCATCTCCTACCAAACTCGAATTGTCCCGCTCGAGGTCTTTACAGCACCAGGCCCAGGATCTAAGCAAACTGTTGCTCCCAGACTTGCTCCATCTTGATGAAGTCGTTGGCATCTTGAGGGAAGACTCCGCCACTAAGGTCGTTCGTAGGTTGATCGAACGGGGAATCAGCCTTCTTGTCGCGGCTCTTGGGGTTAGCATTCTTCTTGGAGGGAGTCTGCTTCTTGGAAGAGGTGGCTTTCTTCCTGGAAGGTGTGTCCTCTTCATCGCTGGTGCCTGGGGTCTTACGCTTCCTCGGGGTCGCTGGAGACGTCATGTCGCCTACCGCTGTTAGTACCAGGACAGGCTTCTAGGCTACTTTATCACTCACTACGCTTCTTCTTTGGCAGGATGGGCACAAACACCTCGCCATCGATCATTCGCTTCTTCAAGTCCTTCGCCTGGGCCATGACCTCACGGAAACTATGTTGCAGGCTGTC
Organism: Phoma sp. ATCC 74077; assembly: GCA_033682645.1. Classification (NCBI taxonomy): domain Eukaryota; kingdom Fungi; phylum Ascomycota; class Dothideomycetes; order Pleosporales; family Didymellaceae; genus Phoma; species Phoma sp. ATCC 74077. The sequence goes on along the minus strand of JAWDJC010000006.1, from coordinate 1,143,879 downwards.
CACCGTCTTCGTGCCGTCAACGGAACTCATGAGTTCGTAAGTTTCCTTTGAGAGCGAGGTCGTGCCGGTACTTGCGAGGATCGCAGCAACAATGTCAGCGCTGAAAAGTTTGACGCCCTTGGCGGTATCCGCAGTGGCTTTAGCCATGATAGCTGTGATGAAGTGCTGTTGGTTGGAGGAGGGTTGGGCAGCTCGACGGTGGCCTCGATGCGGTGCAGTGTAGAAAGAATGGAGGTAAAGCGGGGAGGTAAACTTATATCTCTACCTTGCCATTGCAGCAGTTCAGTGAAGGAAGGAGCGGTCAAAGTAAGGCCGCAGTGAAGGTGAACACGAGCGTCGAAACAGTGGCTTTGGTGCGCCTTCAATTCTCCTTCACCTCGGCAGAGCAATACCAAGCTGGTCAGGCAGCACAGGCCAGACTTCGCATTCCTCACGTGTATACAGTGCAACTGTAATATGCTGAATGCCTTTGATGTTTGGCTTCGATGTCATCATCTATATTTTGACCCAATCGCCCATCTGCACCAGCATATCCCTTTGCACCTCTAATTCCCTACCCATGACCTCCTTATGCGGGTTTCCCAGGCTTCTTTTTAACTCCTCGATCATTTCTTCCGCTTTCCGCCTCACACTCTTGGTGAAGGCACTGCTTTCTCCATGACTCAAACCCGAAGCATCAAGTACTTGCCTTATGAGCATCATTGCAATGAGACCCATGTTCACGCCTGGTACTCCAATTTCATATTCTATGCTTGCGAGGTACGCCGCCAGCATCGCCATCTGCCAAGTTTGCACGACGCGTACGGGGTGGTAGTAGACGGGATAGAGTTTGGGGAGTATGTACTTGTAACGCTTTGCACATTGCGCCCATGCTGTTTGATAGTTGCCAACCGAAAGCAGATTGACAATGAGGTCGTCCCGGAGCGCAGCGTAGGGCTGGCGATACACAGGCCAAATACCGGATTCATGACAGAATCGCATCGCATCCTCGATAGCACGCACGGCCTCCTCGGGATCTACAATGCGCTGTTCTTCCTCATAAGATGCGAATGCTTTCCCTTGAAGGGCAGCGACTCTCATCTCATCTCGTGTCTCTCCCACATAGTTTGCTGAGATTTGGGCGAAAGTTCTGTGCTTGATGAGTGCATCACCTTCATCTCTGCTTGATTTGGAGAGGTCTTTGAACTCCATTAACCACCTATCTTCATCGAGCGTTGTGCCGTTCTGACACTTTGTACACTTGCAACTGAAGAACCAGCGCGCTTGCAGCTCGCTTTGCCGTCTGTGGTAAGGGTTCGTGGTGTCGATGTAGGAGATGTAGACTTCTTCGTTCGTTTTGATGGACCTCAGGGTACGAATGCTGACTTCAGGTCCGTCCATTATGATATAGGCGTTTGGATCACAAGAGTGATTGATGTGGCCGAGGACCGGGTCCAGAATAATACCTAAGGGATCAAGAGTTGGTGTGATAAGAGTGAGGGAGTTCGTAAGTACCTTAAAGTAGTCAGTAAAAAAAGAATAAGAAGTGTACATTACTAATTATAAGGCTTACCCTAGCGTACATCGCTGCCACGAAGTCTTTGTCGAACATGTTCTGTGTGAGTGAGAACTGGCTTGCTCCCATGGCCATCAATTCCATGTTACCATAATTTCCATTTCGCTTGAAATCTTCGACATGAGGTTGCAAGCTACATAAGAACTCCCAACCTTCATCTGAGATCAACCCATTCTTACGCCTGATCAAGAGTTCCATGCATGCAAGAACAGCCTTGGGCATGTCTCTACCGATCATAGGCCTCAGAAGCTTACACTCGTGTTTGTGTCCCCTGCTCCAGGCCTCTCTTTGACATGCCTGCAACAAGTAAACATCTGAACGAATGATGTATTTGTAATCACCTACCTTACTACAGTATCGAAATCGCTGACACCCTGCACATTTCTGCACATTTGCGCCCTGTGGTACGTATAGCCTGGTTCCTGTTGAAGACCCCTCGGTCCAGATGTAGCAATTTGCACATGTGTCAAGGAGTCGTTCGGTGTCTAATGAGCCAATTAGTGGCCGTTGGAAAGCTGCAAGCTGCTCGCCTGCCCCTAGGTCATGACTGGCGAAGACACCCCTTCCGATACTTTCGCCTTTGCTGTTCAGGCAGACGTCCGACTTCGAGATGTAGAACGACTGTGACGAGGTGGTGATTAACGCTTGGTCAGACATCGTTTGGTGTTGAGATGGTCGTATCGAACAAAGCCAATTACTGTCGAAACCCAGACCAGAAGACGAATATTGAGACGGGAAGCCGATTCGTGCGACGTCATGGTGGTTCAGCAACTGTCGCGTGAAAGCATGACCTAATGCTTTGGCCCACTAGCCTTCTTTGAGTTAGACTCGCACCACAGCCCTAAGTCCATCATGTCTTCGTCTTCGTTTCCTCACACTGTATTGACATGATCAAGTGATATCTTTGATTCTTAGATACCTTAAGGTTCATAACGACTATGATAAAAAGAAGAAATGTAAACAGCCCGCAATGTGAGGCTGGAAAAGTTTAGATACCACCAATCGGTAGGTGCGAAGAGGCATATCTTAAGACAGCCAAACCTATATGTAACTTCATCTAATATATTGCCATGCTAGTTCTCGTGGAACTTACTTACAGTTAGCTACCAATTAACAAAGATTATAGCAGACCAAGATACCGCCTGAGATATGGACCCGCATGCATATCCGAATGCGATACGATACGATACGTTACGATACGATACGAAGCGCTAGCACTTTGATTGCACTCATGACACCGCTCTGACCAAAAGATATATATATCATAATGAATGAAGATTTTAGATCACTGAGATGCTACGATCTTCTTCAGAATACTGCCTAGTCGATTGTCTCCCGCAGATTCTGATGGCGTTTTCTCAGCTTTCTAGCAATTGCACCAATGCTGCGATTCCCTTTCCAACCATCTTCGGAGCCCAATTCACATCTTTGCAGACATCTCTGGTACAAAACTATTCACGGTCCATTCCTCAGTCCTACAACTTCAATCATGGCGATATAGAAGGCAAAAACATGAGCTTCTGCAACATCACCCTGACCCACACCCACCCAGGCGAAAACGACTCTGTCACAACTCAAATCTGGCTACCCATACAACCAGCATGGAACGAACGACTACAAGCAGTTGGTGGAGGAGGATGGATTGCAGGACTCCATCCATTCACTGACCTCTCAATGTCTGCAGCTGTGGCCGAGGGCTACGCAACGGTGACAATGAATGGTGGTGTACCGTCTGAACATCCGGGTGACTGGGCATTACTAAGTCCTGGGAACGTTAATCTACTTGGCCTTCAAAATTTTGCTTTCCTAGCACTACAAGATGCCGCCTTGGCTGCGAAGAGTGTCATCAACAGCTTCTACGGCCGGGCTCCCAAATACTCCTATTGGAGCGGTTGTTCACAGGGTGGACGTCAGGGACTTGTATTCGCACAGCGGTACCCAGATTTATTTGATGGTATTGCTGCTGCTGCACCAGCAATCAATTGGCCCAAATTATCTCTCGCTGCACACTTTCCTCAGCAGATCATGAATGAGATGGGAGAGTATCCCCATCCCTGCGAGCTGGATGCTCTGACAACAGCTGCCATCGCGGCTTGCGATGGGCATGATGGCTCAGTCGATGGTATGATATCAGACCCGGACTCATGTCACTTCTCCCCTTATACACTAGTCGGTACGGCTGTGAACTGCAGCACCTCGTCCACAAGCACGACGATATCAAAGGCCGCCGCAATAGTTGCCGATGCCGCTTGGACCGGAGCCAAAAAGGCGGATGGTACTTTCCTCTGGTACACTCCTGGCTACGAAGCAAATTTGACTAGCACGACTAGCCTCGCTGGCACGATTTGTTCGACAAATGGCACATGCGTAGGGACAGATTTTACGCTCATTACTGATTGGATCCGTCTCTTCATTGCAAAAGATCCAGAGTTTGACGTGATGCACATGTCGCGAAAGGACTACGAGCGTGCATTCCTCAAGAGTGTTCTCGAATATGAGTCAACTATGGGCTCCAACTCACCAGATCTTAGCGAGTTCCGCGAGGCAGGTGGGAAAATGATTACATATCATGGCCTTGTTCGTATATCCTTCCATTCCGTAACTAGACAATAGGCTAACCATACTTCTCACGCTAGGCTGATGAGATCATTCCATTCCGTAATTCTCGTCACTATTATGATGCAGTCACTGCTCTAGATAACAATGTGCATGACTTCTACCGCCTGTTCGAGTCTCCAGGATTAGGGCACTGCATTGGCGGAGTAGGTGGGTATCCGTCTGGAACGTTCGATGCGCTAGTAAAATGGGTGGAGGAAGGCGTCGAGCCTGACACATTAGAGGCATTGAGTTCGATGAATCACTCGTCACTCCTTTGTCCGTATCCCAAAAAAAGAGGTATCAACGGAAGGGACGAGAGTGTTTGCGCTTGAGGTCTGATAGGAGAAGAGTCGTCGATGCCTTGCCACGTGCAAATGCATGGTAAGAGACTATTTCTGGGCTAAGCACTCGCGTTGACAGCTACAATGGCAAGCGGCTTCATGAGCGCTATGCCTCAATTCGGGCTGGTAATACTAGAAAGTTCCTAGTCAGGTGTCTTTCGTATTGTGGTTGGCAATAAGAATGTAGTATTCGTGCGAGCAGTCTACTGGTGAAATTTCTCCTATACTAGCGCGAACCCTTGAAGCAGCCCAGTAACCGCAGGTGCTGCAGAACCCTTACCAAGGCAGTGGACCCTCAACCTCCAACCCATCAATCACTTCCAAATCTATACCAAAATCACCGCCGATGGGCAGGAGCCTCCCTCTTTCACCCTCCTCAGCGTCGTCTTCCACGACCGTTTCACCATCGAGAGAAAGTTTTGGCTGCTCCTGCTGGGATCCAACCAGCGTTTGCATATCATCGGCTGTAATAATACCCTCCTCGACCAGCTGCGCCTTCCATTTATACAGACTTTCGCATTCCTGCACTACATCTCCAAGGTCTTGCTCAAGTAACTCGTTCTCCTTGGCAAGCTCCGCCTTCTCACCCTGAAGAGCATCGATGAGACTGCCACGGGACTCGATCACACCTCGGAGAAATTTCATTGCCTCTTGAGAATTGGCATCTATGATCACGCTCAAGTGATCCTGCACCTCGATGGACTCTTTCATGCTTTCGATAGTGCGTTGAAGATAGTCCTGTTCTTGGCGGAAGCCTTTCTGTAGCGCATTTAATTCGGCCAGGTGCTTATCCTTCAGTGTTTGGACCGAGTTGTTCCGGGCGTCGATTATGTTGCCTAGTTCTTTGATTTCGCGGTAGAGAACTTCCCTGTCGTGGAGGAACTCTTCTTGTAGCTGGTCCATTCCGCGTTGACGGTCGCCAATCACACTTCGTAGGAAATCCATCGCGGCGTAGTGCTTGGTTCTTGGTGTCTTGATTGCGAAATCTGATGAATCGACAGTGCTATACGAGCATTCGATTTCGGCACGTAGTGTCTCCTTCTCATTGAGGAGGCCATCAATTTGGCTTTGCAACGCGTGGATTGTGCCTGCTGTGTTCGCTCTCCAACTCTCTAGCTCTATATCCTTGTCGTTGAGAGCTGCTTCATACTCCATTAGGTGCTCTGTCTTCTCATCAAGCTCCAATTGCATGTCGCTGAGGGCTTCGTTGGCCTCTGTAAGCAAGTCTTTCGTGCTATTCCAACCTACTGTCATCTCGTGCAGCTCCTTGGCCTTGTATTCAATATGAATTTGCAGGTCGTAGCCTTCGTCGTCTTTCCTAGTGATTCGATGCTGCATTTCAGCAACGAAGGCCTGGGTTTCGGTGGTAAGAGCTGTGTTGGCAGCTTGGAGCTCGCGTTTCTTGTTCAGCAGCTTCTTCTGCTCTTTGATGAATACTCGAATGGCTTTCTTGCGAGCTCCATTTGCGGATCTGAGGGATCGGTTTTCCTTCTTGATGATATTATGCTTTACCGTCAAACGTTCAATTCTGACCTGTGTGTCGTGGACTAGATTCCGGAGTTCGATGCCTTCCTTGAGGATAATCTTATTATCTTTGAGCTCTTGGTCAAGTTGCTGGTTCATAGTAAGCAATTTAAAATTCATCGCACTCGTTTTCGCCATCTTAGCATTTAGATCAAGACTGGTCTCCTCGACGGTCTGAATGAGGGATGCAATGAAAGCATTCCTTTCCTGCACGATTGTCGGTCTATTGAGAAGCTCATGGAGGGCCTCGTCCACTAAGCCGCCAGATTCAAAGCAAGTGATGCTGAATGAGAGCCTCCCAAAGGAGCGAGACCATGTCCAATTGCGTCTGCCATACTGTTTCCATTGTGCAGCGAGGTTTCCCTTCTTGGCAAAAATCAGGCAGAAGAGAACCATGAAGGCTATGGTGACAAAGAATCTTAGTGACATTGTGGAGAGCGTTGTTGAGTTGTGTTGGAAGGAGGGGTTGAGTATCTTAAAATTTTGATGGGACTCGCGTCCAGACGAGAAGTGTATGAATGTGCAGTATGAATGGGCTGGCAGCAGTGCTTTATACTGTTAGAATTGAATAGCTAAACACTGCGTGGAAAATTCTTATATGTGCGTGGATCTACAGATAATTCCACAAAACCATGGTAGCAGTGTATACCCCGCGTGATGAAAAACGAGTTACTCAGCATAGAAGTTATTCGGCCAGTGTGTATTGAGCTTGAGCTGGACGAGATGCGCCGGTACGTGGTGTAGAGGAGAACTGCCTGGCAACTCACCTTATTGGATGTCGAGATGGGAACCATGGCGCAAGGAGCACCACTACGAAGTTCTACTAACCAAGTGCAAGTCAGACTAAAGTAGGTCTATCCTACCGCGGTAATGAATTTCAAAGTGTCATGAGACAGAACCGCACAAATTCTACGGGATCCAGAAAGTGTGTCCAAGAAAGGTAAAATTTACTAACACCAACAGATGCAGCGAACGTGAGCCGACAAGACTTGGGTCACATTTCTTTTACCTACAATGTCTCAACCAAACTTACTACAAGCGGGAAAGCCTATGTTTTTCTACGCATTGAACACACGAATCCACCATGGATGTGGTCTACTCATCCAGCTGAACGTAGTTGGCAGGGAAAAGACCAGATTGGCCGTTGAAGCTTCCCAGCCACCAATCCTCATCAGGGAATTCCTAAGGTATTGTTAGTTTGACATCGGAAATATAAGAAGAGTTAATCTTACAACTCCCGTGATCGTAGCACCCTCAGGGAAGCTCAATTCATTGTCCTCCGCTGCATCATAATCGTAAAGGGCAGTAGCGGTGGGGCCGGAATTGCCAGACGGTTGTACCTGGGCTGGAGTGGGCTCCGGCTCATTTGCAGCGGAAGGATGCGTAGGGAGCGGTGGAGCAGAAGCGGCGCCCGCGTCGTTGTCATCTTCGACCAACTCGACGTAGTTGGCTGGGAAGAGACCACGTTCGCCCTGAGAATTCGTACCCATCCACCAATCTTCATCTACCATGTCGATATCAGTGACATATTCGCCCTCACGAAGCTCCACCTCGTTGTCCTCGGCTTTCTCATAGTCATACTGAATGAGACCTCGCTTGCCAGCACTGCCCTCGTCGTCCTGCCCAGACGCAATAACCGCGGTAGCTGCGGCTCCTGCTACCGCTGCACCACCAAATGTGGCGGCTGCTACAGCGGCACCAGCACCACGAGCGGGGTCCTTGGCTTCGATTTGCGGTTCTGGAGATAAGTCGCGCGCTTGATGAGCTGCCTGATGAAGAGAACGGTTGGGCATAGGCGGCGCCAGTTCCTCGGCGGGAGAAAGATGATCGGGCTCTCTCCCACGAGAAACGGGCATGGCAATACGGACGGGGGATTCGGAGGGCTCGGGAGACGGGCTGCGCGGTTGGCGTGGCGGTGAAGGGACCCTTTGATGTTGGACCGCTGGCAAGTGGTCCTCCTCTTCTGACTCTGGCTCTTTCGGTCGGCTGGGCAGACCCGGAATAGGAACTCCTCGTGCGCCTGCGTTGGGTTTGCTCGAGTTGTCGAGAATAGGAGGGCTTGCGCTTGATGGTTCTGGGACAGGGCGAGACGTTGGAGCTCCCATTGGCGCAGCGCCTGCGAAGCGATCCTTCAAAGAGCTCACTCCGCCAGATGGAGGCGAAGCTGGCTCTTGTTGCTGAGGCTCTCCACCCGTCCGTTGCTCACTGAGGTTGCTAGTCGCAGACTGGCCTGTTCGAGTCGTCTGGACAGGTGCCCAAGACTTGCCCGAATATCCGCTCTGCCAACCTCCCCCTCCACTCTGCTGATTTTGTAGCGGGGCCGGGCGGCCTCCAGCATCAGCCGGCGACTTGAGCGGTTCGCCTCGGGCAGCCCTCTTCTCAGCCCAGATCTGAGCGGGGGTCTTGCCTCCCTCGTCTGCAAATGTCTTGCTGGCAGCACCGACTATCGGAGCAGGAGCTGCGGGCTTCGCACCAAATGGTGAGGGTGTAGGAGCTTTCGTGCCAGTGAAAGAGCTTGAGCCAGCAAACTTGTTCGCCACCTTCGGCTTTGGTAGGCTGGTGAGGCGCTCCGGGTGCGAGTTGAACGCTGACGATCTCTCTGCGAGCGATCTCGGTTTCTCTTCCTCATCGTTGTTCGATGCACCAGTCGCTGCTGGGGAGAGGCCAGTGGAGGAAGGCGCGGCTTGAGCTTTAGCTCGGATCGCTGCAATGTCAACCTTGCCAACAGGCTCGTATGCGCCCTTGACTACAGTGGGTCGGTCATCTTGCTTGTCTCGCGCTTGGGCTCGGATTGCCGCAATATCAACCTTTCCAACTGGTTGGTAAGCGCCCTTGACTACCTCTGGGCGGTCGTTCTGTGACTGCGAGGGCTGGAAGCGGGTCGACTCGTCTTTCTGCGCGGAGAGTTCGGCCATATTAACTTTGGTCGGCTTGTATGCTGACTGGACCTTCTCTAGCTGCGACCTCTGGACTTGCGGAGCATCAGCACCCCAGCCGTCCGCATCCTCGTCACCCTTGGGCGCAGGTGCCCTTGAGCGCCCCAATGGATTGAACCCCGAGCCTCCTCCGCCGCCTACTTGTGTCGGCGTGAAAACGGGCTTCTTTGCGGCGACAGGAGGTGGACCGCCAGAAGATGGAATATTTGGGCCACCGGAGTACTTCGCGCCCGAGGCATCAGACACCTTCTGGATTATTCTCTCGGGCGTGAGGTCTGCGTCGGAGCGAGCGGTGACTTGGACGTGATAACCCTAGATTAGGTTAGCCTGTCAATGTCAGAGACGTTCTTAGTAACTGTAGACTTACATGGAGAAGCTTGGAAACAACAGTAAGGTGACTACCAAAGTAGCCTTTAGTGCGTTCTGGTACTCCTTCGCCACACTACAATAATGTTAGCATTGTGTCTTCGAACTTTCGTGTTTTTGAGGCGTACCCAGGCAATCAGAACGTTTTTGGGCAGCGATGTGTTCGGGTCCTTGACCTTGACGAAGGCAAACTGGATGCGGCCATCCGAGAACTCATCTACCAGGTCGAGGAGTTCACCCTCTGTCACAAGTTAGTGCTCGTCCGTACGCGATAGCCCACCATTCCAACGGGCGTTCTGAACAGTGGTGTGCCGAGACCCGAGATTGGGCTGACACCACCCTCAGTGTACGACAGGCTCCCTTGCGCAGGATACGGCTCTTGCTACCTCTATATGAGGCAATTGAGGCGCCATGGACCTGTTTTCACATACCTCCAGTGCTCTGGACCTTCAATACACTCTCTTTCCCTCCGTCGTGCTGAAATGCGCTGACGAGCGGGGCAACTACGGTGAACACAGCCCATTGACCGTACGTGGGCGAGCTCGCCTGGGCACCGGATGGTGGCGGAGAATTTACGACATTTTGATAGCTTCGAGTAATGTTTGGGCCATTGCTTGAGGTGTTGAGCGAGGCCATAGTCGACGGTGAGTGGAGGGGGAGCTGTTGTGTGGTGCCGAAGCGTGGGAGAGAGAGGAGGGAAGGAAGGAAAGATGAGGAAGGGAGTAAAAGAGACGCGAGAAAACCTCCAAGGCGCGGAGTGTCTGGCAAGCTGAGAATACGCGAATCTCTCGTGTGTATGTGTATATAAAGTCTCAAAAGGGCGATTCTGGCAAAGCACAGCCTCGCATGTCCGTGAAGCAGCTATGTCATTCCTTGGCGTCAGTGCGCCGGGCATCCCCCGTCCGCCTCACTCTCATCATTGGACGACACCGCGCTGCAACACCTGACCTTGCTGGCGGAACCATAACAGTGCTGTCGTCGTCCCCTTGGCACGCACTCAGCCTAGACGTCTCTTTCCAACACAGGTTGCTCTTCAGGCATCCTTCGGCCATCACTCTGGCGCGAGATCGATAGCCTTGACACTACACTACACCACACTACAACCTATACACAATCCTTCACGAGCCCGCAACCATTCAGCACCCCGACTCAGTCCTTCTCTACCCATGTCTGCAGCCGCTCGCGTATCGTGGTGAGGCTCTTGTGAGCTTCGCTCGCGGACAGCTGGAGCCCGCATGGAGGAGCGCGAGTCAAGCGTGGCTTCCTCAGCCGACTTCTACGGCACCGAGGCGAAGTCGAATACACCACCGAGCGACGCTCAGAACCATGGGTTTCTCGCGAAGCGCAAGGCTGAAGATGAATCTTCTGAGCTGGGAAAGAAGCGCAAGCTTGACTATCTGTCTTCTCCTTCTATCTCAAGCGACTTGAGACCATGTGCCAGGCTACCACCGGCAGTGTGGCAGCATGTTTTCCTCTATTGTTCGCTTGCAGACCTTGGTCGATTGATCCAGGTCAATCGATCGTTTCTTTATTATCTCACAGACGTGCGTAACGTCTCTAATTCTAAGCCCGAACAGGGCTGTTCACGTCTCCTAAAGTCTGAATCATTGTGGGCCTCTGCCCGCAATGCGCTTCCTACCAAACCCCCGAAGCCCCTCCCAGGCTTCACTGAACTGCAGATGTGGCAGCTGGCTTGGTCTAAAAGGTGCCAGTTCTGTCACAAGCTCAGTTCCTTCACACCGGGTGAGAGGATATGGCAGAAGGGTCCGGGCGAAACTGGGGTACGGACAATATGGCCCTTCGCTATTAGAGCATGTGGAACGTGTCTGCTGAAGCAATGCCAGACAGTGAGTTGCACTTGCTTGGTACCGGATCGTGACTGACTTCGCAGGACTCGAGCCTTCTCTTCTCGGCCGCCTCCGCACTGCGACCCGCTCTCCCTTTTGCTCTCGTCACGAACGACCAGAATTACATTACCGCCTACACCCTGCAGTCCGCGACAACCCCGGCAGATGTAGAAATAGGAAAATACTATTACAAGGAGCATGTAGCAGAGATCACCCAGGAACTCAACGACGCCCTGCGTCTCGGTCCTGCAGCGGCCGAGGAGTGGTCGAAGGGCCTTGACACGAGGGGCAAGGAGCGAATGAGAATTGCCGAGAACTGGGAGCGCTGGGAAGTCAAGCACCAATGGTGGGAAGAGCATCAGGAACAGCGAGCGACCTCTGCTGCTCCTTCGCTTGCTGCAACCTCGCATAAAGAACCGTCAAAATCCCCTACGCGCCAGATGCCCTCTCCTGTGATCTATGCACCGATCCCAGCGAGTAAGTATGCTTCTCATGTTTCGGTTGCTGTCAGGACTGGCAGCGCATTGTCATGTTTCATACCCACCCCTGCAGGGTCCAACCTAACAGCTGCAGCTCCCTCTTCACAGTATGCGCAACCGAGGCCTCCAACTGTTCCACCGCAGGTTTTCACCCCTCACACTGTTCCAACTGGAAGTACTGCACCAACGCAAAGGAATCTCCATGATGCAATCGAGGCCAAAGCGAACAGGAAGACTGACATTGAGCATCGGTGCCAGCAGATGGACCCTCCGATTCCTCCAAATATCTTGCGCCACATGGACTCCTTCAAGGCAGCCATTCAGATCTCGCAGCCAATGAACGACTACGCTTGGAGTGTGCTTCAGCCCCGCTTACTCGCCCAACTTCCTGATGCCCAACAAGCCGAAGCTGACCACGTGTCTCGCGTAGCTGTGCTTCCCACAAGAACAACAGATCGCCGTCATCATGATGGCAACTCCAAGGAAACAAAGGAAGCCATGGATCGGGATTGGGAAGAATCGCAACGACCAATCCGCAACAGGCTCAATGCTATTGCCGACGATTTCATCAACCAGGACTGGGACCGTGGCAATGCCGTTACCTACGAAAACAGCCCTAAGTTTGCAGCCGACCTCCTTACGTATGTTCGACGCACGTTCTATGCGGACGCTGCTGAGGATGGAGCTGCTTGCCGGGAACACCAAGGACAAGGTGCTACTACTGACGCAGACACTAAACCAAGACTCGTATTGGATGACATGAAATGGGTCTACGACAACAAGCTCAAGCCTCTAACAGAACAGTTTCGCAAAGAGATATTTCTGTGCTACGGTAACGACTGCGATCGCAACACAAGGTTCTACGGCTTTGAAGGCGTCATCCAGCATTTCGGCGCTAGACATACTAATGCTTTCAGTGTGGGCAACGTTGTAGTTGCGTGGAGAGAAGCCGAATGGCCCGAGGAAACACCATTTCATCCGGACCCCATATCTGTGAAGCACGCTTACCATGCATCTTCCAGCAGCACTGGTTATGGGAACTACTATGGTGGGTATTCTCGCGCAGGCACGTCTACACCTCACATGCAGTCTCAGCTCCCCCAAACAAGTCCGGGTCCTTACCACTATGGCGGCCAGTATAATGGACCCTTTCCTCCTCCGCAGACCCCTTCAAATCCTTTACCAGGATTTGGATATCCGCAGCCATACGCTACTCCTGGTGATAGCTACGCATACCAAGCGATAGGTGCTCCCGGATATAGACCCCAACCCAGTCATGGTTCATACATCCTCTCACCAGCGATGATCAATCCTGCAGTAGCACCACCTCCAGCCATGCCACCACCAGGCCAGGGTCCCTCTGACATCCGCTCTCATGGTAACGAAGATACCGATCATAGTACTAGTTCGTTTGACAAGCAAGTAAGTACTGTAATTGGAATGGCTCAGGATATCTGGAAGCAGACATCAGGCGTCAAAGATTTGCCGAACAGTCTTCGGATATACGTTTTGTTGCATCGTGTTATCTCCAAGTTCCATATTGAGTTCAACCATGAACCGAACTTGAATCACTTTATCGATGCTCTTTCCAATCATGAGATGCCAAAGGGCCTGAAGAATGCTCCAGGTCTTTCTTGCAAAGCTTGTCAAATCGCCGCCTCACACCAGCATACGGCTGCTTACTACTCGAAGCCGGAAGAGAGAAAAACGTATACTGTCTTAAATTTGTTGTCACATTTCAAGGCCCAGCATCTGACATTGCAGCAACCTGGTCTCAACCATGGACAACAAGGCGCACCTCTGGATTGGAAGGAAGATATGATCGAGCTACCAAATGAGCGGTTCATCCTAGGGCTCATCCACGCCCCCGGTATGGACGACGAGAAGCTGCTTATAATTGCGACTGTCTTCCCTAGTCTCTTCCCAGTACCGCTCCCTAAGATAGGTGTGGTCGATAGTCATGGAGTAGCCTCACCTGCTTCTTCTGGTCCCAAGGATGTGAATGATACTTGTGGCACGCCCGCAACTGCGGGCGACGCTTCAAAGACATCGGACCCTTCGTCCCTAGTCTCCGCTCAAAAGGAGTCATCGTTACCGCCAAAGTCAACGCAGGATGAATATGACCCTCTTCGGCCCACTCTGACAGCCCAACTCAATGAAAACTCGACATCCGCGAATAAGAGGCACTCCTATCAGGGCAGTCCGCCTACCGAGCGCCGGCAGCGCTATTATGCTGAACCTCGTTACTATGTAGGTTGTCTACTGGGCCCAAATGATCGCATCAATGGAGCTAACAAGACTCTTTGTCAGATGTCCAGGGAGCATCTAGATGATGGATACTCTCGTCCGCGCGAGTACGTGGAGTATGCCCCGAGCCCTAGGATGATTCACCCCAGCCCTGCTTATGACGAGTACTCAGGCCGCCGCACTGTCTTCCGGGAACAGGATAGGTTTCATGGTCCACCACAAGAAGAGATTGTCTATACGCATCCGCGCGAAGGAAGCCACGGAAGCCGAGAGTATACTACTTATCCCCGCCAGGTTCGGTACTATGAGGAAGACGACCAGCGTCCTGAATACCGTTTTGTCAGGGAACCCCCATCGCGTGAAGCGAGTCCGCCTCGAGGGCAATCGGCCGCGGATCGTTTCTTAGAAGAGTTTGTACCGGGTCAAACATCTGCTAGTGAATCTACCCCGACTCAGCTGCCGCCTCAGTCGGATACCAAGCCCACTGTATCAGTACAAGAAGCTGAGGATGGCTCGCAATACGGGCAACAAGCTGCGAATGCCTCAAAAGCAAATGAACTGAATACTCAGGTCCCACCACTTGCACCACCACAACCCAGAGCTCCATCCACCGTGTCTAATGGTTCTCGATACGAAGAACGCCGTGCCAATAGTCACTACATTCCCACGCCTGGTTTTGTGGGTGCTCCACGGAGAGCTGGACCCCATCGTCGAAGGGATCGACCACATGAACATCGGATGCCTTCTCGGTTCTATCGCTACATGAGCGTAGCTCGAGATGACCCATACGGGCGCGCGTCTAGCATGAGTCGCTCGCAGAGTAGGAGATACGAAGAGCAGCGTCGTCGAATTGACCAGCAGGAGACACCACAACCCACTACGGACCGCGACTACGAGCCAGCTTACTCCAGAGACCCAAGCATAGATCAGCCATCCGCAGAGGATGGCTTCTATCCGCAAGTACGGCAACAGCCACGTGAGTACGTGTCCGTTCAAGATCGCCTACACCCGTACTCCCCAACCCGCTATCGCTATGATGAGCATCGCGGACCACAACCAGTCTATGTGGATGAGTACGGTCAGCCGTTGCACGAATATGAGATCATTCGTGTGCGTGGTGACCCTCGGCAATCGCGTGGTTCATACATGACCCACCAGTCACCTCGTTATGAGCAAGAACAATACCAGTATGTACCTGTGTCGTATGATCGTCCTCCTCCACAAAGGCACGGCAGCCGACCGGAAGAATATATGTATTATGAAGAGAGGGAGAGGCTGCCTCCACGACGACCTGCTCCTGAGGCTGAGAGCGAAATATACGAGCCCGCACCGCCAGAGATCAAGCTAGAGAGCACACCTGTGCCTTTGCCGGAGGGCCCTTGATCCGGTGCCGGCCCAGGTTGCACGTACTATGCTTATTGTTACATATGGAGTTTCAAACACCTGTTCAGGATCTGCTATGTTGGCCTTATCGCATACCCCAATGACTTTGTAATCCCATGATTGTACCTGTACGATATTTTATGCCACGTTATGACTGCGTAGCTGGCGTTTCTGGATTGGGAGGCATATCGGCTCGCCCTCTATCTTTGAAAGAATAATGACACTTTCAATGACAATCTTCCGCTCACTTTTCAATCAAACTCGAGATTTTCGTTTGCAGCCGCTGTGGCCTAAAGCCAGTTGCTTAATTACGAGCTGCGCCAGATATAACCAAGCTCTTCTATCTTGGACGTAATCTGCATGCCGACTCAGCACTACAATATATTCTAACGTTATTCGTTGCAATATGTTTGGTATGCGCAAGTCCATTCCACGTATAGAAAATGCTGACATGCTGTACAAGGGCTGGTTCTCTTACTGCACGTCATCTTCGCGGCATCGGGAAGACATTGTCGGCACTGGGAAGAGCGAAACGTCGAACAATGTATAAGTAAGTATAGGCGTACGATTGTTACAACCAATGAGCGTATCAAACTTCCCTGACATCAACACCACTGGCTTCTTTATCTCTGGTCCCATTATCTACACTTATATACTGACTAAATCAAAGGCTCACTCACGCTCATGATGCCGCCGCCGATATTCACAACAGGCAAATCCATCATTTCGCTCGTCAACCTAGTCACTATGTTCGATCTCTATAGACTGGAAGTCTGGACCACTTTCTACCCTTCTTTCTTCTATCTCTGCCACTCAATTTATCAACTAAATCCCCTCTTCTCCACCACACATTTCAAGCACCCGTCCATAATCTAACCGTAGCCCCTCCAAAGTGAAACGCACATCTACAATCCCACCTGGCCTCCCCACGCACGCTACCACAGCGGCCAAACAATGTCCCTAGGCCTCTGCTTCGGGGTAACAACATGGTACATACTCTATTATCCCTGTCCAGCTTAGAGCACCAGAAATCGTCTCTTCAGCTCCAAGTGGCTCATTTGAACTGGGTGGTGATGCTGCTCAGCATGTATTTCCTCTCGAGTTTATCTAGAATATTCTATCCTAGTGCGGCGTGGATGGATCTAGAGTTTGGGGAGGGTAAGCCGCAGCTTTATGGGTTTTCGTTTTGGTGGGTTGGTGTGGGTGGGGTGGTGGGTTGAGAGGAGGAGGGTGTTGGAGCTGGGCGGGGAAAGAAAGCGGGCGGAATAAGGGAGAGAGCATGATATTAAGAGTGGTGTCGATGGTCTCGTTATGTAGTTGGCGTTTGTGATAGGGTTTTGCTTCAGGGGAGAGGTTCAATTACAGTTGACGATGCGAGACTTAAATATGATTCCGAGGCGGAATTTAAGTTATCGGCGAGTCTTCTAATTAAAGTATGCACAGCAAATAGGTAAATATCAGAGAGAAAATTAAGGCGCTGAAAATAGCTTTGAAAAGACAATGGCAACTTTTGTTCAGCAAAATAGTTTTCTACGGGGTATCAAATAAGTAGATGGCAAGCGGAAGATGTGCAGGACTGCGTCTATTTCGCCTGAACGGTGGCTTCCACTGAGGACGCCTTGTCTACACCTTGAGCGGCGGCATCGATTTTGTTCTGCGCAAGACGCTGCAACGAGTTAGCAGAATCGACAAAACCCAGCCAACGGAGTACCTACCAGCAGATTTCTCAGCAATACCGCGATAGTGACCTTGCCAATAGCAGGCACGTATATGGAAGCCTTCTCCTTGACTTCAGGTGTGAAGTTCCTCTCGCTCGAGAAGTTGATGCACACAGCGCCGTCTCGCATTTTCTCCAGTGGCACTTTGTACTTGTCGCCAGGCACGCCGCTGATGACCACGTCGCTGACGGGCAAACAGTCCTCGAGTGTCCAGCCCGGCTTCTCGACAACTTCGTGCCTTCTTTTCCTCAGGCCAACGCCTCTTGTGAACTCTTGCACATCGCTGATGTCCACGCTGTACACATGCGCGCCATCGTTTGCCAGTAACGCCGCAAGTGGCCTACCTACAACCTCACTGCGGTTGATGACGGTAATTGTGCGCCCGTGTAGCCTATTCCCGTATGGCAGAATCGTGTTGTATATTCGCAAGTATTCCAAGATCTTGATAACGGCAAGGGGTGTGCAAGGTAATATACTCTTCTTGGTGTTCGCAGGGTCAAGGAAGCGAATGTTTTGGTACATATTGAAGATGTATTGGTGAGAGAGGCCTTCGACATCCTTGTCAATGGAGACGATTTGTTGCAGGTACTGATCTTGTCGGTTGCCGAAGATGGGGTAGTAGACTATTATGCCGTCGACGGAAGAATCGTTGTTCGCGTCGATAAGGGCGTCTTCGAGGAGTTCGCGGTCAACTTCTCGAAGATCGAAGGCGAAGCCACTGTCAAAGGTATAAGCACGAGTCCTGTTGGTCTAGTGCGTCAAACATCATGTTAAAAGCCAACGAACATGCTCACTTTTCAATGCACGTCTTGCCCGTCCATTCTGCATATACCCTAGCGGCTGGATCCGCGCTCGAAAGGAAGCCGACGAGCAGCGGTTTGCGCTTGATCTTGCTCAGGCCATCCCGTACTTCTTCAAGAAGGCTTTTGGCGATGTTGTTCGCAAGGATGACTTTGCAATGGGGTTTCTCGTCGGCCATGGTGGGGCAGCGTGGTATAGTTTGCAAAGTAGGAAAAGGAACGCGAGGTGCAGACCCACAAGAATCTGAGGCCGGAGCAGTTTATATCTCTCGCCTTCTCATGAGTCGTAATTTGAGGCTCTATTTCAAGTTAATTGCGCTGTTTGCAATTTCGCAGCACCGTTCACAACTTTTTTCTGCCGCTGCCCCACCATCCCGATACCGGCCAATCAGCAGCATCGCGACTCCCTAACGTCATCGCGGCAATCTGCAACTTTCCGCATCGCGTTGCTCCACGACTCCCCCGATATACCCATACAACCCCAGAAGACGCGTCGTGAGAATGTCAGACATCCAGCAGTACTTGCTGGACTATGACAGGAATAAAAAGGAGGCAACAGCCACCGCAAAGCGGAGTGCGACGCGTACGTTCCCAGTAGTAGAGGGACATGGTGGGGATGAGTGCTGATAGTACCTAGGCCTGAAGGATGGGGAATTGAAGCTTATAAGTTTGGTCACGGACCTCGGAGAGTACCTCAATAGTGAGGATGGAGCGACACGGTCAAAGAGTGAGTCTATGCCGTCCCAGACGTCCCGTACGAGGAGTGCTGACAGCTGTAGCTATGTCGTATCTCGCAGAGGTGCTGGCTTCCACCCCGCAAAAAGTTCTCTCCCTCCAGCAAAGTACGTACGTTGACTGCGATCACGATCCCCCTTCGCCCTCTTTCACCTCCTTCATGCGTCCTTGCTGGTTTGAAGTCCCTAAAGACATGCGCGCTATACTACAGTAACACTATTATAAACACCCATCGAGCTCTCGTCTCGATAGGCATGCTGTGTCGGGACATTGAGGAAGCGTGAAAGGTCAGCAATAAAGCTGACAAGGCTAGGAAATCTTCTCTGTGACTTCATACTTTCCCGAACTGAGGACAACGAAGGCCTAGGGTCCTGTGCAAAGGCACTGTTGGCGTTAGAAGAGCTGGCAAAGTGGGACGATCAAAGGGTGGTCAGCATCGTCGAGGCTCTTCTCACCAATACACATCCTCTGCGCCAGTTCAAGCAACAGAGCGAACGATACCCAGTTTTACGACTAATCGATGCTTTAATGGCCAAATACCGCGAAGCTCTGCGAATCCATCATGAATCCACTCCAGACTTCATGGCACGCTTTATATCGTACTTTGATGGTGAAAAGGATCCACGAAACCTGATGATGGTCTTCTCGATTCTGAGAGTGCCCATGACGGAATGGAATATTGGCGCAGATGCCCAGGATCTGTTCGATGCGGTTTTCAACTATTTTCCAATCACGTTCCGCCCACCTCCCGACGATCCGTATGGAATTACTGCCCAAGATCTGAAGGATCGCTTGAGAGACTGCATCTCGTCAACAGCTGACTTTGCCCCGTACGCATTCCCCGCGCTCCTGGACAAGCTAGATTCGACGTCAATGAACACTAAGCGAGATGTCCTTTCAGCCATTACTGCTTCAGTAAGAGAGTATGGACCGCGAACGATTTCGCTCTACTCAATAACCTTGTGGGATGCTCTGAAATTCGAAGTCCTCAATGTGCAGGAAGAGGACCTTGCCCAAGAAGCATTGACTGGGCTGGCTACAATCGCAAGTACGCTGTCGCAGGGAATGCTAGGGCCGCTCAACGCTTACCTGAGACCTATCATCAAGGAATGCAATGAGCACCTTGAAGATGCTCCAACGAAGCAGTCGCAAGCATCCGCGCGCATCCTGCGCAAGATCGCCGATGTGTCGCCTGAAGTTACGAACATCCTTCTGGCTGGAGTACTACCCAACCTTTTCGTGCTATTCCAGACAGCGGATACCATGGTAAAGCGCCGAGGGTTACTCGAGGTCCTCATCCAGCTCATTCGGGCGAACATCGACGTTTACGGCGATTGGCGGACGATTGGCCCTAGCGGAGAACAAGTAAACAAGAATGCGCTGGCTCAATTCCGCGATCAGGCATTAGAAGTCATGCTGAATGGCCTTGAAATGGCCCCAAGTAAAGAAGTATCATTCCGGCTGGTGTGTCTTGATGGTTTGATACAGCTATCAAAGGCACGGCAGCTACTGAGCGATGAGGACGTCGGAAGGATCATTCAGATATTGTATACCATTGTGATTTATGAGGACTCGTACGGCAAGGACGATGTCAAGGAATCAGCAATTAACGGCATCGTCGAGATCGCCCATCAAAAGCCCCAAGTCGTGGTCGACAAAGCCTTCCCTGCGTTCCTAGCCCAACTCCCGGATACCGACGTTGATGGATCCCAAAGTTACTCGACTGTGCTAGGGGCATTCGCTAAGCTAGCAAGTGAGGAGCAGGTCTTTGGCACCGTTATATTACGATTGAAGAACAAGCTCAGTTCGGCAGTGAAGCAGGGGGCATCTCCCGCGTACATCGTTGCGCTACTATCGGCAATTCTGTACGCGCTCAACAAAGGTGAAGGCAAGCTATCGCAAAATTCGGACAGCTCGTCATACTATAATGACATCGCTCTTCCACTGCTTCGGCGCACATCAAGCACAGACGCATCGCATCCGACGGCCTTTGACGATGAGACCACGTTGGATCTCGTCGGCCGCATATGTAATCTCATCATCAGAGCACAGCCTACCGAGCAGCAAAGCAATGTTGCCATAGAGCTGTACACACTCTTCCGTGATAAGCCACAGTCAGAGTTACCGCCGTTCAGCGCAAACGGGTCAGCAGATTCGCAAAAGACTATGATTGTTTCTACACACCTTCTCGCCTCCTTCCGAAAAGAGACCGCTCTTCCCTGCGAGCTCCAGCTCCTTGTTTCCACTCTTGCAAGCTACGCTCAACAACCCATTCTCTCGCCACCCGTCCGATCGGCCTCCCTTCGCCAGATGTCACTGGTCATCAACAAATATTACACCGCATCGGCACTCAAGACATGCATGGACCCTCTTATCGACGACTTTGATATCTTCAATCCCGACAAACTCGACCCACCACGGATACGAGTCATCTTTGCATGCCTCAAGGGCATTGTTCTGAGGAGTAGCCCCGTCCTTAACAACCTCTACCCCACACTGTTGTCCTTGCTGTCACATCCGAAATATGGTAGCACAGTTGCGCAGGGCTTCACAACGCTCCTTCAGCCTGACGACTTATTGACCAAGCAAAACCATTGCCAAATACTAGGTCTGCACAAGCATAAGAGCTTCGCGCTGCTAGTTCCGAATATCACAAAGGCATTCCGGGAAGCGAGCCCAGAGACAAAGCCAAATTACCTCATTGCGCTGAGCGGAGCATTACGATGGATGCCATTTGACATTGTCGTCGAAGAAGTGGATCAGCTCGTTACTCTTCTCCTGCAATCCCTTGACCTAAAGGGCGTAGACATTGTCAAAGAAGCAGCAATTAGTACACTCACATCCACGCTCGTCGAGAAGCCGCAGGCTCTTGAAGAGCACATTGGAGCTCTCATCTCTCGGTTACTAGCCAACGCTACTGTCAGTAAGGACCAGCATGCACCGCCCCCGCCGGCGGTTCGCGTCGCAGCACTTAAGTGTTTACATCTGGTTGCTGAGAAGTTTAAAGAGGATCAGATATTAAGGTATAGGAGGGAGGTGGTTAAAAGGCTCATCGCTGCACTGGATGATCGGAAACGAGAGGTGCGCAGTGGCGCGGTGAAGTGCAGAGCTAAGTGGCTGGAGGCGGATGAGCCGGACGATGATTAGGTATACCTGGAAGTTAGGAAATAAGACAATCTTTGATGCCATTTGGGCTTGGCGTGGGTGAATGGCGGTAGCGCGTGGACAACAGATACCATTGACTTTTGAGACGCCTAGTGCCTGACTATCCCAGGTGGTATAACCCCAAGTAACACCGGAAATGCCTGAACGCCACCCCATGCAATGTCTTCTTCTTTCTTCTTCTTCCAACGAATCGAACCAGTCCTAGACCCTCACCTTCTTGGGTGTCATAGCATCGTCTTCTGACCCCGAGTCCTCAACACCCACCTCCTCCTCATCGCTCTCCTTCCTCGTGCGCTTGAGACCCTTCATCTTCCTGGTCTGCAGCGTACCAAAGTCCTGCTTACCAACATGAATCTTACCCGTCCTATCGCCCATGATATCTGTTTCAATATTCTTCCTGGTCCTCTGCTCCGTACCCTTTGGCTTCTTCAGCGCCTCCTTGAGCATATCCGGATCAGGAAACTGCTCGCGACCGAGCGTGAGGTCCATTCTCGGGCCCATTTCCTCGACTTCAATGCGCGGTAACTTTTGGCCGGAGCGCTTTGTGCGGAGGAGGTAGAAGCGGAGTTTTACCTGGGGGTTGGGGAGTGCGTCGGTGGGTTCGGAAGCGGAGATGCTGATTAGATATTGGAGGCCTTCGACGTCGACTTCGGTTGCGTCTTGACCTTTGAATAGGTCTATGAATAGGCTTTTTGCTAGCGTGTATTTGGTTTGGTTGGGGTCTTCGAAGACGGTGCCATGGAAGGAAATGAGTGGCTTTAGGCCGATGGACGGCTTCTTGTTCTTGAACTGCTGCAGCGTGCGGAACGTCTCTGGGTTGATATAGACTTCTAGCATATCGAGGATCTTGTGGGAGAAGGTGCGCGCGAGTGTCAGGCAGTGTGGGCGCTTCTTCGAGTGCAGAGAGAGAATGAGGAGGGAGGTGTCATTTTTGAGGGAGAAGAATTCGAGCGAGGAGGCGTCGTCAAAGGGGTGGATGTCGTTCTTCTTGGTGAAGCGCTCGACGAAGGGCCGCTTGAGGGTGCAGAGGTCCGCTACGGCGAGCTTGAGGATTTGCGACGTCTTTTGGCCTGAGACGAAGAGCGTCGTCTTGGGGTTTTCGTTCTGCTGCGGCTCGCGCTTTGCCATTGCGCGCTTGGCGCGGGCATTTTTGGGTTTTCTGGAGGCATGGTCAGTATCGCCATCTCGTGCAGCTCCCAGAGCATCGCAATACATACACTTGCTTGAGCATCTTGTCCGTTGCTCTGCGGTGGGTTGGAAAGTCGAACTCTTGGCAATGGGAACTTTTTTGCTTCGCTCTCGGCGGCGGGGGAACGTCTTCCCGAATTCGGCGCTTTCCGCAGGCAGGCGCGGGGTTGCGAGACGGTCGTTGGTTCCGCGATTTTCGGAGGCAAACGCAGAAAGCACGTCAGAGCAGATTATCAGATCAGATCAGATCATAAGTCCGCGGCAGAGGGAGCGGCCTTCTTTTCGCGCCCACTCTTGCTTCACATTACCAACCGTCTGTTCGACACTTCATTCCTCCGTCCTCGACGTCTCGCGGCCGCCGCAAAGCTCCACAATTCTAAACACCACACTCTGCGAGCACCAACATGGCGACCGTACGAGAGATCCCCGACGAGCCGGCCTTCCACTCGACCATCTCTGCGCTCCCACCCTCCACCCTCGCCGTCGTCTATTTCCATGCGCCATGGGCAAAACCATGCGAGCAGATGTCGCTCATCCTGTCGACGCTCGCCAGTACATACCCCGCCAATGCGCCCATTGAATTCCTCGCCCTCAACGCCGAAGAGCTGCCGGATGTCTCAGAGCAGTACGACGTCACAGCCGTGCCCTTTATTGTGCTGCAGAAAGACAACAAGACCCTGGAGACAGTATCAGGCTCCGATGCAGCGCGAGTACGAGCAGCCGTAGAAAAGTACGCAGGCGCCGGCTCAGGCGGTGCAAGAGCGACTTTACCACCCGCACAAACCGTCACACGACCACCAGTACAAAACGGCGCATCTGCAGACGGCGCAAAGAATCTCAGCACATACGCACCTGCCGCCCAAGACCCGAGGACAGCTCCTGAGTACAGCGCGAGCGAGCAACAAGGAGAGACAAACAAGGAAGAGCTGTTCAGGAGACTTGGGGAGCTGGTCAAGGCTGCGCCAGTCATGCTGTTCATGAAGGGCACGCCGAGCGCACCGCAGTGTGGATTCAGTCGACAGACGGTGGGCGTACTGCGTGAGAAGGGCATTCGATATGGCTTCTTTAATATCCTCGCCGACGACGAGGTCCGGCAGGGACTTAAGGAGTATGCGGATTGGCCAACATTTCCGCAGCTGTGGGTGGATGGGGAGTTGGTTGGTGGGCTTGATATTGTGAGTACTCCCGCAACTCTACTCGCGAAGCAAAATTGGTACAATAAAGTGCTAACAATCCACGCTCAGGTCAAGGAAGAATTTGAAAACGACCCCGATTTCCTCGCACAGTACTCCGTCAACGCATCCAAGGTCACAGCTTAGGACACTAACACCTTAGCTACCGGAGAATATATTTTCGATAATGACCCCGGCGTTGCCGCCGTGCTCGCTGCTGCCGGTGGTGACTGGACTTAAAGAACTTTCCAGTATGTGCGTCAAGTGGTAGACACGGCTCTGATACAGACCTCAAGGCTACACGAGCTTCAGTGTCCGGGGTTAGCTAAGATGCAAGGATGAATAGAAGGAAGGTTATGGTTTCCAGAGTATGCTATGCTACCCGTGGGGAACGGGCTCTTGACTTGATTTGCGTATTCCTCTTCAATACCAATGGATAGTTTATGAATGAGTTCAAATTCACTATACCTTTCCCTCTTCAGTATTGCAGAACCAAGTTGGCTCTGGGGTGTGAAGTCGTCGCTAGATGGGTCTACTAGAGACTATCCCCGTCGCGCACATCCGTGATTTTACACGCCTCCCCTCTCTATAGACTCTATCACTTACATTCCTAAGGCTACTTGGACTTTGGAATACATCGTTCCTGTACTCGAACTACTGATGCGAAAGACATAGGTGACAATTGGATATTTCCACCGGGGCCCTCCCCTAAGGCAATTTGATAAAAGCATTATCATCCTCACAGATTTTGACTTAAACACGAAAGCACGCAATCCTAACTTTAAAAGCATGCTGGAAACTCTAGCCAGCCAATTTATTAGTAAGAAAGGTTGCTGACGTGGAGTTGCACACATTGTCCACTATTTCGAGGAATTGTATTAACCTCTCACAATCTTGTATTGGAAGTTAGTACCACGCAGTGTAAAAATTATTCCGTCCTCCGCATACAAAATGCCCTTATGCTTCCGCGTAACCTGACTTTCTCCTCATGAAACCATACCATATATCTTTCATGAATATACAAAGACTTGCCTGCTTTGGGGCACACGCTTGAATCTTCGACCAATAGTTGGTTTCAATTAGTGATAGTCGATGGCTGATAGTAACATAACATGCTCAAACAGAAATCGAGTCGTACGCTACGTGGCTGAAACGCTCATGAAAGCGTACGTCACCAGAAAAGTCGTAACATTGAAAACCTATAGACTGGATATACTCGTACTACTGCTCTGCATCTTCGGCTTCTTCGGCCCAAACTCATCCATCTGCACAAGCAACGTCTCATCATTATCCGTATGCTGCACTTCGAACGTTTTCGTATAAGTAATCGTATTCGGGTCCCTTCCACTCGCATTCACGCTACGTCCCATCCCGCTTGCTAGCGCACTCCCTCCTCTCTTGACACCCTGACTGCGACTGCCGTACATTTGGTAAGGCTGGCTTGTCCCTTTCGTCGTGCCAAACACCTTGGGGAAGCAGCGTACAAGCATAACGCGAAGGGCAGGCATGCATGCGCAGATGATACCGACGTTGACTTCAATGTTACTCCAGCTTATGACATCGGTCTGGTCCATGGTCGAGTTTGTGGAGACGGCGAAGTGGACGAGGGAGCGGAGGCGGAGGGCGGACACGACGGTGACGAAGGTACCGACGCAGAACATCATTGCGACGCTGATCTTCTTACGCCACGATAGCTGTAAATGTAAAATTTCATAGAGAGGGAGGACGAGCATCCAGATATCTAGTACGATGCTAATGATGGCATTGCTCCAGGCCAGACCGTTGATGTTGATGCACTTCCCGGGCGTTTCCTTGTCCCATGATGTCCAGTAATGGGAAATGGGTTGGCATTGGAAGATTGCCGCGATGACGAAGGCAGTGCCGTACAGAACGTTAAAAGCGACTGTGGCCCAGAGGAGACGTCTGATCAGTGGCTTGGGGAAGATCCGTAGGAAAAAGAAGAGTAGCGTGAGCTTCAGTTGGGCGATCTGGAGGAAGTACAGGACTTCGAGGGCATACAGCCAGCGGACAAAATTGGTGATGTGGTCAAATGGCAAGGTCCAGACGTCTCTTCCCAGTCCGTTCGGCACTATACCTCTGTCGATGATTATAACAGAAGGTACACCAGTGATCAGCGTCGACAAGACTGTCCAATCGTCCCATCCGAGTTCGCCAACGGAGAAGATGGCCTTGTATATGATTCGCGAGAGAGCAAAAACAGCGGTCACGACTGAGAGCACTAGGTTGGCGACCCGGGTAGTTTCTCCCTTGTAACGTATAGGGGCATGGCATGCCGTTGCGGTGAGATTCTTGGTGGCTGTTGATGAATAGGCAATCAGTCGACATGTGCGATATTATCACATGAGATTACTCACTCAAGGCTTGTCTCAGCGTGCAGGATTGCAATATACAATCTTGAGCGTCATCTTGTAGCTTCGTGTTCGTACATATACATGTAGAGTCCGTCAACGCGCAGGTTGACTGTGCTATTGCGGTGGTGAGGCATGGTAACTGTAGAACTTAATTAGTCTGCATCGGTCGTGATGGCTCGATAGGGGCATACCGCGCATTTGGGAACATTTTGAAGGGCCGAGGACAGTCCTGTGTCTTGTGCCAGCCCGAACGATACCCATGCCAGGAGTGGAAGGAGCAGTTGCAGGGGCCTCATCGTTCCTTGCGCTCAGAGACAAGGTTCATGGAAAGTCGATATGTAGGGCAGACCGAGACGAAAGAAAGGGAACCAAGGAAACCACAGTTATTCGAGGCGAGGTATGCTTCTTGACAGCCTCCTGAAAAATCGGAAATATCAACAACTGTCAGCTAAGGAGCCGGCCCTGATCGCTTACATTGTCAGGGACCTGCCCTCATATGAGATGCATACTCCCATAAAGGAAGCGAGTGGCTGCAGATGGGTAGCCATCGGAATGGCGTCGGCAACTGGAGATTTGGTAAAACATGTGGGCCTGGACAGCTTCTAGCGACGCCATTCGAGGGCCATGCTTCTTCCGTTCCAGAGAACTGTATCGCCGCAGAGAGATCCCAGGCACACGCATTGTATAGTGTGGACTAGATTCTTCGTCGGCGGTTTCAACCAATAGTCAGGATGAAACATAGGCCAGCACAATGAAAATTGGACCTGCCCCAGACCGTCTCAACAGGCCGGGTCCACTCACTAATGGCGTGCAGTGCCCGAGCTGCCAGTAACGGAGATATTACTGTTATGGAACAGCGGGTTGTCCCTGGCGTGAAGTTACGGCACACGCCTCCGCTGAGCGTCGCGAGAAGTGAGACGGAGGCACATATCCTTCCAAAGCGGCTGCAGGCAATGAAAGTCACAGTGTGACACCCAGAGCAGGCACACATTGGTGCTCCTCGGCCCTTCGTTCTGCCTCCTGATAATTGTCGATCGCGTGCCTTATGGGAAACATCCGAGGTCTCTGCAAAACCTCAGTGGCCTTCAATAGGCCCGGCCCATTTGTAAGAGAGACCGTGTGAAGCGAAGGCTTGGTGCGTGCACTAGCAGGGTTCCTGATACAATCTCTTCCCACTCCACCTTCATGCAAGTCACCATCGACAAGCTTCGTACGAGACCGTCCACTTGTCCAAGTGGCTCCGCGGCCACGTGGAAAGTGCCTCCCTCCTTTTCTTTTTGAAGATCAGGTTCGTTGCGCTCGCGCATCGACGCCGATCCTGCGTGTGGAGTCGCTTTCCAATCGATAACACACACAATCAGTCACAAGCATGTAGAAGACAGTCGACAACTCTCTCGCCCTCCGCCCGCATATCATTCGTGAAGGCGGCGCAACCTCCTCGCGGGCGCTGATGGGCGATGATGTAACTTTAAGGAGAGCCCAGCTGTCCGGAAACAGTGAGCTTACCTGACTAAGGGATGTTGCCGCTCTGCCAACGGGAGAATTATGGGACGTTCCAGTTACATCGCCCTTGGTCTCTTGCCTTTCGCTTCTCGCCTCATAGCACTCTTGTTGAGCGTTGTCGACGACCTCTAGGTCGCCGCCGAGGCCGCCATATAGCGAGACACGACACGCGACTGTTCCGTGACTATTGGAAAAATCATTCAGCTTACGTACGGTGCTCGCAGCCTAGCAAGCCACGTCCGAAACTTTCTGTCACCCCCAGAATTGGATACGATGTCTTCAGCCTCAGTGACAAACGCCAATTGACCGAGGACATTCCGCCAAACCCTCGCTTATGAGGAAATGATTTTATGGACTCTTTTGTGTCTTGGGACGCGGTTCGAAACGACCCTTGGACGGCCCTTCAGCCCTACAACGTTAACCTGCTGTAGAATCGAAACACAGCCAAGCTGCTTCGGAATGCGCCGCGTTCGACGCCACCTTCCCTTTCTTCGACGGTTTACTGACCAAGTAAGGCTAGTGAACACCCTCCATAGTCCACCTAAAACACTCTACAGTGGTGCGTGATTGACTCGCCTCTCCAGGATCAAGAAGCAATAACTTCAACCGATGCGATCTTGTGCCAAGACACAAACTCGGCCCGACGCGGCGACAGCTAGGTTGGCTGCACATCAGTTTATGTCAGTTCACCAGCACATGAGAGTTACACCGCAGATCTATTGCACAACATATGCTTATCCTGTCCGCACATTAGCATGAATTGGACTTGCGGCGAGCCTGTGCTCTAAGCTAGCTAGACATACTGTCCTGGCACGGTCCGTTTGTAGGTTTCAGTCATGGGATCGCATCAATCAACGTGGGCGACTTGAAGTGTATTAAAGCAACAACAGGATGATGCAGCTATCTTATAGCATCTAGAGTCTATATTCAAAGCGCTACTGATGGTGCAGAGGAGGCCCTAAATCCGGAACTACGGTCAATATTAGAGCATTGTCGCTAGATGATCAACCGAACAACTCATCACGGTTCAGTGATCTACTCTTTCCCGCGACAACGAAGATCTTCATCTTTAACCGTCAGCTTGATGCGCACGGCTTTACAGTTTGGCGTTAAAAATCTCTGTTTGGAACTTGCCTTGAGATCTACGTGCGTCCATAACCGCCGTAGAACTACCACTACCATGCGGCATTCATAACCTGAAATCGCTAGCAAGTACCGAGGCGATCGGCCAATAGCTCTATTGTTTTATTGTGATTATGCGCCTGTCTAAGGCTTAAGCGTTGCGTAGGATTCATTCACACGTTTGGAAATTGGCGAAGAAGCAATTCGAAAGTTCAGGAAGTCTCGCTTTTTATGATTGTCAAGCCTATACTCTTCGACGTTTGCTTCGCTTCGAAACCACCGTTTTGACATCAAGGATCTGATGCTCCTCTTCTGATTCTTTCTTTACCCTCTTCCGCTTTATTGTCTCTTTCTTCATCGCGTCTTCGATGACAACCCCGTTGCCTGCTTTCTTCGCTGCAACTTCTTCCTCCTTGATTTCGATTTTCGCTACCACTCGCTCGGAGAATGCCTTTAGATCAGCGGTGAATAGCACTGAATGCGCCCATCCAGCCTCTTTACCCCACAGCTTTCGGAAGTGATTTGCAACGGCGACGTAAGTTGCCGCTGTTAGACTGCTGTGCTTTCCCCGGCCAAACTTGTAGTCACGCTGTGCAATTTGCCACACATGCGTATCAACTGGTACAGATTCGGACCAGCCGAGACCAAACAGGCATACACAATCTGCAACCTTTGGTCCTACGCCATGCAACGCTAGTAACTCTTCATGCGCTTTCCGGTAGCCTTCGCGACCACCTTCAAGCAACTCTCCAGCCGTCTTCTTTTCGACACCAAATTGTGGGCTCTCTGGGTTACTAAGATGCTCTAGCCACTGTAGGCCTTTCTCTTCTGAAACCATGCGTGCAGTTTTCGCAATGTATTTTGCCCTATACCCAAATCCAAGCTTCATGAGATGCGACTCAACATTGGGGCCTACTAGCGCATCTGGCTTGGGAAAATCGTGGTACGGAACATCGTCAATGTGGCCGATCAGAGGTCCGTAGTGTAAACACAAGTTGTGGACCATGCCCGAGATCCGACTGATGTTGTTGTTGCTACTGCATATGAAGCCTATGAGCGCCTCCCAAGCATCTTGCCGCAGAATCCTGACGCCAGTAAACTTGGGTGCTCGTTTCTTGAAGTTGGCGTCTGACTCTGCCCATTGCTCGTAGAGTTGACCAAGATTCGGTATGAGGTTGAAGTAGTGCTCTATGAGGGCGAGGGTGTCATCCTCTTCAGAGGCAACCGACGGCGCATAGGAAGGTGGTGGCGTTGGAAGGTCAGAGGTCTCAGAAGGGTATATAGCGCGGTAATGAAGATGTGCAGCGTCTTGACGTAGCGAGAGTATGCGACCGTGGAGCGCCATTGACCACTCGTCTTCAGCGGATTTGCGCCATCTGATTATACAATTAGGCGCTATGGGAGCCGGGATGAGTAGAATGGGTACCTGAAGGACTGTCCACAGCGCAATGTCGTGTTGATACACAGCTCAGTAAGACTTGTAGGCAACTTGTGCCATTCTGCGACGCGTAAAGTCATTGCGAGACACGAGAAAATCGAACAGATGCTCGCACGCTCCCAGAGTGAATGTTCAAGGGCTGGCCTCGGCCACACCACAGGGGGTAGGGAGCGCCAAGGTACGCTAAGAAACCGTCGACTTTCTCACCACACGTTCTGCCGCACGACAACGCCAACTGTCGCCAAAGCATCGTATCCTAGTGCTCGGATAGCTGCTTCTGGCCGAATTGTCAGCATCATCAGCATCATCATCATCACTTCTTGATCCAGATCTGCTAATCGCAGCTTCTCCAGCGATCTTATCCTTCGCAGCAGCAAACACTGCGCGGCTGCATTACCATAGCGCGCCGGCTGCAACCACGGCCTAACTGCCCAGCATGAACGGCGACAGCTACTCTCGAGGTAAGCGCTTTGGCTCAGTACACGTACTGACTGGTGTACAGCTCTCCAAGATGGTCTCATACTGACAGAAGCAGACGGAGGACGTTCAAGCGGGTCGAGGAACTACGTGAGTGCACACACGACGCGCGAAGCCCATGGCATACTAACCAAGCAGTCTTCGAGGGACGATCGCGACCGCGGCGACCGAGGTGACAGGCGCCGTCGCCGCTCTCGCTCTCCCCGCCATGGTGCCGGTGGTGGAGGGTCCCGCCGCGACTACGAGGTTGATACCTACTCCTCCAGCCGCGACTACCGTGAGCGTGAGCGTGAGAACGCCTACGATCGCCGTGAGAGGCGCGATGATCGTGGCGACAACCGCGGAGGTGGTGACAGAAGCTGGGGCGACTCGTACTCAAGGCGCGACCGACCGCGAGGAGACCGCGATCGTGACGATGACCGTGGCCGAAGGGATCGAGGAGATCGAAACGACAGAGGCGGCGATAGGTTCGACGGCGGCGACCGCAGGGGGCGGGGCGGACGTGATGGAGGCTTTGGTGGTGGGCGCGACCGCGGGCGTCAGCAAAAGGAAGAGTCGCCGCCCTTCAACAAGCCGCGCGAGACTACGCCAGACTTGACCAACTTCGTCAGCATCCAAACCCGCCAGCGCCGCATGACGCAGTGGGACATCAAGCCGGCTGGCTACGAGAACATCACCGCTGAGCAAGCCAAGCTCTCCGGCATGTTCCCGCTACCAGGAGCTCCCCGCGCTGCGCCCATGGACCCCTCTAAACTGGCGGCCTTCATGACCCCTTCTACTGGAACTGCCACGGCTGCTGCTCTTGCGCCATCCGCCGCCAAACAGTCAAAGCGCCTCTATGTCCACAATCTGCCATCTGGAACCAGCTCCGAGGAGATCATGGACTTCTTCAACCTCCAGCTCAATGGCTTGAACGTCGTCTCTAGTCACGATCCCTGTTTGTCTGCCCATGTTGCAACCAGCAAGGAGTATGCTGCACTCGAATTCAAGACGCCCGAGGATGCGACCGTCGCTCTCGCTATGAATGGCATCTCCATGCGCGACGATGGCGGTGCCCCCGACCGCTCTGGTCTTTCCATCCGCCGTCCGAAGGATTATATTACCCCGACTGCCGATGAGAACGCATATCCTGGAGACGAAGTGTCTTCTGTCGTCAAAGACAGCCCCAACAAACTCAGCATCGTTAATATCCCCACCTATATCGAAGAGGAGCAGGTGCGGGAGCTTGTTGAGACCATGGGCAAGCTCAAGGCTTTCATTTTGGTCAAGGATACGAGCACGGATCAGCATCGCGTACGCACTTCACCTGCTCTACTAGGTGCGGCAACAATTTGTGGCCGATTGAGTAAGATTAGCTTAGCCTGCCATCGCCGAATTCAACGACATTTGGCGAGGATTTGGCTGAGCTACTCATGCTCTGTCGGCCATGGCTTATTGCCTCACATGGTATCTCTGTTTTCTGAGCTGACATTATCTCTAGGGTATCGCCTTCTGCGAGTATGCAGACAATGAAATTGTCGATGCTGTTATCGAAGGCCTGAATGACATTCCGCTAGGCGATGGCAACCTCAAGGTCTCCCGTGCAACGGTGGGCCTCCAGCAGACGACCGGCTTGGACGGTGGAGTTGGTGCCATCTCAATGTTGGCTGGTGCTAGCGCAGCCGAGAACCACGAGCATAGCCGTGTCATTTGCCTTATGAACATGGTTACTTCGGACGAACTTATTAATGACGAGGAGTATGAAGGTACGTCTGACCAGACCCATACACTGCTGCGCCCTTGCGCCCTGTTCTAAAAATGGCCCGCTGATACTGCTGCAGAGATTAAAGAAGACATTGAGGAAGAGTGTGGCAAATACGGCGCCATCATCGAGACCAAGATCCCGCGTCCTGCCGGAGCTCGTGTCAACCTTGGTGTCGGAAAGATCTACATCAAGTACCAGGATACCGAGTCCGCACAAAAAGCTATCAAGGCGCTTGCTGGCCGCCAGTTCTCACGGAGAACGGTAGTCGCGACCGAGTTCTCGGAAGAGGGTTTCGATGTAGAGGCCTGGTAATTGGACGCTCGTCATGGCGCTGGTTTTGGCATCTCGTTCGGTATGGTAGGAACCAAGGCTTCGTTGCGAACATTCTCTTATGGGCAGAAGGATAGTAAAAAGATGGAGCGTCTTGTACACTAATTTGGTCATTAGGACAAAAGCAAGCATGAGCATGATTGACGAGCTAATTGTAAACGCTCTTGCATGGTTGGGTAAGAAAACCCGATTGGGTCCTAGCTATTTTCCTTGAATAGCATTACCCGCAGTAATCACCATCTCCTTGCGCCATGGTGTGCATTCTATCTGGGCCGTGTAATTCTCCGAACCCCGAATATGTTCCTATGACTCGATGTTGGACTTGATATTTACCGACTCAGACTAGTGCTTTAGTGGACCTAAGTCCTCACTGAATATGAACTCGAGTTGTGAAGTCAATGTAGAGTGCTGACCAAATCGGAGGACTGACGACAGAGCACATATCCATGACGTCACTCAAAATGGAAAACATACCGCAGTCGTCAGCTTTTTGTCCGTACATCGATAATTTTCATTCCCCACCACGATCCTCAGCTGTAAGATTTCGTTTTGAAGAGCCGTAGCCTTTGCGATAATGAAGCCCTAGACTGTGCAGCACATCTAGAAACTCTATCCAAGCCACCATTCCTTGACCCGCAGTTTAACGCCGTCTAAATCCGCAACAACCACAATGTACATTTACACTTAGATTAGCCTGGCGCAAGCCTTGTTCGGATATGGAATAGCAGTGATGGTATCAGATAATCGATATTTAGTCAATTGTTCTGATGGGACTGGCGCTGCAATGTTTGTCCGTCTGTACCCTATGCATGGGATATTTTACGTAGACCTGAGCCCACTTTAGCTGAAGGAGTTCAAACAAGTGCGTGCCATAATGCACGCTACGCTCTGCGCCTTATCTAGCTTCATTCCTCGAAGCTAAAGTCCGTCGGTTGACGGAGAAAGCGCTCGGCCTCAGTTACGCAGCAATTTTACTTAAGAAGCCCGTATTCTGCATCTCATCGTCCACAATCGAAGCGACAATCACTCCATCGAATCAATTTGATGTTGATCTAACAGACTCTCGTACCCTTAGCAACAATGGCCGGACGATTCTTCTACTCCCAACTCTTTGTCACACCCCCCGTACCTACCGCCTCCTTCGCAGGCAAAACCGTCATAGTAACAGGCGCAAATGTCGGTCTCGGCAAAGAAGCAGCGCGACACTTCACCCGCCTCGGCGCTTCGACAGTGATTCTCGCCGTCCGGTCCCTAGAGAAAGGCGAGGCAGCCAAAAAGGACATCGAAGCCAGCACAGGACGAAATGACGTCGTAAAAGTATGGCGCCTCGATATGGCATCCTACGAATCGGTCTTATCCTTTGCAGACCAAGCAGCAAAAGAGTTGGACAGAGTTGACGTTGCTTTATTGAATGCAGGTGTCGTGCGCAATAAATGGGAAATCTTTGAGCAGGACGAAAGTACAATTACAGTCAACGTTGTGTCGACGTTTCTCCTTGCATTCGCGCTCATGCCCAAGCTCACCTCCACGAGTAAGAAGCTCAACACGAGGCCGAATCTCACGATCGTTTCGTCTGAAGTCCATGGATTCTGCAACTTCACTGAGCGACACGCGCCCGAGGGTAAGATTTTCGAACGGCTCAATGAGCCAGTGGTGAATGGGAAGAAGGTTGATCAAGGGGAGAGATACCAGGTCTCAAAGTTACTTGAAGTCCTATTTGTCCGGGCGTGGTGCGAGAGGAAGACTGCGACCGATGTGCCTGTCACCATCAACTTAGTCAACCCTGGATTATGCCATTCGTAAGTGTCTTTCCTAAAGAATCTCTACACTTCCAACTGACCTAAAACACAGTGAGTTTGCCCGTGAGGCTGGCTGGGGATTGGCTATCTTCAAATTCTTCTTCGCGCGGACTACGGAGGTTGGGTCACGTAATCTGGTTGCGGCTGCTTCTCTGGGCAAGGAGAGTCATGGCCAGTATGTGACTAATGCGGTGGTAGAGGATCCGTCACCTTGGGTGTTGAGCGAGGAGGGACATCAAGTGCAGCAGAGGGTTTGGGATGAGCTGCTTGGGCGGCTAGAAGGAATCAGAAAGGGAATCACGAAGGAGTATTAGCGTGTTAGGCAGGTATAGTAGCGCCAGTTTTGGAAAAGGGTCTTACGGATTCGGAATGTTTGTTAAGTGTGGATGACGGACGTGGAGTGTCGTCTGGGAAGTTACGACGTTTTTCAAGCTGACCAATAGCGTTGACTACACATTCAAAATCATAACATTACTGATATAAACTCTTTGTATCTTAAATCCAGGACTTCACTTTACACCCAGAGGAATGATGCAATTCTTCCATCAACACGCTTCTACAGCCAATGAATACAAGGCACCCTTCAACAGACCCCTGCCCGCTCACAAGTCGATGTCACCGGCGGGTCTAGCAATATTCGCACGCCAATGGTGCGCATTAACTGGATTCTTCTGATAGACATTGACCTCAAAAAACTTTTTATGCGTAGTACATTTGAAGTTTTTGTACCTAAGAACCGATTAGCACACTCTCCATGTTTTCAGCTGTGCTATTTCGTTGGTAAACTGAAGGCCTTCTTACGTATTCAACTTCTCGAAATTTCCATCAAGAAGCCACTGCTCGGAAACCTCGACAAAGTCCTCATTCCCTCGACTGAGCTGTTTGGATAAGAAGTAGCGCTTACTCTCAAGCGGTCCGTAATTTACTTGCTTGACTAGTTGGACGACGTAAGGAGAGCCAGTCTCAGCTTCTGCGGTCATAGGCTCGATGGCAGAGATGGCGCTATCCTTGGGAAATTTTGCCCAAGACATGAATGCGGTAAACTTTGATTCGTGGGATAAAGTTTGGTTCCTGTAGCCATGGGTGTTGGAACAGCAAAATAGAGCGGACATGGTGGGATTTGGGAAGATGGAAAGCAGGAAATACGAATGATGTTGAAGCTTAGTGATATTCAGGGGCTTTGTAGGCTGTAGATGGAGGTTGGCATGTTGTACTTCTTTCCCTTGGTCAAATCGTTGAGCGGTAGATTGAGGCCTACCATGGCGTCAGACTGCATGGCTCATTGGATAGGTTTGAGGCCTACCATATACGCCAAGTACGGGAAGACTCGGTGTAGGACGACACAGTACGATGCAATACAACGAATGGTGAGATGATGATTGGTTTCATCGGAGGACTGCATGAAACTAGAGTCTCCTAGATGCATCTTCCGTAGAATGCATGACCTAGTCACTCGATCAAACTTGAGGAGCAGCCGGCGAGATGCATATCTATCTCATCGACAAGCTTGTGAGCAAGGAACAACCTCTTGCATGACTCACAGTCTAAATTGAAATTATGTCAAATGTAAAAATCCGGACAATTGAATACATTGGTACGCAAAGAAGGGCCACTAGTGGTGTTTCATTGAAACAAAGTTGGGTTGGGCATTTTAGATCGCGAGTTCCGGACAACATCACCATGGTAAACCAAACAACTCCAACATTTGCAATTGTCTCTCAACTAGCTATCTGATTAAATCATGCCCAGGATGTTGGGACCTGATGTGCCGGTTCAAGTTGTCCTTTCGCGGCATCCATTTTGCACACCATGCCACAGGGCAAACATAATTTCCATGCGATTCTACTCCACCGAGATGTCTTTGGTGCTTAGCCGACTTATTGTGTCGATGTAGATCTTTAGTAAAGTCCTTGCTCTTACGGAGTGGCGTCCGGCAGACTTCGCAGAAGTACGTCTTGTGTGTCTTAAGGTGTAGGCTGGGGGTCTCAGCTTGCTCTCAGTTCAATATTTAGGTTAGCTTACTTCAGGTCTCTTCGGCGCATGAATAGCTGACCGCATTCCTGACAGTCGTGTCTGAGCCCATCCTCGCTCGAAAGGGTGGCAGGTTGAAGTTGGGTTGAAGACGGTGGTTCAATAGAGGTTTCCGGATGTTCAAAGGAGTGAATTGGCCGTGGAGAAAGTAAAACGCAATCAGGTAAAGGAGGAAGTCCATCTGTCTCGTCCGGTGATTGTTGCTCTTCTTCGCTGTGAGCTGGTCCAAGAGTCTGGGTCGCTGGCGGAACACAGGTTTGGGGTTCCTGAGTAAGCACACGTGGGTCTACGCAAAGTGACGGATAATAAAGTTCTTCGTGTTGAGACCCTGTTTGCCTAGATTCGGAAATTAGATGCTACTAATAAATGTAGCAGTGGAATACCAGTATTCCGCGGGCAAGCTCCAGGCTCAAG
This sequence comes from Phoma sp. ATCC 74077, assembly GCA_033682645.1. Lineage (NCBI taxonomy): Eukaryota > Fungi > Ascomycota > Dothideomycetes > Pleosporales > Didymellaceae > Phoma > Phoma sp. ATCC 74077. The sequence continues at coordinate 1,106,595 of JAWDJC010000006.1, read as the reverse complement.
CTAGTATTAGACGAAGAAGAGCGAGACAGGAAGATGGAAAGAAAGGTGAAAGGAGCGAACGCTTGGCGGCTCCAGGCCCCCACGGTGAAGAAGGAAAGAAAAGAAGATGAGACCGCCGACTGGATGTTTATAAGCCTGTGGTGATGTACTTCGATACAAGCCCTGTGATTGGCTGCATGGTAGGCCTCAAACTTAGCGTGCTTTCTGCGCCTAGCTTTCCCTCTTACATCATCTCCCTACAAACTAATGATCGTCTCTCCGTTCAATTATGGGCGATATCGTATAACCCTGTATAGGGCACATTGATAGTGGATTTTTTGGATGATTATTTTGCTGTTTCTTCAACTCATCCGCTTGCGTGCAATGAATCTTTCGTCATTCCGCTACAGCTTTGACGTGAACTATATGCTTAGAGCTTTCAGGTAGGTCTGAGACCGCTCCTTGTTTACTTATGATCTATCTCTGGTTCCAGTTAGATTATACGTATCTGAGACTAGCCATCTTAAATGTAATTAGTTCTGAACCCCAAAGATTTAATCGAAGAGTGTTTAGCAAGCAGGCATCGGTATATGTAGTTGCTTCAGTAAAGTACTTCGCTATACGTTTCGCTAATATCAACTCTCAGTTACTACTTGTACATTTTCGAAATCCGCTTTTCGTACAGAGATCAGCCTAGCACCTTTCTCTAGGGTCCCTCGCTTTCACAATATATCTCAGTTCTTTAGCACATATCGGTACCTCGGCAGACCCTTCTCAAAATCAACGAGCACTTGGTTAGCCTCCTCCATAGGTCTAACCTGCACCCAAGCCTTCAACTCGGTATTCTTCGCCAACTCTAGCATATCCCTGATTTGCTGTCTGGTCCCAATCAGACTGCCTGCAATCTTTAGATTCCTCAGGATCAAGGAGAATGGCGAGAAGCTGGGCAATGCATCCTCAGGAGCACCAAGCTGCACGAATGTGCCATTAACATCGAGGAGGTTGAGGTACTGGTCGAGAGGGAATGAGCCGGAGACTGTGGAAATGATGAGGTCAAGAGAGCTTGCATTTCTGGTCGTCCACTCAGGGTCTTCACCCGTGGCGATAAAATCATCGGCGCCGAGTTTGAGGGCGTCGGCCTTCTTGCTGGATGAACGAGAAATGGCTACGACTTTGTCGCACTTCAGGGCTTTGGCGAAGAGAAGAGCGAAGTGGCCGAGGCCACCTACACCTACAACACCTACGCGCTTTCCGGGCCCTGCGCCATAGGAGACGAGAGGGTTGTAGACGGTAACGCCGCCACACATGAGCGGCGCTGCCACCTCTGATGGTAGACCTTCCGGGATAGGAATCGCGAACGCGGCGGGTCCACGCCATGACTTCGCATAACCGCCATAGGACTTGTCGCCATTGGCATACTTTGAGTTATACGTTCCAGTATTGGCCTTGCAGTTGGATTCTTGTTGTATCTTGCACGGCACGCAAGATTCACAGCAATCACTCTGCGCACCAACTCCCACGCGATCACCGATCTTCAAATCTTTGACGTCCTTGCCTAAGCGAGTCACTTCACCGATAATTTCGTGTCCAACAACGAGGGGATAGTCTGAAGGCCCCCAGCCGGAGCGCAGGGTGTGGATGTCGCTCCCGCATACACCACAATGAGTGATCTCCAACTCAACATCAGTCTCTGCGAAGGATTTAGGCACGTAAGAGCCCCATTGCATGTTGCCATCAGCAGCAGAAGGGTCGTGAGCTACCCAGCCCTGGAATTCGGCGGACGAATTGTTTGACGACATGGTAAACGAGGGAACCGAGTAATGTTATTAAAAAGATGGTTGGAGTTTTGAGATTGTATGGGAGAACTTGATTAGAGACTTCCCGCTCTAATAGCTCCATCTTAAGCATTCTGAACGACTTCAGATTTGTAATGCCTAAAATTGTGGTATCATGAAGTTTTAACCATTCGCCGGTTCTCGCCGTTACTGTGAAACCCACCCGATGATTTCACGATGTTTGAAGATACGCGCACATTATCGCCGTTTTACACCGCACTGCCTCGGCGCATACATAAAGATAGATTTTTCTTGTGGCCCAAGTGAAAGATTAGTTGTTCAACCTTAAAAGGTTAAGCGTCTGTCACTATGATCTTGGAACATCGGACTCGACCAATCTTGTGTAAGTGCCATAACGAAACAGGCAGAAATACTCCACAGTACTCCCTTAACTGCCGTACATGCAGATCACCTTGTGGGTCCGACAGGTGTCAGATCCAGTTATTCGGCGTCATTGCGCTGTTACCTTCGTATCTCGTCACCGACTCAACAGCCTCTCGATAACGCAGTCTAGACTTCCGGACGAAAGACTGGTCCCATTTGAGCGCACCAATTCAAACTCGAATGACCTCATGTATCAATCCCTGTGCTATTGCAAGAGACACTTGAGCTAAAGATGGGGAACCGAAGAGTACCAAAATCTCATGAAAGGAGGAATTTTGACCGACTGCCCTACTCAAGGCTCATCCGCTATTTCGACCCAATATCTCTTCTCATTCACATCCAAAGTTTGGAATTCCAGCTGGGTGTACTGGAACTCAGTTCTGATCTTACTACAACTCTAGCGGAGAATCACAAGTTTAATTATTGGGTTCATGACATTACGGAATGGTTATATTGTGAATTAGGGATACATCTTCTAGCTGAAAGGCGATACTCATAAGGAGAGACCTACCCCAAAAATCTGGAGCAAAATAGTGCTGGGGAAGACCCAAACGGATATGGAAACACGGTGCCATATTATACTCTCGAACAGTAGATGAAGTAACAGTACTTCAGTAGGACTAACTAGATGCTCGCTACGTCTCTCACGCGTCTTCACAACTCCCACAAGCGATGTTCCGTTTTAGGACTCATCAATGATCCCTCTGACGAACTCAACCCGCTGCCGAAGGCCCACCATATCTTTCGGGATGACGGTTTTGCTAATGCCCTGCGTCCTCAGGAGTTTCCGAAACGCGTCGTCAACGCGGATCCAATCTTCAGGGTCGGTTGGCATCAATCGTGTTCCACCGTTTACCAACCAGTTACAGCCAGCTTCACACAAGAAGACCACCCCGTCCTTCATGCTACTTTCCAGCTACAACCAAATTTCCGTCTCCAGCATTCGGGCTGCTGCCTCAGCTCCCACGAGCAGGTAAGCGTACACGATGGGGTCTACTCCTGATCGATCGCAGATGTACCACGATGGTGGGCTAGTCGTACTGCTTGCCATTTCAGCATCATGCTGAGCATTTAGTATGTATTGCTGAAGTTGCAGAGCGCGGATGGGTGATGTCGCGAACTCCTCTCGGCTGAATCGTTTCTCTTCCAATACTATACGAGCGACTTCGCGGATTATGGAAGGTGGTGGCATAAAGATATCGCCTTTCCTGTAGCGGCTGCAAAATCAAGCTCAAGGGCGTTGACCAGTGTTGTCTTTCCAGTGCATTGTGGCCCGATAACGTAGACATTTTTCATTCTGCTCGTTCGTGAATAAGAGTTTGAGAGAGCAAGCAAGAGAGATGTACGAAGCGCATGAGATTCTTGCTGACACTTTCAGGTGAGAACGATATCGGGCCACATATCGGCCAGCTAAACAAAGGATATCAAACAATGATACGGCTTACGCGGCAAACTCCAAAGCATTGACGTGGCAAAGTAATTGCAGTATCTAGTGACACTGGCCATGATTGGGGCGTTGAGAAACTTGACACCTTTGGTGGTTGAGTGCTCGCGATTTCTTGATTATGTGTGCAAACTTGATACACCACTCACATCTCCTTGATCATACCTTCCAACACCTCTTTCTTCCAATTCACCGATATGCTTGCGTGAGTCTCATCCTCGACTCTAAGATCCGCTCCACCGCCCAGTCTTGCGGCTATTTGCTTACCATGATTGCTCGGCACGAAAGTATCATACTTCCCGTACCACAGTTGCACAGGTAAATCTTTTGGAATGTCCTCTATTCTGAACCCAAAGTCCGTGCACATTACCTTGCCATCCTGCCGCACTCCATCAAACCCTTGCGCGTAGCTCTCGCGAGTCGATCGCAATATCAATCGCAAAACATCTTCATTCTTCATGACCTCAAGGTCCTTCTTATGCTTTATTCCCTGGAGTCTTGAAGGTGAAAGTAGAAGTTGTAGGCGTTGTTCGTCGGTCAGGTCTATCCGCCCTGCTGGGTCTCGTTGAAAAAACCACCGGAGCAAAAACGTTGGGCTGTATCGCCATCCGAATGTGAATCCAATCCGGTGCAACCAATTTGCTCCGCTCATACCGATATCAGGAGGCCCCAAGGCGCATACGAGTGAGACACATTTGATCTTGTCGTGAGGTAGTGTAGCTGCGCAAGCTAGTGCGTATGGTCCACCTCCTGATACTCCCTGTGTAGCACGCAAAAATTAGCAAACAGTCCAAAGAAGCTCCCAGCGGTATAAGGTTCCCGTACCAATACAGAGTAATTTTCCAGCTCCAGATGCTTCACAAGACATTCCAAGTCCTTCGGAAAGTCAAGGAGTGTTCGACCGGGATGCGGTGAGCTCCATCCTATCCCCGGTCTATCGGTTGCGATGATACGGGCGCCTAATCTCAATCCCAAATCGTGATAACTAGCAGCCTCGATGCGGGAGCCTGGAAGGCCATGAAGGTAAAGGATGGCCTTTCCCGTTAATGAGCCATACTGTGCGTAGCCGAGTTTTCGTCCATCAGGGAGTATAATTGTGTCTGAAGTGTCGTTGTCCAGACGAAAATGACATCTTGGAAGTTCACCTGTAAGAGCCGCTGGGGTATCGATTGAGGGATTATTTGGCGTGAATCTGGTCAGTAGTTGAACAAGGTAGGTTATCAAATTCGATCCTAGGGAAAGGATATTGAGCATATTGCACGAGAGCAGCTTTTCCTACCATATGTGACCAGTTGATAGAGAATGAGGAGGCTGGTAGATGATACTGGGTTTTAAACGGGTGCCTTGATGTGCTTGTGTGACTGAACGATGTACTGTCGGGTTTTGTCGGACAGCCGACATACCGAGTCCAGAATCCTACTCCAATCCGATTCCAACCCGTCCCGTCCTGTTTAGGCTTGCACATCGCGAATTGGACACGAGGTATGAAGTAGTAAGAAAGAAATTGAATGGGCGACGACAACCAATTATACCACTATGCATGAATTGATAGATGCTGTTTTCAAGGTGTCACTATAGAGTGATTGGTGAGATCGTACGAGTACAAACAATATTGTGTTTTATGTTTTGGAGATGGGTAGATTGCTAACAAAGTGAATGATTGACTTTGATGAACGGTGAGGAGTGCGTGGAAAGGTCGCGATCGGATCTCTGTGTCGGACGATATTGAGAGCACAGCCCCATGATGTCATTTCTTGGATACACTCTGGGCACTCGAAGACCACAAGGGAGTATAAAATATATGGGCTCAGAATGTGGAAACTCTCGGAAAGCGAGTGCACAAAATTGCGCTGCCATCAATCATCATCATCACGCCTACAAGAGAGCCATGGATCGTAAAGGTAACAAATTCGGTGCCACATTCCAGCTTTGTAGTGTTAGCTGAACCATATCAGCACAAAACGATAGCGCGTCTACGAACTCATCACAGGTCCTATTGGTCCACTCTCCGGAGCGCTTATTTTCCTCAACACCCAAACCCTCGGTACTTTCCAGGCTCAACCCTTTCCGCAAGAACGAGAGTCTAGAGGAGAAAGAAGCTCGATTGCGGGAAGAAAAGCGGAAGAACGATCTTATCGAGAAATATGGGCATCCGACAGAGGCGCAGCTAGCAGAGTACAATAGCCTTGGAGTAAAGGGTGGGAAGAGTGGTGCGACGGTGTTGGGAGCGTATGCTGCTGCTGGTGCTGCTGGAGGGGGTGGGGGCGCGTGACGAGAAGTTGATATACAAGCGCAATTATCCAATGTGTTCTTCGAAAATCTAGTAACTATGAGAACCGCTATATCAACTAATCACTGATCAGGGGCGTCGGCACCGGGGCAGTCGGCGTGGGATGGGCTACTGCGAGGGTATACTGACATATGCTTGGCTTGTGATTGTGAGTGGGAAAACCGTTAGATATAGTGTCATTGGTGCAATATTAAGAATTGGCCTTCTCTAGTAGGAAATTGGGTTGAACTTCGTATTCGTTGGTGAGCAGCGTCCATCCGTTCTAGAGGTTGGCAATCGACGAATTGACACTGAAGTACCCGCGATTGTGCGATGGCTCCGCTCCTTGTTCGTAATCAAAACTCCAAAAACGCGCAGAGAAGTAGTAATTGGCGAACTGCAGCAGTATGATTCGTAACCCACAATAAACGACATGAATATCTCCTTCCTGATGCGTCGTGGTCCATGGGATGTGCTGCGGAGGTTTCAAACTCCAGCGAGTCGGAATTGAAGGCTTTTCCGTCCCTTTGATTTCCACGCATAGCTTCGGCTTCGTTCACGTCCTTTGGCCGTCACGACCAATGCCTGCAATGCCGCCACCACGGTTATATTCTCTCGTACGCCTCTCCAGTACGTGGTCCTGCCCACTTGCTGTGCAATTGACCTCACCTTTATCCAGCAACAAGTCGCCGTGTGGGTGACCGAAGCGTCGCCGCGTCACTCACATACCCGGCCACCCCGCCTACGCGCAAGCTTCACGCATCTTCAGCACGCTTCACCATGTCCGAATTCGCATCATACACTGCCAATGGCAGCAAGAGCGTGACTACAAATGGCTCGCTCTCCCATAGCGGCAATGCCTGGGGTGCTGAGAAAAATCCTGCCGCCTTCGATTTCCGCTCCGATGTGCACACAACGCCGACAGCATCGATGCTGAAAGCGATACAAGAATGCACACTTCTCGACGATGTCACCATGGAAGACCCGACGACACTATCCCTCGAGCGCTTCATCGCCGACCTTTCGGGAAAGGAGGATGCGTTGCTAGTGCTGTCGGGTACCATGGGCAACCAAGTCGCGCTGCGAGCTCATCTTACCGTTCCTCCGCACGCCGTCCTTTGTGATCGAAGAGGACATATTATAAACTATGAAGCAGGAGGTGTAGCGACTTTGAGCCAGGCAATGATGCAGCCCATCGATGCAAAGAACAACACGTACATCACGCTTGAGGAAGTGCAGGAATATGCTGTTGTGTCCGACGATGTCCACGCCTGCCCAACGCGCGTTATATCCTTGGAAAACACACTCAACGGTGCCATTATGCCACTTTCAGAAGTTCGGCGGATTTCAGCCTGGGCACGCCAGTATGGTATTATCATGCATCTAGATGGCGCACGCCTTTGGGAAGCCGTCGCTGCAGGAGCCGGAACACTCAAAGAGTACTGTGCGGAGTTTGATAGCATAAGTTTGTGCTTTAGCAAAGGTCTTGGAGCACCCATCGGCAGTATCGTGGTCGGCACCAAAGCCTTCATCAAGCGCAGCCGCTGGATTCGCAAGTCTATAGGAGGCGGCCTAAGGCAAGCAGGCGTTGTTGCGGCGCCCGCTCGTGTTGCAGTCGAAGACACGTTCCTTGGTGGCAAGCTCGCTCAATCACACGAGAATGCAAAGAGGATCCAAAAGATCTGGACAGACTTGGGAGGGAAGCTACAGTATCCCGTGGATACTAACATGGTCTGGCTGGACCTAGGCGCTCATGGTATAGATACGAACAACTTCATTGAATTAGCAGAAAAGTATGGTCTGAGGGTTCGTGCTGGCAGGTTTGTTGTGCATTATCAGATTGGCGAGGAGGCCATTGAACGATTGAGAAAGTTATTCACAGAGGTGTTAACTGGAAGGGAGTCAGGTGGGAAGAAGGCGGAGGCACCACATGACCCGGAAGACCTGAAGATGAAAAGCAAGGGTGTTGAGTAGAACCTTATATAGAACAAGTCATCGGGTAATATAGACATCTGATTACCGCTACCAGACGCACCCGAAGTCTAAATGCCCACTTCGCATGACGCAAAGGTCGATATTCCGATTGCTCGGAAATCTCGGAACCACCAAGCCTTCCAAGACTCGCTATTACGTTATGGAATTCAATATAGAGCCAAAAACATCCCACAACAACGACAGCACCTCGTCATTGAGGCAACAACCAAGATGGAGGCTGAACTGTCCAGAATGAGGCTCTCCTGGGCTGTAGAATTGTGGTTACGCGACTTGGCATTCGGCCATTCCGCGCCTTGGATCACGAATCTTCAAGCTGGCACGCGTCATAGTTCAAACTCTGCCGGAAACGGTACGTGAAATAGGGTCTTTAAAGATAATTTGGTGCATACCCATCTCAGCGGTCTTTTTTAACCTACGAAACACGCCAATCGAGCATCTACGAAGCAAGATGGCACCACCAGAAGCTCGAACCATCGTCTCTGACCACCCGGACAAGATTCGTATGCTGGTTCTCGAGACAGACGTAACACATCCTGATACACAGAAAGAGAAGGGTTCTTTTGGCGTGGTTCTCAATGAGCTGCTGAAAAAAGCGGGAGAAGAGCATGATCCAAGCTTGGGCATCGAAACAGTTATGCAATACGTGGTGGAACCTGAAGGCGGCGCAATACCCAAGCCCGGAGAGATTGGAGACGACATACATGCTATACTAATCACAGGAAGTTGTTGGGATGCGCATGGAGACGATGCATGGATACACAAGTTGATGGGTTTCATAACACGTAAGCTACCCCTAGCCTCCCTCCATAGTCTGCATCAACTAATCTCAATCTTAGACATATGGACTCACAGACCAGATATCCGCTTCACAGGCATTTGTTTCGGCCACCAACTTCTCTGCCGCACCCTCGGCTCCACTGTCCAGCCCGAATCAAACGGTGAATGGGAACTTAGCCACTCCCCCATCATCCTTTCAGACATTGGCCGCTCGCTCTTCAACCTCCCTAGCACCTCCGACCGCATCCACTTACATCAAATGCACCTCGACCACGTCGTCAACCCACCATCTGCATCTACCACTGACTTGCTGCCCAAGGGTACGAAAGTGCATGTTTGGGGCACGAGCGAGCATACGGGTGTTCAGGGTGTGTATATCCAGAAACGGTTGTTTACAACGCAAGGGCATATGGAGTTTAATGAGGCGATGGTGAAGAGGCAGTTGGAAATGAGGATTGAGGCTAAGAGCATTTCGGAGAATGAAGGGGCTGAAGCTGCTGAGAAGGCGGACTGGATGCATGATGGGCTTTTAGTTGCGAAGGCTGTGCTGAGGTTTTTCCATGGTGACGATGATAAGTTTGAGTAGGAGTATTAGGAATATTGAGAACATTATGTCTCTTGTTGAAGTCGCGCTTCAGCAGACGTCCAAATATCAGTACAAGCGGACTAGACGCATACAACCAGCCCTTTGACCTAGTAATGGCTTCAACAACAGTGGTTATATCTCGCCAACGGCTAGAAAAGCTTGATTCAACCTCGGAACATAATGTTTGAACTGGAATAGGAGTGATTTTCCATCCGGGTAGTTCGGCATATGCTTGCGCCGGGTTCGTTCGGAAATAGTGCTTGTCAAGACCGTATTTCCGGCGGTAGACTGTATCTCCCTCATTTTTTTTTCCAACTTACATCATCATCTTTGAAGTTTCATAATTCTTTGTTGCGTTGATGTCAAGGCCTTTTAGAATATTCAAGAAGACGAAGAGTCTTCTGAGTCCCAATTAGATGGTATTGCGATCACGACTTGAACGCAACTGCGCAGAACGCTCAGTCGGCCGACAGCGCGGAAAACAAACGTATCGTCTCCACCACCCGGCGCTAGTCCTGCAGCTCGATAGGCTCCAGGAAGCTTAAGGATGTCGATACCCCAGATTCGTGGCAGTCGTTCAGCCTCGCCACTTTATCATCGTCTTTGGATTAATTTCGCTCATTAAACGTTTACGCCTTAGCTCGTCTCAATGCGCTCCCCTTCTCATCCAATACTCAGATTATTGCTGTAGTACATCCAGTATGGATGAACATAAGAACAGTCCGGGCAACTCTATTGTTGAGGGCAACAAAGAAGTTAATTCGCGGGAGCAGATAGATGTGGAAAAGCATGGCCTTGCGACCACTCTTCAACGCCAAGTCTCCGGGCCACCATATTCAGTCTTTGGAAAAGGCATGAAAATATGGATCATCTTTCTCGTGTCTATATCAGCTCTAATATCCCCATTTGGCGCGACGACGTTCCTTCCTGCGCTCAATGTTCTCTCTGATGTTCTTCATATCACGCCGACGCAGGTTAATATCTCGATTACTACGTATATGGTATGTGTACATATTTTCCACTGCGGGCTTATGGTGAGCTGGATAGCTTCAGGGTGCTTGACATTGTCGTTTGGCGTCTGTAGTGTTCACCCAGGCCCCAACTTAGCCATACATAGGCCTGCGCAGCTAACCAGAACAGATCGCTCAGGCAATAGCGCCGGCTTTCATAGGGACAATGTCTGACAACAGCGGCCGACGATTGTCTTTCATCGTTTGCTTTGTTATCTTCATCATCGGCAATATAGGTCTTGCTCTGCAGACAAATTACGTCGCTCTTTTAGTCCTGCGTATGGTGCAAGCTGTCGGATGTACAGCTGCTATCGCACTTACTTACGCTGTTGTTGCCGACCTTGCTACCTCTGCTGAGAGGGGCAGATATATGGGTATGTGCCCATGGACGCACCGCTTGGGACTCATTTACTGACTTTATACCTTCCAATTCTCTAGGCTATGCAGGAGCTGGCATACTCATGGGCCCTGCTTTTGGGCCAACGATCGGTGGTCTACTCGCCCAGTATCTAGGTTGGCGTTCAGTTTTCTGGTTTCTGGCCATCTTCTCAGGTGTATTGCTTATACTCTTTGTATTCCTCTTCCCTGAGACCTGCAGAAAAGTGGTCGGCAATGGATCAATACCTCCAACAGGCGTCAATCGGTCCGTCATCAGCTGTATGCAGCAACGCAAACTCGCCAAACAATCACCCAGCGGGGAAGATGTGGATCAGGCTGGACCTGAGAAGCGAAAAGTCCCATTTCCGAACCCACTGGCCACTTTCCGAATCATAGCTGAGAAGGAATCTGGCATCATTTTGCTATATAACGGCTTTTTCTTCACTGGGATGATGACTACTGTTTCAGCCATCCCAGTCCTTTTCCATGAAGCTTATGACCTCAACGAACTCAACATCGGATTGTGCTACATCGCGAACGGTATCGGCTCTCTGATTTCGTCCCTCACTATGGGCCACGTCGTAGACTGGAATTTCAGAAGGCACGCTGCTGCAATGGGCATGACCATCACTAAAGGCAAACAACAAGACCTTAGCAATTTCCCTATCGAGCGCGTGCGCTTACAAATCGTGATACCGGGCCACGTCATCGGGATTTTTGGTCTCCTCATGTTCGGCTGGACGGTCAAGTATCAAACACATATCGCTGGTCCCGAAGTCGCTTTGTTCATCATCGGCTTGGGCGTATCAACAGCATTTAACATCACTAATGGACTTCTCATCGATCTACACCGCGACCAGCCTGCGGCTGCGACTGCCGCGGTAAACTTTGTGAGATGCCTTATGAGTGCGTGTGGAAGTGCGGCGATCATTCCGATGTGTCATGCTATGAATCCTGGGTGGGCATTTACGTTCTTAGCGTTGGTGTATGTTGTGTTGATTGGGGTTGTGTTCTGGGTCATGAGGAATGGGATGAGATGGAGACAAGAATCTGAAGAGAAGAAAAGAATTAAGAGGGAAGGGAAGGAGAGGACGGGAGGACTATAAGTTCCGCATATGCGGCAAATTCAGGGTAGGCTTCTCAAAGCTCCCTTCGAGTGCCGCCATTCGTGAAACGCTCGCAAATGCATTAAAGTCAATTTCCGCAATTCTTCCTGGGTTCTTTCGTCTATTTTCCTAGTGTCTGAAGATACCAAAGGAACTTTCACTGAAGTTCGAATCTGGCTCCATGGCTCCCCCTCCGCACCCAGACTCCCTGGCACCAATTTACATACGGCAGAAAGTGACCCAACACGTCGCATAGCAAAATTAATGCTATAAGGTGACTTATGGATATGCCAGCCCTGCATGACAAATTAGAGAGTAGGAGGGGATATTTTAGTAGCCGCTTTGGTCCTGGTGGTAGACTCGGTGCACACGCAACATATGAAAAAATAGAAAGACTCCTGCTCAGACATGCACAATCGCAGATGGGCAATATAGTTCTACCATTACCCGAAGCTTTCAAATTACTAGAGTGTCAAATTAATTAGCTAGTTCTAACGTCAAGCAAGACCTTTCTTGCAAGTTTGTTAATTTGTTACCCTCTTTGTCGAGAAGGCCTTGAACTTCATGGTCAAAATCTTGGTGCTTCTTCTTTCATGCCTGCAAGCTGGAGTCGGGGCATACGTAGATCCAACTGGAGCCTAAATCTCCCTCAAGACGGCGCAATGTTATCTGCAGCTACCAAGGCGAATGTCATAGCCGACTCACAGTCCTAAACCGCAAAATGCCCTTGTTATGCCGTGACTTACACCTGGAGCCCGCTCAGTGATGATCCACCGCGTTTCCCCTTTATAAAACTAATGTCGTGGCCATAGCAATAGGGCATCAATAGTGCGTGAGATTATCGCAGAGAGGAAGAAAGGCTAGCGGCACGCCCTAACAGCTAGCCTGACTCTTGAACGATGAGATTAGATGCGTGTTAGGTTCATTTGCTCTGTGAGTTAGCAGAAGTAAGGAAAGGCAAGCAACCCAGAAAAGGTGAGGATCTTACTAAGAAAGCCTTTAAGGGCCGTCAGTGTCAGCTTAGTAGAAAGCCCCAACACCCGTACATAAGAGTACTTGAACAAGGTGCGACTCTATCGTTTAAGGATAGTGTATTTCCATAAAGTATCGCTCACGAGGCGTTCAATGATATAGGCATGGCCATCAAGCGTCTGCCACTAAGCTAGACTCGGCCGCTACTGGTAAAGGTAAGTAACTGCTCCTCAATGCATCGCACTGTTGTTTTGCTGCCATCGACAAGGGGAAGCAATGTGGATAGCCTGTTCTCGGTTGCCATTTGAACCCTTGAGTCTTGAGAAACTGAATCATCTTTGGTTCGTAGTTTAGGAACTTTTCTTCCGAGACATTATGGATGATTTGGTGTGATGTTTGTCAATAGCGTTGTGCATGTACTTGAGGGCTTCATGAAAGCTGTCCGACGTTCCATTTAGATGCACGCCAGAGCTTGGAATATATAGTCCTCTGCCTGAGTAGCTAGTCGTGCCGCTCACCAGGGATGTTTTCCTCGAGAATAAGTAGTTTCAGGCTCTGTGGTTTTGGCCATAGGGCTGCTGTGAGTGCTGCCGCACCACTACCCACAATTGGAACATCCGGAGACTCAACGAAGGTATTCAAAGGCGCTGTTGCGGAGCAGCTGTATCCTGTGGCATGATCGGAGAATTAAGTGTTATTTTTCAGTGTGCTAAAGTCGATTTGCTGGCGATGCGTTCTCTGAAGCATCTCGACCCAGCCATGGTATATTATGAGAAATCCAGCGGTCAAACCGTGGGATATATGGTGCAAGGCACTTCCGGTTGACGAGTTTAACTTTGATAGAGGTGGGGAAGTGCCTAAGTCGGAATGGCGCAGGTATCAATATCCGGGCTTCTATGATGGAGCTCGTATTTTGTAGCGCTAGCCTCTCTTAGCACACAACAATTGTGACTTTACGTAACAAGACAATGCGATAAAATCCTTAACTCTGTATATATACAAGCATTATATAGCTATTAATTTATACTTTAAGTACTGGGTAGAATGGCGACAGAGTACTTTAGCTTTGAAATAGTGATGTTGATGTAGGCGCGGTATGGAGCCAGTACTCAAAAGATACGTTTCCGTTGTAAGTGATTGATTAGTAGCCATTCTAGTGTCTCATACTATAGAGAATTGATGGTAAAATCTTTCATAATCGTATCCCAAATCATGTCATCGAACTCATTGGGTTGCAGAGCGGGAGGCGCAGGTAGCGTAATCCCGTCGAAGTTCAGCGAGTCAAAGTTTATCATGTTGACGAATGGAGCCAAACCTGACACTATAGGTTGCGAAGGGTTATCTTGAGGTGATAGATCACGTCCATTCGACATCGCCGTAGTATTGAAGCCTGAAGCTGCCGTATTCAAAGCCCTCCGGCGTTCCGGACCCGAGTATTGAGCAGATGTAGAAGTAGGGGTATTGGAGGAAGATGAGAATCGCTGGATCCGTTTTGTGAAGCCCTGGAGCAAAGTGTGGATTATACAAGCAATCCCATGTAGAGAATCGCGTCTTTCTCTGTTTAAGGTCCATGGAAGGCACCCTACAGGTAAAGTAAACCTCAATTTATCCATGAGGCGTGAGAACAAGTCTTGGATATTGTACTCGCGAGAAACGGAAAGCGGATCCCAAGACCTTTCAAGGGAATCAGGATGGCCTACATTCACAGTATGCGAGCCTTTGCCGTCGAGGTTCTGAGGAATGAGATTGTCGACTTCTTGAGGTATAATATCGAAATTTATGTTGCCGAGACGTTCGTTGTCTTCAAGAAATACAACCTTGCAAATAAGAATAACTGCATAGAAGCAGCTTCCCCAAGGTAGAAGCGCTAGGTGATACAATAGCGCTTCAGGTGTGTCGATTAAAACAACTAGATATGATCTTGCGGCTTCTATAGTGCGACGAATCATCTGAAGGTGGGAAAGTGATGATGGGAAGGTCCCGGGTTGAGATGCAGTTTGCCACCGCGAGCCATGTAGACAACTCTCGTGTATCAAGGCGTCAAGGAGGCTAAACATCAGGTTGAGGGTTGCTAGGGATAGCCGTCAGCCTAGGACACACATCATACGATTTTCATAATGATAGACATACTATTTTGTTTTGCTAGCGATAGGGTGGAAGCGAAGTCTTTGATGCGAATTAGCTCCCTATGGAAGGCACGGGTAGACATCTCAATCATTAGTTCTCCTCTTATCTCCGAGTTTTCGATATCGTCATAAGAAAAGTGATCGCTGACGCGGGAGGCAAGTTCGCACAGCTGGATTAGGGGGGTGATTAGGACATCGGTCGCAACAACTGGAAATTCAGCGAAGGAGGTGCAACATTGAGCCATGAAGCGTGTATGTGATAATGTAGCGCGCATTCGCCATGCTTGAGCATACCTGCTTAGTTAATACAATGCATGACCAAGTCCTGGAAGAGATATTACTTACGTGACTGTGAGAAAATAAGTTCCAAGAAATGCACGTTTTTCACCTGGAGGATCTTCGCCGCTTACAGATTTACCGCAATGGAAAATCGATGCCAGACCAGCCTTCTTTTTGGGGTTCCTAGAAATTCCAAGGTCCTGTACGAGACCTACACACAGCTGCACCATAATCGATAATTGTTGGTCTGTAGGATAGTAGAAGGCATGATACCAGGCAGAATATACCAGAAGCCCTTGAAGTATCTCAAGGCTCTTCCGGGAATGCTCAATTGTACGAGCGATCTGACGTCGGAACTCATCCGCTAGCAAACACTGGATACGCGGGGTCTCGTAGGATGCCACTGCCAGAATGGCATGGAAGAGGAATGGTTGTTGTCGACGAAGTACGGATGCATCTGCTTCTACAACTACGAAAGGGTATGAAAAGGTGAAAGATGTCTTGAACATATCCAAAAGACGGTCGGCATGCTGCGCTTCGATCAACCCGGCGTCTACTGGGTCAAATGGCTGGAAAGTAGACGATTCTGTTCGAACAGGAAAATCAATCACGGTGCTTGATTCTCCCGTATTGGGTGCTTCGATCGAGTTCGGTGTCGCTATTGGCGCAGGATCGTTTTCTACAGGAATTATGGTCGCGGTCGACCCATTGGTAGCCATGCCATTGGTGGTATTCTTAACGCCTATTAAATCGATAAGACTCTCGACGCGTTGCTCCAGCTGCGTCACACGTCTACATTCGGAATCAACGACCGAGCTGGGATAGCACATAGACAGCTTTGGGAACATCCAAGGGGACCCAGAACCCGCAGCCTTTGATTATACATCGCATAGGACTAGACATCCCAGCGCATGCAAACTTTGACTGATAGGGATATCATTGATACAAAAATAAAAATAGTTACACTTACGAACGCGATTTTGGGCCAGGCTTCTTGACACGCTCTTCAAAGATGCATCTTTTATTGAGCCTCTGGCACCGTTGACAGAGATCTGATCGCTGCTCAGCCAGGGAGCATTTCGCTTTAGCCCGGATGCAGGTCACGCACGCCTTGCGTTTTCTCGGCATAGACTCTGCGGACGACATGATGAAAGTGCAACAACTCAGCGGGATAATACAAATCAAAGAATCTTTCCGTGTCCGACGGAAATATGGGAGATGCAACCTTGATGCGTTGCGGGCGGTAGGGGGTAGGTAAAGGTTAATCGTTCCGTATGCACGGACCCGAGCCGGCAAATATACGTCTTTTACACTCCGTCCCCGTTCGAAAACTTAGTTTCATCACTCGCTGCAGCGGCTATGATCATATCATCACGCCGACTTTTTGCACTCAGCAGATTAGTAGGTTCAATCTGGCTGCAGTATTTCTGAAGGAGAATAGCGCACTATCTGCATGTGATGGCGCCCTCCTTAAATAAAGGGCGACATCGATCAAGCAACCACATCCACGTCCTATGAGCGAGTGTAGCATCAATTACCTGTTTATTTTTTATGTCAAGAGAAACTTCGAGATCTTCTTAGATCAGTTTAAATTATGAAAACGAATCCCTTAGCCAAAAAAGCAACTACAGCACAGGAGAAACCTATCAACCACATCCTCCCGGCTTCATCCGCGGATGGAGTCTCGAAAGATGATCATGATGAGGCAGTCGAGGACTACTCCCTTAGCGGGGCAAGGCTACATATTTTAGTTTTCGGCCTAGGGCTTGCGGTGTTCCTCATGGCACTCGATACGAGCATTCTTACCACCGCAATACCATTGATCACGGAAAAGTTCCAATCGACAGCGGACATTGGCTGGTACATAAGTTCATACTCACTCTCATTGTAAGCAAGCCCACGACTCGTACCAGCTGCCAAAAAATGCTGATAACATCTCAGGTCCGCTTTGCAACCATTCTGTGGCAAGCTCTACGCTAACTTCTCCCTAAAGGTATACTTGCCCTCCTAACTACACATCATTTTATTCGCTTACACTATAGCAGGTTGTCACCAATAAGGGGAAATTAACATAGGTAGTAAAAAAAAGACGAACAAATTATGTAGTAGCCTAGCCTGTCTTTAGCTATCGTAATTTGTTCGTCGTTTCTCACTACATATGTCAATTTCTACTCGAAGGTGACAACTTGCTGTATACAGTGGACTTTCTTATTCTTGTTTCTCGTTTTTGAAATCGGGTCCGCGATTTCAGGTGCAGCGACATCTTCCCAGATGCTCATCGTTGGTCGAGCGATCGCCGGCGCCGGAGCAGCGGGTCTCCTCTCCGGAACTCTTTCCATTGTCGCCGTCGCCGTTACCCTCCGCCTTCGCGCACTCTATACGGGGATCCTGTCGTCCATGTTTGGCATTGCTCTAATATGCGGCCCTCTACTCGGTGGTGCCTTCACGCAACATGTATCATGGAGATGGGTATTTTACATAAATCTTCCCCTAGGCGCCGTTACTATTGCGGCACTGATGTCCTTTTTCAATCCACCGACTCGATCAGTTGAAAAGGACGCACTTAAGGAACGAATCGAAAGGCTTGACCTCATCGGCGTTGCGGTGTTCGTGCCAGCAATCTTCATGATCTTGGTGGCATTGCAGTGGGGAGGGGTTAAGTACGCATGGAAATCGGGTCATATCATCGGATTACTCGTTGGTGGAGGTATCACTTTGATTGCCTTTGCTGTAAACCAGTATCGTAAGGGAAGTACGGCCATGATTCCCCCCTCCATCTTGACCGAACGAACGGTATTACTAGCCAGCATTGCCGCAATGTGGGGCTCACCTGCTTCAATGATCCTTGGCCTATGGATGCCGGAATGGTTTCAGGTAGGCTTTTGCATAATAAATGAGATGGAGCTAACAATGCAAAGGTTATCAAAGGCAATTCCCCAGTTCGATCTGGTGTCAACCTCCTGCCAGCCATGCTTGCACAAACCGTCTCGACGGTGATTGCTGGAGCTTTAACGTCTGCTCTCGGCTACTATAACCCCTGGATCTTGTGTGGCACCGCTTTGATGTCAATCGGATGCGGTCTATTTACTACTTTTGCGGTCACGACTGGCAGCCCGCAGTGGATCGGCTCCCAAGTTATTTTCGGGCTCGGATCGGGCATGTTCATCACATCCCCATTAATAGCTGTCCAATCAGTGCTCAATGCGGCGGACACTCCAATCGGTATCGCAACAGTCACATTCTTCCAGATGTTCGGCGGTTCTCTATTCGTAGCGTTGTCACAGACTATATTCAATGAGCAACTATTGAAGGAACTAAGGAAAAATGTGCCGGAAGTTGATATTCAGGTACTGCTTGCGGCGGGAACGATCGGTATTAGTAAGGTAGCATCATCTGAGCAACTACCTGGTGTCATGCGGTCGTACAACGTTGCGCTCATGGATACATTCTATCTCGCGGCGGCAACATCGGCGGCTGCATTCTTCTTTGCGCTTTTTCTCCCATGGATCAATGTGAAGAGGAAGAGTCTTACAGTTGGGGCTGCTTGATGAGTTGCACATCGTGCGAAATTGTGGTACCTTTCTTGGGATCTATTGGGGGGGCGGCGGGGCGGGGGACGACGTTTATAATGGCAGGGATTTTTTAGAATAGACCAAAGAGATTCACATCATGGTATTTGCAAACCCTCACATCTGAAACGGTTGGTCAACCTCAACATCTACTATGGTTTTGAGTAAGCGCGGACAGTCTATCAACACCAATTGCCTTTACAACAATGCTCATAGATGTTCCTCAACGTTGTGTGGGGGACTTACTGCAATTGTTACAAACCGGCTCCTTCTAGCATAATTAGCGACTTTGACCTTATTTCACCAAAGATAACCTCTCACCATTTTTACAAAAGCACGCGGGAAAATTTTGCAAATTGTGTGTTTTAATTCTAACAAACAAGATGTGATCACTGATCAATCATACTCTCATAGTATCATTAACTTCCCTTATTCACCTTCCGCAACCTCGAATCTACTGCTTGCGGTGCAGGCCGCCGGTGTCGCCAGTATCGTGGAGCGCATTGGGAACAGCACGCTCAATGCTCTCGGGAAGTTTTTCCTGAATCTTCTGGGGGACGATGGATGCTTCACCTCCGCCTTTCGCATGGCTGACGTTAGTTTGGGGACCGTCCTTTGAGCTTCCGGTATCGTGGATCTTATGGAACGTTAGCTTTGTAGGCTGTGAGGTGTTGGAACAGGGTAGCATACAGAGTTGGGAAGATTCTTCTCAACACTCGCTGGGGCTTGTTCTTGGACCTTTGGTGGAACCTTAGAGTCGCCTGCAGCGTGGCTAACGCCTTGTCCGTGTTGGTTCTGCATATCGATGATTTGGGGAAGCGGTGGTTTGATGTTTAGAAATGTAGTAAATTGTTGTTAGTTTTGAAGCTGTTTCACAGGCTTAGGCTCCGAATTTATATACACTTTGCACCACATCTTAGGCAGTATTCTGCTTCACCCATGGTGATTTACCTCTGACGCTCACAAGTCCTTCACAGCCCCAACGCATGCGTGATGTTTATACCGGAACGTCATCACCTAGCATAAACGAATGCGAACGAGTGGACACATCTCGCTTTCGATCAGAGTCTAGGCAATATTTGCTCCATCACGCTCGCGTTCTGGGGATCGGACCATGTGATTTTAGGATGTGAGATTACATCATGACTTTACAGTGCTAAAAGGTTGCCTGAACCAACCCTTTATGAAATCAGGGTCTAAATCTTGATTGGCAGTAAGATAATCAAAAGTGGATTTACAGCGGATTATCACGTTAAGGGGAAATTGACATAGGTAGTGAGAACACAAAAACGAATCACGTTAGACTACCTATGTTGATTTCCCTTGTAGGTGACAGCCTGCTGTATATAGCTATTTCAGTTTTCAGTAAGCGTCACCGCATACAAATGGAGACTTGAATCTAATTTCAACTTTGTGTTATTTGGAGAAATGACGTAAATTCGGCACCCGCGGACAGAGCTTAGCGATGGGTGAATATCAAATGACTAAACTACTTGAGGATGATTTTGCGACGAAAAGAAGAGCACTAGGGCCATCGGGAATTCTGACGAACCGACGGACCGCGATGTGGCGATACGAGCCCAATTCGAAGCATATTATGTGACTAGAGCACCCGACTGTCCGATGGTGGGCTGAACGTTGGAGGAACTGTAGGCTGGGTCTGCCAATCAAGTTCTTCATACCGTCCAGGTAACGTCAACTCCGGTACTTTCAGCGATATGGTATATTGCCTCAACCACTCGATCAACATCCTTGCTCTTCAGCGGTATACGATGCGCTCCCTCCCATTCTATGAGTGTCGTGGTTCCCTTCTCGCAGTACCCATGAAGTAATTTTCGATGGAGGAACAACCCTGAGTCCGCCATACCATGGACATGAAGCGTTGGCTTTCGCAGCTTGGCCTCCTTATCCACCTCCTTACAAAATTGGAACCCTTCTGAAATATTTCCTACGCTCACTAATGCTTCGGTTTTCAATATCTCGGGGTTCAGATTGCATAACGGCGCTCTTCCTGCTAGCAGGATCCCAAACTTCCAGTTCAAACCGAACATTCCTGTCAGACCAGTCTCGGCTTCTCTCCCCTCTCGTTGCGCTCTCTCTTCCCTCGCCTGCTGCTCTAGTAGCAAGCTCGCCGAGAGCTTGGCACCCTGGCTAAACCCCATCAAGCCCACCCATTCTCCTATGCCGCCTTCTCGATCATCATCCTCCATCGCTCTTCGTAACGCATATCCAATCTCATCGATACCACTATCGGCGTCGATCTCAGTATGTTCAGGTTGCCATCTCAGCCATCGACGGAATGGTGCATAAGAACCGTACACGTTGACAACGTCGGGATGAGGATCGCAGAGGAAGGGTGCATCGGCCCATACTAGACGAAACGAGTGCTGGAGATGGCGGATGAGAGATCGGGACTGCGCTGCGAAGATTGCGGCGTTGACGCCGCCCCCATGAAGACAGAGGATGCGCGGGAGTTTGGTTGTAACCGGGATAGTTGAGGGTATCTTAGAGGTTTTCGGAGACGTTGTTGATGACATCTTAGCACATGAGAAGCGAAATTTCGAGAAGTGAGGCTGCAGGTAAATCTTTTAGAACTGATCTACCTTTCATTTGGGAAAGTGTGGTGTATAGAAGACAGAAGCAGTAAGTAGATCGGTCTTAAGATTGGAGAAAGCAGAGATGAGCAGATCAATAGAGCACGCGCCCAAGATAAGCACTGACTGTAGCGTCCAGCCTTACCCGAACATGAAGACCGGACTCCGAATCTTGCTTGATCAAGGTGGAATTAGTCGAAGAGTTGGCAGATACCGCCGTTGCACGAGCTTCCGTCCGTTGCGCAGCCGCGAAAATTTAGACTGAATTTCAGAGTTATGAGAGCCTCGACGAAATTTTCTCCATTATGTTGGATGATATTGTCGATGCAACGCTCTTGTCTTTATAGAGGGAGGTAATGGAAGTGCGGGGCCGATGCGGTCGGAACCAAAATCACCCTAGCATTTAGCCTCATGATGAACAACGACTTATATATCTCCTACTACATGTGTTACACATCCTCATGATTGATATTCTACCCCATAATCATAAATAGACCCAAGGATGTCCGATAGCAAAGAAGCGTTATGCGAACTTGTATAAGGTGGCCAGCGCTCACAGTGCGTGTTTAGTTGATACACACAACTATGCATCCGTCTGCGCTTCCGTTGCCACGAGGTGTACACTACTTGTGGAGTTCTCGATAAATACCGAACACTGAGATCCGAACTGAATCACATTTATTACCAGCGGATTTAAGGCTTTATCGCCGTCCAAGCTCTATGATTGTCCCATGACAATGCCTACACTTCCACCATCACCATCACGCTTGACGTATTCTTAGTCGGAAAACATGCCTTCTGCCAAACCAGATGTAAATGGTCCATGTTTAACCACAGGCAATGTCCTTAGCGATCTCGCCGAACAAAGCCATCCGCTTTCTAAACTTTTTTAAAAGTTTATCAAATCTCATGATAATCCTTAAATTCGGTCGCTAGTACAATCTGCTATCATAGCGATCCTTCTCATGGGTGCAGGCAAGACACCTACGCGTATAGCAACCCACCTCCGGGCCGCAAATACCCCCTTTCTGCTCGCCTCGCGCTGAGGACCCGATGCTGCACCGCGCGGACACGCTGCGATCAAGTCCAATTCGGCCAACGAAACTTCATGGACGAAACCCTTCGAAACCAGCAATATCAAAGCCGTCTACATGATGAAGCCACCCAACTCTGAGCCTTGGGTACCCATGACTAAGTTTGTCGACCTTGCTAAGAGCAAGGGTGCGAAGCGTTTCGTTTCACTCACTAGTACTAATGCTGCGCTTAGCCAGAACGGTATGGGTCGAGTGTAGCAGCGCTATGTGAACACTCACGTTGATAACTGTGTTCTTCGACCTTCTTGGTCCATGGGTAAGTGTCACTAGAAGAGGTATTTTCAGTATCGCAGCTTCCGACGTAGGATTATGCACGTAGACAACTTGATAGATTCTGGCCTTGCGTATACCAATGGGCAAATGAACAGGATCTTTACTGCGTGTCAGAACGGACGCATTCCCTTTATCATCTGCGCCCATGACATAGCCCAAGTGACCTTCACGCTTTGACAGAGGAGAAGTCACGTAACTGTGACTATAGGATCCTTGGACCTGAAAATCTCTCTTACGATAATGTATGGACCTCTTGATTCTTTTTATCTCTGACAAATGCTAACATTACTTTTAGGTTGCGACCAAGTTGTCCAATGTCCTTAGACGGAAGATCGAACATGTCAAGCTCGACGAAGAAGGCCGCTATCAAAATCTGGTGCAGTTTGGCTTGTCATATCATTTCACGCGCTTCTATACCAGTCTCGAATTCTTGGCTGCCGATGATTCCGAGGTAGCGTCAAATGATCTTCATTGAAAAAATAAGGCCGCGTGGTCGCTGTCAGTGCTAGTCGGTTGCTTCGAGATTATCTAGTTCATTTCATCGTCCGAAATTCAACATGAAGCCCACAAGTGAGTCTTGTAACCTACATCTACCGACTTGAGAACTTTCCACTCTTGACCACCAATATATGTACAGCTTCACCTTCGTCAGGCCTCAGAGCAGCCTCGCTATTGGGAGCGAGGAGTTCGCCGCATATGTGGCGGACTTGGTGGTGAATGGGGCGCAATTAACAATCATCTAGAACCTTGAAATGGAGGAACGAGGACGGAAGTTACTTCAAGAAGCTATGTGAACAGCGGCCTCGTTTGTGATGATGGCGTCAGAAAACATCTCCGATAAGGTCCAGCTGTTGTTGAGCATGACTTATTGGATTCAATATCATGTTCCCTGCAGCTGCAGTATATCTAATTGTGGTTGTAGTTGTCAATAACCTATATAATTAACTAAATAGAACAATAAATAATGCTTTACTTACTAATGGCATATTTTCAGCTAGAAGAGCAGCTAACTTAGCTAGTTATTTAATTATTCTGCTTAGTAAGTCATACCTCTTCTCTGCCGAACACATTAAGCTTTATATCCTAAACTATCCTATACCTATACTACTTAAATTTACATGTAGTAATACTAGCCTTAAAAATCTCTTCGAGTTCTTTAAGGGAGTACGCCTTTATCTCTAGAATAAAGAAATAAAAACTAAGTAATATATAGAAAGTTTAAGGCCGCCTATATATAGGAGTACTATAGACCCTTTTAGTCTATTAGTAATAATATAGATTAATAGAATTAGTTATTATATAACTTACCTAATTAAGATCCTAAGGGTTAATAAGGTAGGATATATTTAGTATAATTATACTATATATTAGGCCCTAGTTACCTCTTAGTTAGCCTAGCGCTAAGGGGCTAACTATATATACCCTCTAAGGGTTATCCCTTCTATTATAGTAGAGTAGATTAGGTTTAGCTATAATAGGCTATTAGGGCCTAGTATAAGGGCCTAATAGACTATAGAGTAAGAAGGGAGAGGAGGGATTATTAATATACTAACCTACTATATAAAGTATATCCTTCTATAATACTATAAAATAGTAATTTATCTAATAAACTATCCTTATATTACTATTATATTATTTTTTTAAGTTTTATATAGAATATAAAGATTAGGGTATTATAAAAAATATTAGCTAACTAAAATAGATAAAGACCCTCTAGTAGTTAAATATAAGTATATAAAGAAATTATATATATAAAAACTACTCCTTATTAGTTTATTAGTATATAATATATTAGCCTAGCTATACTCTAATACTAATACTAACTCTATAAGTACTAGCTTACTCTTCTTTTCTATATTATCTAGGATAAATACTATAATACTTACCTTACGCTAAGCTTAGTAAGGTTATATATTTAGACTTATTAACTATAGCTTATTAACTTTAACTCTAAGTTTAGAGATACTATATAAAATATAAAGGTAGTTATACTATCTATTTTACTCTTATTATATATAGATTCTACTATCTACTACTATTATCCTCTATTACTATTACTATCTTATACTTTTACTTATTACTAATACTATATAGATCTTAGGCTTAACTTTATTACTATCTACTATACTAAAGCTCTATAGTATACTATAATAGCTAAGTCTCTTAGTAATATCTAATATATTATTAATATTAATAAACTACCTCCTAGTTTCTCTCCTATAAGCCCTAAAATCTTCCTTACTAATAATATCTATTATTTTAACTAAATATATATAGTCTTTAATAAGTATCTCTACCTACTACTATAGAAGAGAGGCTTACTTATATATATAGTATTTATAGTATAGCTAAGTAATATAATATTTTTATAATTTAAATTAATACTAGTAAGGTATACCTAAGCTATAGATAAGCTATTAATATCTACCTATTTACCTATACCCTTTTATTATAGCTATCTTACCTTTAGTAGTAGGCTAATAGGGGATAATCTTAGGAAGGGACTTAAGCGAGAGATTACTAGGAGGTTTACATAACTAATCTCTATAATTCTATAATTCTAGGAATTACTAAGATCTAGAGAGTATAAGTAATTCCTATAATTCTAAAGAATTATAAAGTATAGGAGGTAACCCCTATACTTACTTAGTATATAGTTATAAATAAGAGTATCTCTATAATATTATATTTAATCTCTATATTAACTCTAATAGTTAGAAAGTATCTATTCTACTACTACTTATTAAAAGTACTTCGCCTACTAGTAAGTATTAAGTCTATACCTATCTCTTATCTCTTAAGAACTAACCCTACGCCCCTAGACCTATATATTACAGAGAAGCCTTCTAGCTTTAGCCTATACACTACTAAGGTTGAAAGGACTCTAATACCTTTTTACCTATAATAATATAACTAATATAGTTACTATATACTACTAAGTAGAAGCCTTTACTAAGCTTAAGAATAAGAATAAAAAGGACTAGGATAATAATAAGGTTAGGTTTAAGAATAGCCTATGTAATAGTTATTTAAGCTAGGTATAGATTATATAGCTATTAAAATTACTTCTTAACTAAAATACTTATATATTACTAGGAGTAGATAGGATAGGTAGAGGAGAGTACTAGTTTATTAGTTATAGCTTATTACTAGTTATAGTATAGTAGAGTAGATTAGGCTTAACTATAATAGGCTATTAGGGCCTAGTATAAGGGCCTAATAGACTATAGAGTAAGAGGAGAGAAAGAGGATTATTAATATACTAACCTACTATATAAAGTATATCCTTCTATAATAAATAGTAACTAATATAATCTTAAACCTATACCTTTACTCTTTAGGAGACCTAGAATAGTAGAAGTAATAGTAAAATAGACTATTAGGTACTATCTTAATAGTAAAATAAGATAAGTACTATATAGCTATATATAAAGAACTTAGGGATAATTACTCTTAAACTATAACTCTTTTAGATAGTATTAGAGTAATAAGAAATTAATATAAGAATAATAAGATACTATAGGTACTAGTAAATATAATAGTAAGTAGCTAAAATAAAGTACTAAATAAATCTAGTAAAGTATATAGTATATATAGGGTATACTATATACCTATAATATAATAATACTAGTAGAAGGATAAAGCAGGGATGTCAATTTACTAGTAAATAGTAATTACTATTTACTATAGTAATTACTACTAGTAATTACTAGACCCCTATTTACTAGTAGTAATTACTATTTACTAGTAAGGTTCTATTTTACTACTAGTAATTACTATTTTACTAGTAAATTGACATCCCTGGGATAAAGTATAATCTTATAAGAAATACTAATAACCTATTAGACCTAATAAGAATAGTAGAATATAATATAGATAATTAAAATTAAGAGACTTTTTAGAAAGAGAGATACTAAGGAGCTATTAGGGTAACCCTAACCCTAACCCTAACCCTAACCCTAACCCTAACCCTAACCCTAACCCTAACCCTAACCCTAACCCTAACCCTAACCCTAACCCTAACCCTAACCCTAACCCTAATAAGAGCTATCCTCTAGAAAACCTAGAGTTACTCCTTATTCTACTAGTTACTAGTTTATAGTATACTACTCCTTTTTACCCTTCTTATTACTATCCTCCTACTAGTAATTAAGCTCCTAGTATTAGAAAAGCTATAAGAAATAACTATATCTAACTACTATTTCTAAAGCTTTCTAGACTATAACTAGAGTAATACAGGCCTAGAGTGAAGTACTAACGAAATAATTAGAGATAGCTATACCGCCCTAATCCTAGGACTAGAGGAAATAGTAGGTTTCCTAAGGCCTAATCTACTATTAAGATATACTATACTAGTAACTAGTATCTAGTCCGTAGAGGAAGACTTTATAGGGCCTATAGACCTAAAGAGAATCCTTTAAGTTATTATAGTAGGAGTAAGCTATCTTATATAAGAGAACTAGCGTACTTATATAAATAAAAAAGCTCCTTTTATAGATACTCCCCTTATATTTAATAGGGAGAATATTATAATATTTATTAAGGAAATTAAATATTAGTCTAGCTTCTACTAATAGACTATTAAGGACTATATCTTATACCTTCTTAGCTACTATAACTATACGCGAAGAGATATTATTAAATCTAGTATAATAGAGTTTATTATCGCGTAAGAGGTAAAAGATTAGGCTAGAATATAATAAGTATTATATAAGCGCTTCTAAGCGTAGGATTAAGCCTAGTAAGAAGAAATAGAAGACTCCTTAAGGGCATAGTGCGTAATATATATGCTAATACTAAATCTATTGTTATAAAGCTATCTAGATAGCTTTAGCCCTAGGTTTAATTAATACCTAGAAGCTGGTATAGTTAGTCTAACCTATAAAGGCTTCTATTTAGCTAAGGGCCTTAATAAGTAATAACTTAATAAGGTACTAAATAAGTTTAAACTTATAGTTACTAAGCCTAAAGAGTTTAAGTACTAAGCTATAGAGCTCTTCCTTAGTAAGATAGCCTCTTAAGAAGTAGAGATTAAAGTATTTAATTCTACCTTTAAAAAGAAACGCGCGTAACCCTAAGTAATAGTACCTAAGGGCCTATTAGGACTAGTAATAAAACCCGTCTTCTAAGAGCCTTAGCTAGACCTAAACGTTACCCTCTAGAAAGTAATAACTATAATAATAATATAGCTATAGGGAGAGTGAGGAGTTTAAATACTACTAGGCTATAAGCTAACTTAAGGAGAAGTAGATAACTTAATTAAGAAGTTTACTAGAATTAAAATTAGTAGTATAAACCTAGTATTAATACTATAGGTACTAAGAGAAGCGGAACTTCTTATAGATCTAACTATCTAACGGGATATTAGGGCGGCCCTAGAGTACGTAATAGTACCTTTCCTAATAATAGCGCTAATATTATAAAATATATTTACGAAGTAAGCGTAGCTACTACTATTAAGCGTAGCTAGTTTCTAATAAAATATGTAAGTAGCGAGACCTTTTAATAACCTACAGGGTCTAATAGAGTATTATATATATAGGAAAGAAGGGTACTTAGTGATAAACTATAAGGATAGAGATAAACTTATTTAGAACTAATAGGTATACCTTAACGCCTAAGAATAACTAAGCTAGGGTATAATAGATAATCTTAAGGAAGAAGTGCGTAACGTAGTAGGTACCTATATTATTAGGATAGTTATTAAAGGAATTAAGAACTAGCTCTAAAGCTAGGGATATATAGTTATAGACCCTTTAACTATAATTAACTTATATAAAAATAACGCTTAAGGAAGGATAGGAGTAGCTAGTAATACTATTATTATAAGTGATGATAAGTTATAAATATTAGGTCTTATTAAAGAAGAAGAGTTTATCCGTAAGATAAAGGAAGCTATAGTAGAAATTAATATAGGAGACTTAATTTTTAGTGGTAACGCTATAGTAAATAGCGCGGAGCTTAGTAACCTATCTTACTCCGCTTACTAATTAGTCTTAAATATAGTACTTAAGGGCCTATTAGGGTATATGCCTATAATCTAAAACGGTAAGAGTAAGGATACTAACTAGATTTAGCCTAAGTCTATTACCTTTAAGGAAGATATAGATATAGATAATTACTCTTTAGGAAGAATTCCTAAGATAACTAGGGATATACTAAAGAAGTATCGTCTCTTAGAATCCTTAACGTTAGACCCTAATATAATAGTATAATAGGTATTATAGACGCTAATAGTAGTATTACTAAAGGATCTCTTAGTAATTGCCCTAGAACTTTAGAAATACCTTAGAAAGCCCTTTTATATAGTAGAGGAATTGGCTCCTTTTATTAAAACCTTAAGTTCCTAGAAGGATAGAGAACTACGCTAATACTTCTAAGCTAATAGTATTACTATAGCCTACCTAGAATATATCTATATAGAAGCCTAGAATAGCGTTATTACTTAAGTAGGGAGCTGTCTAGCAGGCTCTAATAGGGTATTATTTACTATTCTAATCCTACTACGTACTAAGATCTATAGGTTATTTAGTATAACCGCTAACGGCGAAGACGAAGGGTTACGGACTATACTCTAAAGGCGTAAATATAACTATAAATATAGTTTTGAATACGTATAATAAGACTATCCTAGAGTACTACTAATAATTAATAAGGCTTACTTATTAGCCTTCCTTAACTTAGGTACTAAACTAAATACTATCCGCCTAAAGATAGCTTAAGTAGTAGGGCTCGTAATAACCTTAATACTAAAAGAAATAGCTATATCGCGAATATAAGTAGCTAATAGCTCCTTTAAAGCCTTTACAGGAATAGTATAGAGAGCCCTAGTAGCTATTAGAAATATTATTATCCCTACTAATTTCTTTATTCTAAAGTTACTCTTAAATCCTATTATCCTTAGTAATCTATACCTAGCTAATACTTAATATACGTTCTAATATAAGGTAGATAGTAGGATAAAGTATACTATTTTCTCTAAAGATTATAACTCTAGTATAATATTTATAGGAGTAATAGATAATACTCTAGGTACTATAGCTTATATATTAGTTTAGCTAAAAGGTAGCGGAGCCTAAGTACTAGGATTAGTACTCTAATATTATCTAAATACCTAGTAGAATAAAGGGACGGAGAAGGAGAGGAGATATAGTAGTTATAGCTAGAGGAAGGCGATAATAAATCGGCCTTTAGGATTAATATTAATAGGCTATTAGTTACCTCCCTAAGCCTATCTATAGGAACCTAGGAAGAATAGTTAAAATAGTACTTAGAAGTAGGAAAGAAGGGATAGAGACTTAAGACGGAGAATATATTCTCTAGGTGAGAATATAAGTAAGTAGGGCATACCTAATATAAATCTCTCTATAGAGTAGTTAAGGAAGACTATATTTTCGTACCTAACTAAGATAACTATATTTATTATAGTTACTAAGGAACTATTAGGAAGACTATAGATAGGAGTATTATAATCTATAATAATAATAGAGTTATAGTTATCGCGGTTAAACTAGAACTAGATTCTAAAGTAGATAAGATTCTCTAGGATCTTATATACCTATACCGCGTAGACGCGTAATAGGTATAGAAGGTAGATATAGCCTAGGTAAAGATTATAAAATAAGTAGCAGAAGGCGGAATAAGCCTTAAAGTATTAATAATATATAAGGCTAAGGATAAGAAGGTATAACTAATCTATAATTTATTAGTATAACTATATAAAGTTAAAGGATAGAGTAATTAGTAAGAGTAAGCCCGCTCCTAGTAACGTGCTAACTCTAATTAAAACTAGAGATAATTCTAGAAATATATTAAGAATTATATAGCGCTATTCCTATAAGGTACTTAGGTAATAGAGGATTAACTTAGGTAGATAAAAATAGTAGATTAGCTATAGCTAAGGGAACATTTAATACTTCGTGAGATATTCTACTATTATAAGGTAGTATTAAGCTTTAACTTTACTAAGTCCGGACGTATCTATCCTAATATTATCCTACTAGTTTATATTAATATAGTGCCCTATAAAGTATAGAAAGAGGGGAACTTCTCTATACTACGGAAGCTTAGGGATAAGGTTAGCTAGATAATATAATAGTAGTTAAACTAAGGGGTACTTAAGTATAGTAAGAGCCCCTATAGTAATCTATAGTTCCTTATTAAGAAGAAGGATTAAGGGTACTAGCTAATTAATAATACCTAAAAGATTAATAGAGTTACTATCCAGGACGCTAACCTTCTACCTAATCCTAATAAATTTTCTAAGGAGTTTACGGGATACTAAGTAATCTCTCTTATTAACTTCTTTTTAGGTTATAATTAGGTAGAGTTATACTAGGAATTGTGCCCGCTTATAGCCTTTTTTATACTAAGCTATAGCTTAGTATAATAGTATACCCTCCCTATAGGTATAACTAACTTAGTAGCAGAATTTATACGCGTAGTTACTAAGATTATTTAAGACCTAATTCCTTATTATTATATACCCTATATAGATAATATTATAGTAAAGGGCCTAAAGACTAGCTACGGAGGGGAACTACTTAAGTTAGGGGTCTAATAGTTTATTAGGGAGTATATTATAAATATAGACTAGGTCCTTTAGAACTTAGAAATAGCTAGAGCTACTACTTTAGGGTTTAAGAGTAACTGGTGTTATAATAGTATAGGTATTATAGGCTATATAGTAGATAAAGAAGGACGCTACCTAGCGGAGAAAAAGGTAAGGAAGATTATAGAATAGCCTATATACACGTCACCTAGGGATATTTAGATATTCCTAGGTCTATATATATACTATTAAATCTAGATATAAGACTTCGCCTAGAAGGTAGTACTACTATTTAACTTACTATATAAAAATACTAAGTTCTAATAGACTATAGAGGCTGCAGAGGCTATAGGACTCCTTAAAACCTGCGTTATAACTACGCCAGCTCTTATTTCTATTAATTACTTAGAACCTATAAAGCTAATTATAATCTTAGTAGATAGAAGTAAGAAGGGGTAGGGCGCTGTTTTGTAGTAAGAAGATATAAATAGCCGCTAGAAACTAGTCCGCTATAAATCTAGTATATAGGTAATAACTAAGAGAAACTAGGATTCTAGGAAATATAAATATAAAGCTATACTATTAGCCCTAAAGAAGTTTTGCCCGTAGATCTATAGAGTATACTTTATTATAGAAATAGATACGCGGACTCTTGTAGACTAGTTAAACCGTAGCGTAATAGACCTTCCCGGAGCACTAATTATATAATAGTTAGGTCTCCTTAATATATAGGAATTTGAAGTCTAGTATATAGAAGGAAAGAAGAATATTATAGCTAATACCTTATCTTAAAGGCCTAAAGAGCTAGGATAGGAGCCGCTAGATAATCCTAAGGATAACGTAGAGGACTTTATTAACTAATAGCTTAGGTTAATATCCTTATATAGGGGTAGCCTAATAGGCTATTAGGGCTTAGATTTTGTGTACTAAGTTGGGAATATAGAACTTACGGTCTTAGAGATATTAGAAACGGAGCACTTTAAAAATATAGCTAGATAGCTTATAACCCTATAGAATCTAGGCGGCTTAATATAGAAGGAGTTACTAAAGATATAAAAAGAAGCCTAGAAATATAAGGTTATCTAAGGCTTCCTCTAGGCCTAAGTATTACTAGGAAAGCCCTTATATAGGGTTCTTAATAAGCTCTAGGACTAATAGTAGGTTATCTAGGAGCTATATAACAAATTAGGATATTAAGGAAGAGAAGGAACGTAGAGGAAAGTATAGTATTAATACTTCTAGCTAAATATATTTAAGGACGTAGATAACTTTATTAGAACTTGTAAAGAATACTAGTACTATAGCTTAAAATAATATAATAAGGAACTATACCTTATAGAGGGCCCTAATACGCTATAGGGATAGATTACTATAGATATAATCTATATACTAAACGGACTAGGAGGTAAGAAATTCCTTATTATAGCACGCGACTATATATTAGGTTATCCTAAAGCTTAAGGACTAGCCTTAAATAATGTAGTAAGTATATCTAAGTTCCTAGAGTATAAAGTTTTCGTAAGATAGGGAGTTCCTATAAAGATATTAGTTAATAGTAGACCTAAGAACTAAGGGCTTATAAAGGATCTTACTAATCTCTACGGAATTAACTAAGTTATATCTAGCGTATATAACCCTTACACTTAAGGCCTTATTAAGTAAGGTTATAAGGAACTTATAGGTACGCTTTAAAAAATAAAGGGTAACTAGACTAGGAACTTATATCTAGCGCTATAGGTAGATAGAGTTACTACTAAAAGATTAATAGGGGAAATACTAGTATACCTTATTAGTAGAAGAGAATACGTGCTACCTATTAAGTTATATATTCCTACCTAGTAAATACTCCTATAGGATACCGTTTATAATACCGAAACCCTACTAGTAATATAGGCTAAGTAGTTTAAATATTATAATAATCGCCTTTGGGAAGTAGTAGATTAGATAGTATATCTAAGGTATAAAGGAAAGGAATAGTTTAATAGTAAAGCAAGCCTAAGAACCTACCTAATAGCTCCTAGGGACTTAGTCCTAATTTGAGATATATTTAGTAATATAAATATAAGCTAAGACTAGAAGATAAATCCGAAATAGAAGGGCCTATATTATATTACTAGACTCTTACTAAAGGGTATATACTACCTAGAGGAGCTTAATAGAATACCCTTAAAAGTAACTTATACTAGGAACTAGCTTACGAAATTCTATTAAAGGGACCTTCTTAACCTAATAATAGTACTAAAATAAGACCCTAGTAGTAAGGAATAGTTCCTAGAGAAAGTAGAAGCCTTAACTAAACTATCCAAACTAGTAGTAGGGCTAGCCTATTAGTCCCTAAGGATAACTTATAAATTAAATCACTAATAGTAATATACTTAAGATATCTAGCCTTAACAGACTACTAAGTAAAGCGTTAAAGTCCGTATTCTACTAGGCGAAAGGACGTTTAAGTACTTAGAATTTAAATAGTTTAATATATATAATAAGGATAAGGCGGCTAACCTTAGCTAAGGGATAGCTAAGGAGTGTAATAGGGGAGGGGGTAGGAGTTTAGAGTTAAGTTAGAAATTTATAAAAAAGTATAGGTAGGACTAAGAGAGCTTAGGAAAGAAGTAGAAAAATCTTATTTAGAAAGCTAGCTATATAGAACTTTTAGAAAAAGAAGAAAGAAAAGAAAAAGAAGAAAAATAAAAGTATAAGATACCTAATAAACTAACTAAGAGAAACTAATACCTAATAGACTATAACTAGCTAGTATTACTTTTTCTTCCCCTTAGAAGTCTTACCTAGTAACCTTAGAGAATATAGAGAATAGGGAGAAGGAGTAGGCGGGTAACTAGGAAGATTAGGGTAATAGATAGGAGTATAAGGGATCTTAAGAGGAAGTAGTAGGGAAGAAGGGAAATATAGAGGAGAAGCGCCTAGAGGAGAGGGAGTCTTAGGGAGAGGGCTAAAAGGATTTCGGAGCGGATACTAATATAGAGGGCCCCTATAAGTATTAGCTATAGGAGACTTAAGAACCTCTCTAATAGACTATATATAAGAATATATAGAATATAGTAGAGCTAGAGGAGAGTTTAAGTAAGAGTAAGGATTAGTATATAAGTTAGAATTATCGGCAGGAAATAGTAAAGGAGTATACTCTAGTAAATAAAACTATTTAAGCGTATTATAAAAAGGGCTGTTAATAGAGTTAGGGCTAGAATATAAACTAGGCCTAGTAGTAGCTATATTAGAGATAGATAGAGAATAAGTAGCCCTAACCTTAAATAGGCCTAAACTATCTTTAATATAAGGAGGTATAGGAGTTAAAAGC
Organism: Phoma sp. ATCC 74077; assembly: GCA_033682645.1. Taxonomy (NCBI): domain Eukaryota; kingdom Fungi; phylum Ascomycota; class Dothideomycetes; order Pleosporales; family Didymellaceae; genus Phoma; species Phoma sp. ATCC 74077. Next base: position 1,072,058 of record JAWDJC010000006.1, on the reverse strand, counting down.
CCTAGGGGAGGGGAAGAGAGACTTAAAAGAGAAGAGAAGGAACTGTATCATTAAGATTAACGAGTAATAGCCTTAACTATAATCTTAGTAGTAGTATATAGTATAATACTACTAGTATAAGAGGCTAAAGGAAGAGCTATAGCTTACTAATAAGGAGTTTAAGAAGAAAGAAAGTAAGGTAAGTAGTAAAGTCCTAGTAACTTATTAGGTACTAGTAACCTTAAAGGAGTAGAAGGAAGGAAAGGAGAAGGAGAAGGAGGAGGAGGAGATTAAGATATAGCGCTATAAGTAGTAGAATAAGTTAAATAAATAAACTACTATATATCATTAACTAGCTAAGGAGGATAAGTAGGGCTAGGCTGCGAAGGATTAGAGAAGTTGGCTTAGTAGTCCTCTCTACCTTATTTAAAGCAGTTAGTCTAAGTTAGAGTAACTAGAAGCTTACTTACGGTCCTATAAGTAACCTCTATAATAGAATTATTAGCTAAAAATAAGCCTAATAAGCTATAAGTGTACTTACTAAAGGAGCATTAGTAGCAGTTATAGATATAGTATTCTAGATAACGCCTAAATAGCATAATATTACTATTATTATCCTAGACCTAAACACACGCGCTATTCATGCCTATGTAATAATTATATTTATATTTACTTAATATAAGGTTCTTAGAAAAGTAATAAATTGCGCTATTAACGTAGTAGAGTAGGAAGCTAATAAATGTCGGAGTATATAGGCTAATAGTGCTACCTTTCTACCTACTATAGTTAATAGCTTTATAATAAAAGTGTTAGAACTTAGGAAGAGTCGTTAGAATATTAGGGTTATTAATACTAGTAATATAGGACCTAACGGAGCGGTAAAGGTGGTAGAAAAGAGTAGGTAACTCTAGATTAGTCTAAGTATCAGCCCTAATTCGCTAGGCTAACCTTAGAGTATAAGCTTACTTAGTCCTATTACCTAATTAGAGCTAGAAGTAAGCTTAGGTAATATTATAGAGAAAGTTAGGAAGAGTAATACTATTAGTAAATAGGTTAGAAAGGATATTAGTAATAGTAAGGGCTAGCTTAGTACCTAGCTAATAGTCTAGAAGAGGAAGAACTAGGAGAGTTAGTTAGGAAAGAGTCCTAAAAGGATGAATAGAAAGAGTAAAGGGTATAAAAGGAAACTTATTAGCTTATATAATGCGGAACTATAGAGAAGGCGGCCTTATAAGACCTATCTTAGTAATAGTATAAGAAGATAAGAGGCTACCGCGACCGCTGCGGGGAGGCCTCTTACTACCGCCGCCGCTACTACTATAGCTACCTAGGCTAATCTTACTTAGTCCTATAGCTATAGAGCTAGGTAAAAAATTGATATTAGCTATACTAAGAAATAGATAAGAGTAAATTAAGGTAGCTAGATAAGTAAGAGTAGTAGAAGTAAGGCTTAATAGCCTATTAATATTAAGAAATAAGGAGAAGAGAAGAAAGAAGCTAAGAAGATAGATAAGTAGAAAGGTAGAGGAAGGGAGGAAGTATAAAGGATAGGGTAGGCTTATATAGGGTACCTACTACCTTTAGTAGCGTATAGGCTACGCGGCTAGTAAGAGAAGGAAGCTATAATATAGTTCTCTTACCTTTAACGAGAGGCTAAGGTAGTATAAGTATATTTATCTATCTAACTAGTAGTAGTAGGTATCCCTATAAAGAAGAAGGGCCTAATATAAAGTTATAGGGTTTATAGAACGCGGACGTTTCCTAGAAGGGCTTAGAGTAGTTAGGTATTTACGTTTAATTATAAAGTTTATAAGGATAATAGATAACTATAGTTATAAATAGAGTATTTAAATATCTAGGAGTACGTAGGGGGAGGTTTTTATAGTAGGTTATAGCCTATTAGGTTCTACTAATAGTATAACTACCGTAGTAAGAGGTAGAGAAGTCTAATCCTATAGGAGGCTAGGAAATAGTAAATAGGGAGACTTATAGTCCTACTTAATAGTAAACGGCTGAAGCGGCTGTTTAAATAAGGAGGGGGATATATAGTCATACTTAATAGTAAATAACTAAAGTAGTTATTTTAATAAGGAGGGGGACCTATAGTTATACTTAATAGCGGATAGCTAAAGTAGCTGTTAGAGAAAAGAAGAGGGCTTAGAGCTATTTTTAATAGCGCACGACTAAGGAGTAGCTATTTAAGGTAGAAGTCTAAGTAGTGCTTTAGGAGGGAGGAGGTAGGCGGAGCCTATACGTATAGCTTAGGGAGACTATAGGAATAGCTTAAATAGTCTATTAGGAACTATATCTATAGGGTTTAGAAGTTACTATATCTAAGAAGGAAGGGGTAAGAAGGCGTAGTTAGGGGTAAGGAAGCTATAAGGAGGGTAGTAGCTTAGGAGAGAGGTTTCCTTATTAGAGGAGTAGGTATAGTACCGGGTAGAGAGCGTATTACTTTCCTTAAGGAGTTTCCTATATATTTAAGTAGTAGGTAGATAGCTAGAGCTTAAGGGGACTAAGCTTCTTAGTAGGGGAGGTATATAGTAGAGTAGATTAGGCTTAGCCGTAATAGGCTATTAGGGCCTAGTATAAGGGCCTAATAGACTATAGAGCGCGAGAGGAGAGGAGGGATTATTAATACACTAACCTACTACATAAAGCATATCCTTCTATAATACTATTATACTTTACTACTACTTATTACGTATAGGACTATCTTTTAGTACGTAGTATAGGTAATTCTACCTATATAAGTACCCTACTATTAAGTCGTAGCGGAAGAAGCACTAGTACTTAGAAGTTTTAGTATTCCTCGCTAAAAATAACACCTAGACCTAACCCTTACCTACTAATACTAATATATAGAACTTATAGGAGTCTATAAAACCCTTAAGTATATAGATTAGTATAATAGGCTTCTCTAGCTTATTATAATTAACCTTAAGTTATTATTAAATACTACCCTTTAATAGTTAGATACTTTAACTACTCTTATTTCTATATCCCTTACTCTCTTTAGAAGCCTACTAATAAAGGACTATAGTAATACTAGCTACTTTATATTATAGCTACTCTACTCTAGACAAACCCCTTTTAATACTACTAGACTAGGTACTACGCTAGGTATAGCTAGGAAGTAATAGTAAAAGCTAGGAGGGCTATCTATAGGGTAGATGGCCTAACAAAAATACTAATTTTCTCTAAGTCCTACGATTTAAATCTAGACCCTCCCTACAACACTATATACTAAGTATCTCCTCTAATAGTTATCTTCTTCTTCCTCGTCCTCCTCTTCTTCCTCGTCCTCATCTCCTTCCTCGTCCTCATCTTCGTCCTCATCCTCCTCATCGTCATGAGGTAGCTGCTCTACTCGCACTGTCTTCTTCGCCTTCCCTTTGCCCCCAATTGTTCTCCCCGCCCACATGTTTGTATGTTCCCTCACCCCGTCCCTCGCACTTCCCGTCGCCGGATACTGCTTCCTCGCCCGTGGCCTCTCTGGATCAAACTCGTCGTACCTCAGCTCAGACTCCCTCGCATTCTGACTATCACTCCCTCTCAACGTCTCAATATACTGCTCGAACTCCCTCGCCGTCTTCGCGATGTTCGCAAAATTAGCCTTAGTCAACTTGACTGTGCGCCACTTCTTCTTGCCCGTTTCCATAGCCTCTTCGGGTGTCATGCGTGCTTCGCGAATTTTAGCGAGTCTTTCATATTGCCCCAGCGCAAGTGCAGTCTGGAACGCGTTGCGGATCTGGCGACCGTTCCAGGTCACGCCTTCGCGGTCGCATTTGTCAAAGTGGCGTTGGGCGAAGTCGAGCAAGGCTACCTTGTCGAACACGACTTTAAGTTCCGCAGTTTCATTATCTGCTTCTAAGCGGTTAAGGATGTTGGTCCATTGCTTCTTTGTCGATTCGAGGTCGACGCCGGGATAGCGCAGGGAGATGTGGACGCGGGATTTGAAAGCTTCGTCGATGACGCCAGGGCGGTTAGTGGTGAGGAAGAGAATGCCGGCGTAGTATTCGAGCTGGCGGAGGAAGACTGTCGTTGTGAGTTTGGGATCTGGGTGAGATTGGAGACAAAATGGGGGTACATACTGGAGGTTAGGGCGTTGCGCTGCAAATTGGACCTAAAGACGGGGACACATCAGCAGCTGATTCGAGTGCTGGAGGGCTATAGAATCTCTATAGACTCCATTAAGGCAGTCATTTAAAAGCAGAAAGATTGCAATGCGATTGCCAGGATTACTCACCAGTCTCGTTGGACGAGAAAAACATCTGCCTCATCTAGAAGCAAGACGCATCCCCATTTATCTGCTCTTCTCGTATGCTCAAGTAGATTCTTCTCCACCACAACCGGGTCTGTTCCAATATCGCCACATGTTATGGAATACAACGGACGGCGTGTGTACGCTGCAATAGTTTCCGCAGTTGAAGTTTTTCCAGAACCCGGCGGACCATGCAATAAAATAATTAATCCTTGACCTTTCCCTCTTACAAGATCAATCTGCGTTGGCATCGGAGCTTTGGGATTTTGCTTGCTTCTCTCCTTTCTTCGCTGTAGTCCAGACGCATGACTATCGACGAGAGCAACGAGGAGGTCACGATAGCGCTTAGAGATTACGAGGTCGTCGAAGCCTGTTGCCCGCCCTTTTGCTGATTCGCGGTCGATGTCTTTGACTAAATCGAGATCCAGGGTGACTAAGAGAAACCGGTCATTGATCACTTCCTAATAAAGGGCTTGAAGGGTGGTGTACTTACACCATTTGCGCAGTTGGAAAGCATATCCATCAACGTAATACGGCATCAGGCAAAGAGTATCGGGGCTAATATCGTCTTCCTTTGGTTTAAACGGCTCCAGACTCAAGCGATTCGTAGTCAGAAAGTCATCAGATAGCTTGGCATCCAGCTCGTCTCCGGTTAGTGTCACCAGTCCACTCACCTCATGTTGTGATCTACCTTGAGTAGACATTGGGTCCGAGTCGAGATTCCAGGAATACTGGTAATATTCTTCCACCTCGGCAAGATTCTGTTTGCTCCGCAAGATCCTTCCTATGGCAGGTTTTGTGAGGGGGTAGTCCTGATAGAATGCGTACGTATCCACGTAAACATCACTTTGGATCTCGACCTGGCTGTCGTCCCGTGTTATCGCGCAGGTCTTGCCATCATAGCTTTTATGGCCACCGTCGAAGAGATACTTGCGCCCTCTTTCGACCATAGCGCGGCGCAGTTCGTCTTTCTTGGGATGAAATCGCAGAGGGAAAATTGCTAAGCTCGTAATTTTCCTCTGCCCCTCGTATGCCCGGATTTTGCTACACATATCCACAGGCCCACATCGTTCGCCGTCGAACAACATCTTATAACAGTCGACTTTGAATGGTGTCCAAGTGCCTATACCAGAACCCTCTTCGCGAAGCATCTCTTCGATTACCTCTTCTTCTTCCCTGTCCCGCCCATCCGGTGGAGCCATCCAGTAGCGCATTTTGTCTCGTAAATTGTTAATCTCGGTGACTTCCCCGGGCGTTCGGGAGCGTTTAAGTGACTGTCCACCGGAAGTGAAGTGCACCCTGTATAGCTGTTCACGGCCTTTTTCTGCAACTTCGTAGACGATCTCTCCTAGTTCAAAGAGGTGCCAAAGGTCCTCGAAGTGAATGTCTTGTAGCGTGCCATCGGCGATCCTGCTTCTTAAGTCTAAGACATCTCTTAACTCTTCCTTTACGAAGTCGTGTCGGACCTTGAGATGAGCGTACTGTGCTGCCACGAGATCTTTGGCGTCGACATTAGCATTATTGGCCACCGCTACTCCTTCACTTCGCTGTGCCTCATCGTGGGTCACCACCTTCTTTTCGACCTCGTTCTTTTCTGTAAGTTTTGAGTCCTCATCATGATCTAGTTTATTCGTTGAACTTGAAATGCTTTGAGAGGATTTCTCCGGCTCACTCTTTCCGTCGGCCGGCGCGTTCGCGTTCGTATCAGCCATCTTCTCTTTCAGCTGCACCAAACGAGCTTCAATGTCTGGAAATGAGCGCATGAGAATCTTCATAAATATTAGCTTGTATAACATCGTGGCCAAGCTATACGTACCTTGTAAGGCGGGCCGACACTTGATGAAGCGTATACGTCAGCAAGCTGAAACCATTCGGCGGGGCGATACACTCACATGATGGTGTCTCCCACCCATGGGATAGACGACATGTCGACGAGTTCTTGGAAAAGATACTCAGAGTTGATACATATCCTCTGTAGATCTCTTAGTTCTCCCAATGTCCCTGGCACCGCCAGTGGCTTTGTCACAGCTTCTGTTGCGCGCAGTTCGTCGCCCGATGATTTCGCAGGTGTTTGAGGCTTGTGAACGTAGAAGGCTTCTATTATAGGTCGTGGCCATCTCAGATTCTGCCAGTTCCGTTTTCTCCAGTCCTGCATTGATGCCCGATGGACATCACAAATCCAAGTCCTCTTGCTATTCGGTCTCTGGTTAGTGTTGGACTTTCAAAGCTACATCATGTCACGGGGATAATAAAGACGTATCGTCCGCGAAAAAGGTGGCGCAAGTATTGAATGTTGCCAGTTTCGCCGTACAGGGTGGGCAGATGTCGAATCGTATGGGAGTGGTCCGCAACAGGAAATCGGCACTTACAGATAGTCTGCAACTGTCTCATCAGTGCCTTTCTGGGAACCAGGGATTGGGGCAACCGTTCGTTGTACATAAGGCGAGTAACTGTGATACGTCGTAGGCTCAAACCTAGCACTAGGTGTGAACTTTTTGTCTGTGAACTCCTCATCTGTGTAATCTCCATTTGAGGAGTTCGTCGTTGCCACATGCTCGCCAGCTCGGTCTTTTGCCTCGTCGTTGTTCTCCGGCTTCGCAACTTCATTTTCACAGGTTAGATCTTGAGTTGAAGTCGTAATTTTACGATCTTTTTGAGCTTCGTCGTTGGATGTCGTCGTGGGCGTTTCGGTGCTAGCAGGATGTTTGGAGACGGCATCGTTCCCACTATCGGTCGAAAGGTCCAATCTTGCCGAAGAAGCCATCGGAGGTTTTGAACGCTCGTCGCGTCCAACACCCATCGCTTCAAATTTTGTGACGAATGCCAGGGTCACGTAATCGAACGATAAAGGGAGACTGCTGCCTGGAAGACCTCAGGTGGGATGAAGTCGAGTGCGTGGGGCTGAACTGCAAGTTGGAGGGGGGTGGTCCTATATCATGCAGACTTGGTGTGCGCCCCCATATTTGAGCCCGCCAATGCGTCGAAGACGCCTTGGCTTGGTCCGCAGCACTTGCGCCCCCAAATAAGCGGTCGTACAAATATCGCCCCCTCATGTTTCAGCCTCGTCAATGTCGCCCTCCTCATGCGCAGGGTCTAAACGTTGGGAAATCTACTATATCATCAAATACTGCAACAAAGATACTCTCGAGCGTTTTCGGAAGACATGGCGGATTACGAAGTTACTGAATACATGGTGGCATCACTCGCGGGCCAATACCACCCAGCCTTGTTGGCAAGGCCCGGCTCCGGTATCGTCTTTGACGGGGTGAGGAAACGATGGGTACTCGAGGCTGACGGGACTGACTGTACCATGTATGCATTTTTCAACATCTTGTAATGTGTCCGTCTCTGACGAATGCAGACCATACGATGAAATCTATCAAGCTGCCTTCGAGGCTCGAGATCAACTGATGACAACAGCGAACGCTTATCGAAAGAAGGCCAAACAGCCGATGCTCGACCTCAAAACCAGCCAAAACTGGACGGATGTTGAAGAGTCGGTGCAAGACGCCTGTACCGGGCTTGAGAAGTTAGCTGCGAAAGACAAAAATATGTCTGGCTCCCTGGGGAAGCTCAAGCAAGTATTTCGAAGCCTTTGCCGCAATGCTGGCGCTGGGAATACCGCCGCTACGTTGATACCGAATGATTCGTTTGGATTTACTTCCGTGCTTTGTGGCAGTCTCAAGGCGGTCTTCACCGGTTTGCGCACGGCCGGTATATATCGTCAGGAGGTGTATATGACGTTGGAAGACTTGCCTTCTCGATTAAAGGATCTGGCGGCAGATGTCAAGATGCATGATCAGGATGAAGAGGTCCATCGTCGGGCTGCGGCTTTGTACGTGGCGGCCTTCAATCTTCTGAACCACATCCTCCATTGGTTCCTGAAGAATAACTGGAGTCAGTATACAGCCACACCGTAGCAAAAGAGATGTGCTAATGTAGCAGTCACTGGCGTCAAAATATTCGCTGACCCATTGGGTTTTACCGATAGACTCAGAGAATACCAAGCAGAGCTCAAGATGGCTTCTCAAAGCTTCGAATCCCGTCTCAACAAGTTATCACGAGATATTGAGCAGGAGACTGTGCAGCTACAATACTGGGCGACGTACAACCAGGCAAGCATCTACAAGCAACTCCAAACAATCGAGCAGCGGATTACGGAAGAAAGAGTATCCCGCGTCGAAGTTCTGGAAAAGTTGAATCCCTTGTTAAACCACATCATGGGTGCTTTGCAGGATAGGGCGACCGCGAGTCTGAACAGGCCTCAAAAGCTGCTTCCTGGTATCGATCCAGAACACATTCTGACGCACTTCCTTTACGACCGAGAGCTTGTACGAAATGATTGTGCAGCATTGGACAAGCGCGCGAACCGTTCGCGTCGCACAAACCAAGATGCGGGACGCCTCGCAGCGCTCCAGTCGAACCCGCGATTGCGCGCATGGCTCACTATTGATGAGCCCTCTTTGCTCATTCTCAACGGTCGAGCTGACCCGCGACCGGACTCTGAGACTTCCCTCTTTACAGCAAAGGTATTCCAGCAATTGCTGGAATACCACGAAGCACACGACGAGCAAGACGAACCAGGCGCCTCCATTATACCCTTAGGGTTTTTTTGTGGGCAACATCGAGACTGGCGAATAGACAGTAACGGTAGTCCCGAAGAACTAGCCATGAACCTATTGCTGCAGTTAATTGATCGTGGGCGTGGAGTTCTTGATTCCAATGTGCTACGGCAGTGCTATGAGCGCTTGAAACCAGGAAACATAGCGTCGGTATTCTCGATGTTCGAGGCACTCGTCCTGAGTTTGGGGCCCGGGGTGGTCTTAATCCTCATGATCGACGGCCTACGATATTTTGCCCAACCACGAGAGAGATGTCACGGTACGAAAGACCTCGTCTCGCGCCTGGTCGGCCTCTACCGAGACAGGCCAGCAGCAACGCTCAAGCTCCTGTTCGCAAGCCCTACCAAATCCGAGTTCGTGCAAGAACTATTTGCAGACGAGGAAATTCTAGAGTTACCACGGGATATCTCCAGTGCCATTGTCAGGTTGCCAGGGAGGCAGAGCGATGTGTTCGATACCATCGTTTAAGATCCGTGGGCTCTGCCCGTCTCATATAATAGGAAATCAGATACTGTGGCCATTCATATTGAGTCAGGCGGTGCAGGCAACACAGCCAGCTTAGCCTCGCCAGCATGGCAAATGCTCATTGGAGTGCGAATTCAGGTGCGACTCCAAATTGATGATGACTTCGGGTGAAGCGAAATCCACCAATAACATACGATCTTTGCGATCCAAACTACGCTTTACACTCTCCTATTGTACAGACATACGAGGTCGTGATCTTTAACTTATACCAATCTCAAGTCTCTGGTCTCGTAATTTCATATATACGTTGATTAATTGACTAGCCTACGATTACAACTTCACCCCATCGTATCAATTAGGAACAATGAGACGGAGCTATATAAATAGGGTCCTAGAATCCTCAGCTACTGCGACGTTAATCAAGTGCATTATCTCAACTCTGAATTGAGCACACGACCAGAATGAAGTCCCTTTGCCCTGCTCTCATTCCGCTGGTATCAGCACACGGCTATGTGCAACAAATCTGGCTCGGCGCAAACCTCATTGACACTTGGAATCCTTACAAAGACCCCCAGAAAGCCCTGCTGTGAACAAAATTACTTGGATCTTCAGAAACAATGGTCCTGTCACGGATGGCCTCTCCACTAGAGATGCTATCACCTGCAACATTGGACGCGACGGCAAAAGCAAGTGCCACAGCTTCCTTGGCAGCCGGCAGTACGGTGAAGTTCATGTGGACGGACTGGCAGAGCGACCATCGTGGGCCGATACTCACATACCTAGCAGACTGCAAGGGCAAATATGGCTCATTCTCCGGCAGCACCGGAAACGTGTGGGTAAGGATCGATCAAGCAGGATACGACGCGAGTCAGGCTGTTCCGTGGGCGAGCAAGAGGCTGCAGACACAGAACAGTACGTGGACAGTGAAGTTGCCGTCGAGCATCAAGCCTGGCAAATATGTGCTGCACTCGCTAGTCGTTCAAAGCGGCAACAATGTACCCATTCAATCGCCTTTGCTTTTGGCGGACCAGATATGCTCGCAACGTGCGCAACCTTTCTCTTTCCGATTCCGACGCTTGCTAGCATCATGAGAACGACTATTGGTCATGTTGGTCGCAGAATAACTTCTGGTGTTCAATTTCATTGTACCGTAAAGTCTACATGAATCCGGCCATCTCAGTCCAGAGTGCATTCCGGACATGGTTCCGCAACATGGACCTTGAAAGTCTGCACGGATGATTTCATATATTATTCCGGAAAATTCGCCACCTCTCCAAAACTTTGTAAATGTAGTCCTTCTAATGTTTCTTGCGAGAGCGAAGGATCCGAGGGTACTGCAAAATGGCGGATGAAAGATTTACGTGTCGTGTGCCCTGCCTGCCTCATTCTGAGTAGTTTCTGATGCACCTAATAACTGGCGGAACCCGTTCCTCGTGTCGCCTAACTCCTCCCACAAGTCCAGGCCCCAGTCACTTGTTTAACGAGCTATCTTAGGTAAAGCTTAATTACTGATCAGTTTTCTGTCAAGTCTTCCCCGCATTCTACACCCGCATCTTAACGAAGCTTATTCCAATTGATTCTCTCGGAATAGTCACAAATGGCATCCCTTCCGCCCGTACTAGGCAACACCTTGAAATCCCCGCATTCATCACAGCGAAGGTTCGTCCTAGTAACTTGCTAGCTTCTACAGATGTACATGGCTCACAGTCGTTGGAGGAAATTCTCGCTCTTTTCAGTGATGCATGTCGCTTTTAATCTAAATCACGGGCGTCAGGCAATCTCAACAGCCTGAACAAAGATATCAAGAACACACACCGATTGCTTAAATATACATGATGTGCCAGCCGTTATAGGGTCGTTCCATTGTACCGCAGCAGTCAGAACTAGAGATGCCGTTACGACCCAGCCTCCTCGCTCTAGGTCTTGCTACCACTTGGGCCCTTGTCGCCGCAGGGCCCTGCGATATTTACGCCTCTGGCGGCACCCCCTGCATTGCCGCGCACAGCACCACCCGCGCTCTATACAGCGCATACAGTGGCTCCTTATACCAGGTGAAACGCGGCTCTGATGGTGCCACAACAACCATCTCGCCTCTTTCTGCGGGCGGTGTTGCCAACGCTGCCACTCAGGACACTTTCTGCGCCAGTACGACCTGTCTCATTACCATTATCTACGACCAATCCGGTCGCGGCAATCACCTCACTCAAGCTCCACCCGGTGGCTTCAAGGGCCCAGAGTCAAATGGCTACGACAACCTCGCTGGCGCGATTGGTGCACCGGTCACACTGAATGGTCAGAAGGCGTACGGCGTCTTCATCTCGCCCGGCACTGGTTACCGCAACAATGCTGTAAGCGGTTCTGCGAAAGGCGACGCAGCGGAGGGTATGTACGCGGTTCTTGACGGGACGCACTACAATGGTGCCTGCTGCTTCGACTACGGCAATGCTGAAACCAACAACCTGGACACTGGCAATGGCCATATGGAGGCGATTTACTTTGGCGACAATACTGCATGGGGCTCTGGATCCGGCAGCGGCCCATGGATCATGGCTGATCTCGAGAATGGCCTTTTTTCTGGTGCCAATCCGAAGCAAAACACTGCCGATCCATCCGTCTCCTACCGTTTTCTTACTGCACTCATTAAGGGGGGTCCGAATAAGTGGGCAATCAAAGGCGGTAACGCGGCGTCCGGCTCGTTGTCAACTTACTATAACGGGGTGCGCCCAAGCGCCTCTGGTTACAATCCGATGAGCAAAGAAGGCGCCATTATTCTCGGTATCGGTGGCGACAACAGCAATGGCGCTCAAGGTACCTTCTACGAGGGCGTAATGACGTCTGGTTATCCATCCGACGCTACCGAGACCTCTGTGCAAGCTGACATCGTGGCCGCCAAATATGCAACCACATCATTGACAAGCGGCCCAGCGGTTACTGTCGGTTCCTCCATCTCTATTCGAGCTACTACATCTGGCTACACGGATCACTACCTTGCACACACTGGCTCCACTGTTAACACCCAGGTTGTCTCGTCCTCTAGCGCCGCAGCCCTCAAACAGCAGGCCAGCTGGACTGTTCGCACCGGCTTAGGCAATAGTGCCTGTTTTTCATTCGAGTCCAAGGACACCGCCGGTAGCTACATTCGGCATTACAATTTTGAGCTCCAGCTCGGCGCAAACGACGGCTCCAAGCAATTCAAGGAGGACGCCACTTTCTGCCCTCAAACAGGCCTGAACGGCCAGGGCAGCTCGATTCGTTCGTGGGGCTACCCTACTCGCTATATCCGCCACTACGAAAATACTGGCTATGCCGCGAGCAACGGTGGCATTCATGCATTCGACTCTACCACCTCATTCAATGCTGACGTGACTTGGGTCATCGGTAGTAGCTTTGCTTGACGTTTTATTTAGACCATATCAGTCTTCATATTTTTGAGTTAGGTAGCGCAGTCTAATCAGATCGACTTCTTGACCTGCCTGAGAATGTACATAGCTACTCCATTTTTCGTTGTGATTAATCCCTCTAAATCTTCTAGTACTGCTGGCCTCTAGTTGACATAAGTTTATTTGATACCTCTTAACGTGACTAGTATTCTTCGTTACATCCTGCTACAAGAACTATTCTTTGTATAATGAGACATTCTAGATATCGGCGCACTTCACCTTAAGGAGGGCTGAGTAGTGTAGTTGGAATCCGAATCGGGTTACTTGACGTTAAGGACACCCCTGGCCAGATTCGGTTGAAGAGGCAACTATTAAAGTCGTGCAGAGGGTTGTGGATACGAAATTACGGTAGTGACTTATGCGGAAGATGACGTTGATATCGGAGCTGGAGCGGAAATGGCCAGGTCGTCGGCAACGACAGAGCTAGTAGACGGCGTGGAGGTGCTGGGCGAGACGAGTTGTGAGAGAATTGCGGACGATTCCTCTGTAAGGTCGCTTGAGCTGACGGGCGAGTCTTCCGGACAATCGCCTCCGGTGAAAAGACCCAAGTCTATGAGAAAGTTGCCTGGTTCGTTCGTTGTAAGGTCATCCGTGGCAAAGAGGTGGGTTAAGCCCTCGATGAGTTGACTGTAGTGGCGGAACTCGGTATATATATGTACAGGAGGGGTTGTGAACCCCCCAGTGCACTTCAAAACCTGCTGGCCAAAGTAACCTGCTACATCTGTCCTAACGGAACAGGTTGTCGGATTGGCGCCTCCCGGGTCACGGTACCGAAACATTCCACCAGTGCCTCGCGAATGCCCAGTCTCCTTGACGTTTTCGAGTCCAGGGGTGGTCAGCATCAACTGGTTCTCGTTGCCCAGCGAGAAACGTGCAACGACCCCTACTATGCCGCCAGTTGCTGGATCTAGTTGGAAATTACCGTTATTATTCTCAACACTTGTGTGTTTGACCAACCAGTCGGTGGAAACAACCCCAGGAGTGAGTACTTTCAGGCAAAAATTAGAGGGTACTACCACGGAAGGAGATGGGGATGCGCTAGACGAAATTGATGTCGTACTCAAGCCAACGGAAGATTCAGGCGCCGTGGTTGAATCAGTGCTGGTAGGGGCTGAAGGAAGGCTTGAAATCACGCCCGTAGCTGACGAGCTGAAATCGAAGGCGCTTGATATTTGGCTTTCGGAAGCCGACAGGGTCGACAATGATGCGTCCCCACTTGTGCTAGTGATAGGTGCATTCCCTACCGTTACTGTCACCACAACGGTAGCCACGTAGACAGTACTCGTTGGTATGGGCGGATACGTGTAATCCGGGCCAGCACCATCAGTATCACGAGCGGCAAGGCGCCGAACAGTACAATCACCGAAACCTGAAAGACAACCGGTGCCACAATAAGCAGACGTGCTACCACACCCTAATTCCAAGTCAATACATGTCGCGGATGACGTAATTGTATTTATTCACTCACATCCATTCCGACTGCAGCAACTCCCAAAGGCCGACCCCTGACATGTTTGGCCAGTTGAGCCGCCGCATTTGGCGTCTTGGGATATTTTGAGAGACGGGGTTGAGGGTGTAGCGCTGGGTACGCTTTGAGATTTGCATGTGCCAAACAGCGGGTTGCAACCTGCATCGCAGTAGCCGGAAGTGCTTCCACAAAATCCGTACTGGCTAGTGAGGGTCAATGCCAATTATATCATGGACAAAACGAATGACTGACCTGCAGCAGTTGCCGTACTTCGAACCCTGGCACGTAGTTTTTCCGCCACACGAGCCGTCTGTCGAAATCTTCATGATAGAGATAGGTGAAGCTGATGGGCTAGCGGAGGCGGAGGAAAGTCGAACCGAGGACGAAGAAGATGCGCTGCATGTACCAAAAGATATCTCACAGCCAGTGCCGCAGTACGCAGTAGTGCTTCCACACCAGCCATGTTGACTGCCAAAGTTTAGTCCAACCTCTGTTCAACGTAACATTAAAATGCTTACCTGCAACAGTCTCCGAACTTGGACCCTTTGCACGTGTACCCAGTTTTACCACCACACGTAGCATCGGGAGATATCTTGAGGGTTGGAGTAGAGGAAGCGCTGCTTGATGTTTGTGTGGTGGAGGTCCTAAGAGTAGTCCGCTGGGTCGAGGATAAATTAGACCTTGTGGCAGAGCTGGATGCAGAAGATGCCTTGCTGGTACTAGACGAGGATATCCTGGTAGAACTTGACGAGGATATTCTAGTAGAGCTTGATGAGGATGTTCTAGTAGAGCCTAAGCTAGAGGGGGAAGCGGCACTGCTTGATGCACTTGCTGTCGAGGACGGAAGCGTACTGGAGCGGAGACTTGCACTGCTCGAAGCACTCGCACTCGTTGATGCAGAGGTACTACCCTGTAAGGATGACGAGCTACTACTACCTGACGATGAGGAGCCTACAGTGCTGCTTGAGGGGGCTGTGATACTCGGGATGTTACTGTTGCTAGGAGATGACGAAGAGGATGATAAGTCGCTGGAAGATCCAGTAGGGTTGGTGGCCGATGGCAAAATTGTAGATGAAGTACCAGAGTCCAAGGAGCTAGTCGCTTGAGTCGAAAGCGAGCTACCACTGGTGGCTGTGCCCGAAACTTGATTTATAGGCCCAGCAGTAACTGTCACGGTCTGGGTTGCCGTAGCCAACACAATAGAAGTTGTTGGAAGCGCAACCACAAACGTTTGAGGACTTAAGCTTAGGGGAACTGGGTTGGTGAGACCTTCAAACGCCAGCTGATATGTAGCCGCAGTGAACTCATTGTCGATGATGGTCGGACAGTCAATCTTAGTATACGTCGTGGACCCGGACAGAACCCTGCAGGTTCTCGTAGAAGAGGCGTCGATAATGACTGGAGTAACCGCAGATGCCGCTGGGAACGTGCAGGTTGCACCTCCAGCTACATCATGTTAGCACATCCTCTGACTTTAAGTACGCCTGACTTGACGTACATGTAGATGTGAACTGTCCTTGCAATGCAAAGTAATTGGCATTCGTTGCATCAAAAGCGAATGTCGGTGCGGCGCCGCCAACTGCTGTTACCAGATTTGGCGAGGCAAAGCTGCACACTTGACCCATCTTTGCCGAATGATTGAAGGAAACTACAAACGAATGCGATGGGTGAACCAGGAGAGCAGAGGGCTATCTTTCAAAGTGAGACGGGCCCTCACGATTTCATATAGCTATTTCGACACGGCAGCCCCGTGGTGTCCACTGTCCACATTCTCCTTCTCTGTTGATGTGGCTTCGCCCAAAGAAGCAAGACTGAATATTCGGGACCACCACATTGCGCTTGCATGACAATAAGGCGGTTTTCTAGCCGAAAGAAGATGACATGGACGCCATAAGTGAACGTTCTGTACCTGTGGCGTGCTGAGTTACGATACTAGCGCATGGACAGCCTAAGCGCAGCGTCCTGGAATGGGAGATGGAGCCTCAAGGGCGAGGACGGACGCATCTAGATGCCGACTAAAATTCGTCGCGAAGCCATATTCGCTTAATTAACCTGGCTGGGGATCAGTAGCGCGGACCCCTGAGCTGAGAGAATCATCTGCGGAACAGCCTTGCGGCGACTAGCACTCCCTTCAAGCACGGTGCAGAGTCTCGAATCCGAATATTTCCTCTATGCCATGCGCGCCTGCCAGAGCCTCTCGTCCACGTGCGAATCTTTCCCGCCATGCACGGCTATATAGGGCGCCATGATGCTACGAGGGCGCCATGATGCTACGGGTCGTGGGTTACCGATTCATTACCGAGTTCTAGTGCTGTCTTCCAAGCGACGAAAAGTTGCTGACTCGTTCGTGGTTGCGAAGATGTGCTCGGTCATTCCAGGGCTGGGGTTAAAAGGGAAGAACGCACAAGCTTTCGCGGGTAAAAATGTCGACCGCGAAAGGCTGTGATAACCTCGTTAGGCGGTAGATCAAGCATTATCGCCAATGCGCTTTATTTGGTCTTCTGGTGGCGCACCGCTCAGCGCCGAAGTCTACGTCTAGAAACCAAATCTGCCATTCTTACGGGTAGCTACAAAGTCATAGTCGTTAAGGTGCGTCGCATCGCGGCTTCGTGCCAACCAGGTGGCGCCATCAACTTCTTCTGGTTTGAAGCAAATAGAACCTGGATGATTCTATCAGCTGACTGTAGGTCGGTCGACACCGCACGGCCTAGTCGTCCTGACACCCCGAGACGCTAAAGGGGTTGTATTAGTAACGCACCTGATATACCATCAGCTTTAATCGAGGATCTATAACTTTACGTTCTTGAGCAACATGCTGAGGATTATAGAGTCTGCAAAACTAAAGACGATAGTATAGACGCCCTAGTCGCTATGGTGGGTACCTACGAGATCTGCCCCGCATCACAATATCAACGCGAAGCTAGCATCTAATTTTCATGACGTTAACGCGACCCCAAAAAACAATTCATGTGTAGAATAGTCGCGAAACATCCCTCATGAGAGACCTACTTTTTCAATGACGACTCCTACAGCTGATGAAAAATTCGGGCCAGTAGTATCCGAAGCGCGGGCCAAACCACCAAGCTACGACGTCAAGCTCACAGGCAAATATGTTACGATAGTCCCAATCCATCCCGATCATGCTGCGGACCTGTACGAGCTGGTCAGAGGCGAAGAAAGGGCATCACTATTCGACTACCTTTTCGACGAACCGCCCGAATCGCTTGACTTGTTCCGAGCTAGTCTAGCAAGAAAAACTGCCACGACGAATCCTTGGACCTATGCCATCCTACTCCAAAACGACACGGAGGAAAAGGCCCAAGCTGTCGGCATGGCATCATTGATGCGGATGGACCGTGAGAACCGCGTCATTGAGGTGGGCAGCATCCTTTACACCTCATCATTGCAGCGCACACCCGCCGCTACGGAGGCCATGTATCTGCTGGCCCGCTACGTGTTTGAAACACTCGGATTCAGGAGATACGAATGGAAATGCAATAGTCTGAATAAGCCATCACGTCGTGCGGCCGCGCGATTAGGGTTTGTTTATGAGGGTACCTTTAGACAACACATGATCGCTAGGGGTCGCAATCGCGACACGGCTTGGTTTGCAATGTTGGACGGCGAGTGGCCTCTTGTGAAGCAAGCGATGGAAAAGTGGCTAGACCGAGATAATTTCGATGCGGAGGGAAAACAAAAGATAAAGCTGGAGGAGTTTAGGGCTTCGTGAACAGCATCTTCAAACGATCGCTCCGCATTATAGAATTAGTGGGTTGCTCGTTTGGTACACATGAAACCGTGGGTTTAAGGTCCCAATTTCGAAATCTCAAGATTCGCAATGTATCTTGAGAAGGTTCACGCATATCACCTCCGTTATGAATCGCCGTATGGCATAGAATATGTGCAAAGAAACTGATAGACTGCATATGAGGAGAATGATTAATCCAACGATTGACGTTGTACCGATCCATCCATGCAGATCCTTAAATCCGGGCTTAAAACTTAGACTGATCAGACGTTGACCGCTGTCGCGTGGAGTTTGAACAACCCCAACCATTTGTGAGCAGCCTGCAACTTCATCCACCAGTCGCGTAACATCCAAGCATCAAATCCAGTAATTTCCATAGCTTGCTAGCTATCATGATGAAGTTAGTCTGGCCCTGGGGTACCCGGTCGTAGAAATCTGGCGATGGATGTCTGTACAATGATCCAGGATGTCCTCTCACATTCAAAAGGAATATGACTTACCCAGCAAGCGCGACGGGTATGTTGCAGCATGTGCGATTAGCATGGCTCGTAATATTCACGGAATTTCTCCGTCGTGTCCTACAGTGAGTGTCAAAAGAGGAGGCGTTCTTCGATTACTGTACTTTGAGTCTCATCGTTGGTGCGCGCGTTACGCTTCCAGCACCATTTCCACGGTAAGACAACCGACGGGAAAATAAGTAGACTGAGCCTTCACAGCATAGCACACAACATGCCCAAACCCTACCAAGGCTTTTGCCAGTGTTTCTTATGCCAAAAAAAATCAGATCAAGTTTCGCCGAGGGGGTTCGCAGTGGTCTCCTCGAAGGGTCAACTAGCCCGGTGTGGTCTTTGGCTACGCGCATGGGTGGGATGTGGATGACCTAGATCGCGCATGAGTAAATATGTTACCACGATTCCCGCTTAGTGTTGAATGCAGCACGAGGCAGAAATTAACTTCATACAATTGCCCATCGCGGGCGGTGATCCCTAAAACCACTGATCAACTGATCGCGCACAAATCCATGTCTCGATGCATGAGTCCAGCATTGCACTCGTCGTGAATAACATTCTGAAATCGAATTAGATGACGAGAACCTCTTCCGGGACGGTGCATGAAGCCTCGAGTTCGTCCATGACCGTGCCATCCATCACGCCGCAAACATAAACCGATCCAACAAGTTGATGTCCTCCTTCTACTTTCCTCAACACCACCGGCATGCGACACCCGAAGAGAAGGTAGATCTCGTCTCCGGGCTCAATACGACAAAGGTTGGCTCCTACATATCCTCCAGCTGTGGTGAAGAGATTCCCCCGACTTGAGCGATGCGTATCAGGGAGTGGTTTCAACATTGAGCCTATTGTTGCAGACGCATTATGAACTCTGTTTTCGATGAAGAACGACTCCAACGAGCGACCCCAAAAGTCCAAATACCCGTTTCGCTTCTGGAAGTCCGCAAACCAACTGCTTAGCCATAGACTATGCTTCGACACAGGATCGTTGGCAATGTCCTGCCGTGGAACCGCGAAGATGGTATCGACAGCTTCGAGTCCAGGTTTGAGCTCCCAGCCTATGACCTTCAGGCATATTTCTAGTGCTGATCGAAGGCCAGCGTCGTTTCCATACTTGTGTTCTGTTCCCTTCGTGGGTATAGGTCGTGACAAGTGTTGGTTTTTCACATTTGTGATGAAGTATGATGCAACAGCATGCTGTATCCAAGCGAACGACTCGAGCTCCATATTCGGAAGGACACGTTTCACCTGAACACCCATGTTCAGCTCCAGGAACTTGAGCAAGAGATTCAAGTCCACCGCCCCTTGAGCGATCGGGTGCAAGCTGTCAACGTATTTGGTGTAATTCAAACCTGCATCCGATACCACATCCAACTTGAAACCTTTGACGCGGAGGGATGGCACCCCACAGGCATTTAAAGGTCCCCAAGATACTTCAGCGACCGTTCTTTTTCCCTGCGGCTGGTGTCCAACTACCCAACTCATGGTGATGTCTTTGTACGGAATCGCGATGTTTGGAACCCACGACGGCCACAAATCGACAGATGGATATATGTCTGTGGCCAATAAAATCCAGTCGAGGGTCGCGGTGGCCTTGATGTGCGCTATAGCCAAATCACCCATGACCTGCGCCACAGTTTTGTTAGGTGCGTAATCTGGCTGGATTAATTTAGCCACGTCGCCAGGATAGATACTCATGAAGCCGTATACACGATCGCGGGAGTCTTTACAGTTAGCTTGGCTGGCGAGGCGAAGATACAAGCTCCCAAACCATGCTTCCGTTGGAGACATCGAGGAAATCATGTTGTCACCGAGCAGCCGTATCGCAAATGCGTCGTGTAGGCAAAGCACTTGGGCATTGAAACTAAGAAACTTGCGTCCCAATTCTGGATTCGAACGATCATACTCTTGTAAGAGACGAGAATTGGACTGCGATTCCGGTCTTCGTTTATTGAAGGCGTATACGAAATGCAGGATATCATTCCAGTAGAAGCGACGACTCTGGCAAATAATGTGACTCAATGGGGCAGCTAGAACAACCTCTTGAACGATCCACGCCCGGTACCAATATGGAAGCTCAGAGAGCACAGCTTGATACTGCACCATCTTGTGCATGTCAAACGTGGCCAACCAAGCGGACGCTACATCTTTGTCAACTTCTTCTAGCTGACCGAGGTACTCCCCGACGACGCTCATGAACTCGAGCGCCTCGACGTGCCGTTCATCGGCTTCGCTGAGCCATGATATGACTCGTGTTGCATGTTTATAGATTTCATCCATCCGCTTTACTTCGATATTCCGCTCGTTTAGATCATTTTGATTGATGCAGAGAGCGTCCGCCCATACCAGCATACCAGCTTGAACATCCGGAATCTCGCGTAAAGCTTGAAAAGCACTCGCAAGATTACTCCCAATGGAGATACGCTGGCCATCCAGAATGATCTCCGTTCGATGTTCTGTGCTCTCAGGAGACTTGGTAACAGCTGGTATTGCCTTCGCCATGAGTTCTGCGCATGTGGGTGAGATGTCCTGGAAGATTCGGTATAACTTCATTTGGCGAGCTAGTGCATCTGGTATCTTTGGCTGTTCGGCCCAGACATACGACAAAGCGATGTAACCCGTTAGATTGTCTCCCTTGTCGCTATACTGATTAGTCAGGGAGGTCCATATCCATGACTTCATCCAGTAAGCGAAGAGTTCTTCTTCCTTGTCGGAGTCCCATTTGTTGTTTGGTACGAGTCTTTTGAATCTTGCTTCGTTCGACATGTACAGCTGAGTAAGTTGAGTGAGTCTTCCACGAGACATGGAAACTTTCGAAAGAACTGATTGTGCAATTTGAGCTCTTGCTGATTGCTGATCTTCGTGAGCGGGCGTCGAGGGTGGGACAGAATTCTTCGTTTGCTGGATGAAGTCGTCCAGCGAGTAATGCGCCATCTCGCATCGTACCACATCGGAATTAAAGTCAAGAGTGTCTGCGGATATCGCGGAGGATGACGGCAGAATTCTCAAAAGCCTGATCTCGTTTCGCTGCCTATCTAGCGGGCGATACATTGGCTGAAGGGTGGTCCCATCTTCACGTGCGGTCGTCATCTTTTGCTGTGTGCCTGGTTCCCCACTGGAAGATGCTTTCGCTTTTCGGTCTCTAGAGCAGCAAGCTGAAAGCATCACGTCGTAGTCTGAAAACAAGAGAATGGAGTGTAGCCATGCGGTCAATGTTCGGGTATGAGAAACCGAGAGGCTCAGCTGAAGCCAAGCATGGAGGTCCAGCTGAGGCTGGAAGCGGACTGGCGATAGGCATGTTTCTGATTGGCCGATGATCTTCCTATCAGGGAAAGAAGATCCTGAGATATATAACGTCCCGGTTTAACATTCTATCGCGTGTTAAAAAGTCCTCTTGCTTAGTCTCACTAATTCATGTCCAGAGTTGAGCGAAAAGTCAATCTTCGATTAAGCATTGAAGCTCACACTAGACTTGGTCGGCTTTTAGGGGCACGAGCAAAATGTGGTTAAAACATCGGAAATGGTATATTTTCTGCTCGATACGTGCATATTGAAAGGTATCTTCATTTTCCCATCCATACTCCAATAGTCTCTCTCCATTATTGCTTCATTATGCCTCCCACAACATAATCATCGTTCCGTCATCCAAAATCACCTACTGTCAAGCTCATAACAGTCCCCAGGCCAATAATGCCGCGAGCAGGCCGCTACCAATGGCCGGGCTCAAGACACTAGCAGCACCAGTGCTTCCAGCGGGAGCGGCCGACCCTGATGGCGTAGGCGAGTCAGATTGCGAGGAGTTTGCGTCAACGTTCTCTATAGCAACGCCGCCGACACCCGTGGAGTTTTGGCATTGATCGTCTGCGAGGAGTTGGGCTGTGCTGTTGAAGCGGATGTCTGCACACTGAAGTCTGTTAGCGAAGCTCTAGGAGCAGAATCGTCCCTCTTTCGTCCCGAGTATAAGGAATAAGGGGACGTCGACTTATGTTGAGGGGCACTTACGTTGTATAACGCACTTCCCGAGTGACCGAGCTGAATTACCTGCACCGTGGCCTCCAATCCCTCAATCCTGCTATCGTCCAGGCCCGAGTATCCCGCGGCCTTGAATCCCGCATCCAGGTTAGCCCGGCCCGTCTCCTTCAAGCAGAATAAGCCGACGCCTGTTTGGTTGAATATCTCTACGAGGGTGATGTTGAAGTTGGTGGCGTTGCTACCGAGTGCAAGGTTTATGGCGGTCAGAGCATGATCGTGTGAGCCGTTGATGACGAGGGAGCCGCCAGATGGGGGCCAGAGAGTGCGATTCGCGATGTCGGTTGTTTCGTTGACGTTTGCGCCTGCAAGCACGATGAGAATTTGTCACATGATTGGTAGGGTGATTAAGGATTCTGTAATGAGAGAGAGGAAGAACATACAAGGGTAGATCCATTGACTTGCCGGCTCAACGAACGAGCTACCACGCCAGAAAGGCTGAAGGAGTCGGAAATGGGCGTCTACGCCGGCAGCCAGAGCGCCAATGGTGAGGAAAGTTGTGGAGAGCATCTTGAAACTCCTTCAATCTCCCAGATATAGCCCTGTAGGGTATTATTGTAAAAGCTAGACCTGAGTAGAGGTATTGTATATGTAAGAGTCGGAGAAGGTGTGAGGTTGTCAAAGATTTAGCTGATGTACCGCAGGACTACGACTACCCATGAGTGCCGCTACCGTGCTCTTTATACATATTTCGCTGCTCCTCTGGCGGGAAATGCTTCGTTTCTTCCGTACCAAGCACGCGATGTTTGTTTGGCATGCCACCTTCCGCATCCACGGATCTGGGAAGCGAGGACCTGCATCGTCCAACCCAATGAAGTCCTTTGCACGAGGCAAATAGGACCGAGGATGCCCAATTGATGTATGAGGTTGCTCGTTGTGGCGCGAGCTATAGTTGCGACCCTGCATGCGTACCCCAGAGAAATGTGCTCAATGAGCAAGTTTTTGGCTTGGCAGAGATGTCCTCGACGCTGTGACCATGCCGGTAATCGGTAGGAATAAAAGAACAAAGCGTCGTAAACGACATGAAAGCGGGCGAGAGATTCAAAGCAATGTATGAACATGCTCAAGGAGATCAACCATAGAGCAAGTTGCGCTGTCTGATGAAGGTTGGCACTTGGGTGGGGCTTGACCCGGGAATGTCGAGCCACAGTGCGGCGACCAGCCCGAATGAGACAAGCGCGGGAAGTGCTGATGCTGTCGACTTAGTCAAAGAGAGTAACGCAAAAGCAAAAAGAGAGAAAGAGAACAGTGAAATCGGTGGTGTTTGACAGAAATCTAGAATTGGTATCATAAAACTTCGTGGCTATGTTTTGGTGCTTACCCTAAACGCCGCCCAAGATGCCACTCTTTAAAAAACGATATACTCTCAGAACATGCTACTCTTCTTCTTTTTCAGCTTCTCCGTATTTGACTCACTCTGCGTCCTTAATCCCCAAAAGCTCTTCTTCACTTTCGGTTGAGACTGGGGCTTTGGCAGTCCGTTGCTGAAGAAGCTGCTCTGGCTCGCCGCTGGCCGATGTCCCCCAGGTTGAAGATACGGAGCCTGTAGGAACGGAGGCTGAACTTGCACCCTGGGCGGTTGCGCAGGTACAGGGGCAGGTCTAGGAACTTGCTGCTGGGTGGGTCGCTGTGTCTGCCATGGGCCTTGGATAAGGGGTGCAGAGTGCCGATGCTGCTGCGGAGAGGGCCGAAGCAGGTCGGTCTGATCTCCGAACTGTTTCCGGAGACGTTCGGTTTCTTTATCAACTTCTGCTTGTTTTCGTCGCCGTTCTTTCTCTTCTCTCTCCTTCTGCTTGCGCTCTTGTTCAAGGAACTGGAGGGTCTTACGCTCTTCTTCCTCTTCTTGCTTTCGACGGGCCTTTCGACCAGCGTCTGCTCTTCGCCTCTCCTCGCGTGCTTCTGCCTCGACTTGGGC
The DNA here is from genome assembly GCA_033682645.1 of Phoma sp. ATCC 74077. Taxonomy (NCBI): domain Eukaryota; kingdom Fungi; phylum Ascomycota; class Dothideomycetes; order Pleosporales; family Didymellaceae; genus Phoma; species Phoma sp. ATCC 74077. Next base: position 1,047,619 of record JAWDJC010000006.1, on the reverse strand, counting down.
TTTCAGGCGTGCAGTTTCAGCATCGATCTCCCACTGCGCCCGTGGGTCTAATCTTGAGTGTTGCTGCGGTGGTGCCTGCTGTTGCTGTTGTGCAGGTCGTTGTAGTTGTGGTTGAGGTTGATTCGGACGATGTTGGTTGGTCGCAAGCGGTGGGAGGGACGAGCGCTTCGCTGCGTTGTCGTTGGAGTATCTGGGCGGTGGGATTTGGGCGTTCATGGCACCATTGCTCGCAGGCTGCAGGGGCACCTTCTCTGGCGGGTATTGTGACGGGCCGCTGTATGCTGGCGGTGGTGGAGGCTGCGGTGTCATGACTGGCGGTGTGATATTGGGGCCTTCCAATGGCGACGAGCCTTTCCTAGCTCGTAGTCCCCCGCTATTCTTTCTTATGGCCGTACTGTTGATGTGGAACTGCTCGTTGAGATCGCTAAAGAACAGATCTCGTATGACGGCGGCGCCCAGCAGTAAGGCGACTTCCAAGCCTTTATAGTCTTCAATCTCGATACGGTAGAGATTCGGCTCCATAATGGTCATCTCCTTCATGCTTGAGAACAGGGCCACGGCAATGTCTGGCTCCTTGCTCTTCTTCGCCTTCTTGCCCGTCGGGTCTGTCGACTTGCCCGTCATGTAGCATGTCATGTCCTTGCCCAACCTGCCCTCCTTTCTCCACACAAAGTTGACGCGCGGTGTGCTTGCGTCGGCCGCGGGGTCGCTCTGGGTACGATCGAGATCGGAGCTGCTCGGCATCCGGAAGGTTACCTGGGGTATGCTGAATTCCCAGCTGACGGTGCTGCTCCATTTACTCGTCTGCTGCCGTACTAGCACCTGCAGGTCGGGGTTGTATAGCTGTATTGCGAACTCGGTGGGATATATGGGCTGGGGCGGGGGTGGCACTCCGCCATTCTTGCGAATCTCCTCCTGTGAGAGGGTTGGATGTGACCAGCCCGGCTTTGCGAGCACTTCTCCATAGAGTATCTCCGGGTTATGCGAGTCGAATAAGGCTACGGCGTACGTGTTCCTCGCGGCATTGCTGGCTGGGTCGGCGTGGTGGAGGGCATATTGGGCGTCAGGCTCAGAGCCATTCTGTGTGAAGTAGAAGGATTCGTGGTGCTTGATCTTGTCTGGCGACGCCTTGAGGAAGAAGGCTGTAGCTTGTCAGTACTGCTAAAGCTCCATGGAGCACAGAGCTGCATACTAGGGAGGTTTTCGTCTAGCATTGCTTCATGTCGTGTGTTTTCTTCGGGCAGAGAGCTTAGTGGAAGACTCGTCGGAATCTCTGCAGGCGAAGAGTCGTGAACAAAGGTAGCGCGCGGTTTGGTTATATCGCGGAGCTCATACGCGTATCGAGGCGCAAGACAAGAGGCTGTGACGGGTCTCCTGTCCAATGACGATGCTCTGCCCCACCCAATCTTTATTCTTAGCAGCGCCAGCCTTGCGAACCCTCACTCTCCGACAAATCGGCATCTCTCCTTACTCGTCAAGTACCCATCCCTCCCGACTTGTCTGATACCGAACGTAGTCTCCATACGCAGCTTCGACTCAGCACATGTTCGCCGAGTGAGCTTGGTTGTGCAGAGGTGAAGCTTGCGCCGTCCTCCACTGCACCGGTCCGCAACACAGCCCCCAGAAGACGACGAACGCCAGTACCTCGCACGACTTCTCTCCACAAGGCAGACTCTACGACGGCAACTCAAAGGTTGCCTTAACACTAAGCAAATGACGGTGTCGTTCGGGGTATTCCTCTGCCTTCCCTCTAGCTTACGCGTCCTGGCGCCCTTCATCCCAACTGTCTCGCAACCATCACTCCTTTGCGACATGCACCCGTTAGTAATGACAGAACATGACCAAACTAAACCACAGTATAGAGCGTACTTCGTTATAGGTAAACATTGATCACAGTTGCGAGTTACGCTGCGTAGGACTGCACTTTGGCATTGCAGCCGCGACTGAGCGTGTTACTCCTAGTTCCCTCCAATCAAGTATAGACACGAGCAAGCCACGAGTCAGGCTGAGGGTAGCGAGGGGTCATTTCACGTGGCTGACTAGGCGGAGGTACAAGAATTCTTATACGCCATCCTCGCCTCCAACCCATGTACTCGTTAGTGATTCCTCGTCGCTCGGGCCTGGCTTTCATTTCTCGCCGAGGCAGCGGTTTTTCGAGAGATTTTGCATTCCAATATGGCGCCGTACAGTTATCAGCCAATAGATGAGAGTAACCATGAGATCAGGCTTATGACACTTTTACCTGCGCAGGATAGGGAAAGCGAAGTTGTCTGTGACCTCAATAATGTTCGGCTTACAGAAGACAATGTACCGGCTTTTGAAGCGCTCTCCTATACCTGGGGCCCACCGACGAATCCATCCACACTCCGGGTCTCATCTCTCACTAAGGAGAGTATTGAGGTGACTAGAAATCTCGCTGAAGCTCTGCCTTATCTCCGTGATCCTGAAAAACCACGGGTTTTGTGGATCGATGCCGTCTGCATCAACCAACAGAGCTTGGCAGAACGAGGTCAACAAGTCCAACGGATGGCATCTATCTACAGCTTAGCGGAAAGAGTCATAGTTTGGCTTGGACTGGACGACACCGACACAAAGTTGGCTATGGCAGCATGCGGTCTTCTCGATTCCAAAGTTGACACCAACGTTGGTGGGTATGCAGTACTAAAGTGTCGCACTAACGATCCGACCGATGCTCACTGGGCTGATAAGCATGCACCGCTCCCATATGATGGCGCAACATGGCAAGCCATCGCAAAGCTTCTGCGGCGCCCTTGGTTCTCGCGGCTTTGGATATGGCAGGAGATTCGCTTGGCCAAGCCAGACGCCGTTATCACCTGTGGCACCGATACAATGCCCTGGATGCACCTCCGAAAGGCGCTGGATTGTATGGTTTACAAGAGGATTCCGTTTGATACCATCGGAGTCGAAGGGCTGGGAGCACTTGTGAGAAATGGCTTCGACCTTGCCACCACTTACGGGTATATAACGCTCAAGAGACTCCTAACACTCATGCGACATGCCCAGTGTACTGACAGCCGTGACCGTGTGTACGGCATTCTTGGCCTGTCCGCAAACACCGATGCACACATCGATGTGCGGCCCGATTACACAAAATCTGTGGCCGACGTTTATATGGACCTGCTCATGTGCTACATGGAAAAATCGCAACGACTCGAATTGTTCTCGCTGTGCGAACTTGATGAGACCCTACAAAACTGGCCCTCTTGGGTTCCATATCTCGAAAAGCCAAAGTCTACTCGTCACCTTACGCATTCCCATTCATCTGGGCACTCTCCTTGTAGTGCCGAGCGTCTGGACAATGGAGTGTTGAAACTGACAGGCATCATCACGGGTGAAGTTTCCAAGGTCGACAGACTCATAACTTCGCCCCACAACGAACCGGATCTATCTTATGCACCACTCGTCGAAGCGATTCAGCGGTGGGTTACTTGGTTTGACATGGCTTCCACCTACATCGATGGCAACCTTATGGCCGAGGCGCTGTGTCGCACTATCTGTGCTGGTGCCATTTCTGATGCCTATGTACCGCCTCATACAGCGTTCCCGAGCATGGAGTCGTCAAGAACAGTTCTACGAGATATCATGCAATCGAGTTATGATCAGTCCAGCAGCTCTCCAGACAAGAAGCTGTTCCTCGAGTATGGATTCAAGGGTTGCAACGGCCGCGCTTTCTTTACAACTGCTGCTGGACATGTTGGCATGGGTCCAGCAGGCACCCGAATAGGCGATAAACTCTGCGTCTTCCTCGGCTGCGACTTTCCGATGGTCATACGCCCTGCTGAGAATGGGAAATTTAGAATTGTAGGAGAAAGCTACGTGCCCGGGATAGCAAGCAACGAAGCTCTCTTAGGACGCCTACCGAACAATTACAGGGCTGTCGTCGGCTATGATGTAGGATCCGGGCTGTACAACTGGGGGTTTTTGAACTCACAAACAGGAAAGGTACAGGTCGAAGACCCGAGATTGGGCTTAGATCTACCGCAAGGTTGGCGACGAGCTGATCATGAGCTGAAGCATGTCTGGGAGAGGTTCGTTCACGATGGTGCTTCGGCTAAACTAGAAGATTTGGATCCTAGATTGAGCAGGACAGCCCTCCTTAGACGCGGAGTACCGTTGGAAGACGTTGAAATCATCTGAACAGATGGCAAGCAGGACTTCAACAATCGAAGCTCGATACTTTCTTGCAGCAACAAAACTTCAAAGACTTTCATGGAGGCTCAGCATCAGCAGAGGCAAGGTTGACAATGCACATTGCTTGGCGTACTTACTTACATATCCTAGAGCTTCTAAATGCACAATTAAATTGACAACCCTCCCTCATGTTGCACATGTCGGAGGACGACATCGAACCACCACAATAAAGATATCAGAGGCAAACTGCAGTATGCACAGGGTATATATCGCCGGGCAAGGCTGACAACCTCAAAACTCGGTTTTGCCGCCACGTTAGGAGATCACGCGACAGCCAATGAATCCTGTAGCCGCCCCCAACCAATGAGGGAAGCACCTTGGCCCGGATACGAGGTCCGAATGCTTGGTATACAAGGAGAGAGTCTCCAACTGGGCATGGCGTCCAGACCGATAAGATATCCGCTTCAGTATTAAAGTGTTAGTCTCCCACATTCGTCTACACCATAATGCAATTTCCGAATGAGAATTCGTGCGGCATGGACACGAGACGACATTTCGACCCACCATAAACAATAACAATGTCTAACGGCTCCCTTGTTCTACCATCCTTCACCTTCCCAGCCCCAGGACCACCTCTACCTCCTCTTCAGGATGCTTACTTTCCTCTGAAGCCCACCGACTACATAAAGCAGGACCTCCAATGGTATCTTCTGCAAGCGATCAACGATACCTCGCTCCGCCCTCTCGATGGATTTGGTTCTCTCAACGCCTCAATCCGCACATTGGACTACCTCGCGCCGCGCTGGACGGAAACCGAGCCAGATTATGTGTCCGGGGGCTCCCTAATCCTCTACTGCTCGATCTGCAAGTACCCTGAAAGTGCGCAGGCGCAAGGTGACGAGGAAGTATGGCGCTCGTGCGACTTCGACAACGACGACGACAGAATGGATGCGCAAATCGTGCAGACGACAGAGTACGACATCCTCCCTGGTGGACAAGACGTCAAGATCCAAGTTCACATCCCGTATCTCAGTGGGGAAGTGCCAAACGAATTGGGCAGAGGCACAAACACAACAATGGCATGCATGGCCGCACTCCGGCTAAACGCGAACTTGAACCCCGAACGTGGTGAAAATTCAATGGTTATGAGTCAATTGTTTTTGGTGCAGGACAGACCTCGTGGGGATGCTGGGGCGAGTTTTTTGGACCCGGGGTATTTTCAATTTATATATAATGAGACGCATCCACTTGGAGGACCGATGGACGAGCCGCTCTTCCCATCGAGAGTGTTGCCTTCTGCGCGAGCAACAGCCACACCCGAGGAGCGCCAGTGCTCGGGCGAGGGACGGGCCAGATCCTGTACGGGTGACGGCGGCTGGAACGGCATGCCAGTTGGGCAAAGAGTCGGCGTTATACTCGGTGCGTTGGGTGGATTCGTAATCGTGGCGTTGTCGGTCTGGTGCTGCTGTTGCCGCTGCGGACGCGCGGGGTGCGCAAGGGTGAGGGAGAAACCGAGGCCGATGCTCCTGAGTGAGCTGCGGGCCCAGCAGCAGCGCGAAAGGGAAGAACGCGAAGCGAGCGAACGGAGAGGCTCTAGAGCTTCGAGATTAGAACAAGAGGCGCACGCGAATGCTGGAGTAGAAGGGAGAGGAGAACGCAATGAGGGAGGAGTGGATAAGCCACCGCCTGCGTACCATGAAGTGGTGAATGATCAAGAGCGTATGCTGGCGACTTATGCGATTCAGAGAGACGAACAAAGGCCTGCTCCGTCATATCGCCCACCACCTCCTTCGGACAACATTACACTACTGGCTGATCCAGTACCACACTATCAACCACCTCCAAATCGTTAGACCTGAGTATGTACTCGGCTGAGCGAGATGCGCTTCAGTCGGGTCTTAATTCATGATGACGCTCAAATATCCCTAGTATCCTTCAAGGCCGTAGAGACCGCTCCGGCTCGCCACATGGACGTGTGCATGGGGAGCCAAGCATGAATCACCGAGAGAGTTATGACGAGTAACATCGTCAGCCTGAGCACTACCGGTGTTGATGTCACTATGCTGGGCCATTATTCAGCGACCTCCTTGGGTGCGCCAGGAGATATAGATATGTGTAAGACGGGACGCGGATGTAGTAGGCGGAGATGTGATAGCTTTGCCATCTTACACGATGACATGCCTCGAATGCCGTCGACCGAGCATGGTGGAGAGTCACGTCGCTTCTCATCATGCTCATGTAGTAAGGAAGTAATACCCTGCAAAACCTTACCAATCAATTTTCTAAATCGTCTCTGTATGGGCCTCCACCGTATTGTGACCTAGCACCTATGAACATGCCATGGATCTCGTCGTTCCGCTATTCTAGAGTAACAGAACAAACATTGCGGTCTCGAAGTCATTCCAGCACCATCAAAGCAATTGAGAGAGTAGTGACGGAGTTCCAAATTACAATCAAAATTTGCGTATCTGAGTTGAGTATATCGATCATCAACAACGACGACTTTATGGTGTAGATAATGTGAAAAATAGTATGACAAAGACAAATCCAAAACTCCTTTAGGCCTAGCACAAAGCCCGTATAGTAGAAGAACAGCAAGCAAGCCAACGGTAGGATATCCCATGTGACGTCGTCTATGTGGTATAAGGAACGAAAACAATGCTAATGCTAAACGCTGAATGTATGCGACAAGCCCAAACGCTATGAGTAATGAGAAAAAATTACGTTCGTATGCAGCCAGTATCGAGCCACCGTTAGTGTGTAGTATGCGAGCGAAACAACATCTTCAAACCCGACGGCTCCTTCTCTTTCCTCTTACTACTCTCCTTTACGGTCTTACTTCGTTTCGTATCCGACGTCTTGCTCGTCTTGGAACTCTTCTCAGACTTGGCGCGATGCGACTTTGATCTGGATTCGCCGTCCTTTCTAGACCTGGCGCTCCGTCGGGATCGGAGGTCGTCTTCGTCGAGCACGCCCGCCGCAACAAGTTGGCGCGATGCCCCCGGGGTAATGAATTCTCCGTCCACGCTGGTGCCTGCGCTCACTGCTTCGACATCTGCGATGCCGCGTCGCCACATCTCGACTCGGCTCAGCTCTTGTGGTTCAAGCTCATCGAGTTCCTGTGCATCATCGCCGGCACGCATCGCCATGGGCATGCCCCCAGCTTCGTTCTCCTTCTGAGCCTGGATCTTCTTGATGATCTTGTAGCCTCCAAGCGCGACGATGGTGACGCCCACAGCGACCCCGCCGGCTATCATGAACTGCGGGCTGAGAAGCAAGGCAGCGACGGCGGGAAAGCTGCCCTTGAGCGCGACTAGTACACCGGGGCCCATCTTTCCTACAATGGCGCTGATTTCTGCGAGGGTAAGGGAGACGGCGGCAAGGGCTTCCGGGTTCTTTTGCAGGTTCTCGATCATGGCGGTGACGGAATGCTGTAGGCAGTTGGCCTCATCCAGGAGCATAGTGATCTTGGAGGCCTTCTCTTTAAGCTCCACATCATCGTACCTCTTCGCGGGCAGAGGCGGTGGGATGTCGCCGTACGCCAGATCCATATCGATTGAATCCCTCCGCGATGTCTTTGTGGGCGATGCTACGACGTGCATGTCCGAATGCCTCCTTGCGATCTCCATCCTGTGTGCATCGCGTGCATCTTCTGCAAGGTCCTGCTCGAAGCGATGGCGGTTGCTCCGCGGGCTGTCGTTTGCGTAGAAGCTGTCGGTGTAGCCGCGCTCCATGGGGGGTCTATCCTGGTGGGAGTGCCGTCTGTGGGACCTGGAACGATGTGTCGCTTTCGAATGGCGGGAGGATGCGCGGGACTGGACGTCGTCGTCGATGCGGAGAGCCCTGACGCCCTCCTTGAGCTTCTTTTCCTGCAGAGCAGCATCTCGCTCTGCCTTGATCTCTGCCTTGCGCTCGCGGTAGGCGGCTTTGGCCTCCTTGAAGACGCTGACAAGGTGCTTGCTCTAGAGGGCGGTCAGCAGCGTCTTATCGAGGAGGTGGGTGGTTATCGGAGACTCACGCTGCTCACCACCTTGCCCGACTTATTGATCACCGTGATGGTCTCGCCAACACCCATTGTGGCGGTTCAGGCGCTGTTCCTGCAGATGCGAGAACGATGAGGGTGTGTGAAACCTTGCACTGCGCTGCTGTAAGATGCGGACGGAGACGCGATCTACGAGGCGGTCAAGATGTATCAATGCGCGGCGATGGTTTCGAATTGGTGCACTCCACAGGGACTTCCGATATGCGCAGCTTGCTTGCAGAGCTCAGACAGCGTCTTTATGAGCCCTGGGTGTCACGGTAGCGGCCGCCTGGCCGGTTGCAGGCGCGGAGTGAGGCGACTATTCTATGAATTGAGACTGGAGTCCATGGCGCGCGGGGTGGCAGACGACTGGCGGAAGCGAGCCCTGGCCGCAGAGAGCCATCGTGACCATGCAACGTCGCGCGCTGGCATTCGCTGTCGCTACACAGAGAGTCAGCCGCCGGGGAGTGCGGCATTGCAACGGATGGTGTTGGCTGGCGTCGACTGTCGCCCATGGAGCAGGGCACGCTAGGGGCCGAGTATGCGGCCAGCGTATCGCTGCATCCCAAAGGTGCTGTCACGTCTGCGATTCGCGCGCCACGCAGCGCAGAGTTTATTCTGGCTGCAGCCCTTGCGGACGTGGCCCTCCTGGGAGTGGACGTCTACTTTGCAGCGAAGGGTCGCCTTGGGGTTTGACTGGGGAGTCTGATGCACGCTGATGCCATCTCTGCAAGAGACCTGGCACACACGCATTGAACGGTCTGCCGCTTGGTGCCCGAAGTCAACATCTACGGCAATCTGCCTGGCTGGAGCGGATCGGTCCGAGGGTCGACTTCAGCTGGAATGACCATATTGCGTACGCAACACTGCGCCACAACTTCGCCAGGTGTGGCGCAGACCTCGTCGCCTTTGGTTGCCGCTTGCTTCCACCGTCTGAAATGAAGTAGACAAGATATATCTTGGCTGGACAATGACACGCGACTACCAAGCAAGCATGGCTTCACAGATACATGGAATAGCCAGTACGGTATGACTAAGGGGCTTCGCGTTATCTTTATGACAGTGTGAAGGCAACAGCATGTCCGCCAAGGACAGGCCATCCTGAGGGATTATTAAAGACTGTTCAAACCGTACCCGCGGCCGACTTTTTCCGACCAACGATGCATATGGGTTCATCAATATTCTGATCTATTCCATGGCCGCGGTAGATACCAAGACTGACGTTGAGGACGTCGCAGAAACGCGGTCCTCGGAAGACAACCGTGATCAGCATTCCATCCCTAAACGGGGCATGCAAGACGGCAGGCTCCCGCGAGCTTGCGGAACTTCCATGCATACTGCCGAGAGCCTCTTCCATGTCGTGCTGCAAGTCGGGTGGAGAGACGGTAAACGCTGTGAAGATAGCAGAACACGTCACGCCCGTATCGAGTCACCAGTCCTTGAACTGCTGGACTTCAATTCTGAGCACGAACACGTGTTTAGCTCCACGAACACGCATGTTCGCTCCCTCTTCAGCCAATGCCAGAGTATAGACTATGGGCAGTCGCCTCATGATGAACACAAGGCTTCCAATAGGCAGGGCTGGTGCATGGACAGCAAACCAATGTCGGGAAGCAGGCATCCTGTGCTTGCTACCATTGTTCATTCTTTTGGGGGAGACAAGCGGAAAGGGCAGGACTGATAAAGCTGGCGCGTCAATGACATATCTCATATGATATTGAATACCAGAGTATGGCGCCATCGCACAGAGCTCGCTCGCCATATCGGAGCGGTGAGCATGTTACAATGTGCGAGCAAAGCTCCAGATCTCCTGGAGACTCATCGAGTGACCATGAGACTTCTTCCGACAACACACTCAACGAGAGGAACGATGCATGGGAGCCGTCTACCACTTGTCGACATTCGATAAGTCGCGAACCAGCATCGGGTGGTGACGAGACTGACGCTTCTGCCATCTTTCTATTCCATCTCCTCTCAGGCTGTAGTTCAGCAGAGCGACTCATGTGCCAGTATTCAGGATCGGTCACCTCGCAGCACGAGGCGAGGAGGATGTCAGTATTGGGGTTAAGAGGTATGTAAAGGTGGGTTCTTTTGGCGCATTGGCGGTGGTGGATAGCCCCCCACATTAGACCCTGGACTGCCTGTATCGTCATCGCGCCCACGCCAACCCAACATTCACACGACCACGCGACATGCAGGAACACCGCAAAGGACGTTACCTAAAGCCTGGCTGACGATGCCAATAGCAGCTCCACCCCAGCATGACACCATTATGCATACCAATGGCGCGGACAAGGCTGCATCTGGCGCCAACAACAACACGCCTGCCCTCACACATCGCATGAAGCACGACAAGTCGATACTCGCGCTTGCTGTCTCGTCGCAGTACATCTTTGCAGGTACCCAAGGGGGCGAGATACTCGTACGTCTGAATCAGGAGCTACAGGAAGCTTGCAGAGCTAATCGCGTGCAGGTCTACCGCCTCGACACCTACGAGCGTCAACGAGTCATACACGCACACAAAGGCAGCGTTCTCGGTTTATGTCTGTCGCAAGACCAAAAGCTCCTCTTCTCGAGTGCAGCGGATCCCATAGTCAATGTACGCTCTACTTGTCCTCACTTGAACACGGGAGCTGATCTTATAGGTCTGGTGCACATCAACCTTCCGTCACCTCTACGCCCTCTGGTCCCCTTACGATATCGGAGACATTTTCTGCGTCGCATACTCGTCATACCACCGCGCAGTCTACCTTGGAGCACAAAACACAAGCATACAAGTACGGTAGCTGACCATTAGTTTGAGCAATGCTGATGGAGATAGTGGTACGACCTGAAGCAAAAGGACACTCGCCCAGCGCCAGCCCTCGCTTCCCACCCGTCTGAACGAAAGAACAAATTCTTCGACTCCCTAGGACCTGGCGGCGCGCAGACCCCCAAGCCAATTGGCGCAGATAGCCGGCCTCGAGATGCCGTGGGAGGACAGGAACTCCAGATCGACGGTCAGGACATTCGTCAGTTCGCCCATTATGGATACGTGCACTGCATGCTGTTGGGAAGGGGCATACTGCCGGAAGCACCGTCGGAAGAAGTTTTAGTTTCAGGCGGAGGAGATGGTCGCATCCTGCTATGGCGGATTGACCCGACCCGAGGCGGCGAAATTTCCAGCATCTACACGTTGGAGGACGGCAGAGAAGAGGGCGAGTCTATACTCTCGCTTGCAAGAGAAGGATCGTTCCTCTACAGCGGACGATTCGACGGCGAGGTCAACGTGTGGGACCTGGAGACACGGCAACTAGTCAGAAGTCTAAAGGCGAGCACGGGCGATGTTCACACCCTGACCCTCGGCGCTGGCGTCCTCTATGCGGGTGGCAAATCCGGAGAAGTGCAGGTCAGTATGATAGGAAGCTTTGCGCGGCCATTCCCTGACGTGTAGCAGAAATTTAACGAGCATTACGAGACCATCACAAGCTTCAAAGCGCACGATGGTTTGATCCTTGCTTCAGCTTTCACCATGTATGACGATAAACCAATTCTAGTTACTGGCGGTAACGACAACACCGTCGTCATCTGGGAGGTCAGGGATTGTGCAGGACCTAATGCGGTCGTTCGCAAAAGCAGCAATGGTTGGTAACACGTTCCCACATCTCATTCGCTGGGCTAACTTTGATCGCAGACCTCATGGTGGAATCACTCATCCAATTTGTCTCCTTCCGCACGGTATCATCGTTGCCCAAGTATCGCGCCGATTGCCGGAGAGGCGCTTCGTATCTTCGGTCGGTCTTCCAGAATTTCGGTGCTGTCACCGAGATGATCAATACCAGCGAGCCACATAACCCAATCGTCTTCGCTAAATTCAGGGGCAACCCTGCAACTGCAGCCTCGAGGAAAAAGATACTCTTCTACGGTCATTACGACGTCATAGCCGCCGAGAATGAGCACCGCAAGTGGAAGCACGATCCATTTACGCTAACCGGAGAAGGAGGCTATCTGTACGGTCGTGGCGTGTCTGACAACAAAGGCCCGATCATGGCTGCTATCTATGCCGCTCATGAGCTGGCTAACGAGCAATGTTTGGATTCAGACATCATCTTCCTGATTGAAGGAGAGGAGGAAAGCGGCTCTCGCGGCTTCGAGAAAGCTGTGCAAGCCAAGAAAGACCTGATCGGCGATGTCGACTGGATACTGCTGGCTAACAGCTACTGGCTCGACGATCATGTTCCCTGTCTCACCTACGGCTTACGAGGTGTCATCCATGCTACTGTTCAAGTTGAGAGTAAGCATCCAGACTTGCACAGCGGCGTTGACGGAAGTGCACTGCTTGATGAGCCACTGAAAGACCTTGTCATGCTTCTCTCTAAGCTCACTGGTCGACATGGCAAGGTCCAGATCCCAGGATTTTACGACCCCATACTACCCTTGACGGAAGATGAGAAGGATCTCTACACGGAGATCACGAAAACGCTCCTGCGCGGCAATCCAGATCTCGGCGATCCAGAGGTGCTTGCACAATCGCTTATGCGACGTTGGCGAGAAGCGTCGCTTACGATCCATCGCTTCCAGACCTCTGGCCCCGAGAACTCGACTATCATACCTCGCCTAGCCAAAGCAGCACTGTCGCTACGTCTCGTTCCGAATCAAGAAGCATCTGCCGTCGCAAATGCTCTAATCGACTTTCTTAGTTCGGAGTTCGATCAGCTTGACTCGAAGAATAAGCTGAAAGTCACCATTGACCATCAAGCTGAGCCATGGCTAGGCGACTTCAATAATGAGATATTTAAAACACTTGAGCGCGCCATCATGTCCGTATGGGGCCCAACTCTCGGCCAGGGCAGGCGAGAAAGTGTCCACACAATCAAAAGCCCCGACTACTTCGCTCCGCTGTCACGAGCCTCCAATTCCTCACTTCCGGCGACTACCACCGCAAATAGCAAGCCAACGCCGGCAACATCGAACACTCTCGCCAACTCCTCTGATTCCCGACCCTCGACCTCGGACGCTTCTTCACCAACTACTTCCACGACCAACCTCTCTACCTCCGATGCGTTTCCCAAACCTCTGTATATTCGTGAGGGTGGTTCAATCCCTAGCATCCGCTTCCTCGAGAAAGAGTTCAGTGCTCCTGCTGCTCATCTACCATGCGGTCAGGCGAGTGACTCGGCGCATCTGGATAATGAGCGGTTGAGACTCGTGAATCTGTATAATAGTAAGAAAATCTTCAAGGAGGTGTTCCGGGAGCTGCCGAGGAAGTAGGGACGTTGGCTGGGGAGGGTGTAGAAAATATCATTGGTTTTGGTGAGGGAGTAGAACTGGAGACCTGGGCGTTTTACGAATGGTGTTGGAGTTTTAGGGGCTAGAGAAAATATGTAATATAACGTCCGTCTCTGTGTCACGAGGTGCCAATGTACGATGTGTTTTCGATGTCAGTAAAGCAAGCCAAGCAAGCCCTGTGGCTAATGGGGCTGCTGCTATGCAGTCAACGCGAGCTGAATCACGGCTGAGCCCTTCCCATTCTTCGGGTTTTTTCAAGACGGTTCACATTCATCCACAGGTGTTCGATCCATAAAACACGGGTTCTGGTATACGATGCGCGAAGCCTCAACTAACCAGCTCGTTCTGTAGATGGGTTAGATATAGTCAACAAGCACAGTTGCTGCCGAAAGACAATCTTGCTATTGCAGTCACATCACTTTTCCACCGTCCCTACTGGTCTCGTCTTTGGATCGTCCAAGAGTTTTGGCTGAGCCCATACCTCATCTCTCTCTGTGGAGCCTCAATACTTCATTTCCATGATAATAGTGTTCCACGAGCTAGGGCATACTTGCTCTCCTCCAATATTACAGAAGTCCTTCAGCTTCAGGCTATCCGATTCATACATCGAGGGATTAACGCCCCATCAGGGATTGCTCCACTTATTTACCTCTTTGGGGATCAACAATGTTCAAAACCTCATGATAGAGTATACGCTCTGATTGGGCATACGTCAGATAAAGACTTGATTCCTGTCGACTATTCTACACCTGTTGAAAAACTCGCCCTACAAGTACTCCAGACTTTTCCTGCGGTCATGCTCAATAGCTTTGACCGAAAGGTGACGCGATCAATGCTCTCTGGTGCCATACATGATTCAGTAATGATCAACTTAACGTCCGACATCCTTTTCTGCATTGCACGTGGTATTGTTCCATTCGAAAAATTGTTCGTGGGTAAAACTCATGGGAGCGAAGAACTCTCACATATGTGCCAGGCAATCATCGATTCAATGGAGCGCAACATTGTCATCAACAGGAAATATATATAATCCTATGGCAAACTAGGAGTTTCATGCCACCGCGATGATGAGGCGCAGTGGTTCTTTTGCCGGCGATTTGGAAGTGCCTGGGCTATGAGAAGTGTTCTGAGGCTACAAGCGCCAGACGCGAAACGCGCTGCGAAGGCTCTAGCCCGAACCCAAAAGATGGAAATGCGCGCACGCTTAACCATGATCAAATCTACAGAGACCTATATAAGCGGAACAAAACGAACGTGGCTTGAAAAAACTCGGTATGCATGGAAGGACTTCTTGAGAAGGGCAGAACAGGAGACAATGCTTGGTGCCGCGTGAAGTAATGTATTTTAATATGAGACTATATAGTTAAGCCGATTTTACATTGGAATGCAACAAAACTGGGGCGTTTTCGAATGCCCTCCCTCACTCGGCGAAACGGCCCCAATGTATCTTCCTTTGGTCAAAGTGGTCTCAACCTTTAGAACTACTCTTTCTATCAACCGGTCTTTTTTGTGCATTCTGATCTCTGAGGAAACTACTACAGTAGGGATTGTGCAGGGGTGAATGAGTAAAGTATGGTTGTTGGCGTTCATTAAATAATGAATAGCATGGCGAACACTGCCGTAATTTTTATTTGATGTCCTAGTACTCTGGCAGAGAAAGTGCCATAAAATCTCTCTACAGACTAGAATGTGGCTGATACAATGGCTCTACTAGAATGATGCGTTCAAACTGTGTCCCATCGTGCGGCACTCCCCTTTCCTTGTCAATGACATTTCGACATGCTCTTCGTATAAGGCATCTGCTGCGTTGTCGAGAAATAGGTTCCACTTGACAGGTATTCTATTTAACAGTGCAAGACGTAAAGAACCTCTCGATAGCTTGATCATCCCAAATGTGCTGATTATCGGAACGATATAGGCGGAAGTGGTATTTCCTTAAAAATATCCATTCCGTCAGCACTTTGCGAGGACCCTTCGATGTAGATGAGTTGTAAATAACGCGTCCAGTAAGTTGTCTTTATAGTTATGAAATCATGGAAGGAAATGAGCTTAGGAAGTTCAGCATCCACCTGATTATGCTAGTTACGAATATGATTGTACACTTCTTAGCGGAGATTATGCCTTCTCGTCAGGGGTCGTACACCTCTCAATCCTGTGCTGCTCCTTCTTGTATGTATAGACTTAATGGTGTACATTACAACGCATGAGTAGCTGACCACCTAATGGAGGCCTACTTGCGCCCCTAATGTTTCAGATATTGTGCAGCTTACAAAAAAGTGAACCTGCGGCTACTGCCCGCTTGTACTAAATCTATGCCGTTGTAATATCACCCCCTGAGTATGCCAATTATATTACAATCATAGTACATGGTCCATGATACCGCATCTATAATTCATTGTTGTGATGCTTTAACCGAGAACTAGTGCTGATGGGCTTACATGAATAGCTCTGATAAGCACCGACGCGGGCACTAGTTAGCCGCTCATACTGGTAAGCACAACTCAAACACTAGTAAGCGCTAGGCAGATTCAGCCTTACAATTTGA
Source organism: Phoma sp. ATCC 74077 (assembly GCA_033682645.1). Classification (NCBI taxonomy): domain Eukaryota; kingdom Fungi; phylum Ascomycota; class Dothideomycetes; order Pleosporales; family Didymellaceae; genus Phoma; species Phoma sp. ATCC 74077. The sequence continues at coordinate 1,031,633 of JAWDJC010000006.1, read as the reverse complement.
CAGTACGCTCTCCGAGGCGAGATGTACTTATGCTATCAGCAACCACCATATCATCGATCCACAATGCCTATCAGTAAAGTTGCTGATATTTGTCTTTCTCCTCACTTTCTTCTGAATATCCAATCACCAACACAGTTGACCTCCCGAAAATCGGTTCATTGCAAGCTTTCGAAGATGTGTTCAGAAACATTTCCTTACGCAAATTGGAACCTGCAAGCAGTAATTGAGCATCATGGCGAGAGACTGCACAGCATTGTCCATGATGATCGTTTCACCTCGAAGGAATCGGCCAACCAATTTTGGGACTTTATTTTGGAAGTAGCCTCAAAGCAGCTTTCTCCCGAGCAGAAAGTGCAATTACTACGCTATGCTTTCTCGAAGTCCCCGGAAGCCGCCAATAGCGACAAGGTACAGGCTGCTCTGAGTGCCAGCAATGCAAACGACATCCTGAAGGTTGTTGAGTCTTCACACCTCAACTTTCCGGACGGCGGCGAAGTCCCGGCTAATTTTATTGACGTTGGCTGTGGGAAGGGCATGAAAACAAGCATAATTGCCAATGCATGGGGCCTTGACCGGGGAAGCGCACTTGGTCTTGATGTTGCTCCGCTGGAAGAGCCTCCAGCAAATTTCGACTTCCAAATCATGTCACCTGAAGCTTTGCCGCAGACTGTCAAATCAAACACTAAGGATCTGGCAATCCTCTCCATGGTTCTTCATCATTCGGACAATCCAGGTGCTCTCCTACAAGCTATCTTCTCTGCTTTGAAACCGGGTGGATATCTGATCGTCCGAGAGCACAACGCAGCCAGCGAACGCATGTCTGAATATCTAGACACAATGCACATCATTAGTGATGCTATCATCGGAGGGGCGACTTGTATGCCGAACGCATCGAACTACAAAAGCTTGGCGACCTGGCGGGATCTTTTCCAACAGCATGGGTTCGAGCATGTCAAAACTCACTATGTGCCCTTTTCATCATCAAAACCAGGTAACACGACGGAAAATTTTGCTTGCGTTGTAATGAAGCCGGTTGTCTGAAGACTTGGCCACCAATTTAACATTGATGGGTGGTTTTGCGTTACAGCGTTATTAAACAGGTTATCTCGGGGCTGTATCAAATGGAGGGATGTGGGGCTGAGTTGTCGAAATTTAAGTGTAGCGAGTTCAATAGATTTATGTGCATTCATTCTTTCACGATCGAGCTGTATTTTATTACTCTATGTATTCAAGGACTAGGATATACTTGACTCCCATCTCCCATGACAGATTTAAATAAAGAACTCTGACTGATCAAGTCCTCCGGCTTCCCATACTCTATTATTCTACCGTCTCTCAATACGTATACCAGGTCAGACTGCAGCACACTTGCAAGGCTATGTGCAACCGTGATCGTGGTACGACCCTCACCTGCATGTTTTAAGGCTTCCATCATGTTTTGTACAGTTTTCGCATCAAGCGACGCTGTAGGTTCGTCTAGAAGTAGGATTTGTGGGTTGCGCACCAACGCTCTGGCAAGCGTTAGACGTTGCTTCTGACCAACGGATAGCTTGGAACCCCTGCACATGGTATCCATCCCTTCGGGGAGAGACTGAATGAACTCTAAGATATCTGCTTGTCGACATGCGTCTTCTAGCTGTTGTGTTGAGGGTGATTCATTGCCAAGCAGGAGGTTGAACCGGATACTTCCAGTGAAAATGGTTGGTTCTTGTGGAACCACTGACAGGCCGGAATAATAAGTGTCTGGGCTGAGGTTTCTGATATCTGTGTGGTTCAGTGTGATCTTCCCAGATGAGACGGTGTAGAATTTCCCAAGTAGATCAAGTAGCGTGCTCTTGCCGCCCCCGGATGGACCAACAATTGCAATATGCTGGCCGAGCGGAATAGTCATGTTGATTCCAGTGAGAACAGGGGAGTCGCTCGTTGCAGGCATATACGAAACATCAACTACTTCCAAATGTCCTCCTTTTTCGGATGATGGCTGGCAAACGCTCTCCATACTGTCATTGGGCGAATGAACGTGGCGCGGCCCGCATAGTTCCATGTACTGATTGGCTGCCAATCTCGCCATCGCGGAGTCTGGAACCCCACTGAGCATCTCTGCTGCATCTTGTACGCCGAACGTGAGGGCGATGAGCACAGCAAAGAAGTCAAACAGTGTGAGCCCTCGTGTTGTGATCAATACAGAGCCATACCATATGGCGAAGGCATTGACCAAGAAGACAAAACCTTGCGTGAGAGCAAAGAAAAAAGCTTTCTTCCAGATCGAAGAGAGGGCTAATCCCGTCGCTTCATTCACTGTTCTTGAGTACAGCTCCATGAAATAGCCCTGTGCGTTTAAAGTTGAGATTGTTGCGATGGTGCTCGCGGCTTCGCTAGCAACTTTGTTCGACTCTTCATGCCATTGATTGATGGCACCCGAGAAAACCACCATTGATCGTACGCGAAAGTAGCTGGAGATGAATATTAATGGAACGATGGACAAGCACACCAGTGCGTATTGCCATGATATCACAATTGAGAAGATAGCACAAGAAGAAACAAGAACCGTAATCTCAATGTAAACGGCCAGGGAAGCTCCGTGAAGTCCAGATAGTCCTTGGCAATGTGTCATAAGAGTGAACGTGAGATCTGCCGGGGTATGGTTGCTTTGATGGAACCACGCAATCTCTTTGCCCATGATACTACCAAAAGCTCGACGCCTGGCTCTCGTGACCATTCTGTCGCAACAGGTGGCTAGAGTGTATTTTGCTGTGAAGATCGATAAACCTTTGACAACAGCCACAGCTAGAAATGATAGAGAGTAGATCCTTGCGGAATTGAGAAAGTCCGGTTGTTGCGAGGAAGTAGCCGATGAGATCATTTTAGCGAAAAGATATGCTTGAACAGGGTATACCGTAGCCGCCACTGCCGATGCCACATAGCCCAAAAGGAGAAGTTTGTTATCGGACCTATTCAAGCCAGCAATGTCAACAATATGCTTCCACAAAGGCTTTTGTGACGCTGGCCTCTCTGGAAGATCGGCTTCTTTCAGTTTAATGTCGAGACTTCCGTAATCTTCATCCTCGCAGTCGTGGAGGTGAAAGGCCTCATTGCATACAGAGTCTAGCCAATGCTTTTCTGCTACCTGAGGAGATTGCTGTTGGGCTCGAAGGAATGAGGCATAGAGCTGCGAACGCTGTAAAAGGGTTTCATGGGCGCCCTGCGCCACAATCATTCCTTCACTAAGCACCACTATACATTTCGAATTGCGAATAGTATGCAACCTGTGTGCAATGACGATGATGGTACATCTCCCTGTCAGGCGCTGGATTGCCGTGCGGACAATATCCTCAGAAGCGGCATCGAGGGCTGATGTTGGTTCGTCAAGAATCAGAAGCTCCGGATTCCTGACGAGAGCTCTAGCAAGAGCAAGTCTCTGTCTCTGCCCACCACTAAGACGTATGCCGTTAGCGCCAACAAGGGTATCGTAGCCGTTGGGGAGTTGTCCTATGGTAGGCCCTAGGCCAACAGCCGCACATGTAGCGACAACAGCGCTCCGCTGTTCAACCTCTGAGCCATGCTCAAGTGGAGTCCCGATTAGACCAAGTCGAACGTTCTCGTACACGCTCAGCGAGAAAATATCGGGCTCTTGTGGTAGATGTGCTGTACGATTCCGCAGAGCCTTGATGTCCAAGTTATTGAGGGGTATCCCATCGATGAGTATCTGGCCCGTGGTTGGCTCGCCAAAGCCTAGAAGTAGCTTGACTAATGTCGACTTGCCACCACCCGAGGATCCAATAATGGCTGTCGTTTCATTTCGAGCAATATGGAGGTTGACTCTATTCAACACTTGCATGGACGGTCGACTAGGATATGAGAACGAAACATCTCTGAAGATGATATCACCGAGAACGGGTGACAACAAAGGAGTTGCGCCATCATCGTTATGTGTCGAATAGTCCGTGCATTCAAAGAGCTCCTGAGCCGCAGCATTTGCTATCGAGAACTCGTGCATGGATCGAGAGACTCGACCGAATGATATGACTCCTATGACGAATACCAAGAGTACATTCGTGACGACGCCAATATCCATAGTTTCCTGAGTGAGGAGACGGGAGCCTTGCCAGAATGCCAGCCCATAAGCTGAAAATAGGACGAAATATACCCACCCTTGGATTGCAGCTTGCCAAGTGGCCCTCCACTCCAGAGATGGATTGGCAAGTAGGAGGTTGTCCTGATAACGACCAACCATAGTTGCTTGTGCTTGCATGTTTTGCACCACCTTGACGGCTGAGATATACTCGTAGGCCAAAGTGTGTGCATCAGCTATGATGTCTTTCGAAGTTCGAGTAGCCTTTGCAATTCTGGACGACATGAAGCTTACTGGAACGAATATAGCCGGGAGAACGGCGCTCAGAACCAGTGCCAGCTTCCAGCTTCGAATGTAAGCAATCATGAAGGCGGAGACGAATCCTGTCATCGAATAGAGCACAAATCCGACTTTCTGTGAGAGGATCTCCTGGATGGTCGTAATGTTCGATTGTGCTTGATCGCTTATCTTGCCTGATCCCATGCTCTCAAGTCGTTCGACACTCTGTCTAAGTAACGAGTTGAAGTACGCTGAGCGCATGTTCGCAGCAATTCTCTCCCCTGACGCCATCAAACATAGGTTTTGAAAATAAGATGCAACTATCGCTACCACAGCAATAGCGCACATTAGGACAACGCGATGATTGATCTCGTGGACCAGGTGGGATTTGTCCTCCAATGTATCCGATTTAACTAGAACAGATATAGAAGAACCTATAGCGATAGTTGAAAGCGGCTAAAGTAGGCGCGTCAGCGATGGTGAATTATCAGATTGTACGGTGTCTGATATCTCATACCGTTGTTACTCCTCCGATTATGCAAAATAGGCATCCGAGTAGCTGGAGCGCTGCATCTTGTCTTGAAGTATACTGGTGTAACAGCCTCAAGCTGTTGTTCGATGGACCCTTCATAGGCTTTGACGTCGTTTTCTTAAGCCCAAACCACGGGCAACCCGAGTTCTTATCTTGCTGCAGTTCTCTCGTGGATTGGACTCTGCAGACTTATTTGACAAGAAAGAACATAAATTAAAATTGTGAGTTAGTGCAAGAATCGGAAAAAAAATTTAAATCTTAGTGAGAGCACGATGGGAAGGTGATGAAAGAAGGACAGACAATAACAAAATCTTCTACACAAATTGCTACGGAACATATGCGCGCTGGATCGACTAGCTTTACTGCGTGACTACTCGGTAGCCTTAGCCTCACCAGGGAATCCTAAGTTCCCACTAGCGGCTCATGCTCACGTCAGTTGGGGCGCACGCAGCGAGGCGAACCGCGCCCCAGGGGTTCGGGAACCGAAATGTCGGTGCTCGAACTATGCTAGGCCTTATTATTTTGGGTAAACAATCTGTATATATCCGATCGGTAGTGATGATATAATATCGAAGTGATTACAGGCCGGCAAGGATCAGTATTCACAAAGTCGCCTACGAGCGTTGATCGTAAGCTAGAAAACATCCCACAACCCTTATTGCGATCCTTGTCAGAATCCTCAGCACCACAGCGCTTGGGTAGATAGAGCCTCAGAACTTTACATCAGCACTTCAAAGCAAGTCAAGGGAATTTCTACGGTTTACGCGCCTCACATTACACCTTGCCACCTCATCGTAGCAGGCAAACATTCTTGAGCGTCAATGTACACTATGAATCCTCAACTAAGGTATTCGAATCTACGATTCCCTTAGGATCGTGAAGATTCAGACTCTATGTGACTACATAAGAGAGAGACTCCAGTAAGTGACGGCAACGTTCATAGCATGATCGCAAACTAAAGGTTATAGCAGGGATTACGAGGTATGATTGAAGTAGGCGTTACATGACTTTGACCCGGAATATCAGATCGTTAAGCACAATAGTGCTGTCCTACTCTATGGTTGAATGCATTTGCCTGAGACGATATTGGAACCAGTATCGACCCCATCTCTGGTCGCGTGCTCACAGTCCGCATCCGGGCAGGCGCTACACGGGGGCCACAACCCAAGAAAGCCTCAGTCTGACAGTCAGATAAGGATCACAGATAATAGACCTATGCTATCTTGGACTTTCGGCGTTTTCGGTGCTTATGATTGTTTGATGAATCCATGAGCATAATCAAGCGTACCTATTTCTCTCCCCATATAGATACGTATACCTTATACCTGAGACCACACACACATGAGAACTGAATAACTACCTTTAATCTCATTTAAAAGCGCATTGCCATAACAGCAGGTGATGCAGACACAACAGCAATTGCTCAATACACAGTCCCAGCAATAAACAGCTTCCACCATGTCAACGTCCCAGCCAGACAACGCCATAATACCATGGCAATATGATACCCTAAGTATGATCTTCCGATTGCTCCTTCGGGGCTTTTATCGTGAGATTGCGAGCTGGGGCGTCGACAGGATCTCTCAGGACGGGCCCTTGATATTTGTGGCTGGACCTCATTCCAACGACGTAAGATTTACTCTAGTGCTCTTGAGAAAGTTGCAGCAGCTGATGAGGAGTGATAGTTCTGTGACACTGGACTCGTTCTGCCCATGATATTTTCTCGCTTCAAGAAACGGGTCTGTTTTATGGTCTCAGCTAGAGTAATGAAAAAACGTGTTTGGGGTAGGGTGGCTCGCGGATTAGGATCTGTTGTCGTGGAACGCTTCTTCGAGCGGGCGAGGTACGGCAGCGGAACAATATCTTTTACAATCTCCGACAATATTTGCTACGTTACCGGTCATGGGACAAGATTTGACGAAGAAGCTCTGGTTGGAGACCAGATCACTACTGTGTTAGCGAGGAGATATCATATCCGCGGACGTATCTCCGAGATCCAAGGGCAAGATAGATTGGTCCTCTCCGAAGTTTCATTCAGCAAGGATGATTCTTGTCTAGCTTTGGGGACTGAAGCGACTACGAACTTGAAGTACTGTATTGGGCAAGGATCAAATTCACCACATTTATGGACTACCATGACGGAAGCACTCGATAGGAATGAGGGGGTCTGCATATTTCCTGAGGGTTCTAACCATGATCAACCTCACCTCCTACCATTGCGGAGTAAGTATCTGAAACTGAAATGATCATGTCTACGATCACAATTGGCTAACCGCATGACAGCTGGATTTGCCGTCCTAGCGTTGACATATTTGGCCGAGCATCCCGGGCGAAGGCTGCGAATAGTGCCGAGTGGAATTCATCATAATCGAAGCCACACATTCAACTCGAGACTTGGACTAGAGTTTGGGAAGCCTATCGACATTCCCCAAGAATTGGTAGAGTTATACCAATCTGGCAAGCAGAGAGAAGCCGTAGCCCAGCTCAAAGACATCGTCCAAGAAAAGCTGTGTAAGCTGGCTCTACCGCGACTCGATGATGAATTAATCCAGGTAAGTTTTCCTTCCCTCGAAATCTTTAATTTGCAGCACAAAATATTGATGAGTTGCTTTCACAGACACTTGAGGTCGCAAGTGCCCTTTTCTTAGGTTTCGAGGCTTCTTTCAGCACTACATCACAGTTGATCCGGGATATCTACCTACAGGCCTCATCAGACACCGACTTGCAGCGCTTACTGAGCGATATCGGCGAATATAGACGAGAGCTCGCTGCGTTTGATCTAGAAAACTGCCACGTAAGAGGACTTCCAAGGTCTCATGCCCTTGTGCTACTGGGATTTCATTGTCTACGTTTGTTGATGGCCATAATCGTTCTTCTGCCTGGAATTGTTCTTCTTTCTCCTCTGCTTTACTTCAGCAACAAGTGGTCGCATCGACACGCCCGGCACTGCCTTGAAACATCGGAATTCAAACTTCGTGCGGACGACGTCTTGGCGACAGTCAAAATTGTTAGCAGCGTCCAGGTGCTGCTATTCTGGATCTCTACGATCCTAATCATCTTCTTTGCCTGGGCTCAATGGACAGCTTCCCGTCATCTTGTGGTAGAAAAGCTGCCAGTTGGATTTATCATGGCTTTCGGACTTACCATCTTCATCATCATCGCCATAGCTTCTAGATTTTTATGGGGCTTTGCGACTGATTCCTACAAGTCTATCAAAGCGCTGCTCGTGTTGCTAAGACCTGGGAGTTTCCAGGTATTGAAAGATTTTGCTGCTCAAAAGAAGGAGCTTCAGAGAGCAATTCGGAAATGTATCACATAAAAGATGGATCAATTAGACGTTGAAAAACGAAGTACTCATATCTTCTAGAAATTACGCTTATTTACTGTTGTACCAATTAGATAATTCTATCTTTAAACCTGTTGATCTGGAACCAGCTGTGAGGTATTATGACTTTAAACTTTATCATCTTTTTGAAACATATCTGCAGGGCTGCCATCCAGACTCACTATACTTCAAAACTCTAACCCTATCCTTTATTCATCCCCTCAACTACCTAACAATATGCCCTAGCCTGCCTCCAAATCTCAACCTGCCCCCTCGCCCGCTCCATTCTCGCCACAGCACCAGCATAATTATGCTTTGCAGCAACATAGTCTATCTCCACCTGCTCGAGCTCTATACGACGAACATTGAATTCGTGAGTAGCATGCTGCGCTTCTTGGATCAAGTGATGTGGCGTCGTATGCGTCGAAAGCGGCGCGTTTGTGGAAGGAAAAGCCTGAGTATTGATCGACGGAAGACGGAGTCGAGGTTTAGATAACTGTGATTGTTGCCTGGGCTGAGGAGAGAGAGCTGGCTTCTCCTCGGGCGTTGCGAATGTGTTCTGTATCTTATACGACTGTTGTGCGTCCTCAGAATGTACGTCGCGCACAGCCTCGTCACGAACGGAGAACTTCTCTTGCATCTCCTGCCCTTTCTTCATTTTTGCTACGCTCGCGATCGCATTTTCGACGTCGACAACTTCAAGTGTGGCATAGATTTTCTCTTGCTTACCCGTGTATGACGCTTCTCGAATACGGGCGTGGAAGTACGTGCTTAACAGACTGTGTGCACGGTCTTTCTGACCTATAGTAAATATAGAAAGTTCATGAATAGCTTGGATAAGAGGTGCGGTCCAGCAAGTATATTTTACTGCTGAAGGGAGAATAGTATCGGATACAGAGGGAGCGATGTTCCAGTTTTTGGAAATCTGGTCGAGTTGAATTTGATCTGGCGTGAAGCTCGTCGGGGCATTTGAGATAGACGATTGTGTGGAATTGGAGTCCTCCATTCTCATTTAGTAGCTATAAGTCGGGCTGTAGGTGGTAGGTGCATTGATGTAGAGGTAATGTACTCAGGGAGAAATGGTAACGTGGGAAAGCGTATCGATGGCAAAGATCCAAGGCACAAAGAGCGAGTCAAAACAAAGGCAAATAATAGAATCGTTCTTTATCATTTGATTCAGGTTTTAGACTCGTGTATGGTGCTGCTTTGTTTCAATGGAAGGACAGTTCTCAAGTCAAAGTGCGCGAGACATTGTGAACATTTTGTTTCAGCATGCGAAATCATCCTCGCGAATTAAACATTATACAGTCCATCCTTAGGTCGCGAGACGCACCCTGTCGAGAAACAGAACATAAGGTACTTTGCATTCAGGCGACTATAATTCTCTCAACGCCTTTAGAATATTCTTAGCCTTATATTAACTATGCATCTTTTATAGCCTTTTAGAGCACGCCTGCAAAGTTAACTTCAAATATTACGATCGCATCATTGCCTTTATGCGTGGTTGCGGAGGGGCACTTGCGATGTCAAAAAAAACTCGATCGTCTGTAGCATGAATATTAAAACCTTTTCGGCTTTTTAATTAACAAAATAGATTCTTCTTGTCTCTTTTGCCTTACTGCTTCACTATGAAGTTGTAAGTTGCGTTATGACGCCTAAGATGCCTTAAATCATGCGACGTGGCCACATTGATAGGTACCTCGTATTCAGCCAGCGGAATTTTTGTCTAGACGAAACTGATCAACGATAATGGATTTGGTATAATCTATCTTACATCATCACCAAGCCACTGTGGCCGTACAAAGCCTTAGTCGACTCATCCTTCAACATTCGGTATCAGTGTAGTCTCACCTCCTGACAAAGAGCTCCGACAAAGAGTTGCAACAACAGGTGCAAAACCGATGATGCTGATGCTGACGTCGTTTTAGGATGCGCGCGTTCGTGTAAGCTTTTCGCCATCTGATCCAAATACATTCGCATTAGCGAGAGGCACTTCCCCCCTCGGCAGCAATACCGTAGCCACGGATAGAATTCAACGCAATGTAGTGCATGTGATATTGATTTCGCCTGCTGGGTAGTCCAGTCATTCGAATAATCGAAATAGTAGTCGCAGCTCCCTTCGCGCATGTCCAAAACCCTAAACCAGTTCTTCGGCTGGTAATACCCTTCCGATCTTGCAATGGCCGACTGAGGGCTATTAAGAGCTCAAATACTGGGACATCTGGACTCCAAGTTTAGCGATGCCACACATAAGGGCTTGCGGATACTAGCCAGAATACGTTGGTTGCCTGGTCCCCAAAGACTTATCTCGCCTAGTATCAGTCGTTATTTCAGCTTTCTTTATGTTCTGCCATTGATACTAAGCCGGCGTTGGTTGTGCCGAGAGGATCTCCTGGTAAGTCATTTAATGCAGAATAGCGGAGGCCCGCCCCCGTGTCGAGAGACGCCCCCCATCACGAGACGATTTCACAATTTAGACCTTCAAGGTCTTCACCTCGTGAACCTATATAATTATAGTCGACGTGTTACTATTCAATAACGATTTCTCTACTAGGAAACTACTCTGTATCAAGAACTACTACGGGGTTGGATATGCTGCCGATTATTTCGTTTAGGCTATAATAGGTAGCTTTAGCTTCACCCCCTTGTTCAGCTGTAATTATAGGAGTTTTCCTAAATTTCAGAGTACTAGAGGGAGAGTCTAGTCCAGAAAGAATATGATCTGAAGTACTAAAGACCCTTTTCGATCCTCAATCCCTCACCCCTCTTCTTTCCCTCGACCTTCTTCCACGCTTATTCCCTTCAGCTAGAACAATGCCTGTCTTTAAACCCAGGCGGCATCTGCGCCGAATGTCTCGACCTCGGTGGATCGCGCAGTTTCCCGCCCGTCTACCGACGACAACTCCGGGTACCAGGGTGCTGACACGGCTGCAGCTCTGTAGTTGCTTTGAACCAGGCGCCGCACGACTTGCAGTACCAATCGATGGTATAGTTTTGGCACATCTCTGGATGGTGTTGTGGCGGAAAGCAGTTGTTGAGTGGCTGCTGCTGGGGAGAAGCGTCTAAACACGCTGACCAGCATGGCCAACTTAGCCTTCACATTAAAGTCTCAAAGCCACTTTGACAGGTAGATCTTACCTATCTCCATGGCCAGCAGCGATTAAACCTTTTCAATTCCCACCTCTGGTGCATAAGACAGAACGGGGCGATCGGCACCGCAATTAGTCAGCACCACCGCTAGTTACTCACCTTTTGTTGGAAGGGCGCGTTGTTGACGTCATTGCGTGTTGACTTGATTGTTAATAGCAATTCTCGTTCATTGGGAATATAAGTCACCTTGAAGCTGGGTGGATCTTATAAATCATAACTCTCAATCCACAACTTCCAATACAGATACTTATCATGCCAACATCCAAAACTATCCACCCTTTCAAGCTCTCAATCCCTTCATCCACTCTCGATGACTTGCAAACACGTCTTCGGTTGACCCGCTGGCCAGACAAGGAGACAGTTACCGACTGGTCTCAGGGCGTTCCCCTTGCAACAATTAAAGAGCTTTGCGAGTATTGGCAGACAAAATACGATTGGCGGCGATGCGAAGTACTGCTCAACTCGTACCCTCAATTCACGACGACTATTGACGGCGTGGAGATTTATTTCTTACATATCCGGTCAAAACACGAGACCGCTCTTCCTGTTGTCCTTACGCATGGCTGGCCTGGCTCAGTTCTAGAATTTAGACACGTAATTGACAAGCTCGTCGACCCTGAGTCTCACGGCGGTTCTCCCAAGGACGCATTCCATCTTGTCATCCCAGCACTCCCGGGCTACGCCTTCTCCAGTAAGCCAACAGACTTAGGATGGGATTATCGTCGCACCGCACGTGCATGGGCTGAGTTAATGCAACGATTGGGTTATGCAGACAGCGGATGGGTCGCGCAAGGCGGCGACTGGGGTGCCCATGTGACCGCAAGTCTGGGCCATCAAGCACCAAAGGGCCTGAAGAGTGTTCATATGAACTCCATATACCTTGAGCCAAAGGTAAAGTTCTGCTCTAACGTACCTGGGCAAGACATCTGCTAATCTGCCTTGCAGAAAGAGGCTCAAATATCATGCCAGGATAAGAAGGGCGAGGAACGAGCCCTGCATCTTGACCGCCATCGGGACAAGGGACATTACGGGTACTACGTTCAGCAGTCAACGAGACCACAGACCATTGGCTATGGGCTTGCTGACTCACCGATCGCGCAGGCAGCTTGGATTTATGAAAAATTCAGAGACTGGTCCCATCACGATGGAAATGTGGAGACGGTGTTCAGTAAAGATGAGATGCTCGACACGATTATGTTGTATTGGCTCTCTAATTCAGGAACATCATCTGCTCGTTATTACTGGGAGTGCGAATTCGACTCAACCGCGTGGCCGATTGATATTCCGGTTGGCGTGAGTTGGTTCTCGGGCGATACGACTTATGGTCCGAGGGAATGGTGTGAAAGGTACTACAAAAACATTGTGCATTGGAACGAGACGGAAAGAGGAGGCCACTTTGCAGCTTGGGAGGTACCAAAACTCTTTGTTACAGAGATATGCGAGTGGGCAAACAAAATCAGGTGATAGGGCATCACGCATGCTCCTGACTTGTGTACTCGAATTCATGTGCTGCATATCGCAATCAGTCGTGTCGAACTCGCTGCTTATAGAAATAGAATCCGCCAAGAGCGCACTCTGTGGGCAGTAGCGAAATGTTTGTAGTGATCTATTTGCTTTGTTTTATTTGAGTTCAGGGAAGTATAGAGAATGTTCAGGAGAACTAAGAAATTGTATAGAAATATCATTGTCGAACTGCAGGATTCAACCGCAATGGATTTTCCAGGCGTTCATTTGTTCTTTCAATGAATTCATGGCTATACTTAGAGCAAAATTCGAGAAGCAGGCTGTTTTTGCGCGATTCTCGGTTAGCATGAGTTCATAAAATAGCGGAGTACGGAGCCACGATATGGTCACGAGTTACAGCATCTGGAAAGCAACTAAAGTCTATTCAGTATCAAGAAAGGCTATCGTGGACTGTGCCATCCATAAAGGTAGTGAAGAGACTCTGTGCCGCGTCGATCCACACGCGTAGTATCCCACGCTCTCAAGCAGATTGCCTACAGTTGCGCGACCACCGAATACCTCTGGGGCTAAAGCAAAAAGCAGTACCAGCTTACCATCTGGATGGCGAGTAGGAATCTACCACGATGGTCTGATGCATGGTGAGCCACTGTGAGCCAGTAGCATTCTGAATGAGGGTGGTTATAACCCACCTAGTCGCGTTGGATCTGTGCCAGCTGCAACTCTATTTCGCTCTCCAAGATGCGCGGGCCGAACCCCAATCAGATGCAACCCCATCAATATAGCTATCTTGCGCTGAAGAGGTCCACCGATGCAGGATGTCAACTCTGTGGCTTCTTCTGGGTAGCCATTGAGCAGGGGTACGGCAACGAATGGAACCGAGATCTTATTCGCGCCGCTCTGTCTCATGTTGCGGAACGATATCCGGGGCGTCAGATCTCGCTTGTAGCTTGGGGTAGTCAGGCCACTCTGCACGGGATACAGGTTGTAACATGGGTGACATTCCCGAGGATGACGACGACAACGCACCCGGGGATCCTACTATGCATCTGAGAACGCTGAGCTGAAGGTTAAAGGTCGACTCATCGAAGTGACGTATAGGCCATTGCACTTGACAGACGATCAGGTTCGAGAGACAGTTCTCTCTATGACCGAGATGCGAGTATCATGCATCAGCTCTAGCACTGATCCCAATAGAGGGTATCCACTTGCAATCTTACGATAGAGCTGGATATGTCAGAGATTACTAGCTGCTGTAAAGTTAAGTGCGGCGTTATAGATAGACGAGTCTTTTTACAACGAAATAAGGTATTTTTTTTTTGGCCCTGAAGGGTAAACACTACTATTAAGAAGACCCATAAAATTATTTTAATCAAAGAACTGTTCATTAAATGTTGTTTGTTTCTAAGTATGACGTGAAGTACTCGTAATCTGTCTCGCTTTGGTGCGTGTCTCGCGTTGCAGGCAATGACGTCAGGGACAAAGCAAACAAAAGACAAAACATGCAAGGTATCGCGGCAAGCCTCGTGCTGCCTCTCACACTGAAAGTGGCCATGGGCCCATACAGATGCTCATGCCACAGATTAATATCGTACGTTAGCTAGCTGTTGCCGATTTCGATCGCCGCCTACAACGTTGTTGGTGTTTCTCTCAGCCTAGCCAAAGTGAACATAATCGGGATCATCTGCCGAGACCTTTGGCAAACGCTGAAGCTCTGCAAGCTCTGCAAGCTCATCTAGATTGCGCGCCAACTTCCGAGCGCGATGTGGACGGCGCGTATTGTCGTTGCGGGTAACTGCTTGAAGGCTTTTATAACTATGATCAGAATGGCCTTTCTTGGAGACACCGTTCTTATGGCTTCGTGGCTCGCCAAGTAGAGATTTGCCCCAGCCCGGGATGGGGGATAATCTAGCTTTGGATTCCTTCACAGTGTTGTCGTGCTTAAAAGCGCAATTCTGCCTTGTGCAATGCTTTCCGTATCGACATGTAACCTCCGAAAGGGGTACGTGCGCGTTATTAGGTTGCCCATAATTTGGAGAGAATGTGAGAGGTACGTATGTCTCTGTTCGCGGAGGGCGCTGTGACCGCCTGTCTGCAGATGGAGAGCCGAACCGGACAGTATCATGGCTCAATTGACAAGCATGACCATTCTTGCAGTAGCCTTGCTTGAAGAAGTAGAAGCACGGAGTGTCCATGGGTATTTCAGATGCCTCATCCCAAGGATGCGTATAGTTGCAACCTGAGCCTCGGCTGCAATTCAGCCCAAACTTGCACTCCCTATGATTTCGGATCTTGGGAGTTGAGGCCGAATTCGCTGCGATGTTTGATTGGTAATGATTGCTAAATTGGCCGACAAAGGGACTGTTCTGTGCCACAAACTCAGCATCAGGAACGGGTAGGCCGTCTGGCCCAATTTCTGTCCGAATTGGATCGAGTAGTGGATTCTGCTTTCGTACGCTAGTCATTGGAGTTGGATCGGGTTCGAACTGCTCAGCGTCCAGGATCTGCTTAGGAAGCTCGTGCTCGGTGTTCAAGGTGGTGTTGCTGTTCATTGAGGCTCCTAGAGACGTGTTCTGGCTGTGTTGTGTGGATATTGAGGAGTTGAGAAAGTCTGATAGTTCAACTGCGTTGGTTCGCTGGGCTTCCTCTAGCATACCACAGATAGCATCCACGCCGGCCTTCAAGTCGGAGAAGTATGTCTTGTTTGCGGAAGACAAAATGTGGGCTTGCAACTGAGCCAGTGGGCGTAGCTGCCAGCCTGTCATGTCTAGCTCTTGTGCTGAGCCGCCCCGGTGTTTTAGCACTGACATGGCACACTGCGCTTCTGTAATGATGTTTGCGTCAAACTGGAGTAGCATGTCGTAATCCTCCAAGCGCTGTTGGGGAAACACAGTCGTGAAATGGTCGCCATGTTGATCCCAGAGGTCAGTCAAGGTTTGAAGACAGCTCTGCTTCGCGGGGACATTGAGCTCGTTGAGCTTGGCTGAATCTATCCGGCCATTCTCAGCAAGTGCCACCAGGCGTTGAAGCGCCTCTCTTTGCAGTTTAGCTTTCATGCGCAATTCATTACGCCAAGCCTCTTTCGCTGCCTGTTCTTGCTGCTGTTTCTCGAGCTGCACTTGAAGTTTTTGCTGCTCAAGTCTTGCTGCTTCGGCTTTACGAAGCTTATTTGCCTCTTCCTCTGCTTGAAGCTTTTTGCGCAACTCAGCAGCTCTGGCCTCTTCTGTCTCTTTCTGCTTCTCGGCGTCTTTAGCCTCGCGAGCTGCGATTTCCTCTTGCCTCCTCGTTTCTTCCATTGCGCGCTCAGCTGCGTCTTCTTCCTCCTTGCGCTTCTTCATCGCCTCCAATCTATTTCTAGCAGCTGCCTTAGCATGCCCTTCACGCTGCGCTGCCTCTCCAGCTTCTTGGTCCGCCTTTTCTTGGGCACATTTTGCCTCTATTTCGGCCTCCCTAAGACGTTGGGCATTTTCATGGTGATCTTGGACCTTCAATTGCCCCCTCGTGGCGTCCTCTTCCTTGGTCCTTTCCAAATGCTGATAAATGGTGGAAGTCTCAGGCATACTATGGTTCGTGAGCTGTTGAAGCTTCTCTTCACTTGTCTGCAGCATGGCTTCCAAGGCGATATTCTTCAGCCGGTCGGGAAAGCCAATTCGCCGCGGAGGCAGAGTAAGCCATCGCTCGATGTCATTGATGCTGTCAAGCACATGGACTAGGACGCGATACTCCTCCATATTGGTGATGCGAGTACGAAGCTGTCGAAGTCCCATGAGCGACAAAGGTGCGTATGGTAGGATATCGTGCCACGTGCTAGCGTCCGAAAGGGCTTGGTGTAGGTTGGAGACCGTATGATAGAGATAGCTGAGCAGTTCTTCATCGACTCGGATGTCAATCGCTAGTGCATCAAGCAGATCCAGTCCACCGTATATGCAACTGTAATCTTCAATGAACTCCTCCGTAAGCTTCGCGCTATCCACTAGCTTTAAAGGGGCTCCGCGGGCGAGAAGAGGGAGAGTTATTCGAGCAATTTCGATATGTCTCACAATTTTGCCCGACTTGAGCTCCTCGAGTATCTTGATGAAATTCTCTTTCAAGACGTCTGCGTTGACTTCGGAATGTTTGGCAAGGCCGGACTCACGTTGGCGTGTCGCATGAGCATGGTAGCACATGCCAGCCATATACTGCACCCCATTAGTACTGTTTGCGGTATTGAAAAGCGCCTTACCTTAACGTTGTACGCATCTTTGTGCAGGCAGCGCTTCTTGAAGGGTACTTCGTGGCTGACGTCAATACTAGCGTCCTACATTGTGTCAGGTTATCAATCATAATATCAGATGTAGTGACCGGTGAGCGCATACGGATTTCAGGTTGTCGGTTGATATGCATGACGCGCGCTTCCTCTTTACACCTGATGACGACAGAGAAGACGTCAGGGGTGCGGTGCTGTCGGAGGTGGAGGGCAGAGTCATAGCTGGTGTGATGGAGGAGCTGTGTGCTCTCGGCATCGTGACTTGACAGCGATGGTAGTCGGGTGTTTTGTTGAGATGCGATCAAGGTCTTCAACCGTGCAGGAGGTTGATGGTTTAGGAAAACGGTGGGGAGGTGGGTCGAGCCTCTGTGGGCAGCATTGTGCGCAGTCGAGACTAGAAGGACGGGAGCTATACCAGGTTTAGGCAATTTTAGGAGTGAATGAGAATTCGAGGGAACTTGCTGTGACTTCTGGAGTGAAGGGTCGATGAGTTGATGAATAATTCGTACAGTAGGGAAGTGGAACTATGCAAAAGACAAAGATGCGTATCTGAATAGGGACAATGCACAAGAGAACGATAATTCTTTCAGCTTTTGTTGTCGCTGATATACAATGTTCGGGCTTCAAAGGGAGCCAGGTACTTTGTCAATGAGCACGTTTCCTCGCGCAGGAGACACATAGACACAGCTGCAAGAAGGGAAAGCATGATATGTGGCGTATAGAGACGGTACAATGGATAGTACATGGCTAGTACGTCAATAAGAAGGAAGTGAATGAGTGAAAAGCTAGTTCGTTCAGGAACATGATGAGAAGGATTGCTTGACCATCAAGCGCAGAGGGTAAAGACCACGATTTAAATGACATTTCACAAGCACCGTCGAGTAGGCCAAAGGTTCTTTCCTCTCCCTCATTTCTAACCCCGCGCTGCTCCTTCCTCTTCTCTAGATAACGTGACGCGCGAGGACGGCATTCGCATCCGTAACCTGAGCATATCTCACAGTTCAAGATTCTCTCTTCTCCATCCTCCCTCAATGGTGCAATCACTTTGTAGCATTCTCCCAGTGCTGGTTCGCGAGCGATGCTGATGCGTGAAAGGGACGCTCGTCTGTGTGCCTCGTCGTCATAACCGCTTTACCAGCCTCAAGGGGCTGCTCTTGGGCAATCTTAAAGTCTGAGACATCAACGTGACCGTCCTTCTCAATTCAGGTAGTTCGATTGGCATTTCCTGGACCGCCGTTCTTAGGTGCACTGAGAGCTCAATGGCACGCCTTCAATTATGCCACTACGGCGTAGCGACGAGCTGGCCGTTCACGCGTAATTCTGGCTACATGCCACATTAGGACATATAACCGGGGGAAAACACAGTTTGATCAGTTGGGTGTCAGCGCCTCAAATTAGGGTAAATTCTGTCACGACGATATATCTTTAGAGAAGCAATGAGGTTGAGAGAAGAGGCACTCTGCGCGTGGAGTCGGCTCGCTAGGCGGGCTGCCGGTTCGTCAGTGTGGCCTGTGCGCAGAGGCGCCTGGCCATCGGAAATGTGGTAAACCACAACGAAGACTAGAAATTTATCGAGGTCATCGCGAGTTATCGATCCAATGCCTGATTATACATCGGGTAGCAATGAGGAACCCGGTAGCTTGCATATCCTGCCGAAGCGCGAAGCAGAAATGCATCCATGAAGACCACCCGCCTTGCGACCGTTGCAAGGCTTCCGGCAGAGCTGAGCTCTGTCAATTCCCCGCCCCAGGAACCAGTGCGATACATCGAAAGCCCAAACGCCCGCGGCCCTCAGAGGATGCAGGAGAGACGCCGCCCTCGAATACTGCGGATACAGCCGCTGTCGCGCCCCAGCAGGCCCTATACCGCCGACACATGCCGAGCGGCCTCAGTCCCACCAATGCCGCTGCACAAGCCCTTTCGCCGAGTGCGGCATCGTCACTCCTCGATGGCCTTGACCCATTCGACCTGCTCACCGACGAGGTGAAGAACAGCTATCTCCGCTGCTCATACAAATGGAGCTTCCACCACACCCCGACGCTGCTGCTGCGCATACGCGATCGCACGCTGGAGCCATGGATGGCATGGGCGATGCTGGCGCTGGCGATACGGTATGCCACTGGTCCATGTCAGGTACTCAATTGACTTTCTGACGCGCTGTAGATTCGTGAAAGACCCGCCAGCGCCCTTCAACACGCAGACTGAGGCTAGCAATGCCTTCGCCGCCCACGCTCGTCAGATCCTCCAATCCGACCTCGAGACGCCCTCCATATCCCGGGTCCAGGCCCTGTTGATGTTAACAGGACACGATTGGGGAGCGGGCAATGGGCGTCGTGCGTGGATCTATCTTGGAATGGCCATACGGCTGGTCGAGGTCATGGACTTGACGCAGGAGCTCAAGGTGCCAAGGAACCGCATGCCCACGCGCGAGGAGTTCATCGACGCTGAGGTGCGCCGACGGACAGCGTGGACTTGCTTCCTGATGGACTCGCTATTGAGTGGCGGCAAAGGCCGGAAAAGGTCTCTGGCAGCTGCGGACATGTCCATACAGCTTCCTTGCGAGCGTGAGAGCTTTGTTTTTGGGGAGCCCACGTGCACCGAGCAGCTCGATAGGACAGTGCGGATGCCACCGGTGACGCTCCCAGTCGGCGAGATAGGCATTATTGGGTATAGCATGCGTGCTGCCAACATCTGGGGCAAGGTTGCGCGGTGGGCATGCTCTGAGGACCTGAAGACCGAGCTCCCGTGGTCGCGCACTTCGCAGTTTCAGCAGCTCATCTACGAGCTTGAGGACTGGAAGAACTCCTTGCCTCAGCGTCTACAGTACGACTTATTCACCCTTCACAGTCACAACGCCGTCGAACAAGGCCAAGCTTACTGCTATATGCACTGCATATATTTCATGTCCTACATGTTCCTCCATCGCGCCTACTTACCTGTACTGGGACCACAGCAGAACGGTGCTGGCGCGGATGAGACACCTAATTCGTACAACGAACACAAGGACATGTGGAAGAGCTGGCAAAAGACATCGCGCAAAGAGCTGTTCCGAGAGTCAACCATGGTCCTAGAGATGCTCGAGGAAATGCGCACATTTGGCGTCTATTTCCTCCGTGGTCTAGTCCCGTGGATAGGCTTTACCATATATACAGCAGTCGGCGTGATGCTGTACTCCTTCAACTTTCCTAGTGGCGACGACGACCCGCGGTGGCGCGAGAAAGCGCGGGAGTGCGTGATCCAAGGATGCAAATTCTTGAAGGAAATGAAAACGCAATGGCCCATGGCTGAGACTTGGGTGAGTATCGAACTGTGTCCCTAGTCAGGGGCCAAACTTATGATGTTTAGTTCGAGACCATCAAGCGCATGCAGGCATACTATCGCTCCGTCCTTGGTCAAGATGCACCCGCCTCACCTGAAGAACGACAGGCACTTCGACGCGCCATGATCGACTACGGTGCGTTGCAGCCATCGCCAGTCCAGAAGCCCACAGAATCATCGAAGCCACCAGATAGCAGCATTGTTCGGACCAGTATATCCCCAGCTCAGCAACAGCACTCCAATGCATGTCTCCAACTCATTTCTATTTTTTTTATCAATTGTACTAACTCTTAGACCAGCTTGGTACCATTACCGCGACACTATCAAATCAGACCATGATAAGTCCTCCCACATCGACACCAACGCCCAACGGCTTTTCGTCATCATTCTCATGGAATACACCGCACACGATAGCGCCACTGGAAGCGGACGAGACATTTAATCTCGACTCATTCGATTTGACCAACGCTGAGTTAGAAGAGATGATGATGAATGCCACGCAGGAGTTTTGGGCGAGTTTTCCTGGTGAGGTGGGTGTCGGGTACCAATGATAAGGTGTTGACATGAATAATGACTTGACGTCTTTCGCTAAGGTTTACAAAAGCTATAATATAGTCATAATCTTGGAGTGTGAGAAGCGGATGATAAAGGCTTCTATGAGAGCCATTCAAACGAGCATTCGATACGGAACGACCGCTCCAGACTCGGAGGGATGTATGATCCATGTACAAGATAGTTACGCTTGAGCTTAATCAACAAGCCTTTAACACTTGTACCGCACGCTTTGGTACCATGCTCTCCTCCATCATAGTAGTTATTCAATACAACCAATCACAGCTCAAGTAGACCACATCCTCGGCTCTTTCCACACTACTTCCCCAACCTAGACCCCGCAGCACCCACTAATGCCTAGTATACCGTCGGGAAACTGACACCACTACCCAAAAAACTTGCTATCTCTTGATTCCTATTCGAAGACCAATCTCTACTAAGTGCACTGAAATCCCTACCACTGAAGTGACTGTTTGGACACGAATCGAGAATCCCGATATCGGCCGCGGATCTATAGACGAGCAGCGTACATCCGTACGAGATGCGAATGCATGAATCATAACACGCGTATCGAACTTTCAACGTCGAACTCCGGAAACCTTTCATCTCGAACATTATATAATACTTGTCTTTGGCGAGGTCTTTATTATATTCCAACGATAGTTTTACTTTGTATAACTGGGTCAATACCTGCTATCCCGCGATCCAACAACGATGGGCGTCTTCTATGAAACTATACCGAATAGCTTGGTGCCATGGATGCTCGAGCAAAAGATGCTTTGGGTGTACGTAATTCGCTTCCTCGTCTCTCCTCTCATCTGCGGATTCCCAATTTTTCACCACCTCAAAGTCCGCGCCCTAAAGTTTTACCATGTCATTATCTCCACGGTTCCTGCTTGCTGACTCTTATGTAAAGCGGTACTGCACCCCTATCAGGCTCTGGACACATCAACATCTCTCCCAAAGGTGGTCAGGAATTCGGCGTCATTGATGAGCGGACCTTCTGGTATATGGACCTAACGGGTAGCGGAGTCGAGACGCATGCACATTTATATGAGCCAGGAAATGGACGGATATGTGTCATGGTAAGTCCATCCCAAATCCAGCAATGCAGCAAAGAAAGAGAGATGGAAGCGACATAATCACACCGTCAAGAGATGACTTCAACAAAGAGAGAGCAGGATTAGAAGTCACAATCTTACCACTAACCTCCTACAGTTCATGGCCTTCGACGGGCCCCCACGCATAGTCCGCATCTGGGGCGACGGACACCCGATCGAAAACGGCACCCCCGAATTCGACGCCTTCGTCACCTCCCGTAAAGTAAAAGTGATCCCGGGATCCCGCAGCATCATCACCATCAACGTGCACCAATGCGCTACAAGCTGCGGTTTTAGCGTCCCATACTACGACTTCAAAGGCCACCGGCCCATTCTCGATGACCACTTTGCTAAGAAGGAGGCAAGGTACCGCGCCGGCAAGGAGGAAGAGAGTATGGATCGGTATTGGGCGTGGAAAAGTCAGTTGAGTATTGATGGGTTGCCCGGGATGAAGAGGGGGTATGAGTTTGCGCAGAAGAATGGCGTCAAGCCGTTGAAGAAGATGGTTGGGCCGTATGCGCCTAGTGCGCCGCGGATGAATGCGTCGAAAGTTGTTCCTGTTTACCTGGTGTTAGTGCTGTTGTTGGGGATTGTTATTGGTGGTGCTATGGCGATTGCGGTTGTCAGCTATGAGGGACTATACACGGTGTAGAATACGGGTACTAGTTGTGGATTGGGGGCAATCAGGGAGCTGGTGTGACTCGTGTTGAGCAGGCCCGGCTGGAGCAACGTAAGGGTGATCGTTGGAGGTGTACGGCGTTTCGGGCACTCGGTGATCAGCATGTCTCGTCGAATTTGACGTCACACGAGTTGGATGGCACTAGAACCTCAGCCCTTGCTTCTTGGTGGCCGTGATAGTTTTCAGGACGATTCTATTGTGATATCATAGCCCCAGTTCAGTCATTTGATGTGTGGTGAGAGCTAATGATCCGCAAAGACCACTCTTCCTCTGCGCAGATCTGCGCCGCTAGCACACATAACTGTACTTTGCACATCTAGACGTCTCTTGCACTCTCTTTGCACGTGCGTATATGTTTTTGCGCGAGCATTGTGCTCTCATACACATCGAGTTGCGTTGTTCATTGACGATGATGACTTTGCGCCTTGGCTAGGGGGGTTTCTTCGCAATGTCTGGAGAGATAACCCGGGTGTGCGATACCGCGGAATAGCCAGAGATCGTAAACCCCACGTCATGATCGCTTGAAGATCATTGTGCTGTCTATCATTGAGATAGAGGATGCGATAGCTGAGAATATCGAGTGGATCTGGCAGCTGTGATCTCTCGATGGAGTTAGTATATCTTTAGGGTGGGTGGGGAAGGCATTAAGGTTGGCGCGTACCCAGTGCTGAAGGAAGATTGGACAAAGCCGGGGGAGCGTGTGGACTACTTCGTATTCTACCAAGTGAGGCGGCGATTTATAGTCAGCATACACTCTTGGCAAGCGCCGCACGATTTACGCCATGTTATGAATACGCATGCCCAGCTTTTGGATACGAAGTCTGAAGTCCGAAGCCATCGCTGCATCTGTGTCGCGGAATGTTCCACGGGCGAAGAGTGGGTATGCAGAGGATGCAAATCGTGGACATGCGATGGTGATGGAAATGATGAAGATGAAGATGACGAAGAATTGTTGGGCAGCTGCATCTCTAACGTCAGTGTTGCGATATATGAGGAAGCGAATAGGAGTGGGGACTCGAAGGTGCGGCACAGCGTTGGTGCGATGAGCAGCACTTTCCTGATTCGACGAAGCCTGGCCACATGTCTCTCCGTCGCCTGTTGCCGCCTCTCGAGTTCCAAAGCTTCTGATATGACACTCCAATCTATGGCTGTGATACGCACGCCCGCTTGACCAGTGATGACACGCAGGCATGTCTGCCTCGGCGCCGTTCTGCTGATTCGATATAGACTCTTGAGCCGCGAACGACCCCAGGGCACTCCTGGTACCCCGCCGATTGGTGAACCGACAGCGCGGACTACTCAAGGCCAAGCATCGCAGAAAATGACTTCTTCCACGGCCTACCCAGGGCCCACATGATAATCCGTAATCATCTCTCTTGGACGACGAATTAAGGTATCTCACGTGTCATGTTAGCGCGGTTCCTGGGCCGAGAACTGTCTCCACTTGCGTCGTCCCGTCTTACGATCTTACTCTTCTTAGTGTACCGTTTCCTCGCAGTTCGTAACCACGAGGCGCGGAGTAGCCGAAGGCCTAGCCCACGACTTGCACACAATCGCAGACAGGCGATTCTCAATATCTACAATTCCTCGTCGTGGGAGTACTTCGCTCTGTGTGCGTTCATCTGCGTCGACGATGCAGCCTTGGGCCAGCCACCCGCAGCCACGATGCTTCTCTGGCCCGCCACGCCATGCTTCGATTCTTGTTTCTAGCACCCATGCGCGCCATGCCATCGGCGCACCTTCTGTGAGCTACAGCACGGCGAGATGCGATACATTATGTCGACATGCCGGCCTTACCGATTTCCAGGTCGTAGGGGCGAACCAGACGTCGCAGGCTGAAATTTGTGAATGGATCTCTGCCCTGATCCGAGCGTTCGTCCTTCTGTATCGAGCTTCTCGAAGGCGTAGGGCTATTGGCTAAGCACCCAAGCTTTGCCGCCATTATCTTATGTTTTCGGTTAAGAGACCGCAACGGCCCATTTTGCATGGAACCCAAGGCGCGCTACGACGGCTGCCAAGCGTCAAGCTCCTTCTTTGTTGGTCGACTAATAATCCTTCTGGAAGGGCCTGAAGACATCGAATCTCCGTCGAAAGACGGTCGCACGACACGATTACCCGCAAATAACCGCAGTGCCGCAGCGAATGGCGCGCAGGGATCGCGATAGCATGTGTGAGGGCTCGTATCGCGCCTGACTGCTGCATAGTAGCGAAGCACATCGACGTTAGGGGCGCTCATAGCGTGTGGCTGCCGGGGTGGTGCGGGGGAGTGATAGTCGGCTGTTTTAGGCAGGAGCATGTAGATGAAATGCAACGTTGGCGCCACGTCGAATAATGCCAACTCTTATCTTGGAGGCCCGCAAGCTCTCTTGTGTCGCAGCTTGCCAGTGGTTGTCAGTCACTTGGCGAGGCTTGAATCGAACGTTAGGCCTCGGCCATTAGGTGCTAATGGAGCATCGCGCAGCAGCTATCGGGCACGCTCCGGCGTCGTTTTGGGTAGATGAGCCGCGGTGGCAAGTGAAGTGCTGATGGGCATGTTCGTGAAGGAGTCCATATGGGCGACGCACCCTGGTCGCGGCCATCGCGCCTTCCTGTTCGAGCGGCAGGCGTACAAGCACAACACTGGACCCGTGATTCGCGTGCTCAAATTAAATGCACCATCACCCTCATCACTTTGCTCCTCGGGCTTCTCCTCTTCTCTGTCGCACCCCCATAAATCCCCCCTCGCGCCGCTCGCTGTAGCACACCACTCCGGTCCTCGACTGTGCCAACTTCAACTCACCTCGCGCCCACCATGCCTGTCGGCGACGACAACGTCCTCGTAAGTCATGCGCCGCATTGCCATGAACCGCAGCTCTCTCTGCACCCAGATTGCTAACTCGCCCCGCAGCAAGTGACTGGCTTGGACCACGCTCTGGTGGATCGCTCGGGCGACCCAGAGCGCAAGAACCCAGAGCTCCACACCACTGGGCCGCCAACCTATCTGCATTCTGAGGGCAAGGCTGGCCTCCAGGAGCACTACCTCAGCGACTCTGAGGAATTCCCAACCGACGAGGAGCTCGTCACTCTCCGCCGTGTCCCAGCCCAGATCCCATGGAAGATCTACACTGTAAGATAATCGGCTCCATTACACGTGACACAGTGCTTACTTTTCATCTGTAGATTGCCTTCGTCGAGCTCGTTGAGCGCCTGTCTTACTATGGCACCATTGCCGTCTACTCCAACTACATCGCCAAACCCCTGGTTACGCCAACGGGAGCTGCTTTGGATCCCGATTCCGATGAGGCCCAGCCAGGTGCCCTCGGTATGGGAAAACAGGTTGCCTTCAGTTTGACTACTTTCAACGCCTTCTGGGTCTACTGCTGCCCGCTTCTCGGCGCCTGGATTGCTGATACCTATCTTGGTCGCTTCAAGACCATCGTCTATTCCGTCATCGTCGCTGAAATCGGTCACATCATCCTCGTCGCTTCCTCTGCACCATCCGTCTTGGCGAAGCCGAACAGTGCCCTCGCTGCCTTCATTGTTGGTTTGATCATCATGGGTCTCGGAACTGGCACATTCAAGCCGAACATTTCGCCTCTCATTGCTGAGCAGGTTCCCCAGGAGAAGATGCGCGTCGAGACTACCAAAAAAGGCGAGCGGGTCATTGTTGACCCCGCTGTCACCGCGACCCGCATCTACAACTGGTTCTACTTCTTCATCAACATCGGTGCCTTGGCTGGCCAGCTCGGCATGGTGTACGCCGAACGTTATGTCGGCTTCTGGCTAGCTTATCTGATCCCGACCGTAATGTTTATTATCTGCCTACCAGTTCTATGGATTTGCAAGAAATTTTACGTTCTGAAGCCACCGAGCGGAAACGTCATGGGACCCGCCTTCAAGTTGCTCTTCAAGGCTCTCGGAAACGGCCTCAGCCCAAATCCTATGAAGACTTGGAAGAACTGGAATGACGGAACTATGTGGCAGAACGTTAAGCCTTCGCACTTGGGTGCCAACAAGCCCAAGTGGTACACTTTCGACGATGCCTGGGTTGACGAAGTCGCACGTGGTTTCGGTGCCTGCTCTGTCTTCTTCTGGGTTCCCATCTTCTGGCTTGCCTACCGTCAGATGGACTCCAACTTGACCCAGATGTGCTCTACCATGTCTCTTCACGGTGTACCCAATGACGTTCTATCCAACTTGGATCCTATTGCGATCATTATCATTGTTCCCAGTAAGTCTGCGCGCTTTAACACCATCCACTCATTTACTAATATGCCCCATAGTCATGGATTCTCTCGTCTATCCTGCGCTCCGTAAGCGAGGCATCAGGTTCACCCCCATCAAGAAGATCACTGCTGGTTTCATCCTTGGATCCTTCGCCATGGTTTGGGCTGCTGTTCTGCAATACTATGTCTACAAGACTTCAGGCTACTATGACAACCCAACCGACGATTACAAGTCCCCCATCAATGTCTGGGCCGTTACCGGTGTATATGTCCTCATCGCCACGTCCGAGATCTTCGCGTCAGTGACAACACTCGAGTATGCCTTTACGAAGGCACCGAAGAACATGAGGTCTCTCGTCCAGTCCGTCCAGCTGTTCACCACCGCTTTCTCCGCTGCGCTTGCTCAGGCGTTTACTCCCTTGACCGCCGATCCTCATCTCGTCTGGAACTACGGCGCTGTAGCTATCATCTCCTTCAGCACTGGTATCGCTTTCCACTTCGCGTACCGCCGTATGGACAAGGAGGAAGACAAGCTGAACTTGCTCCCCACAGGTCATCTCGGCACGGAGGCTCAGCACCACGATGTCGAGAGGCGCGTGAGCGTTGCTACTGAGAGGCGCAACAGCCTTCCCACCAACGAGAAGATCTAGAGAGATGAATCAAAGTTCACATCAGTTGTCATCTGATTGTATCTGAACTCATCTACCTATTTAGACCTCTCCATGCTGGTCCACTGCTAAAATATTAAGAGTAGGCGGCTTTCAATGCAGAATAGCCTGCTCATTCACATAATGCATTCACTTTCACAAAATTTTGCTCTTGATTGCTGTTATGATTCACACTTGGTCAAAACAATCGCCAGTTTTTTGGTTCGCTTTGTAGATGCATTGATACCCCCGTATGGATGAGGAAGCAGTACGATCACGTGACAAGGCTAGTCTACGTCATATGCGAGCACGCAATCTGAGCAAGACCTCACCAGTCTCTCTCCTCATGCCGAATCAAGTATACTATATAGACTCGTGATGAATTTGATTAAGCTTGTTGGAACTCTTCCACTTCCTCTGGCACGCATATATCCCTCTTGACCTGATACAGACTAGATCTCTACATGTGGAGTGTAGTGCTTTCGGAATTGTGATGGGACAGCTGCTTCAAGTTATAGATAAGGCCACAGCGAATGATCGGTCCATCAACTACCTTGACTCTGCAGCTGCAAGTCTCAGTCTCAGCAGTGACAACACAAAAGATATCGCCGGTCTTGGAGCGCCGTCACTCGTCAAATGGATCCGTGACCGCAACATGGGTGCTTTCGACGTCAATTCGGCATATTCCGAAGGCGCAATACGAGAACCGCATAGGGACGTCAGCGGCTGGAGTTGACGTCGAGTAAGCAATGGAAATTCTTATGATCGACGGCTTCCATCGTATAATTATGCAGTGCTCAGGAATTTGTCAAGTGGATTGTATATTGATCTGCACTGCAGTCACGAGGCGGTGCAGTGCGTTGTGTTCGTCAAAGCCAAGATGGGTTCCGGATCGATAATGCGCCACATAGCCTTGTGAAAATATTTAAGCTCAAGGCATTTTGCTTTGAGTATATTTAGTTTTCTTTTTATTCCTACGTTGGTTAGCACGTACAAATACCCGAGTCCAGTTATCTTACCTAGAGTATATGTGCACAAGTGCTCAATATTCTACAAAGTTCGTTTCCTCTTTGCAATCATGAAGCTGTGGAGGGGCTGGCGATCATGCGATTGCGCTTGGCGGGAGCAAGGCGTAGCGAGTAGATTCCAAACAAAGTAATACATGGCGAGGGCGTTTTCAGCTGGACCATTCAGCCTATCACGTGGCCAGACCCACGCTCTCTGCGTCTAAGCCCCGTGTTGGGCAGACACTTCCGTTTCCTTGTTCCTGTTTGCGCGCAGAGCCTTCAAAGGCTGTAGGTGGTCGTCAAAATTGTAAGAGCTGGGTATCGAGCCTGGGATTATCGGGTCGCATCACGGCAAGCGAGTATCGTCGACTTACGAATTGACAGTGTTATCGCTACTTCTGATATTCTGCAGACGGATCTTTTCCCTCATTTTCTTTTTCAAATGTCGCCGTCTGAGTTCCCAGCTAAGTCCAACTGAGAGAAATACACATACCAAGGGTATAACAATCTGTATGATGTCGCCCTTTCCCAAGCCTGACTTGTTCCCATCGTCCGAACTGGGAGAGTTTGGGGCCAAAGGAGAGGATGAAGCCGTGCCAGAAGATCTAGATGGGCCGTTGAATGTTGTGGTAACAAGTGTCGTGGATGGTGGGTTTACTGCGCTCGTAGTCGGTAGTGACTGGCTTTGGCTAGGAGGCTGAACATTTCCTAGCCATGCCGTCAGACCCACGCTCGATGTACGACGATGGAAGAGGCAAAAGTAAGACCAAGTGTGAGGAGGTATGCACTGGGTTTTGGAAGTTTCGTACCTGGAGCCGAGGACAAGTACACAGTGGCAGTTGGTTTGGACGTGAACAACGTGACCGTGCCTGGCCCTTCTGGTCCTGGCACTGGTTCAGCCGTCGGGTTGACTAAGACGGTAGCTGGTCCTTTGGAATCGCAGTATCGATCGTAGATACTGACGCCGATGGCATAGTCTTGACCATCGCTACAGGTTTTGTAATACGTCTCGATGCAAGATGCGAGGTACGACGAAACGTAGGGTCGAACGTTGTCCTTGCATAAGCATGCATCTGAATTTGCGCAGCCTACTGCATTCCAGAGAGTATCACCGAGAACCCCGTCCATACAGTCTTGAACGCAGTTCCGCTCGTTTACTAGTTCTCGATCGCTGCCGAGGGTGACTTCCTGCGTGGCTTTTTGGGGAAAGAAGAGTGCCACTATGACAAGGGTATGGAGCATCCTAAACCGCCAGCTCATGCTGAGCTGTGCGAAGGACATTTCGGGGGGTCGTGGTTTGAGATTGCGGTCAGTTCTTCTCTTAAGTTAGTAGCCCCGAAATATGATCAAGAAAATTATGTTGCAAGAGGACTGCGAGGAGGACACCCCATAAATGCTAACGGGCTGTACAAGCTTGGTGACCAGGCTGCAGGCAGCTTTCCAAGGGATGTTTATGTCTACTGTCGAGGCTGAGGCGAGGCGTATTGGGGAATCACGCAAATGGTACTTATAAGCGATGCCTCCAGCCGAGTCCCGAGCCAACCGCAACGTCAATGTAGCGAAACGCTTGGTCTGTACGCATGCACTCAGACAGTAAGTGGTCGTCTCCTGCGCTGTTCTAATATTACCGAACCTATACTTTTACGATACTTTGAATCAGATCTTGCGTAATATACTCTTACTCTACATCTGCGTTGGATGGTCTCTATAAGCAATCATACAAATACTTCATTATAGAGGATCATTCTGGATTGCCAAGGCACTCACAGCCGTTTAACGACTTGGCGTACACGTATCTCGCGTGGGCTGCATGGTCACTCTCATGCGACTCTTGTGCAAGGCTGAGTGCGCCTTATCAGCCCATATCTTCGCATGACCGACTGGACATCTTCGAGCATGGGATCAAGCCTTGGTGGCCATTTGTAACGTACTAGACAGGAGTGCAACTTCGTGCCGCTTCACCCCACCAAAACTTCCCTATTTACAGTTTTCCACAACTATATCTGTGTCTCAAATAGCTATTACTTAGGTTATAAGGAGATGACTATCTAGACTATATATATAGTTTCTTAGAAATCCCTTCTAGAGCACTGGCCTCACCACAGTGCAATGTCATACACTGGACCCTCCATAAAGCTTATGGAGTAGAAGTGAGCATATAAGATCAACAATGAATTACGTTTAACCTCTCTGTGAAATTAATATCTGTCTTGCATGATCTACAATATGGCTATACATTGAAATCATCGATCTTTGGATATTATACAATGGTTCGGCCGACATCGAACAGTGCAAACACTTGTAATACAGACGAAGGATGCATAAACCTTTCAGGTATCCACTCGAAGTCGGGCGTGTCATACTTTGTTGATATTCAGGATTTGGATATCTATTTAGCAGAGCCAATGACCTGCTTTTACGTTTGAGAAGATCGAAGAGACGTTAACGAATACTTTCTCCGATACGTGTCTGACACTCGTGCTTATGACTAAGCGCCTGCGTCGTCTTTGTGGTATTGGCTCAACGCTCAGTACTATAAAGGAAAGATATAGCTTTGATCGATGCCGATGGTGGCCATAAACACTATTGAAGATTGTATACAATGTTAGACAAGGCTTGGCTTATTACATTTTGTTGCATCGGGCCCATATATACCCCTGTTGCCTGGACTCTACCTCCACTACTTTCCCTTGCTGCGTTGTGTTCCAAACGATTAGATGATATCGTGTCCCTGTCTTATTATGAAGTCCTTTTTAAGATACCTGTATATAGTGGGACTACTCCATACGAGCATAGACACGTTGCTGCAGAAGCATGTTTTCTGTCGACCTTTGAACGACGGAGCATAATACATACCTACGATGTCTGACTGGGAACATTCAAGTCAAGTTGGTTTCACTTGGGCTCTGCTAAATATCCACAATATTTTCATTAGCCCTTTAACACTTGTAAGCAAGCAAAGCTAATGCTTGGATACATCGTGTTAATGAAGAGAGGTCGCTCTTCTTGGTGGGAGTCTATGGCTACATTGTCTCGTTCCATCCATTGGCAACTTACCTCGGCCCTCGACTCCGAGCGGCAAGTAATATCCCATATTTAGTTTGGGCGGCACAAAATCAATGAAGCTCGGTACTAAATGTGCTTCTTTGGTGCATATATCCTGCGTTTTGTGTGTGCTAGATGTTTGTGAAGGAGAGGCAAGATGGAAAGGCTGTGAGCGCCACTTCGACGGGGCTGAGCAGGCGGGGTGGGGCTGTGATGCATATTGCACTAGTTCCACATGCATACACATGAGACATGTTCACATGTTATTGAACCAATGCAAGAGAAAACGCCTGCTGGCAGCTTGGAAACAGAAGCGGTAGATAGACTTCGATAAACTATGTTGAAGTGAGTACTATTAAGCAGAGCCTAGAGGTGTCAAACGACAAGCCTCTTGATTCTGGAATAAGTTGGTGTGCAGATTGAGTTTAATCAAGCGAGGCTAAGGGCATTAGGAGCCAACACCGCACAAGACTAGTGTGAAGACTTATGAAGTATTCCAAAAGAACCGTTGGACTACACTACAAATGAGTATCCAACCAACAGAGAAGAAGCTATCGCAGCGTATGATATGCTCAAGCAGGCGGGTAGTGGGTCACCTGTAATCATAGGTTTTGGGGCGGGGTTTCTTGGCATCTATTCTAGGCCTGCGAAATGGCCCCCAATTGGTTAAGGCGCACAAGGCGCACAAGGCGCACAGGATTTAGATTGGTTTCAGCTACGACGGAACCAAATACACATGTAACAAGGTGATATAATACCTCTTCGTTCGCCGTCGATATAGCCTTTTCCTCACCCATGCGCCACCAGTCACTCGTGTTCATGTCGCAGACTCCTGAAAGTGAACCGCCGGTTGATCGGCAATTGCCCGAGAACCAGGCCAGTCATGATGGGGACCGCGAAACTCAGCCCTTACATCCCGAAAAAGAGAGCCACCACAAGCAGACTAAATATCACAAACATGCCATGTTCCTTCTTATCGTGTACATTCCCTTGATTACGATACCGTGGGTATTGACATGCATCATGGCACGGCGACCATTGACTGCATCGTCATTCTACATTCAGGTCGGTCTATCTAAGGCAGACATCTCGAAGTTCAACGGATGGATGACTGCGGTTAACGTCTTCAATTCCATCGCCAGTGTGATCACAATTCCTGTCTTGTCTGCTCTGGTCGCGCAAGCCGCAGCAGTGTATAGTCAGAGACATCAAAATACTCAGGCGTTTCATCTCAATCACCTGATTGCATTGGCAGATCGCGGTTGGACAAACCCATCGACCCTAAAAAGGTCTTGGACATGGCGGCAGCGCGGATCAAAAGGGGTTCGTAGTTTTCTTTACTTGGCTGCCGTTGTAATATTGCTAGGTAAGTGTTTGAAATGTGTTGCGATTATTTATTGACCCTGCTAGGTTCGATTCAACAGCCGATTTATCAAGTTTTAGTGCCCATGGAAACTATCTCCGTCGCATCCTGCCAGGACGCAAAGTACATGCGATATGCAGTATTCAACGATTCAAAGACAGCCGCATGCTCATATAAGAAAATTCCACCTAAGATCATAGGGTGGGATATTGAACCGGCAGAGATGAACCGAATCCCACACAATGCTATGTTCCAAAAGCTTACCGCAGATCTTGCCGTCGTCTCATTGAACGACGTGAGAACTCATCTCTGGACCAACAAATCGAACCCCGAGGCGGACAGACAAGCACTTAAGAACTTGTATAGCGAGTCTTTTGTTGCAAGCTTAGATCAAGGTACGACAACGGGCGTACTACGAGAACACATCATGCGTTTAAATTCATCAGTCAAATGCGATCGCATCCATCGTTCTCAGTTTCCTTCGCATTGTGACGGAGAAAATCCGTTTACGATATCCTTCTCGCACAGCAACAACTTCACGCGTGTTTGTGTGCCAGGAACATTCGGGGTGTCGCCATGGACCATGTCCCGAAACCGCCAAGATATCACCGAGGAACTTTATCTTGATGTGCTGGAAGAAGCAAAGAGAGATCTAACGAGTAATTATACCCTTCACTGCACAGCTACCACGACCCGTGGATACTTTGAACTAGGCAACTACCGAAACAACTACACTTGGGGTCCCCTTCTTGAAAGCTGGCCTAGCCCAGAAGAAATGAAGAACGAGTTCAATGACTTTATTCCTGGACTGTCTAGTCAAGATAGACAAATCCCCTCAGCATTGTAAGAGCTACGCTTCAAGATAAGATTTCGCGAGCTAAACTAGCCTAGCGACAATATTACTTTACCGACTGTCTGGGAAGACGATTGGCTCGGCAATATGTATTCCGATGAGTGGACTATTTCTGGCCCGTTAACTATGGCTGCTGTTGCTATCTTCGGCAACAAATCTTTTTTCGACTCCGCAATATTAGCGTGGAATGATACATTCAACCAAAATGATACGAACAAGCTGCCCTACAAGTCAATTTGTAACACTGTGCCATTCGCACGCTTAGACGTTAACGAATACGACAAGGACAAATTCCCGGGATGCTATGCATATGCGGAGATGAATCTGTCATGGCAAAGTGTGAAACAATATCTTTCCACTTGGTTACTCGGTTTCAACAATACGCAGACTGCAGCCACGGCGTTGTCAACCGCTGTGTATCTAGCGAACGAAGCTGTCCTGACGATGGATCAATGGAATACCGAATACACTGGCAACGATGGCTACTACTACAGACGTGCTGGCCGCACGATCTACGCCGGCATTGGTGCGACCCTACATAAGCCAAAGCTATCTGTTGGTGCGACCGCAACAATCACCTCGATCTTGTTCCTGCAACTGATCGGACTGGCTCTGCTAGCCTGGCTCATCTATCGAGCGCCATCAGAGACAAGGTCATTGGACGTTATGACATTCTCAAGGCTAGCGGCTAGTATGGAAGATGAAAAGAAGGAAGCAGATTCCGAGTAGAATTACCATGGGCCTTCAAAATGTAAAGGATGGAGAGACTTCATGACAGTAGGCCTTGCAGCAGATTCTGCACTGCTCCGTTTTCTTGGCTCAGTCGGATCCTGACCGCTTTCACAATCGAATCAACTACGCCGGCCAAGAACCAAGATCCGCACCGCTCAGCCCTGTCCACTAGCAAGGCCCAGTGTGCCAACACCACCAGGGTAGCTGGACTGGCGCTTAATACAGACTCATGAAAGGAGAACGAGACCTTGGTTAGCCACGTTATCATTCCGTTCCATGACGCTTCCAAGGTGGTAGCTTTTGCTTGATCGACTCCGTCATCGACTATCTCATCCTTTGATGCAAAGCTGATCTCAAAACATTCGATTAGAGCAGCGATGGCGGACAATGTGTGTAGGACATCCTGAAGGTGGTCCGCTTTTGGTGTGCCAAGTGCTTTTGCTAGGCGAGCTGGTAGTGCACGAAGGCGGTCCAGATATCTAGACAGCATGTCTTGACTGGATGTAGACGCGCTGGCATGAATTAAAGCTGTGTTCTGCGCATCTTTTCGAAAATGCCGCATATTTTCAGCGCGAGGCGTGGAGTCAGAAGCATTTAAGCTCCGAAGGGTCGTTATCAACATCTGTAGCGGAGAAGAGTCCACCAAGTCCGGAAATATGCTTTGCTCAAGTGGAATTACGCCTTTGGCAGCGAAGCTTGCCAGATGTAGAAGGTGTTTTATCTGCTGACCTGCATCCTTCGCCTCTTTGAATACCACTTCCGTATCGCGTTCTATAACTTCTTGCCATCCCTTAAAGAACTCAATGCAAAAGGCTGCCGCTCGCTCGTAGTGAGTTGTCTCGAGCACATGTTCGTCTGCAAAACGAGCCTTGTGAAATGCGGAGAGAGCTAACAAACCACACATCAACCATTGCAGCCGCAGTCCAAGAGCAACAACTTCCGTCTGCCAAAAGTGCGCTCTGGAAGGAGCGCTACTTGATATCGGAAGTGTAAGACTCGTTGTGGTGGTGAAATGGTGGAAGTATGAGAGCGTCTCAAGGTTGAGGTCAACTGAAGGCAACCTACGAGGCCCTGTAGGTCCCGAAGGTATGCGCGATGTTTCCCCTCGACTATGTGACTTTTTTTTATGTCCGTCGTCACTGTATGCTTCTTGACCAATGTCGTCAATCGCGATAACGAGCGAAGCCATTTGTGCTGTGTCTATCACAGCTGAAGGATCAACTTCGAAGTATCTGATTTTCGTCCCGCGAAAGAAAGTCTGCAATTTAACCCTGCGTACGTTTTCCTCAAGGTGTCCATGCTCCATATCCTCATGGTTCTCACTCCAATGCCGTCTCATACGTTTTTCACTACCGCATAAGTGTCCGCATTCATTGATTGTACAGCGATATCCATCCCCAACGGGCAAACCCTCTATGGGCGACGACGAGGAACTGGGCAGAGGCACATCTTCTGCCTCAAATAAGACAAGTTCTGCGATAGACTCAAGCAATCGCTGTCTTTCAGTGCGATAAATTTTGTGTCGGAGCAGGTGGCTTTCCAGCGCGCTTTTCTGAATGGCGTACTGGCATTCCCGACAGATTAGTACGCGATACTGAGGGTTGTACAACAACAATTCAGCCGAAAAAGGTTGTGCAGACGGCATGATGCTTGCTGGAGCCAGGGAAGGGCTTCAGGGAAATGTCCAGTGCAATACATGTGGGAGCAGGAAGTCCGGTATAGCGATGGATTTATTTAAGGTAGTATACGACTGCGTATCGTGTGTCTACGAGCTTGGTGACGGCATCCAGAGTGGCGGTGGTAGTAATGCACTGCGTAGTTGCTTTATTGAGGAATGATGTGCGATCTAGGAACTGGACCGAGCACGCCTGGCGCTAAACACTTAGTGTTGTTTCGGTCTGACGCTAACCTGATTTAGAGAATAGCACATATGGTTCTGCTGATTAAGGTTGGAACAGCATATGCGGTTCTACAGCCGAACGCCGGACAATGCTCTGCATCGCTTGCGCTTATATTACAAGACCTTGGTCCGCGCAACTAGCAAATTCCGTCTTCTCCAGCCTATCATTACTTACCTTGGATTCGGCTGTGAACATCTTAATATGACACCATGACAAATTAGGACACCAGGAACCACATATGTTATTCTTCCGAGGTTGCTCATGGCTGCACCTTTTCTAAACATAGCGAGTTGAGTGTGAGCAAACATTCCTTCGGGCAACAAACCGTCCGAAATGCGCAGGGGCTAGTGGATGGCGTTGATGGTTGGAAATCACCTCACTTAAATAAGGCGTGCAAGCGTCCGTGGTGATACTTATAAAGCACAGTTCCCACATTCCTTAACCATCCTCAAAACTAGCAAGCAGTGCTTCCTTTACAGAAATATTATTCTGTTCATCCATTCTCTTTCTAAACTCACCTACCAGCCAGGCGCATCTCTCAAGCATGGCAGCGCCGAAGAATCAAGCTGCATGGCTCTCTAAAGCTGACACGCCGTTAGAAGTAGCTGACGCCCCAATGCCCAGTGCCGGACCCGGCGAAATCGTTGTGAAAAATGCTGCAGTTGCCATCAATCCGCTTGACTGGCATATGCAAGACCACGGCGTGTTTGTCCAACAGTGGCCCGCCATCTTTGGTTGCGATGTAGCTGGAGAGGTGTATGAAATCGGGCCAGATGTACAGCGCTTCAAGAAGGGCGACCGTTGTATTGGGTCGGTTCACCTATATTGTCCCCCTGTTGGAAAATGGGAATTGACGTTGGCAGGCATACCATCAATCTCATTAGCGGCCGCCCCCAGGACGGCGCCTTCGCATTGTACACTGTGCTTCAAGCCGATAAAGCAGCCATTCTCCCTGATGCAATCGCCTTCACCGACGGAGTGGTACTACCACTTGCCCTAGAGACTGCGGTCTGCGCGCTATCTCTCAAGGTACCAGGCGTAGCTATGCCAGGTATCGCAACACCAGCACTTGGATTGCCATACCCCTCGCTAGAAGACACCGTGCCGTCAGCTGGTAAAACACTCGTAGTTTATGGCGGCTCTTCTTCCATCGGCGCTATGGTTACGCAGCTGGCGAAAGCTACGGGGATCCACGTCATCTCCATTGCTGGGGCGCATAATGTCGACCTCAGCAAGCGTTGCGGCGCCGCCGAAGTCTTCGACTACAAGGATGCATCATTTGTCAACAAGGTTGTCGAAGCAGTTGACAAAGCTGGACACGAGTTCATTGGCATTTTCGACGCCATTAGCATTCCCGAAACGTACACCAATGATCTCGCCATTCTTGCCAGGTTGGGCAGAGGTCAACTCGCTTGTTCACATCCCCCACCTGCTAATGCGCCCACCAACCTCAAGGCAGGTATGGTATTCGCTGTTAATGACGTAGCAACG
This sequence comes from Phoma sp. ATCC 74077, assembly GCA_033682645.1. Classification (NCBI taxonomy): domain Eukaryota; kingdom Fungi; phylum Ascomycota; class Dothideomycetes; order Pleosporales; family Didymellaceae; genus Phoma; species Phoma sp. ATCC 74077. Next base: position 993,675 of record JAWDJC010000006.1, on the reverse strand, counting down.
CCTGTTTGGAGAGACTACGTCACGTCTGCATTGCAGGCCGGAAAGCTCCAATGTCTTCCGCCACCTACCATTGTCGGTAACGGTCTAGAATACATTCAAGAGGCGCTCAATAAGCTGAAGGCTGGCGTTAGTGCCAAAAAGCTGGTGGTTACTTTGTGAAGCTGCAATGTAACTAGTAAGCGTGGCTAGATATATGAAGGAATACAGATGATTAGGAAAATTAGTAATGCGAGGTTTTTCAGAGTACAATTCTACGACTCCATCGTTCCTGGCTTGGATCACAGATGATCTTACCAGGTCATCCGCACCTCGCTTCAATTAGCCTCACCTCTCTCTTCTTCTGACACCGCTTACAGCCCTCCATCGTCATTTCAAAGTACTCCAAACTGAATTTGCCCCTCTCAGGCATCGGTTTGAAACTCACTGCACTCGCACAATCTGCCTGATACGTCGGACTACTTGGGTCGCTCGACCCATCGCTGATGCCGGGCCCACTCGCCCACACAAATGCATCGAGCTTCTCATCTTGTGTGTCTGATGTGGGTCGAGGACCAATACCAGCGCCGTCGACATTACACCAGTCCGACCAATTTTCACGGATTCCCTGCTGACCACTGCGCGTCGTGTCCATGATATTGTGGAAAGGCATGGTCGAGTTGATTTTGTCGAAGCCATTGAGACGGAGGTAACTGAGATAGCGCATTTCGTTGCGGCCTTTGTTGTAGAGGTCGTAGCAGGAGTTCTCACCCGTGAAGTGTTCGGGTGGAGACATATCCCTGCGAATTTTGGATGCGATCAGCTTATCTCCTTGCTGAGTTTACTACGCGAGATCGAAGGCTTACATACCAAGAATTATAATTTCTCACATTTACCGCCAAACCACGAAACTGCGTTAATGGGCCAGCAGCCTTCCACGTCTCGGTGAACTCTATCGCTCCTTGAATAGCCGTCCCTTCATCCTGGTGGAACCACGCCGGCGGTACTGAAGTAGTTCCCTGCCAACTACGCCCTGTCCATCCAAAGACACCTCCATGCCCGCCGTCGAGATACAAAATCACATTAGGAAGGTCCAGCGCTTGTAGTGCTTTGGGCACATTTCGATACCACGATTTTCTTACATGCTGGCATGTATTCCCAGGACCAAGGGCGAAGTTGGGTAAGGCGCCTGGCTCGAGGATAATAGCGAACGCAGTGTTTGGCCGCGCTTTGATCTTTGCGACGATCGGATTGATGAATTCCTGCATATAGTCCCATGGGTCTTGCGTGGGCGGGACTCCAGATGGAAGACATGTTTTATATGGAAGTCCTGCTATAACAAGGCCTAAGATGTTCCTACAAGGCACGTCCGCGGCCAGTTCATCAATCGTCTGTATCTCATCTCTGGTCTCGCTACCAAAACATCAGTCTCTGTCATTTTCTTGGAGATGTGGGAAGGTTTACATCCATGCGAAGTTTCCGGTGTTCGCGACGCGTAGAGCTTTTACTTGCTCTGCTAGATCGGTGATTTCCTCTGCTGCTTGCGTCACGACGTCGAGGTAGATACGGTTGGGATGTAATTCATAGTCTTTCCAAACATTCGTGCTGCTGTTCAGGACAACTGGCGCATCGCAGCCATGGTCCCTTACAATGTTCTCGGGGATTGTAGCTGTAGACACGCCTCCCTCAAGAAACACTACACACGCGACGAGAAAGACTCTCATCCTAACATAGCCAGTTGAACAAAAGTCGAATATACGCGGAACGTCCTAACAACACAATGATATCAATTTGATATAAAAGACAAGCTGTGTAGCCTGTCTTCGGGATGAAATTGAAGTTCATAGTAGATGCGGTCAGCCAATCTAGGGCATCTTTTCGTAGCGCGCAGCAATTAACCGGTCGTGTAGCGTGATATGATATCGCAATATCTGTGCTGCCGTTTTCGCTATCCGGTAGGAGATGATTGGCAATGTCTAGGCTCGCTTCAGGGTGGCCGTAAGATTTGTACGCCCCGCATGGCATATATCACAATTTGATGTAAGCTTCTAGAAAAGTACTGCTTTATCGTCGTTTCTTAGAGCCTAGCCTGGTGGTATCAGCGCCTATGCCATTTGAGCAATCTTATTATTTCGTAGAGTAAGACATGCTAACCCTCGCCTTTGTCGATAATATGGTCTACAGATGGTGTGGAACATGGACATCAAATAGTGCCATGGTCTCGATTCCATCTACGCAGCACCAGCGCAAATAGATTCAGCTACTGGTCAACCATTAATCGTTTCTTGACCGAAATTGTACAGTTGTTGGTCGTGACGCCAGAGAAAATTGGTTGGCCTCTTCATTAAACTGCTTACATAAGCTCGAGCCGTCTCATGGTCTGCAACCACGGCTTGTTATAAGATGCGTCAATCATTCTAGCAGGACCAATGACTTCGAAAATTTCTTCGGAGTTGAGTGCCCTAAGCATCATAGGTAGAGGCACGCCAGAGATACGATAGCAGTGATCGCCAGGTTTCATATAGCGTAGTCCAATCCCAAGCCGGCAAGTATCCGTGACAAAGTATGCGTGTTTGCCATCGTATATGTCGTTTAACCCGGTCCAAGAAGCAGGAGTGGTGGATCTTTGAGAGGCGTGTTCGGTGGCGTCTTCTGGTCCTTGGAACATTGATGCCCAGCAACCTCGCCTTACATCCTCCACAGAACAACCAAATATTGACTTAGCCCACTCTTCAACAGGCAAATATCTAAACCCTTTTGATTTCATATGGGGAACTATGTAGCTGATAATAGCGTCGAACAGACTTCGGTGCCGCAGTGTAGGAGAGAGAAAGGGTTTCTTGCCCGTAACGCGTTGGATTTGATTCAGTAGCTCGAATGGGGCTTGCTGACCCCCGCGATGAGACTCTGCATGGCGTTCATGAAGGGGTTTACTCGGTATTGCAATGACATGTGTTACTCGGCCAAATGGGTATCCGCACACAATGAGGGAGGATTCTCTTGCTTCACACACCGGTAATCCGTATTTACGAAGGTGGGTGATATCACCGCCAGACGCTGCGTTGCAAATGAGCCCCTCCGAAATCAACGGGGAGAACGTGGAGTTGTTCCATCGAGGTACCCATGAAGGACTAATCTTATCATCTTGAGTCTTCGCATCAAGAAGCAGAGACAAAGCCGCAGGCCGCCAACGGACCAAGTCAACAAATAGCTCTTGGTAGACCTGTTCTACTGACTTGTTGTAATTGGGACGCTGAAGCTGTGCTCCCAAGACAGACAGTACTCCATACAATGCGTAAGCTCTGTCCCTTGGTTCAGTCACTTTTCGCTTCCTGAGGCTCTGAATAATACCCCAGCATTCCATTTTTCGGTGTCGAGAAAGAGCGATTAATGTGGCGGTCTCTCGCCAACTCAACACTCTCCGATATTGGAACTTGAAAAGCACATGTAGTTGAATTATATGACCGTGCCGCAACAAGTAATCCCAAAGGCGCTCGAAGGACGCCGGCCCATAAAGGAGCAACGCAGCCAGACATAAAGGGTAGACTATGTGTCTAAAAATGCCATGTTCAAAATAATGGTGTGGCTGAGTTGATGCGAAGATAGCCCGAAGAAGAGTTTTGTTAATAATTGTGACGGGGCGGTTCAATGTGCTGAGATGAAACATGGAAAGTACCACCGCAGTCAGCACGCTTTCCATTGTGTAAGAGAACTTGGATGGGCGCGTGTACTTGTGGTCTGTTCCATATAGCAAGAATGTCGAGCAGGCAATGCAAAATGCTACGTATGATGAAAACCTCCAGAAACCGCAAGCCATGGAACCAATAATCGCAGGGTGGTCCCAGAAGCCATATTTGACAAAATGCTTAACAAACGTGATACTTTGAGGCTCCCAGGGTAGCCAACCTCCATCATGAACTTCCGTCAAGGTGGAATAGCCTTCCAGTGTGTAGACGTCCTCGGGAATCCCGGTTTTCATGGTAACTCTAGTAGCGGAAAGTGGGAGCGCTTTCCAAACGCCGACCAGAGAGGCAATGTCAAGTAGTGGAGATGTGGATGTGCCTTGTGGGTCGGAAAGCGCTTTCGAAAACTCTGGTTGAAGACTATCGAATGCCCGACATAGATCAGACCAGGTGAGAGTATGATGTGATGTAAGGAGGATCGGGTTAGACGCTAGTATGAGCTCTTGAAAGGTCCAGCCGCGCCGGAACCACGCATTCCGAACAAACGTTCCGAGAAGCTCAACGTCTTCAGCCCTCGGCTGCTTGTGTCGAAGGCCTTGTCTATAGTTGGTAGCCAAAGTAGCACGAAGTCCGAGTCTTTGCAGGGAAAGCATCCCATCATCGGTGCTCAGCTTGGCTGACTTCGACCACGCATAATCGGTCTGCATGGTATCAGGGCTCAACCAGACATAGACGGTCTGAGCTTGGCCGTAGATACTTCCCATCAGTTTGACTTGGTGACTGCGCTCCTTGATACTGTTTTGATCGACGCAGATACTATCAACCCAAATGCTCAGCTTCCCAAATCGCTCTCTCAGGCAGAACAATGCACTCTGGCAATTTTCCGTAATCTCGATATCTTGACCATTGCATCGAATAGTGTAACGAGCTTTCGAGGATGACTTCTTGCCCCAGACGTAGGATAAGGCCGCGTACCGTGGGCCATTTGTCAGTGATGTTACCCGGAGCGTACCGTGGAGGGGTTGAGTATAGCTATAGCGAAGGTCGTGAAATTTCCTGGGATCGTGAGATCTACGCAGCGGTTCCAACTCTAAGACACGAATATTTTGTGTGTTATCTCCAAGGTTGAGTTGTTGGTAGATGTTCGAGGTCGGCATTTCATTCTATCAGCGCACTGCGGTCATTCCGGTGCTTCCAGCAAGAACGAGAGAAATTCGGAAAATGCAAAATTTGGAGTTGGGAAGAGGACTAGGCTACAGTACATCTAAAAGTAGACAGGACGATTTGAAGCTGACTGCACCAGGCAGGTTTTCGTATGCCAAGCATAGTCCTCCTATCATGTTCATCTCCATTGGCCAACATGCGGGTGAAACGCTCATCACACAGACGACGCCTATGCGGACGGTTATCGGTGAACCTAATTTGGGTCGGTGAAACGCGCCACTTTTGACAAACAAGGACACACCAATCATCTGGCGTCGATGAGTTTGGAAATGAGGGATTTTCGTAGCTACCTTTGAAATGAGCAAAGTTCTTAGAGTTGACGGCTCTAAGACAGAATAGTAGTCAACCATTCGAAAACTACATACAACCATGCGCTAATACCTGCAAGCATCCTCCTCCTCCTCCTCCTCCTCCTCCTCCTCCTCCTCACGTCTGCCCTACCATCCCAACAGCCTGCACCGGCTTCCCCAACCTCAACTGCGCCATCTGCTCCTCAGTCAACATACTAATAATAACCTGCTTAGAAACCTGCTCCTGCCTCAACTCATCCACATCGCCAAACTCCGCAATCATCGCCTCCAACTTCTCCCTCAAATCAAACCGCGTGAGAATCTGCTTCAAGCCCCTCAGCGCCGAGTCCAGCGCTCCTACAATCCACGCATGGTTTGCTGACGCGTGCTCGCCGACGATCACGAAGCGGCCGTCCGATGCTGGCCGGAGCAAGTGTGGGATTAATGTGCTGAATTGGCCGGGGGAGAAGAGAGCGAAGGCGCCGGATGAGAATTCGTCTTTCGACCAGTCATATGCGTGGTGCGTGAGCCAGTTGTCGCGGATGGTCTGCTTGTTCTTCTGGAAGCGGGCTTCGTACTGCTGTTTTGTTTCGCCGCGCTGGTTGATGGTGTGCAGACGGGCGAGATTGTATATCATGAGTTCTTTCAGGCCTTTGTCGCCGTCGGGGGAGTTGGTGGATACATGGGCTGCGATGCGCTCCGAGTCTTGACCCCATGTGTAGGATGCGAGGAGGACGCCTGGGCCGGAATCGTGGATGTTGTAGGATGGATAGACGCATACGCGGATGGGGAGGTCGGTTTTCGCGACTCCGCCTAGAGTGATGTCGAATTCTTTTTCTTTCCACCACATTTTATTGAATTTGATGCCGACTTTGGTCGAGGTGTCGTACCGCAGGATTCGGATGGCACTTTTCATTCCATATGGGAGTTCCATGCCTGTGAGGTCGATCTTCTGGAGGGCACCAAGAGTAGTCGTGTTGATTACTGCGGAGTAAGTGCGTGTCTCTTCGACATCAGTGTTGTAGTCTCTCATAGTAACCGCGACATTATGTAGCGGTGGTTCCCCCTCTTTATAAGCGTCCTGTAAGACCATCTTGTTGACATTTTTTGCGGGGAAAATCTTGCCGTCATCTAACGTCCCAAGGAGTCGCTTGATCAGCACCTCCGTCCCTCCATTGATGCACCACCATTCAGTTTGCTTTTCATTTCCATTCTGGTTAGATGCATCACTGTAAGCAAATGCCAACGATTCTAGGACATTTTCAGTGAACGCCATGTCAAACCAGCCGGATGCGCTGTCCGTGGTTTCGATCCAGTGAACTGTTTCCGGGTCGTACCCTTCAACGTTCTGCAAATAGTCGCGCAGAGAATATTTGTCATGACGCATAAGATATTCGTATGCATACTGGCGGGCTTCTGTTGCCGCCATCATTTTGGCTTTCCTCTCCTCATGCTTAGCAGATTTTGCCTCCTCTGTGAGAAACTGCGCTGCCTTGATCTTTTGTCTGAAACGTCCGTATGCATCGTCAAGGATCGCAGATGTGACCTTGTGGGAAACGCGACTTACTGGGACGGTACCTCCATTAGCGGTGCTGACTTTGAACGGATCATCATTGTTCGTGGCCTGAATAACGAACTCCGGCTCCTTTTGTCTGTCCATCCCGTCGTCCTGAAAGAGTCTTTCTGACTCGTGCTGCCCTAAGTTGGCGGTGATGTCGTTGTATCTCGTAGGACAATTTCTTCCAATCATGTAGTATGGAATCAAGACGTTCTTATCATGTGGACGTTTTCCGGGTTCGCCCATCTCGAGACGCTTGAACAGGTCGAAAGTACGTGCCATAATCGGGCTGTCCGGGAACCGCATGGCACCGATATCATAGTAGTCATGGACACCTTCAGTGGTGAAGTGATGAGTGTAGACCCTACCGCCCATACGCTTAGGATTTGCCTCCAGAATATCATAATCGATTCCAAGAAACTGCAAAATGTGGGCTGTGTATAGGCCAGCAACTCCACCGCCGACAATGCCAATTTTGAGTTTAGATGGCTCATCTCTCCCGCCAAACTTCTCGATTGGGAATATACCTTCTTTTCCAGTTCTCCGCTCTTCTTTAAGTGCTTCGACGAGAGTATCAACGATATCTTTCGACGGGCCAATCTTTGGGTTCTGCTCTTGTAGGGATTTCATGCGAAGGATCTTATCGATCTCCCCATTGAGGACCGTCGAGATGAGCGAGGACACATAGTCGGCTTTGAATGGGGCGTTGTCTCCCTCACGACCATCGAACAAAGTCGAAGCTAGGAGAACAGGTGGAATAGGGTCAGAAGTAGCCATAATTCCTAGGGTGAAAGGGTGAAGTAATGAACAAGTATTTGAAAGTTTTACTTCTTCAAAAGGTAGAAGAACGGCTATTGAGAGGAGCTCCTGGAGCAATGAAGGGAAAGGAAAGGCGCGGGTCCATACATATAGAGTCGCGCAGCTGTTCTCCGCTCAGAATAACATGACCGACACTCCTCGCCAGCTACGCCTAGAGCTCCACCTGCCCACCCTTAGAGACGCTATCGTCAGAAGCTTGCATGGTGGAGGAGTGTGCCGCGCTTGCTATTTGTCAAACCGTGCTGTTCACATGCGTTCTCTTCACCCTCGCTGCACCATAAACTTTGGGCGTCGATTGCTCGCGCCCATGAACTCAAGCCGTCATCAGCCAACCTATACAACATCCTTTAAATCGGCGTAGCTTAAGAACTACAAAACAGAGGCGTGAACAACTAGACGGCTGAGGTGGATTGTGGAGCTGTAGGGACGCCGAAAACAGTTTACCGCATGAGAGGCCATACGAATTGGGCGGGTACTGGCTCCATAATGTCTTACACGGTAATTGAATAGGCCACTAGCGCTTGTGGCGTTGCTGAATACCTCGCTACACCAAGGGTCTAGATCCGGGGCGGGAGCCTAGGGGTCGTCGGCGCCTAGTTCAAATTGCGACGTGGATGGCGGGGAAACCGCTTGCGAAGAGCAGCTGAGACAAACATCTGCGCATTCAGCAATTACTAACTGCTCGTCTATGCGATTTTTGTTCTATTACTCCTAATTACTGCTACTCATTCTGTGAGAAACGACAGTTTTGATGAAAAGAACACCAAGAGCTGCATGCAAAAGCGATCGAATCAGGAACGCAGGGTTTTGGCGGTTCCTGCTCTTCATGAGACTTATCTCCAGGCCACGAGAGGCGTAGACTGTATCGCTACTGTATTGCTGAACCCGACTAGTGATCACTAAGGGGTAAAGACCACATGCTTGCCGATGCCAGTGTGGTCGGCCGCTGTATCAAGCGCAGCCTTCCAATCGCTCAATTGGAATGCCTTCGTGTCAACCAGGGCTTCGCCTCGGGGGAACAAGCCTCTTTCCAGCATTTTGACAAACAGTATCATGTCCTCTCGCTCATACATCAACTTCCCTTTGATTGTGATATTGTTGCTAACGAAAGTCCATGGAACTACAGGCTGTTCAGAAAATCCCATCAGGCTAACACGCCCGTTGCGACGAAGGGCACTCGTAGCGCTCCTCAAGTGTGACGATTTGGAACCTTGGGGCGGAGTGAAGTCCAGGACCGCGTCAATGGTTCCAAATGATTGGAGAGTCGCCAGATCCGCGGCTTCATCTCCTGTCATCTTCATCGTTTCGATTTGAGCATTTGGCGAGCCCTTGAGGACAAGCTCTTTCAATTTTGCCAATTTCTCCTCGTTTCGGCCCATTGCGATAACTCTTGCGCCCAGAGCGATGGCCACTTGCACTCCTGCGCCACCGTATCCACCGGTTGCTGGACTTACAATGATGGTCTCCCCCGGCTCGAGCTTGATGTCCCGTAAGCCACCGAAAGGAACGATTAGATACCCCATATACATCAAGTCCGGAATATGGTAGCCCAGGCTTCCGCAAAGCCTTGCCTCATCTAGCGGAATGCAGTTCTCGAGTGGAAATTTAGCATATTCGGCGAATGTCCCATTACGCCATACGTCGCGCATCAATTTCTTGCTGCCCTCGGTACCACCTTCGTGAAGGGCAGAGAGAAAAAGGGTATCCGGCTCATCTCGCGCACGGATGACGCAGTCAACGTAGACGAGCTGCCCTTCATTCAACGCAGTGGCGTCGGGTCCTAAGGCGGCAATGCGGCCGATTGCACTGATGCCGCCAACAATTGGAGTAGGGAAGGAGTATTGCCGGTCGCCATTGTAAACCTCACGGTGGTACGATATCACTCCCGCTGCCTCGATTCGAATTATGGCATTACCTAGGCCGGGCTGAGGGGTCGGTAGTTCCTTGATCTGGAAACCTGCATTGATACTTTCAAGCTGGAGGGCGCGGTGTTGAGCAGGGAGTGTTGAAGCCATGGCTGAAGTGCAAGTTATCACTGTTGGGAGGATCGATAGCCTTTGAGAAGCTGTAGACATTACTCGATGCCTGGCCTCGCCTTTTAAGTTCTGAAGTGATGGCGAAGTATAGAGTCAGTACCTGAAGCTGTTCGGGGATAAGCGGACTTAGAGAGAAGTGTAGGTAGGAGTACGGAGTATGAAGAACGCCGCATAGGGGCACAGAACATCTCCATAGAGACGTATCGGCTTTGATGACGGAGACCGGTGTGTATTTCCGCGTCCGCCAGTCAACAGCTAGCTGTTGAGAGTGGAGAAGATTAATCCCACTGCTTTCCATGCAATCTCATATTTGGGAACTGGATGATCCCACGACTGAAGGTCTTCACGTGTCCTAAATTCGCCTCAGATCCTAGTGGTTGGCTGGTTTGCGTTGGAGTAATTCTTCGTAGTAGACTTCAAAGGTGAACGAGTGGTCGTTGACGTCTGCCTAGTGGAGGACAGGGTGCCAAGCGGAGGCATGTGAGAGCGAAAGGAAAGTGCGTAGAGAATGTTAGAACCATCATTGTTGAGAAGCAAGATTGTCTTCTGGGATGTGTATTGCTGGAAAGAAGTTCCGATATCAATGGTGCAACGCAATATCTCTGGAGTCCTCGGTCTAGTCCGTAGAAGGGGATGGTTGCGAGTGTCCGCTCAAGCGCGTTGATAGCAATGTGTGCAACACCAGACATGTGTTTTTGTTGAGAGTCGTAACCGTGCCATCTTGTGCTGCAATTGGTCTTTTCATCAATGCCGAGGGTGCTCGTGATAGTCGTGGTGTTGAGGCGCAGGGTCGCTTAGGATGCCAGGGTGGAGGGAACAGGGCGCGTCATCGGCTAGTGGTGGAAGTCTCCACCGGCGCCATTCAGACAGGCCGACGTCCAACATAACCATCATGACCGCAACGCCAGCGTGGTTTTGCCTGTCCTGTACTACGACGGACCACGGATGAGCCTCGTATAATATACTGCTTAGCTCTCAGACCTCAGCCGCTGCACCTGCGCGTGCACCGCCGCCATCATGCTCGAGAACACGCTGCCCAAGTACCTCCTCATCCGCGGAATTATCCTCATGTTTCGCGCCATCACGCCCTTCAGCATATTTTGGGTGTCCTTTAGCATCGCAGAGCCGCCGCATACCGCTTTCCGTCGCTTCCTGCTCACCTGGAGCATTATCGAGACGGCCTTTTGGCTGCTCGTCTATCTGCCCCGCAAACGCGCGCTACAAGCCTCTGCGGATCATCCTCCTGTACTCCGCAAAGAAGAGAGGAAGGCTCTGTTTTGGAAATCATGGGACAACATACCGTATCCAGACTATTATATCAGCAGATGGTTCCTCGGGGCCGGGCCGGGCGAGGTGAGGAGGCATAACATACGTGAATTCTTTGCGTGGGGCCTGATGAACCGGGGAAGCGAGAGCGAAGAAGAGAGAAAGAAGAGGGTGCAGGAACACCCCGATGAGAGCCAAGCGGACGAAGAGGAGCTGGATGAATACGCGGATGGGATGCAGACGCTGCTGGGGAGGCGGCTTGAGCCCGGCTGGGGCAGCGCGAAGAGCCTACGCTTGACCATCGATGAAGTCAGGATGTCGCATCGACCATTCTTTTGGTATATGGTACGTTATTTCCTTCATGCCATCAAGTCGCGCACTGACTGACGAGCCGACAGATTGTGATGCTCGTGGATAGCTTCACAGCAGCTTGTCTTTGGTACAACGGCTTCATCCTATTTCGCACCCACCTCCGTCCCTCGTTAGCCGTATTCCCACCGCGCCCCGCAAGTCTCTTCGCACGCCACATATCTTCTGCGCCCAACCTAAGCTACTGGTACCGCCCGCATACCTCCAAGACGCGTCTCCCGATCCTCTTCATACACGGCATAGGCATCGGCCTGTATCCTTACGTTCCTTGGCTGAGCGAGATAAACAAGCATGATCCGCAGGCGGCACAAGACGGCGAAGTGGGCATCATCGCTATCGAGTTAATGCCCGTCAGCTTTCGCATCACGGGACCCATACCAGGCAAAGACGAGATTTGCCGCCAGATCAATATGATCCTGGAACGACATGGTCTTGAAAAGGTCGTCCTTGCCAGTCACTCATACGGCTCTGTCATTTCCACTCATTTGCTTCAGGACCCCACCACGGCCGCTAAGATAGGGCCAATTCTTTTCGTCGATCCCGTCACTTTCCTATTGCATCTACCGGACGTTGCGTACAACTTTACAGTACGGCGACCTAAAGGTGCAAACGAGCACCAACTATACTGGTTTGCCTCGATGGACATGATGGTTTCCCATACCCTCGCTCGCCACTTCTTCTGGGCCCAAAACATTCTGTGGAAGGAGGATCTGCGAGGGCGAGATGTGACTGTCAGTCTCGGCGGGAGGGACCTGATAGTTGACACGGAGACCGTAGGCAAGTATCTCAATGACGTCGACTTGAAGAGTGAGGACAGGAAGTGGAAGGATGCTGAATGGAGAGGCAAAGGTATCGAAACACTGTGGTGGCCGACTGCGGATCATGCGCAGGTTTTCGAGAGGAAGGACAGTAGAGCGAAGTTGGCACAAGTCTTGAGAGAATACGTGAAACGTAAAACAGAAGACGAGGTCGAAGAGTGGACCTAACGCCAGGGTACTTCTTAAATGCCATCTATTCCGCCTGCACAAGGCCTAATTCCATCGTCTCATCACAACTGTTTCGGCAAGCTCGTCAAATACCTCGCTAAATGATTGCAGCAACACCCAAATGTTGGAGGGGGTCCGAACGGCCCATAGCGTAACGCAATTGGTTACGGAGTCGGCCCCGCCCTTACCGAAATGGTATATACTATAGTACGACGAACTTGAGCTTACAATTGCAACACTTCACATCAAACATACTCACGTCGCCTGAGCTGCTCGAAACACTCTTAAGATTTCCTACTTGAAACTTCCGTCGTCGACCAGACGAAATGCCCCATGGAAGTTGGACTCTTGGTGACCTCTTTATAAAAGACTACGGTCACCGTGGTAGCATCCAGAAACTATGGGAGCAGCGGTGGAAATTTCCATGTACCAAAGGAGTATATCCATTCCACGATGGCAAATTCGAAGATTTCGAGCCGATCTTCAACCACTTGATCGAGAAGAACATAAACGACCCGTACGATGACGCGTACACAAACGCATTTCTGCCCACCGCCCAGAGATTAGTGAAGGAGGCACAAAGCATAGAAAACCTAGACAGAGAAGCAGCGAAGAAGCTATATCTCAACGCCAACGCGGTCTTTAGGTTAGCTCGATTCCCCTATATCGGCACAGACGCGAAGAGGAAGGTCTTCGAAGAGCAGAAAGAGTCGTATCTTCGCGGCTCGAAATTATGGGATATACCCATCGAGGAAGTCATTATACCCCACCAACACGCATCGAATGATGACGGCGACAATATCCCGCTTTATATCCGCAAACCCTCGGGCCAAGGCCCTTTTCCCTCTGTGCTGTTGATCACAGGCCTAGACGGCCACCGTCCGGACAACACCGAACGCACACAAGAACATCTCAATCGCGGCTGGGCAACTGTAATCTGCGATATCCCTGGCACAACAGTCGATTGCCCTGCGAACAAGCGCGATCCTCTTTCTCCAGACCGACTATTCACCACTATCCTCGAGTGGATCAAATTTACGGAATATCTTGATGAGAACAAGGTCATCGCCTGGGGCCTTTCAGCAGGCGGTTATTACGCCATCCGTCTCGCGCATACACACAAAAACCAGTTAATCGGCAGCGTTGGCCACGGCGCAGGAACACACCACTACATCGGCCGCGAATGGCTCGAGCAAATCGACAAGCACGAGTACCCTTTCGGTCTCGAACAGGCGTACACACAAAAGTATGGCTACGACTCGTTTGAAGAGATGAAAGAGAAGTGTCAGGATGAATTCAGTTTGATCAGTGGGAAAGGTGAAGGCGTCGCCGTTGTGGCGAACGGTATGAAGTCCTGTCGCTTGTTGCTCATAAACGGTGTGCTGGATGGATGTATGCCTATTGAGGATTCAATGCTGTTGGCTGAGTATGGGAGTCCGAAGGAGATGCGGTTCATTCAACAGAGGTTGCACATGGGATATCCGGAGGCGAATAGCATTGTGTACCCGTGGTTGGAGGACGTCATGGCTTCAAAGTGATGCAGGACGTGAGGGATAGAAGAGGGATGAGATAGGTAATGTAAGTGCATAAGCCGCCAGAGCAGACTATTCGACTAGAAATCGTGTTCGGAATTCTGGCAGCTACAATTTATATACATCTGCCATTCCTATCATCATGCGCTCTTCTTTCTCCCTCGCGAGATTCTTTCTGTTTCAATTCGTGCCAAGGTCGCATGCATCACGTAATTATCGTTTTCTTCATCGTAAATCCTACGACTCATACTCGACTTCAAATCGCTCGTAGTATTGCATAGTCATATTATCGGTTCGACAGGCGTTTCGATCTATTTGTTACGCACGTGTGCGCTATTCACTCTGGTGCGCGTTAATCCGAGACACTGCAGCAGTCTCACGACATAGCGACAGGCTCATCCATGCTTATATCGTATACCAAAATGCAAATAGATCACATATCATCGCCACGCCACCAGTTCTTACCCAGAACATTGTCACCACGCGCACTGCCCACACTACGACCACCACTACCACCGCTTCGTCCGCGTCCTCGGCCAGAAGACTGGAAGCTGACAATGCGAGCCGGCGGATCATAGCTAGTATCATCAGAAAAATAGACGATCCCACCACTCCCACTGCTACTACTTGCACTCGAAGAAGAACCGCCGTTAGACTTCGCACACGCGGGCGAAACCAATACGCCCTCCGACGCAGTCAAAGCAATCCCAGAACCCTGCTCCCTAGCATACGGAAGAACAACAGGACTAGACGGCGGGTGCGATCCCGCCGGCGGCCCAGCCGGTACAGGATTCCGCTTGCGAATCGCATCATCCCTCCTCCTCACCCAACCCTTCCACTCCGCAACATGTAGACAAAACATCTCGATATGCGTCGTCCAACACCCCCCCTTCCCCTTCTCATCGAATTGCGCACACGCCCTACAATGCACCGGCACCACGCACCGCTCCCCCTCTTTATCCTGATGATCACGCCCACCGCAGCGCGTACAACACAATTCCGACCCCCAGGTATCCACTACGCCATCACGGCTATGTGTCTCGATATCACACGCCACAACCTGCATACTTTTCCCATAGCCCTCCTTGCACTGTCTCGGCAGCACCATCTGAATCGCAGACATCACCGTCCTCGCAGCATCATTGCACGCCGTATGCGCGTCTTGATGTTCGAAACCAAGTTTCCTCGTCAGCGTATCGAGACCTACTTCATTACTTGGCGCCATGGGATCAAGCCATGTGTGCGTTGCTTTGGCGAGGGGCTGCGTGTCGATCTTAAGCATGATGGTGCCATGCTGGAATAAATCGTACGCAAGCCCGCTTTTCTTGAAGTTGTCTTCGTCGTGGGATATTGCGTGGCCGAGGAGGATGATGGGTTTCTTGCATCCTTTGAGGTCGGGGTTAGAGGAGGGAGTGGAGGGGATGGGCTGCGAGAATACCGAGTCGAGGATATGGCGTGCTTCGGCGAAGGTGACGAAGCGTGAGGAGCCGAAGCGGTTTCCTTCTGCGCCTTTCATCCATTCTGCGTTTGTTTTGAGGTGTGCGGTTTCTACGATGCGCAGGTGGTGGAAGGTGATTCTCTTCAGCAACTCTTCTCCAAAGTCGCCGAGATGGGCGTATCCACCATCATCTTGTCCTTTCCCGTGCTGTTTCTGCCACACCGCTTCCCGACGGTGCACTTCTATCATATGTTTCCGCTCAAACACAGCTAAGCCTATCTCCGTCATTTCATCTGTGTTCCTGGTCCAGGCTTCGGTGTCTATGCCAATCACGACGGTATGTTCGATTAGCGGCGCAATGCGATCGGTCACTCCAGGAATGTCGTGAAAGCCCAGCGCGTTCAAGAGGATGGAACACTTTGGTTGGTTTGCGTAGAAGGCTCGGAGTTCCTGCATGCGCTGCGAAGCCGATGGTGGTGGAGGCGGGGCTGCCGCGACGGTGGCCCATGATATGGGCATGTTCGAGAGGGTGTTTGGTACGGGCGGGGAGGGCCACAATCCGGGGGCTGCGCGAAAAAGAGTGTACGGTTGTGTGTTTGGGGTTAAGGGCGCGTTGAAGCGTCGCAAGTCGGAGATGAGAAAGCCCTACGAACAATGCCGCTAGAATGATATAGAGTAAGTGAAAGCGACTGACCGCGAAGTGTGGACATATCATATGACATGAAGAGACTGCCTGAAGCTCTGAACCGCCATGCTTTCACTTCGCACACCACCAAAAGGCAAAAAAGATCCACAAAAGAAGTTGAACCAAAAAAGAATCGAACATACGATAGCAGGCTTTCGTCGCTCTTCAGGATCTCTCCGATTTGCCGTATGATAGGGGCGTCACGTCGTATCAACCTTAAAGCTGCTACTACTCTGCGTAGTGTGGTGGGCCAAGTCACACCCTAGTTAACTTCCCACTACACCGTCGAACGAGTGTTTTGGCACTGAGGTTCTTAGGTGAGGGTTAACGTATTGTTCGTATGTGAAAGGATTGGGAATTTTTAATTATATATAGGCATATAATATTGTGTTCACCTAAAAACGTTTGTGGGCGTCGAGTGGGGACAGTGTCTGTAGTGAAGGTGGGCTGCATCATTTTACACGCAATTGCAAGCCACTTCGCGAGAATCAGCAGCCGGGATTTGAGGTATTGGTTTCACTTGCGCAATGAAGGAGTCGGATACAAAGCGAGGCAAGGTGTATATGGTGGCCTTACGGAAACCTTACACCTCCCGCACGACGGCTGGGTTATGGCATGTGGTTACATAAAGCGGTTTGTTTACAAGTTGATCTGAAACGGCAGGAAAGAAGGTCATATGGCGATTTACATTAAGAATCCTATATAAGAAGGCACAAGCTATCCTTGGATAGCGTTCAGCGAAGGTTGAGAAGCTGTGAAGAAGAGAGAGCGCCGGGGGGGAGGTAGATTAACGAGAGCAGTAACATCTTAAGATAGCTACATGCCAACCATCTGAGCGAAACGTCCTGCATATGAGCTACAAGAGTACACTAAACACCTTCACAACAGCCCTTGGTCATAGAAGAACCTTGACCGCAAAAACACGGAAGCCTATTAAGCGGAGGATCTGACGTCGCACCCGCACCTGCCCGAGTTTCTACCCAGACGGCACAGAAGGCGTTGAAAGTGTGGGGTCTTGAGGGCTCCGTGGTCAGGTGGGTGCAGCAAGCACTCGAAGGCTGCTTGCTCCAATCCAGAATTGGGGCACAGCACTCATTGATTAGGCATACTCCAAGGGTATACTGGAGAGTTTCAGGGTTGGGCTCTAAATATCTGGAATATTCGAAGTTCTGACTTTTTCAAATCAAATGAAACTGTTTTCACCATATAACGGAAGGTGCTGGGGGAGATAAGACTAACAGTAGAGGAAGACCTCTCGACGCCTGGGATCACCTATAGCAAGCTAATTATGAAAGCGGAGAGGCTGTTAGGTGCTAGACATAGCTTCCTCGCATGTGGGCAGTACAGGCATCCTAAGAGACATGGTCGAGAATTCGAGAAGAAGAAGCGTGAGAAAATCAAGAACTGTGTTCGAGAGGTTTTCGCGGATAACACAGCAAGCAGAATATCTTCCATTAAGGGATCTCTTGTTCTATTAGAAGGGCACCGCTAGTACATACTCCGAGAGCTTAATAACTTTGTTCAATTCAAACTCCATCTAAGATCCGAGGGTATTCTAGTATTCTCCTCGCTTACTCCATAACGCCTAATGAGTCGGGGGAGAGTCTGCTGAAGGACACCTACCCTGTATAAAATACATTGAATGAAATTGAAAATCCCACACAAGGAACACAACCTCACCAACCATAGCCGCCGCGTGTTTGTCCACCTCGTGCTGCACCACGCGGTACGTTATCGCCGCTCTGTCCGCCACGACCGCCACCGCGACCACGGCCAATCGGTGCTCCGCTGTAGATATCGGCACCCGGCCCTGGTGGTATATTACCACGGCCGCCTCGTCCGCCGGAAGGGAATCTGCCAAGAGGGGTAAGGTTAGCGCCTGTCAATGGAGTAGCAGCCGGGAGATCTCTAGGTGGCCTAGGATCGGAACGGTACCCTGAGTATAAATTGTTGTCGTAAATTTGGCCGCGACCAGATAGTGCTTGCGGAGGTAGAGCACGAGGAGGTACGCCCCGACCACGAGGACCTGGATAGCCTTTCTTGGGCTTGAGGCCTGCACGGCGCTGCTGTTCGTGCCATTGACGTCGCGCTGCAGCCTTCTGCCGCGCGGCGTACATGCAATGGAGTGTGATGTGCTCTCCTGCTTCCTGGTAACGACCCTTTGACCAGCACTCAGCGCAGCGGAGGTTCGTTGCCGTGCAGTTGGAAGGCATGTGTTCACGGCTGCTGCACTTCCAGCAGTACTGCTCGCTGCCGCCTATGGACTGAAAGGTCGCACGACTGTGAGCCTCGATGTCAGTGGCGACCTGTAGCATGGACTTCTGGCAGCCCTTCTTGCATGGCTGTTTGTGGAGAGCGAGCTGGAACGCTGAGATCAAGGTGCGACCAGCGTCGTTGGCCGCCGTGTGTGGATCGCTGTGCTCAAACCACAGAGACGTGACCAGCTTCTTCAGGCCGATCTTTTCTTTTGGCTTGAGCCAGAATCCGACGTCACAAGCCAGCACTTGAGTGTCGATGTAGCGTACCACCGTGCCCAGTGCGTCAAAGTCGAATGCAACCTCTTTGTCCTTGAGGTTGTTCTTGTCATGAGTAACGTCTTGCCCGAGGATGACGATTGGGTGGTTGTGGCCTTTTAGACTGTCGACGTTGGCGATGGGTTGTACGAAGACCTTGTGGAGGATATCGCGAGCTTCGGGGAAGTCAACGAAACGACCTTGACCAAAGCGGTTTCCTGCTACTCCCCTTGAATTGGGGTCGGACTTTGGCAAGTGTGAATTTGCGCTACTGCGCAAGAGATAAAACTTGACTTGTTTCATCAAATTCTCTCCATGGTCACCCAGGTTGCCGCTTCGGAGGATGGGGAGAAGATCCTGCGTCTTGAAGCATCCGAATCCGATCTCAGTTGTTTCGTCACTATTGTCACTCCAGTGTTCGCAATCGAGGCAAACCACGATGATATGGTTGGCGAGTTCGTTCGCCATAGGTGGGATGTTGCTGAGGCGCTGGAGACCAAGGCAGTGGTTCCATGCTGTGAGGTCGTTGACTTTAGCAAAAGCATCCCTCAAGGCGAGCATAGGCGGAGTCATATTAGAGGGGAACGGTGGAGGATTGCGGCCGGTGCCAGTTGAGGAAGACATTGCAAGAGTGTCTTGTAAACGAAATTAGCATGTAGTGTATTTGCTCGCGTGATTTCAATGTACCTTTGAAATTGGCGTTGGATCAAGAGTTACGAATGTTGATTGAGGTGGTTGAGTTGATTGAGTTGAGGTGAGGATTCGTAGTCGTCGTTAAGGAGAAGAGTCATTATAGTGGGTGGGGTCTAATATATATGAATAGGGAATGGAAAAGAGCGAGGTGAGGAGCAGCTGGAGGAGTTTTGTAGTGAAATGGACGAATACCATGGTCACCTGCGCTTTGAGGAGCAAACTGCGCAGTGGTCACTGCAAAGGCGGATTCAAGGTCACTCCGAATTACTACTTTCCTTTATGGCAAGTATTCTATGTACTAGTACGGTATAGCGGCGATGCAAGCAACACGGGAAGTAGCATTCGTAAAGTCATGAGGTATTGTCGCGACAAGTAGGAGAGTTTTCAGCCCCATGAGAGCAAGTCAGGAGGTGTATAGCAGCAAGCCTCGCAGTTTGTAGACATCACCGCGAGTATTGCTATAATGGAAAAAGACTTTGAACATCTTACTTTATTCAGCGTTTGTAGCAATATTGCTGGATTTTTGAGAGCTATTCACCACGGAAGTTCGAGTGGCTGTCGAGCTTTTGCATCCCGGCAGCGTGAAAAATTGATTGTAAACAAACTTGAGAGAACAAGCGAATTAATAAATAAGCCTCATTCAGGCAGGACAATATGGTAGCTATAGAGCATGGAGTAGATGATATATTCGCTGCCATAGGTATTCTACTAATGTAGGACGAGAGATAAGCATAATGTCTGAAAGTTCTCAATGTCGGTCGCCTACGGTTGAATGATAGCCTTCATTCAATTCTGCTTCAAATTCCTCAACAATGCAACCACTAGCGTTTAATGCAGCACAGAGATGTCTAATTGCTGTCAGCGTTAGCGACAATAACGCCGGACCCAACTTCGACAACAGTGCCTGTCTCTAGACCTTTAAATGCGAAAAGGATACAAAACTCAGTGCGATGAGTGCCGGCAGCCTTCTGGCGCTTGTCAAGCTGCGAAACATCACAGTGGGCGCACTTGAGCTTGAGGTAGCACTGACGACCACGAAAGTTGGCTTTGGTGTGACCATATCCACCGCAACGAACGCAGTACTCGTTGGTGCCCCAGGTCCAATCTTGATACTTACTGGCGTCTTCTATCATCAATAATGTTCTGAATTGACTTGCCGGTCGCGTTCTCGGACTTGAGATGGGCGGGCAGGACCATCTGGATAGCACAGATTATCGTCATGGCAGTGGCGGTATGGGGTTCGCGGTAGTCAAAGCCGCACCCTGTGAAAAAGCTTAGCAAGGTCGATGGGATTACCAGTCGTAGGTCAGTAGCCCGTCTCGCGCGAAAGTTGCTGCGTATTGATCATCTTCACCACAGTGCCGATTTGGGTAGTGTTGAAGCCGAGGGTCTTGTGGAGCATAGAGAAATCACCACGAAGTGCATGGCCTATGAAAACCACCGGGCAGGAACCGAGTTCTGGCTTGCACTCATCAACAGGCCAGGCGCATATATCTGTCAGCATGCTACGCGCCTAATGCTTGGTGATGAATCGTGTCTGGCCAAAGCGATTCCTAAATACTAGTTAGTGTTGCTTAAAGTAATGCGCAAGTTCACGACTGCCTACTTTCAGGATCGCCAACGCAATACTTGATGTTAAGGAGATGCGCGTTCTCCTGGATGCGCGCGTGGTAGAAGTAGATCTGCTTGAGTAGGTTCTCGCCATAACTACCTGACCTCATCAGCGCTCGCATATCGCGAGAATCGAAAGTTGAGATGCCGATCTCTGTGAGGTTGTTATGATTATATGTCCAGCTCTCGGTGTAGAAGCACACAACAATCATGCGGTCGGCTAATGGTGAAGCACCCTGGAGTTTGCTAGGGCCCAAACAGTGCTGGAGTACTGCCTTGTCAGATTAGACGGAGAGGACGGTCTTCAGCTGCTGTAGCTAGGAGGGCGGAGGTGATGGGGAAGACATGCCGCCAGTGGACGGGCTCAAGGAGTGGGGGAGGTCGGAGTTTGACATAATAAGCTCGCCAAGTTCTCAGGGGCTGGGAGGTGTTAGCCGGACATACGTGTTGTGTGTGGTAACGAGCCTTAGATGTGTTTATCGCAGGTGGTGAGCAGTCGAGATCTGGCTCCCTAGTGGATAAGACGTGGTTTTCCGATCTGCTGTACGCAGATACGCAAAAAATAGAGATGATTTCAAATGCCTGACGAAGTGAAAGGCCTCTGCAAGCTAGTGCATGACCAGGCACTCGCAAGGAAAGTGAAAAGGATTCCACCACTTGCACCGCAAAAATTGTCTAAAAGTCATGTCTAAAGAGCATTGCACGATATTTCAACGTTCGTTGTGCGCATAGTGTTGCATTGTTCCCGGGCGTTAGTCATGGCATTTGGCAGTGAGATCAGCCAAATTGCCAATAGCGGCGAGTTTCATATCGGTCGCCTTTCAGTATGCGATATTACAGCGAAGAATCGCTCTTGCGTGCTTCGCAGAGTTCACCCTCTCGCCTAGGGACAGACTTCAGAGAGCACTTCATTGGTCAGGCCGAAGTAAGGAGAGCGCCCACTGTGCCCGAGAAGCTAATCTGGTCGCAGCTCGCTTCTCAGAAAGGTTCAACGAACACTTTCACCACAAGTTCTCGATTTATAGCCGAAGAAAGTGCAGACTTAGAGGGCGCAATAATGCAGTCGCAAGTTTAATGTGTGAGTAAGCATGTATGCTTTATTCCTATTAGACTTCGTCCGATATTTAGCTACTATTCTCTCCATCCACGCCCCATGCAAGAGCTGCTGGAGTTGAGTAAGGTCCCGCTATTTTGCACGAATAAGCTTTTCTTGAATCGTTTCTGATGCTTATTCTTTTCTATGATCTTGCTGTTGGCAATAGGCGGAGGATGATGCAAAAATCTTACGCTGCTGAAGAATACAATGGTAAGTGTCCTCCTACACCCGTGAATGCGACACGTACATGCTATACAGACCGATTATGCGCTATCTACGCGACTTTGTCATATGAATGCCTCCAGTTTGAATACACAGAGACTTTCCAGAGCATTGCACTTATATTCGAAATCCGTGGTCGATAATTAGATGGCTGATGGGTCAACGCTAAGCTATCATTGATGGAGGTGCGAAGAATGGCTGAAGTGGCCAGCTCTCCTCTTCAACTTCGCTGGCATCGATAATGGATTAGCTAGGCACAGCAATGTGATGTTGCCAATGCATCCCGCTATCGATGTTCACTCGCGTTCTGGATAGCTCATTCCCTAGTGTCACCACGCATTGGCTCGCATCCCTGCCATCTCCGCTCCATCAAGGATCTTGTTATAGGGGAACACCGAAGCTCTTATTCTGCCGTTCAGGAACAGGAATGCTAGCTGACGCTTGGTGACACTGTACTATGGTGTCCAGACATAAATGATCACAGTCAGGGGTCACTCGGGCCGAATCTAGATCAGTGGGGGAATGGGGTAGCTTCGGCGATCGCTTAATGAAAATTAGCTCCATAGGACAAATTCTGCACGAAGCATGAGCGCGAGCCCAGCCAGCCACCTGCGGTGGACTGGCGAGCCTAGATGGACCTCAGGTAGCCAGAGTTATTGCTGAGTGCGTGATATAGACTGAAAACGGATTGTTATCAAGCGTGAGCCGTGCCTACTACGCTCAAAGGCGTATGAGTTGCAATCACAATGGCTCGATTGGCTGCAATTTACTGCCATAATGGCGTATTGTCTTCTTTTACGTCCTCGGCCTCCTGCTCCATCTTCTCAGCCACCAGCCCAGTTTTGTTCTTGGCCAAGTCGTAGATGAAGTGATGTATGTGGCAGGCACCACATCACTTTATTGGCTAGGTGACATGTCGAGTGCGGAAGATCTTCAGCCTCGTGCAAACACGTCTCCTGAAAGCCGCAAGAATTGCGCTTCCTAAATGCGGAAATTTGGGCCTGATCTACGCGGCCTTCCTCCTGAGCTAAGCAACCAAACGGACCGACTCTTGTAGTTAAGCCTTGATTTGGTATAGATTCAGCCCTGTGGCTTGTTGAAATCGATAAGTGGACAGCGACTAAGGCCTGATTCTCTTTAGCCACCCAAACTATGCAGAAAGTCTTTCCCATGTTTAGTTTGCTGATAGCGGACACTTTTTGGTATCACGACGCATGGCGGCCTGGAACACAATTTTTTTAATTGCGATTCACGCTATGAATATAAGGCTAGATATTCCGCTCGATCTTTGCTTTCGTTTACTGTCAAAGCAATTACTGTTACCCCGTTCTGCTTCTTCTCATCATTCACTAGTTTGATTGTATCGGAGTTTTAGGTTCTTCTCTTTCGTCATGCAGCTTAATCTTGTACTTGGGGCATTCTGGCTCTTTGCAGCTGCATCTGCTGGCCTGCAGACTTCATCCAACGGGAAATGTGGATCCAACGTAGGATTTACTTGTTCTGGCTCTCGGTACGGTTCATGTTGTTCGTCGTATGGGTACTGGTAAGTATTTCTCTGATCGAGTAGGGATCGAAGAAAGGAGCGCTGAAATGCCCAATAGTGGATCTACGAATGATTACTGCGGAACTGGCTGTCAATCTGGCTTCGGCCAGTGCAGCTCGTCTGCAAAGACAGTAAGCCCAGACGGAACATGCGGTGGCAGTAAAGGCTACACCTGCCTCGGATCGAAATATGGGGATTGTTGCTCACAATATGGTTACTGCGGTTCGACAAGTGACTATTGTAGCACCGGATGCCAGTCAAACTTTGGACTTTGCAGCGGTTCGAGTTCCTCCAGAAGAACTTCGTCGACCACTTCTAGAGCAGCTTCGTCACCCACCTCTAGAGCAACTTCGTCCTCCACATCTAGAGCATCCTCGAGAGCATCGACTTCGAGTTCTCCTGCGGCAAGCCCTTCTCGTACTGTTTCACCAAACAGTCGCTGCGGTACTGGCTTTGGGTACACATGCTTGGGTTCTAAGTGGGGCAATTGCTGCAGTCAATACAGCTACTGCGGCACGACCGAAGCATATTGCGGCGACGGTTGTCAAGAGGGCTTCGGTCTATGCAATGGGAAGTCATCGACATCGACAATGAAGACCTCCTCGTCATCGAGATCAAGCACTGTTCCAACTTCGACAAGCCTTTCATCCAGTGGTCAATCTTCGTCCAACGTACCATCGACTACCTCCTCCTCCTCATCAGTATCATCATCATTATCAAGCACTGATCAAAGCTCGACAAGCTTTTCATCCACCAGTGAATCTTCGTCCAGCATACTAGCGACCTTTTCAACACCGACATCTTCATCCGTCTCGATAATTTCAACACCTTCCTCTATCTCGTCATCGCTTTCAACCGATGTACCAACGTCCACTGTTGCATCAAGTTCCTCTTCTCTATCATCGACTACATCCTCAACTCTCCCGGCGCCAACCTGTGCCGCCAGCGGTGGTAAGTGCATACATGACCCATGTTATTCCATGCTTACAATTATACAGCAACCTGTTCTTCTGTGCTTGGATGCTGCGATAGCTCCCTAGGCTGCTTTAACAGCCTTTGCCAGCAATGTGTACCTACGAATCAGGCCTGCACGATTGATAATTTCACCAATTGCTGTTCACAGTGCTGTTTCTTCCCGACTGGTGATGTTCAGAATGGCCAATGCTGTTAGCCGACAAACTTGTATATAGCCACAACTGTCCAGTCTCAGATAACCATATATAGTAGTAATTATCTAATCTAATCTTACCTATTTCAGATATATTGTGAAGAGACAGGACCATGTTGAGACTTTCCAGTGTCGCGAAGCAAATTTTGTTCGAGAGAACGATCTACCATAAAGCTGTCCGTGCCAGTTCTGAGAATGATTGGTCGTTTCTCAAGATCATCTGCAGAGCTTTCCTTGCTTCGCAACCTCATGGCACTCGACATATCAATGTTATTGCGCAGTACAAGTTTGTGCTCTAGCTCATGCGCATTTCGATGTTAGACGACATGCTACTACAGCAATTCGTTCGGCGAGTCCTAATCCTACAGTGGACAGCGCTGCTAGCTCAAATTACGGCTATCGGATTCTTGACCCAAAACTTAACGCGAAGCATCACCGAACAAAAACATGAAAACCACTACAGCTGGTTGGGAATAGGTCTCATCCGCAAGCAAAGCCTTTCAAGTATTCGTACCAATAGGCGCCAAGTATCATCCTACGATAACTTATCCGCGTGGCTCTTTTCGTGTTGTGATGCTCATGCTTACTAGTATCATCAGATACATAGGCAATTGACTTTCTAATAGATGTCGCTGCTTCAACGGCTTTCAAATAGCTTTATAAGCACTAGCGATTTTATTCGGAATACACATATAAGATGTGAGCACGGAAGTAAGTAGGAGAGTGTAGAGATAGCGATGATATCTCAGCTGAGTGCATGAGTGTACACATCGGAGTCCCGCTCCTTGACTTCAAGTGTGGTCTGACGTTTCACGACTGTCTAGCCGCAAGTGGCGAAAGTGTCCGTGCGCCACTCATGACGCAGGTCGAATGAGACCCTGCGGTCTCACGAGCCAAGCTCTTGCACCTCAAGTACCTCTTATCGCGCTGCGTCTCTGCATTTGTACGGCATTTTAGGCGTTGGTCCTTTTTCTTCATCTTTTCGTCCTCATCAGTCAGGAGCATTGATTATTCGAAGCTTAGTTCTACCCCGCGCTTCCCCGCAAACCGCGAGTCAGCTTCCCCCTCTCCACGTGTTCGCTCTGATAGGATACATTATCTCTATCGTGGTTCGATCCCAAGGGTATCCAAGGATGCCGCCCGGCTTGCGGGATGTGAACGGAGGGCCAGGTGCCCACAGTGACTGTCTGACAGCCTTACCTGATGAGCTCCTGCTGCAGATTTTCGAGGCGCTGGGCCGAGTCTCTAGGAGGGATCTTTGCAATGTATCGCGAGTGAACAAGAGATGCCACCGGCTCAGCGATGCTATATTATACAAAAGCATCCTCTTCGAGACTCCTGAGTTCCATCTTACGTTCAGCGAGTCGCTGAGTCGCCGACCGCGCCGTGGATCAGCTATCTATGAAGTCAAGCTATCGTACCCTTCATCCGAGCTTTCGCAGTTGTCTCTCGATGCACCAGTGCACGGCTCCCATCTTGACCCCAAGCGGTCTGATAGCCTCTCGCGAACTCTATCTATCATGTCGAACTTGGAGAAGCTGGATATCTCGGTACCAGACGTGCTATTGCACGGCATTGGCACCCTGTTCAATGGACCATTTGACCTCGCTTGCCTCAAATCCTGCTCGCTATTTTACCAATGCGCCAACGATGCATATTGGGATCTCCGTGAGAACATTCATATCTTCGCACATCCCACACTTGAGACCTTGACCATCAGAAGAGCAAAGTTGGACGAGAAAGGCTTTGACCACATTGAGCGTCCCCATGAGACTGCGTTGAAGAAGCTACACCTGATCGAATGCGACATCAATGACGACTCTCTTGGGGATTTGCTGGAACTCCCGGAGGCACTTGAAGAATTTGTCATGACCCAAACGGAGGATCCAGAACCGGAGTTGGAGGAGAGCTCCGATAACGTCGGCGACTACATCCTTGCCGTTCAGTCGCAAGCAGAATTCCTGAAAAGCCTTACCATCGATTTTCCGACCCTGACTGGCCGTAAGGTGCTGCGGATGAGAGATTTTCAGGCTCTCACAACTTTACGGTTGAATTGGGACTACCAACTATTCGGGAAGTCGTCCAGGAAGCCGCGTCTCCATTCAGTTGGCCTACCACCTATACTCGAGACTTTGGAATTCTTCAATGAGTTGGGTACCGATGACGAAGTGACGGACCTCTTATTAGCAACGATTGAACAGAAGAACATTATTGCGAGGACTTGGAAGAAGATGGTTGTTGTCGAGGGCGAAAATGGGGTTTCTAGGGAGATCAAGGACGCATGCAAGTCGGCTGGGCTGCAACTTGATATCATTGGAGCCATGGATACAGATACCGATTCGGATATGAGGACGGATACAGATAGTGATTCAGGGGGTTCATTATGAGAAAACACTAGAGTACAACTACAGCTAGACTATACAACCTAGACATAAATTCGTAGAACTTTCAGAAGGAGCCTAGCTCTTGCCGCGACAAACTCTATTTAGCTATTCACAAAGAATACATACCTTATCCTGTCCTTCTTCATGATAAGATCGCAAAGCTACTTCTGCTATCTCAAGTTGCTGCTGTAACGCAAAACTTCACATTCAGTGACCTCCGCAGTCTTTGCGATACTTGCATCGTAGCCCACGCATGTCCAATTCACACCCTGACCCTCCTAGGTTAAATCGCCAGCAATAATGTAACAAGAATGATTAGCGAGCAGCCTCTTGACTACTACGGCTACAGTATCAACGCAAATTCGTGTCCGACAGCAAAAACCTACGTCAACTCTCACAATGACGCGATCTCCCTTCTACGCTAATCTTTGCGATTTAACTATGAATCCCATTATCCAGGAAGCATCCGCCACTCCTGCAACACACCACCACTACCACCACCATCAGCATGTCCCTGCAAACAAACACAACCATGCCCGCGCCAACCACACCTCTCACCAAGATCCTATCCCTACCCATTCACCTCATCCGCGTCACGCGCAAGGCCATCGCATCAGTAAACCCGTTCACTTTCTCGTACATGCAAGCCGCGCATGTAAAACTCAAAGCTGACTCCCTAGCTATGGTAATCTTCTGTATTGTACGACGGCTTTGCCTGTATGTGAGGGGGTGGCGTAATGGAGGGAGGAAGAGGAGGACGGAGGACGAAGCTGTTAGGAAGGGTGAGGAGAAGAGGAAGGCGGCGATGTGGAAGGCGGGGATGAGGAGAGGGACGAGGAATGGGAGGGGAGGAAGTGGGAGGGTTGTTGTGAGGGGGAGGTATACGCTTATAATGAAGTGAATTGTATGGATGCATGGAATCGAAAGAGCTGTAGCACTTGCGATGGTTTTCCTGCTGCGGGCGAAGTTTCTCAGGTATTTGTATTAGCTATGTCAAGATTACGATGCACAAGGACGTCAGAACATATCGGTCCCGTATTTTGAGAATTTGCAGTCAACGAGGATACAGCTAATAGGCTGATAGCGTGATGGTGTATTTTGATCTAGCAGATGTGTTTCCTACAGATGCTACGAAGTAAATCGAACCCTTTTGAACTTCAGTCATTTAGCCATTGCTACCAGCCGTTTAGAGACTTTCGCGCTGTCCTATGACTACTCCACTCCACATCAACTGATTCAACCACGACGCCTCCTCCGCCTCCTCTTTCCAGCACGACCACCCAGACCTCCCCAACCATCGTTAGCGTTGCTGACTGCCATGTGGCCTTTCCGATCATCAGCGTAGTCAGGGCGATAGCTATCCACGCGGCGCCGCATCTTGTGAATAGCAAAGTCAATATCCTCCGGGCGAATGACGTAGTCACCCTGAATAACATCAAGATCTATGCCAAATCAGCGAAAGCTTCCAGTACAAGTGAAATCACATACCCATATTCCGCTCCTCAATGCTACGGCAAACATGCTGCACCGCCTGGTCCCGGGAGCTAATTTGTCCTTGCGTCATCTTCGCAAGGCGACATATTGCAGAAAGAAGCGCGACGCCCCAGTTCTGCGTGTCGGGATCCGGGTGGTACTGGTATGGGAAGGGTGAAGCGGGGGATACGATGTGCCAGGCCTGCCCGATGTCGTTGATTAGGCGGACAATGCGCGTTTGATCGTCGACTGAGAGGATGGTGAACTCGTAGACGGTTGGCGTGGTGTCGATTGTAGGCATGACAGTGTTGAAGGTGTCTATGGTGACGTCAAGCATGGCCACGTTGTTATCGTTGTTTGACATGGTAACGTTTTGTTGGTATAGGAGTTCTAGTGGAGTAATTGCGCCAGTCGAGAGCTTATGAGTACGGTAGAATTGACGAGTTGAAAAGAAGTCAGAGATTGTAGTTATTGTAGTGCGGTAGCGGAGCAAAGTGGCGGCCGCATATCCACGTGCGGCAGTGAACCATTGATCGGGGTAAAGGCAGACTGCCAATTGCTCAAGCGAAGGTAAGTTGCTGAAAGACCGCGTTTTACTTGAGCCCCCACTACTGCTGGATGCTTCACATAGAGCTTACTGTCGTACGTCTACGCAGCATCGACAAAGCGTGCGACAGCCGTTGAGGTGGTTGCCTGACGCGCTCTCAAGGTTGGTTCGAGTATGTGTGACTGCGAGAACACGTCTGCGATAGGGTTTCAGCCTTCACAATCTCCATCAGTCAAATTGGAGATTGTCCGTATAGTCAAGCCTGCGTTTCGCTCCATGGAACTCTCTGAGACTTTCGACGAGTTTCCATGTTGACCTCGTATTGACCTCATAAATGCGAGATTCAGCGCTACGCTCAGCGCTTGATTGCAGATGACGGTAGTTCCACAGGCCTGCTATCGTGCACTTTTGCCTATGAAACATCAATTGTCTTGCTCTCACTTCGCGGATCAGTTCAAGGTTGCACATACTGATGCCGGATACCCATCCAAGTGCTGCGCCTGACCATGCATCTGCCCAGGAGTTACGTTCCCCTGTAGCTCAATCGGCCCATCATACTGATATGGCTGCTGGTACGGCTGCTGATATGGTTGCTGATATGGCTGTGCAAGTTGCGTGTTTTGCTGTACGGGATACTGTTGTACCAATGGAGGGACGAACGGTCTCCTCTCATCTTGCATCCTGCGCTGTAACTTCTCGCGCTCGCGCTGCTTCTTGCATACTAGAAAGAACACCGCAACGCAAAAAAGCCCACAGACTGCGAGTGAACCAAGGCTTATGAGTGCAATGTATCCAGCGGTCGTGAATTGCGCCCGGCGTTGCAAGCGCAATGCGCGCGTAAAGACTGGTGCCATATCTTTCACGATCAAACAGTATGTCTGCGAACGGACGTCGAACGGAAGCTGGAAAAGCGTAGCAAAGAGACCAGCAGGTATGTCATCGCGAATCCGGGGCTGAAGTACATTTAAACATGTCGCTTAACCAGACCTATGTGAAACGCAGCTGCAAGGTACATTTGGTGCACTGCCCCTGATGGCTGGAGGTTGGGCTGTGGGGGCCAAGATGGCGTGGACTTGGCGACCGTGAGGCTGACTCCAGAACCCATGTTGTTGGGAATGGGATTCATAAACGGGTTAATATCTACTAAGAGGCATGCCTGACTTTGCGATTCTACCGATTGTGTTGATGTTCCATTTAAACCTCGAATGCATATCAATCTACAGATGGATCGACAGGCCGAACGCAAACTTCCGATGGGACGCTTGTGTTTAGCGCACCCGTGGATGACGCGCATCTCGGCCACATTGAACATGACGTCTAGGATTTCCACAGACCCAAAAATGTCACAGCAATCTCTTGTACATGTCGAGATCAAATATCAATAATCTTCTCATAACGAGCACGATGCTATAACCACGATGGCCTTGTCCTTATCTGCGCCAAGCTCGGCTTAATATTACCCCTCCAAGTGTTCACAAACACAGAGCATCTCTGTGCTACAACCACCCCCGAACTCGTGCGATTCCACTGTGTATCTTGCGATCAGTTGAACTGTAGCCTGCTCGATTTTCCTCGTCGCACAACAAGCCGAATTGAAGGCGTTGACAACATCCGTTCGACCTCTACCGACTCTCATTTCGATTATGCAGTCAGCGTGTTATTCGATCAGAAGACGCCAGCAACACTGTACACAAGATGGATGAGGACTTGCGCATTCTCGAAGTATGTCAGGGGAGCGTATGTTTGGTCGTACAGATTCGCTAACCACGCGACCCACAGCAAGAATATTGCCCACCGATAGATCCTGGCTTGATTTCTGCTATATACTTCGACTATGTTGGGCAGGAAGATGCGATTGGCTCCGCCCGGCGATTGCTTGATTCTTTGAAGGCGACGGCTGCTGAAGAGGCCCTCACTGACTTCAATCCCTCAGGCTACAACGAAGCCCCCGACCGCGACAGCCCAGACAAACACAGCACCGATGCGGAGTCGAACGCAGATACATGGGCGACGCAGACAGTGTTGACGGACGCGTCGAATCTATCGAATGACGTATCTACACTGAGCTTGGGCGAACGGTCGGGAAACGGTTCAGAGGGATCGTGCAACGGTGGCTATTTCAAAGACACAGAGCATTTCGACACCCCAACAAAGGAATTGCTTCTTGCAGAAACTTTTCCGACTCTGACCTTGGAGAAAATCACGTACACATTGAAGAAATGCGGCAACGACTTCAGCAAGGCGACGGATGAGTTGCTGAACCATGTCTATTTCGAGGATACCAGGGCGAGCTCGACAGACGGACCCGTTGCAAAGGGCATTGACGCCTTCTCGGAAGCTCATCACATTCCCCAGCGGGGAAAGAAGGGAAAGGCTAAGAAGAAGAAGAACAAACAGTCGATGTACAGCACAGATACAGCTTATTCGTCTGGATCGGATGCATCAGCAGCTCCGCCTACAAACCGATGGCTGAACACCAGTCGCGATGTCGATTTCATTACATCGCATACAGGGGTTTCCGCGAAAACAGCGTCCTCACTTTATCATGCGAAAGGCGCTTCATTGTCAGCGACCTTACTGGAGATCGTTCGCAAAGACATCAAAGCCCACGAGAATGACGGAGAGCCCGACGCTGCTCTAGTACAAGACGCAATAACCCTCAACGCAGACTTTGCGACCATCGACCTCGAACACGCCCTCGCCCTAGTACGCCTCGCAACCCCATCGGCAAGCAAAGCGCGAGACCTTGCCAAAGCGCTTACAGAACAGCCCGCAAGCGAGACCGGCGGCAAAGGCGGCATCAAGCTCGATCTACGCTACGCTCCCATCAACCTCTCGGATCCCACCCCCGAGCCATCGAAACTGCCGACCCTCGCACCCTCCGCACGACCACGCGACGTCGCGTCCACCGCCCGCGCCCGCAGCGAAGCCTTCCAAAACGCGTCCGCTGCCTACCGCAAAGGCAGATCCACACCCCTCATGAAAGCAGCAGCAGGCTTCTACGCCCAAGAAGGGCGGGACCTGAACGCCAACCTGAAAGCCATGAACGCAGCGGAAGCCGATGCCTTTGTCTCTGCACAATCTGGACCAACGTACCTTGATCTGCACGGCGTAACGGTAGCGGACGCGACGCGGATTGCTAAGCAGCGCACGCAAATCTGGTGGAATAGCTTGGGCGAGCGGAAAATACCCGAGTGGAGCGGTGCGGGGAGGCGTGGTGGTGGAGAGGCGTATAGGATTATTACGGGTTTGGGGAGACATAGTGAGGGTGGGAGGGGGAAGTTAGGGCCTGCGGTTGCGAAGACGCTGGTCAAGGAGGGGTGGAAGGTTGAGGTGGATGAGGGAGAGCTGCTTGTTACTGGTTTGGCGAGGAGGAGGTGAGCATGTGCCCCCTGACAGCTATTTGTTGGTGGATCTGGTTGTATATTGATGACGAGTTGGCCTGCTATTTGGGAATGATGTTTTGTATATGAGGCTATATGAGGACTGTAGCGATACCCTGGATAGCGATACGCTCGTGTCTGTATGAGTGAATATCTATGAGAACATTCGTCTGTAGCAACATAGATGATAATGTTCATGGGAAGAAGCATTAATGCTGATGTTCATATTCAGGAACATGAACAATAACGTTCGTGTCCATGAACATCCAAAAAAGTGTTCATGTCTAGGAACACCGAAAACAATGTTCATATCCAAGAACACCAAAATAAGCGTTCACATCGAGGAACACCAAAATAAACGTTCATATCTAGGCACACCAAAAATAATGTTCATACCAACACCGAACATCAACAGTATCTTTAATACGTACGAATCGATTCGAATATATACTCAAGAAGACAAACCCTGCCCATCAATCTACCTCGCACCAAACATCGTCCTCGAGTCCACCTACTCCATTCCAAACCCTCACCCTTCCCAACTCGCGTCGCACTATTTCAACCTTCTTCCAACCCATCGAGCACATCATCCCTCAACGCTAACCACACCCCTCTCGAAACGCTGAATATCACTTCACATACTGCGCGCGTCTCAATAATCGCTTGGAAACATGATCTTCAGCGGGTTTTGAAACCCTAACGTGGACCGGGCTTCGGATGTTCAAGGCGCCGCGGTGTTTGTTTCATGGGAGTCGCAACACGGGGTGCGACTTCATGGTTTGGTGATGTTTTCGCTATTTAGAAGAGAGTGGTTTTCGTCAGGCTTTGAGGGAAGGGCTGCGGGGACTTCCAGGGTGTGCTATTAGTAACGGGAGGGATGTTGAGAAGTATGAGACATCATCCTCTGCCATGTGTACGACTTACTTGAATGAACTGCACATAGGAACAATCAACGCACGAGGGTAAGTTAAAACTAGGATCCATCATCATTTCGCAAGTTTAGTCATCTATCTCTTGACATGCGTAGAGTCGGACACATCACTGCGTTTGGTAACTCCGAACATGAGCAGTCACAGATGAGACGCGCTGCAACCTGAATTGGCACACCATTGTGCCTGAGGGTATCACGGACGGTATTCCCTCTGGCGCCTTCCCCTCCAAGCCTTACAAGGTGCTTTCGAGATCGGCGGTGATCGGTCCACAGTTCGTACACCTTCTGATACCGGGCGAGATATTCCGAGCTGTCGATTTTTATGGGAGTTGTCCCAATGGTATATATCGCAATCCCCTTAGGACATACTCTGGTTCTTTAGTTCGATACTCACCCAATAAGTTGACGATAGTTTAGGATCTTTCGCCCTCAGAGAGAGAGAGGGAATTTGTATGTGTACGTATATGTGACGCGAAGAGAGTTCATGAATGAATCAACTTGTTTGCTAAGTCGAAAACGCAATACTATGCAACACGACATCGATCGCTGTACATGCGTCTCTCGATTCCCCGACAGCGACGGGAAAGGTGTCAGTCACTTGCCCAAAGCCTCACAGAAAAAAAGTCCCCAAAGTTTCTAATAACATAACATTATCATGTATGAGAAAGCGATTCTAATCTGCTATCTCGTCCCAGACTATGAAGATAACCGCGCCCACATGATGAACGCCACCAAGATAGAGAGACGGAAGACAAAAGAGGCACCTGCAATGCATATCCCCATTCCGACCCCATGCCCTGATGAGTTGCGTAAATCTTATGCATGGAAAAGAGAGAGAGAGAGAGGGAGGGAGGCTTGAGCGCGAATGATGTCGACTACATAACTACATTATCGAGAAATTTCGAAGTAATTGATGACCCGTGACGTACTTGAGATCTGGTCTAAGAAAGATGGAAAGCGCCCTGACCTTCGCGGATAGCAACACTGAGCTTCTCGCGGAGCACCTCTATGCTGCTGTAGTCTGGCATCTTGAGGTAATTGACGCATGTCATTACGGAGGGGAGGTAGTCGTCGGAGGTGTATGGTGGCTCGCTGGGCTTGCAGACAACCGTGAACATTGGAGTGAGAGCTTTGAAGCCTGCATGTATGTTAGCCTGTAAAAGTCGTGAAGAGAGGATGTCACTTGGACGTACCACCAATAGGCAGCTTCGGGCTGCCGGTGATGAACTGCAAGAAATCTCTCCGCTGTTGCATGTCGAACTCGCTCATCGTCTGTAAGAGGTTGCGTACGCTCTTGCTGTCGAAGTTGTAGCCGTGATCTGCTTTGATAGAATCCATAAGTGCTGTGCTATCGTTAGTAAACTTGTCCATACTAGTCATAAGTGCGCACTTACTTTCGAGCGACCAGTCCTCATCCGTCCGGCCGAATAACATCACGAGCTCGTCAGGTGTAAATGCCTTCAGTGCTGAGTACGGGAATACTTCAGTGAAGCCTGCACGGAATGCATCCGCCTGGCGCTGAACACCAGATGCCAGAGTAAAGTCAAGGACCTTTTCAACGTAGGTATCAACGTTCTCGATCGTCACGGGTGTCTCCGCTCCGTTTGCAATGAGTTCGATGGAACCATAACCAGGGAGGGTGAAATCCAAAGCCAAGTCTTCCACGCGGCAATCCTGGATGACGATGGACTGCAGAGCCTCCGCCTTCTGAGCTGGGGACAGGTTGCCCTCTGCATCGACCTTCTGCTTCGCGTCCGCGAAATGCTTCAGCAACATAAGAGATTTGGCCAGGTCCTGATCGACAGCCATGATGGCTCCGAGCGACGGCGTTACCGCTGTATCGCTACCATCCCCAATGCGGAAGAAGGTAGGGTTGAAAGAAACGTCGATGATGCGGGAGTCCAGCATCGATCGAGCGACGAACTTGCCCAGAACCTTGAAGAGTTCCAACTTCTTCTCGCCATTCTCCGTATTTGCTTCTTCCGCGCTCATAGGAGCTGGGTACAATCCACGTTTTCCGAAGGCATACTCGTCTTTGTCATTAGAGTCATTCTCCCTCCAGAGCTTGAGCTTCTTCTTGGAAAACTCTTTGGAGACGGTCGAATAGAACTCCAGTGTAGGTCCTAATCCAGTTCCCACTTCTTCAAAGTACTCCACTTCTAGAACACTGGCAGAATGTCCATACAACTGCATGACCTTCATAGCTGACTCTAGAATCCGCGATCGCGAGATCCGAACCTTTTGACGCTGGAGTCTACCAAGGAAAGGACGCTCGTCTCTATGGCGGTCGTGCCTTGAATCATTGACGGGCTGTGCATTCTGCCATCGTGTCATGGACCGAGAGTAGCCGAAGGAGGTGGACTGGAGGAACAAATGACGGGTCTCGAATGGAAATAA
The DNA here is from genome assembly GCA_033682645.1 of Phoma sp. ATCC 74077. Taxonomy (NCBI): domain Eukaryota; kingdom Fungi; phylum Ascomycota; class Dothideomycetes; order Pleosporales; family Didymellaceae; genus Phoma; species Phoma sp. ATCC 74077. The sequence continues at coordinate 957,852 of JAWDJC010000006.1, read as the reverse complement.
GAAAGGATAGAAGCGGGCTAGGTCTTCGCTCCAGCTTGGCAAACAATTACTAGCTACGATGAGTGGCTCTTCCAACTGGCGGTTGAGCTTCGCTGTCAACTTCGTGTTGACGAATTGCGAAAGTGGCTCCGCGTTGACCTTGATCTGCTCCTTGTTATCTAACAGGATATCGTCAAGATGCGAGTTCAAGCTGTGGAGTATGCTAAGCAATCGGAGAATGCCAGATGTTACAGGATGCTGGTTCAGGGATGCCGGCATACCCACAGCATCGGCTTTCGACTCCGGTGGCGGAGTCAAAGAGCTTGACTCAGTCGGAGGAGGACCTTGGACACGTTTGAACTTGATGGTATGTATAGCGTTCCAGACTGTACGATGTGAGATATCCGACGGTTGCGCTTGATTGAAGTGCACTGCGCGATAAATAGTAGTTTCATTGGAGAGTGGCTGGTCGTTTACGCTGAACTCGATATGCCAATCTTGTGGGATCGACTGAACTGCGGCAGCATACGAAAGCGCACTTGCAGCCCCACCAAGACCCTGTCGCATTGCAGAGCTCTGAAGCAACTGTGCTAAGCGTGAAGATGGTGTGCGATTCTCAGATGGTGGTTTAGCTATTGCCGTACCCTGCACAGGAGTAGCAACTCTGGTACCATCCTCCTTACGAGCCGTAGCGTGCCCTGTCGATGCCACCTCTACACTAACCGCAGACGGATCTGGCGCATCTTCGTCAAGATCATCTTCGAGATCATCTACAATGGCATCTAGCGCACTGTGCTCGTCTATGGAGTCCTGATCAGATAGACGTTCTTCGTCAGCGCATTCGACGGGGTCTTGACTACTATTGGATTGAGGAACGGCTGGGGGGGGTGGAGGTGGTGGAGGCAGTTGCGTTTGTTGACGCCTGCTTGAGCGACGAGTCTTCTCTCGTGTAGTTGAGCTTGGGCCTGGCTGGGATGGATCAGTCGAGTCTGATTTTGACCTTGATGACTTCTTGGACGGTCGTTTTGTTGAATCTGTAGGTGTATGAGGAGGAGGTGGGGCGCGTCCTTCAGCAAGAGCCTGAGCGTATGCTGCAAACTGATCCCTAGTTTTAGTTGGTCGCGGACGCTCTGCAAGGCTGATACGAGGCCGGAGGTAGTCATCCAGAGCCTTGAACGTAGCGATAGCATGAATTGACACCATGATGTTCCTATAAGTCTTGGGTATACCAGAGTCGTCATCAGCAACAAGCTTCAGCCTAAGCTGCTTGGCCAGCATCGACGTCGCACTGCCTCGGCCATCGTGGGAGTTCTGGTGGACTGTAATCACGTCAAAATGCTCGGACCTGCTTAGAAGATCCTGGAGTTTGTGGACCAAAATACTGAAAGGAGTTGCAGGCGATGCAGTGCTAGCAGTTTTGATCTTGCTCTGACTATTGCCACCCATGAAGGCCTCCAGGAAAGTTGACCTAGGATCGATACCTTTGCCCGAGGTGGATGCGGAGAAGAGTTCCAGTAGGACCTCCACAATCTTGGATGACTTCAACTCGTAGCTTGTGATGCTTTCCAATGCGTCGCCTTCGAAGTAGGCCGCTAGTCGCGTGAAAAGCTCCATACAGTTCCCTGCACCTCTGTTGATAACACATTCTCGGAGTTCTTTTGCAAGCGACTTGAGATCCTCCAAAACTGCAGAAGCTTTGTCTCGAATGGGCTTGTCGCTGTCCTTCTCGTGAATGTCAATGAACTTCTTAGCCCTGAGAGTGATGATGTCCTCAATATTGGGAACTGGTGCAGGGGCCTGATTGTCGGATGATGACGAAGAGTCTGATTCGTCGTCATCGTCTCCATTTTCACTGTGCTCGTTGTGGTCATCGTCATGGTCATCATCGTCGTCGTCGTCTTCCGAATGCATCTCTACATCTGCTACCTCAGCTGTCTCTCGCTCGATTTCTCGATCTCCAGATGAAGATGTGCTGGCGCCAGAGTCGGCCGCAACTTCTACTTCTAGGGTCGGTTTGGGCTCCTTTGTCCGGACTTCTAGAGGCTTGCAAGGCCGGTTCGCCAATTGGGAGATTTCAGAAATAACGCCCTCGCGGTAAAACTGGTATCGATAGATGGGCTCTAACCGCTTAAGTAGTAATTCCGCAGCCTGCAGGGCGTACGTCACTAAGGAAGGGTGATCTTGTTGTGAGAAGATGGAAGCAAGATGCGAAGCATAAGGCACGGGCCGCAACGCTTCCTCTAGAATGTCTGCGTCAAGATTCGACAACATCTTGAGGTGCGCAGTGAGCACTTTCTGCCGGACGCTCAAGTTCACTGTGCTCGAGTACGCGTCTGTGAGTGTAGGAAGCAGAATGACCGCGAAGCGCTTAACCTCGGATTTGCATTCCTCTAGCAGTTGTACGCGCTTCTCATTGGCACTTAGCTTACTGTGAGAAGAGAGTGGTCGAAGGTCATCTCCCGGGTACCCAGCATCAAAGAGATCGTCGAGGTACATCAAGCCATCTCTCGGAACATCGGGGAGCAGTTCGCAAATGACATTAAGTGTCTCGTAAACCTGATCCTTGGGTCGGTGGATGAGAGCTTGCATGATAACCACAGAGTCAATCTTTGCTGCGACATCATCGGTCCCACTAGGAGGTGAGACGCCCGTGAGAATCTGGTACAAGGTATCGACTACATTCATCTTGAGTAATTCAGCGGATAGTCGTGGACTGGCTTTGGCGGTATACGCGAGGACTTGAAGGAACATCGTATGAATGTTAGGTCCGATTAGATTCGTAGTGCCAGGTAACAGAAGTCTTAAGATGGCTTTTAGGAGGCCGGGGCTGACCAACTCTTCCAATTTGCTCTCCTGATGCCGAAAGCTTTGCACAATCCTTGAAACACAGATGCAGCCTTGTTCCAGGACTTTCTGATCGTTGTTGTTCAGGATATTCTCAAGAATGGGCATTACATCGCGAACGACTGGGAATGAGTCTTCTGGGATGTTCCGACAGCAATTGGCGGCAGTGGTCACGGCTGTTCGCTGTGTGCTCGTGGCAAAGAAGTCGAGAAACGTTAGGCATGCAGTAAGCCCGCCTTCCCTAACGATAGCAGACGGAAACTCGACTGAGATCTTTTCAAGTGTGCTCAAACACTGCTCAGCCAGATCGATGAAGTTGATCTCGAGCAGTTTCGAGCATAGGACAGGCACAGCGCCTCCGTACACAACATTTGCCGTTGATGCAGGGAGTGCTTCCATCAAGTTTGCAAGACATCGACATGCGAGAAGCATTACTTCCGGGTTCTCTTCTCCAGTAAACTCATTTGGTTGCATGAGCTTGACCAGTTCCTTCACGTATGCGTCTGGGGAGAAGTTGCCAGCTAGGTTATCCTCGGTGGATATAAGGAGCACTTCCGATAGTTCTTGTAAGGCAATCAGCTGCATCGACATGTCTAGAGACCGTAGCTGCTCCAATATGCCTCGCAAGCGCTGTGTAGTGCCTGCCATCATACCAGTGAGCTGCCGCAATGCAGAGAGGCCATGTGGGTTGCGTCCGAGGAAGCCGCTGAAGGGGTCGTCATCGTCATCGTCGTCCTCATCGTACCGTCCACCCTGGCCATCCCCGTTCTCGTCGTCACTTGTGTTATCTTCGCCTGATTGTCGAGTCTCTTCCTCTGGCTTGCTGTTGGGTGCATCTTCCATGCTCGCGTCATCGTCCGCTTTGTTGGACCTTCGTGAGCTTCTGCGTGACGTGGAAGGAGCGTCTGGGTCGTTTTCGGTGTTTGGTGTCTTGGGCTGCCGCCGTGAGCTGTCACCTCCACTCTTTCGGCCACCTTTGCCCCGTTTCGATGACGAAGGTTGTGGGGTCGAGCTCTCCTCGATAGGGTCTGACGGTGGACTATTCTCAGTCAGCACTTTTTCTCCTAGCAGAGCATATGACACAGACCCAGCCGATGACATGGCCGCTTTGCCTTTGGCTTTCTTGGGGCGGCTCGCAGCCTGCGCTGGCGAGTCCTGGGGCTCGACTTTGGTGCGCTTAGCACGGCCTCCGCGGGTAGGCCCTGCTTCTGTTTTCTCGGTTTGATCTGGGCTAGAGTCCTGCGCAGCGGTCTTCCTCTTGCGAGACGTAGCAGTCGACGGTTGGGCTGGTGGAGGAGGCGGCGGGTTTTCGCGGGCGGAGCCTGCTGATCGCCTCGCAGACGAACGAGTGACTCTGGACGACATGAGATTCTGACTATAGATGCTTGAACAATCGACGCTCCGCTCAGACTGTGGCCCCGTTGGGTGTCGCAGCTCTGTGCCGTTGAAGCAAAGTAAGAGGAAGTTGAGGGGCCCGCAGCAGTTGACTGTATTGCACCGTACTGGTGGAGTGGACTGCAGCGGCGGAAAGACGAGCGAAGAATTTATCGTACCTGTCGCGCTGGTGGTCGAGACGACTTTCACGAAGACCTGATGCCATCAAGGCCGCGCCATGGGCGTGTGCTCAAGCGAGTGCGGTGAGTGCAAACACAGAATAAGTGGGCAGCCGGGCGGTGGCTGTAATTTTATCAGAGCGAGCAAACGAGTGTTTTGCTCGGGTAGCGGTGCTGCTAGAGAAGCGATGGGTGGAATAGTGGCAGTGACTGTGGATCAATAACGAAGAGGAGCTGGAGATGTCGAATGCGGCGTTGGAGCACGTAGGTCGGAGCACTAGCGGGCACTTATCGATAGGGAATCCCGTGCAAGCGTTGTGCTATTTCGAACCGATTGCTCTCGAATGGCTACTGCAGACTTTCGAGTGACAGAGTCACGATCGAGCCATTGTATGAGGCGCGCCCTTTCACATTGCAAATGGCGACAAGCATGTTCGTGTGTAGGCAGGTACGTTGTTGCGATAGACCATCGATGCCAAGCCCGTTCATTGAGGTACATGGCCGCAAACCCCAACTTTCCGATACTAATCACAATCGACATGGGGCTGACAAATTGAGCAGTTGGCCATGAGCAGCAGAAGGCCTTCCTCGCGTCTTGGGAATCCTCAGAGAACAGTTTAAGGCTCGGTGGAGTCGTGGTAGCCAAGGACAAAAGCTCACGCGAGAAGTCTACAGGAGCATTGAAGCCATTTAGGCCACAACAGGCTTCGACCAGGATCGAGCTTCGTATCTCAGAGTCCGTCCCGACCGGAGAGATTGAATTTTGCTACATAAGCTTTTGGGGGATGGTCCATGGCGCCGCAATTGCATCCCGCGGCTTCTCCTAATCTGATGACTAGCTCACCCACGGATATCTCCAGGGTGGGGAGAAGTCCGAAAGTCGCGCGCACGTGAGCCCCGGCGGTTCTGCGTCTGCGTGCGTAGCAGTACGGAATTGGGATCCGGGCTGGCGAATATTAGCAATGCAGCGCATGTCTCGCCTGCAGACGCACGATTCTTTGCAGAAAGGCGTCGGTTTTAGCACGGGCGTATCGCATCGAGAACCTTTCGGTAACGGAAATGGACCCCGCCCGCCCGCTTGGTCAAAGGGTGGGAAAACCGCCGCCGCCTAGACAGCAACCTGGAAGTCTACTGTACCACTACAAATTCTCTCTCGTCCTCGTCCTCTTCCCTTCGTCCTAGGCATTTCTCTCGCCTAGACAAACTGTCCCAGCACAAATAAACCCGCGCTCCCCGACTGCGCAACTCCGCCCAGGACGACCGCAGTTCGGCCCTCGCCTCGCGTCATACCTTACTAACCAGGCTATCTCGACCACTTCCGGTACCGCCTCTTCTGCCTACTGCCTAGTTCTTCTAGTAGCGTAGCGGGCCTTTACCCGAACCACCCCGTTCACTCGTAAGCTTCCACTCATAAATCTTCACCACCCGCCTTTCACCTAACCTTGCCCCACCAGAACCTCCGCAAAGCACTTCGCCCTCGACCCTTCACTCCATTCTATCGCCCACCCACGACCACGACTACGACTGGCCACTACCTAGCTAGAGAGTCACCTCTTGGTGGCTGCCCCCCGCTTCCGCCCTCCCCACCCTCTCTGTTCCGCATACCGCAGTCATGAACTCCACAGACAACCGCGACATCCTTCACGATGCCGGGCTCGACGACCTAGACTCTATGACTCTCGAAAACTACACATTCCCAAAGGAGAGGCTGAAAAAGAATCTGTCAAATCCCGAAAAGCAGCCTCTCGTCCTCGTATCATGCGGCTCCTTCTCCCCACCGACGAACCTGCATCTACGCATGTTTGAAGAAGCCGCCGACTACTGCGAATTCGAGACGGACTATGAAGTTGTAGGTGGCTTCTTCAGTCCGGTCGGTGACGCTTACAAGAAGGCCGGACTGGCTTCTGCACAACACAGAATCAATATGACGAGGATTGCTGTCGAGGACAGCTCGACCTGGATTGGCGTTGACCCTTGGGAGCCGCTGCACAAGGAGTACCTACCGACCGTCAAGGTCTTGGACCACTTTGATCACGAGCTGAATACCGTCATGGGTGGAATTGCGACGGAAAATGGCGAGAAGCGGCGAATTCACGTTGCGCTGCTTGCCGGCGCCGACCTGATTCAAACCATGAGCACCCCAGGATTGTGGGCCAGCGAGGATCTGAGCAGGATCCTAGGACATTACGGTGCTTTCATTCTCGAGCGCAGCGGCACTGACATCGGTATGGGCCCCAATCTCTTCCCCTCTCATCACTTGTACTTACTCGCTACAGACGATGCGCTAGTCAGCCTGCAACAGTGGAGGGAGAACATCCGCGTGATTCCGCAACTTATCCAGAACGACGTATCATCGACCAAGATCCGCCTCTTCCGCAAGCGGGGCAAGAGCATCCGCTACTACATCCCCGACAAAGTCGTCGACTACATTTACGAGCACAGCCTCTACAGCGACGACGAGAAGAAGCAGGCAGACAAGGGAAAAGAGAAGGCTATCATCGACGCTGTTGGTTCGTCGCAAGACGTTTCCACATCTTGAATGACTGAGGGTTGACCTGCCACCCTTTCCTAGACCATCGACCCAGCTGCACAAGCACATCATTCTCTAGAACCTCTTCCGTCAGGATTGCCGTGTCGCCACACCCGCCCTCCGGCGCATCTCGACCATGTAATTACGACTTCATATGGGCGGTATTTTAAATCACCACTAGACACAAGCGGTCACTACCACGTCACAGATGTCTTGACAAGACTGGAGGGACGCGTTCGCCTTCATTGGCTTGATTGCAGCACGAAATGGGAGGAGCAACTGCGCATTGGCTTTATATTCCTAGCTATGATACCACACGAACCCAATGCATTATTACGAATTTTTATCTTTCTACAATACAATATCTGTCTTCTCGGCACGATCTAAATTCATACGCACGTGCTGTGATGTCATTCAAAGGTGCGTACTTTTCATGCAGGGACTCATCGCCAACCGGGCTAAAGGGCACTGTTATCTCTGCGGTGGCGACTCTATGCTTAAATTGGCCTGATTGGCTTCAGAATAAACGATCGCCTCCATTGAACAGCGACAGGCCCGCACATCTAAGTGTTACGACAATTTTAGATGTCTATGAGCTCTTTTGCAGTTTATCTTTATAGACGTGTAAAGGGGCCGACTAAGTATAGCCGCGGGAAGTCACCAAGTAAAGGCTGAGAACACCAGCGCCGTCATAGCCGCCTCGTCCAATATCCACCAATTCTAAAATCAAGGAAATGCCCGCAATTTGAGTTTCATGCGTCGCACTTCCAAGGTCACCATCTCTGCGCTTGTGGCGCCGAGCGCTGGGCCACGTCAGGCAAGAAATCAACACTGATCACCGTAGCAACCGACTCAGATCGTGCAGCCTCATCTGTCCCTGGTCATGATTGTACATATTCGCTATCAGGCTGTTGTCGTCGCCTAGCTGCTGTATGAGCAATTGCTCTTTTGTATTATTATCGCGCAAGGCATCCGACACGTTTGGAGGTTCTTAGCTTATCCCCCGCATTCCAGAGACCACGCGGCTGCGACATTCCTACCCTCTATTTAATGCCCAACGACAGCGACCGCGATCGCGACCCTTCGCGCCGCCGCCCGCACGGCGAAGAACGAAGACGGCGGAGGGAATCGCACGGCGAGCACGAGACGCCTGAGCGGAGGCGACGAAGAGAATCCCGCGGCGAGAATACGGTCTACGATCACGAAGGCCGGCGGAGAAGGGGCCACAGAGCGACAGATTCACAAGGCGATCTACTGCCCAAGCCGCCACGTCGCTCACGGCATCAGAGCGATACGGAGCATGAGTCGCCCAGCCCTCGCAAAGCGCGCCAGTCGCGGCGCAATTCGACGACAGATGGTAGCGGAAGCAGGAGTCGAGGATCAGGAGCGCCATTGAGTCTTGATGCGCTTGCGAAGCTTGACAAGACTAATGCAAAGAAGGCGGGCGGGTGGGGTGCGTATGATTACGACGAGGAGTACCTGAAGGAAGTCAGGAAGAAAGAGAAAAATTTAGAAAAGGACAGGGTCAAGGAAGAGAGGGCGGAGCGGAAGAAAGAGAAACGAAAAGAAGAGGAGCAGCGGCGCGCGGTTGAGAGCGATGCTGCGATACACGAAGAGAAGGCTAGGAAGCGGCGAGAGGAAAAACGGAAAGCGGCTGAGAGTAAGAAGACACATACAGAAGACGAGCGAGAGAAGAGGCGAAGCGCGCATACAGACGATGAGCGGGAGGAACGTAGACGTAGGCATGAAGCAAAGTATACACCCTCTGAGGCCGAAGAGCGAAGGGAACGAAGGCGTCAGGAGAAACAGCATAGAACAGAAAAGAAGAAGCGGCGTGTTATCAGCGGTCCACTGGCAGAAGAGGGCGGTATCGATGATGATGAATATCAATATATGATGGAGAAGCGAGGCGGAGGTGGAAGTGCGCCTACGGTATATACAGCGGAAGAGCTGGCAAGAAGAAAGAAGCGGAAGCGCATCATCATTGGAGTCATCTCCGCCCTGATTCTTCTGGCCATCATTATCCCCGTTGCGGTAATGATGTCGAACAAGAGCAAAGACAGTACACCTCAAAGCAACTCCGCCGCAAGCGCATCAGAACCAAAGACCAGTAACCTGGACGGCCACGACCGCAACAGCGTACCCAAGGAAGACCAGGGCGGCATTTTAGATCCCTGGTCATGGTGGGACACCGAAGACTTCAATGTAACCTACACCAAGGAAACTGTTGGGGGCTTACCTATCATCGGCCTGAACTCCACCTGGAATGACGACGTGCAAGCGAACCCGTCTGTGCCCAAGCTCAGCGACGAGTTTGAGTATGGCAAGATGCCCATCCGCGGCGTCAACGTAGGCGGCTGGCTCAACCTCGAACCATTCATCACACCCTCCTTCTTTGAGAAGTGGGGGTCAAAGGACGGTGTGGTGGATGAATGGACACTTCTCACCAAACTCGGGCCTACGAAAGCGAGAGATACAATGGAGAAACACTACTCCTCCTTCATCAACAAGCAGACGTTTGCCGATATACGGAATGCTGGGATAGATCACGTTCGATTCCCGTTCGGCTACTGGATCGTGCAAACCTACGACGGCGATCCATACATCCCACAAGTTTCATGGCGCTACCTCCTCCGTGGCATCGAATACTGCCGGCAAAATGGTCTGCGGGTAAATCTCGACTTACACGGCGCGCCAGGCAGCCAAAACGGGTGGAATCACTCCGGCCGTCAAGGTGTAATCGGATGGCTGAACGGCACAGACGGCGACCTAAACGCCCAACGCACCCTCGACATCCACCACAAGCTCTCCGTCTTCTTCGCGCAAGACCGCTACAAAAACCTCGTAACAATGTACGGCCTCGTCAACGAACCGCGCAACGTCGAACTCGACACCTCCAAAGTCGTCGCATGGAGCCAAAAAGCCATAACCCAAATCCGCGCAGACGGCATAAAAGGCATCATCGTCTTCGGCGACGGCTTCATGGGCCTCGACAACTGGCAAGGCAAGCTGCAAAACAACGACAACCTCCTCCTCGACGTGCACCAATACGTCATCTTCAACGTCGACCAACTCTCCCTCAAGCACCGCGACAAACTAAACTTCGCATGCGAAGCCTGGACCCAACAATCCCTCCGCAGCATGGACACAAGCACGGGTTTCGGCCCAACCATGTGCGGCGAGTGGTCCCAGGCGGACACGGATTGCACGCAGTACATCAACAATGTTGCAACCGGGACGCGCTGGGAAGGCACGTTTGACACGGGCAACAGCTCTACCTCTGTGCTCAAGCCGCAGTGTCCCGAGGAGGGGAAATGTTCGTGCGATCCTGCGAACGCGGATCCGAGTAGCTATAGTAGCGATTATAAGAAGTGGTTGTATCAGTTTGCGATTGCGCAGATGGATAGCTTTGAGGCTGGGTGGGGCTGGTTTTATTGGACGTGGGAGACGGAGAAGGCTACGCAGTGGAGTTATAGGAGGGGTTTGGCTGCGGGCATTTTGCCGCAGAAGGCGTATGATAGGGATTGGAAGTGTCCTGACAGTCCGGATGGACTGGATGATTTTGCGGGGTTGGAGGAGTTTTATCGAATGTGAGGTGTTGAAGTGGAAGTAAGGGGGTTAGAGGTGTAGGGAGGTGGGCGGATATCCTTTTGGGCTTTGGCTTATTTGTCAGGATAGGTGGATTGAGGGAGCGGTGCATTGCGACGGTGTTGTGTGAGCATTGTTGTTTTTCCGTATATGCATGCATTTCTGCGGTATCGTGGGCTTCTCTATGTTGATATCTGAGATCTCAGTCACGACATATTGAATACGCATACATGTCATTCATATCATTCAATCATATCCCTCTATTCTATTCTCCCCATCAACCTCCTTCCTACCCCTCACTCCGCACCCCCCTTCCTCGCCTGATGCATCCCCATCTTCACCATAGGACTCTGCATCAACGTCTCCCAATTATGTATGAACATCGTCTGCTTCAGCGAAATATCCATCTCCAGCATCCCCCTCTCCAGCACCTCGTCATCATACTCCTGCACCGCCCTCTCCAACCCCACCTCCCCGTCCTTCACCCTCCTCATCGCAGCCACGAAGTTCGCAGCGTCCTGAAGCGCATTGTTGAGCCCCTGCCCGCGGTGCGGCGTCATCGGGTGCGCAGCGTCACCGCAGAGGGTCAGCCGTCCGGAGCGATTGTCCCATTTCTGGGCGCGCGCCCAGTACGTGCCGTGGTCGAGGGGGATGTGGGTGGAGGAATCGACGGCGAGGCCGGCGGAGCGCCATGGTTCTGCCCATTCTGAGGCGCGGGATTTGAAGAAGGCGAGACGGCCGGGGAAAGTGGAGAGGTCGGCGGTGGGCGGGACGGTGGAGTCGACCCAGCTTTGGAGGACTTGGAAGGTCCATGTTTCTGGTTTGGAGGGGTCGGGGACGTCTTGGACTGGTGGTGTGTTAGTAAATCTAGAAGATTACGGTGTCGGGGTTGAGGAGTGCGTACTTGATAGCCAGAACATGGTGCCGTGATCCGGGTGTATGCTTGTGATGAATAGCTGATTCTGCGCGCGAATCCGTAGCGCGAGCTCAGCGTCGAATTTGTACGGGAAATTGAACATGCTGACGGGTGCGTTGGTGAGCTGCGCCACTTCCACACCACATATACTCTCTCGGACTCTCGATTTAGCACCATCGCAGCCTACGAGGACATCGCCAGAAGCTGTACTGCCGTCCTTGAACTCGACTTGAACCTTGCCATCTTCGCCGACGAAGGCGTGTTCCAGCTCTTTTCCATACTGCACGTCAATTCCCTCCTTGAACAGATTCCGCATCTTCTTCCGACTGACGCGATAGGGCTTCTCGGCCGCCATCTCCATGATTAGCTCGCCTGTCTTGCCATTGTGTATGGGAAGGCCTGTTGCAGCATCTGGTTTCTGCAGTGGATCGGCATAGGCTTCATTGAAACGTTCCACCAGTTCAGGGGGCAGACACGAGGCTATATGATTACTGCCCCAGTGCAGGGTCATTCCCCATTCTCGCGGGCGGGTTTGGTAGGTGCTTGTTGTTTCGGATTCGAAGATGGTGAAAGGTATAGAGGCCTGCGAGGTTGTAGATTAGCATTCGCATAGCAGTTGGGATATTATATGCGAAATAGCATTCAAATGTGCTGTACCCTTTTCAGACCCTGTGCAATGAGCAGTCCACTCGTGCCTGAGACCCTGATTAGCTCTATGAAGCTCCAATGCCCCTCCTTCACCCCGCACTAGGACTCACCAGCTCCAACAATTAGCACATGGGCGTCCTTCTTGCCGTCTGCTGCCATTCTACGTATCGTATCTTCTGGACAAAAATTGTGTGTGTATACTTCTCCGCTAGCAGCGCGCCCACAAGGAGGGCTCCGTGACGTCTGTACACACCATGGCCGAAATGTGCCTAGCTACATGGTCCCGAGTTAGCGTGCAGATGCGTGGCCCGCTCTAGACATCTCGGCAGGTCGAGGGCCGGCATGGGTCTTTTGCTGGAGTAGCGTTGTCACGGCTCGCAGGCCTCGAGCATAAGTTGCTTTTGCTGGCGAGAACAATGAACAGAGGGGTGCAGGCCCAAGGGGAGTGGTCGAGAGGCCGGAACAGCACCCCGACGAGTGACCGACCTACGAGCAAGATCTACATACATCAAAGTTTGTATGCGCCCATGTAGCACGACATGTCGAGTGGCTGGGTAGACCGCCTTGCCATCCACTACATTGCCGTCGATAAAGGCAAAGTACTGGACCACGAACAGTCATGCATGCTTAATGGTGTTCAGAGGCGCCCAGGCTCACCTGCGTCGCGACTCCCTGATTGATCTCAGGAACATACAAACACACTCGTGGGTATCGCATCACGTCAGCGATGAAATGGTACTTTACAGCAACCCTGATTCCTCCTCTTTGACATATCCTCCACACATTGGTCGCTATTCAGCCCACATGCTACTAAGACAACCAAACCTTAAGCAGTCCAACGTCTGGAAGACGACCCAAAAAGGAACGCAAACTGCCCGCCACTAGCAACCTCTCGCGACTACCCGAAGAAAGTCCATTGGTCAGTCCATGAGATCTCTGGTGAATGATTCGCAATACCTGCGCCTTTACTTCTGCGGGCTAAAGCAGCCGGCGGCGCGACGCCATCGCGTCCTCTCGGGCCGGCGAACGTTCTGCTTACAGACGTTGACCCTGATTTTTTGCGGAGATCGCATCAAACCTCAAACCACTTGATCACTTGCCCACTTCCCCGCACCTCTACCCGCCATAGATCTACTTTCAAATCGCCTTTGAGACCTCTGGAGAATCACTGGGCAAATCAGGCCAAAGGAGAGAGCTCCAAAGCCGGAACCTCGGAACTCGTTCCGAGACAACAAAGAAAGCTAGTTTGAGCATCCACCAGGCTACTGGGCTCGAGGGCCTTCATCACGACAGGATCGCAGAGGGACGAGTTGGAAAACATGGAAACAAGTGCTAGAGAGGATGTACCGCATGTGGTGCCCCCCGGTGGAGACACTGTTGACCCGATATCAGATGACGCAGATTCAGCGTACGGCGATGTAGCATCTGAGACAGCCTCTCTCACATCTAGCATCATGGCTGGTCGATTTGAGAATGGGAGAAGGTACCATGCTTATCAAGATGGAATATACATGTTTCCAGACGACGAGCAAGAGCAAGATCGATTGGACATCAAATATGCTTCATTACAACTCGTACTCAACGACACGGTAGCATTTGCTCCGTTGCAAGACCCGCAACAAATCCTTGATATTGGGACCGGGACCGGGATCTGGGCGATAGATGCTGGAGAGCAATTTCCTGGTGCTACAGGTAGGAACTATCATTCTTGGCTATAGTATAATGCGCAAACTGATGGCTCAGTGACTGCGACGGATCTAAGTCCAATACAACCAACCTGGTATGCAGATAGGAGTCGTTTTGGATCAGATAATTGACCACAGCAGGGTACCTCCAAACGTGAAATTCGAACTCGACGACGCAGAGCAAACATGGACATGGCAGCACAACTTCTTCGACCTAGTCCACATGCGCACCATGACCGGCTGCATACGCGACTGGGACAAGCTCTTCGCTCAAGCCTTCCGGTAACCACAGCCCCCAATCCCCTCCACCATCCTATCTCAACCCTACTTACCCCATCACACAGACATACCAAGCCAGGCGGCTTCATCGAACTCCAAGAAATGGACTACATGGGCGTCATACAACCCACCTCGCGCAACCCCGGCACCTCCTTCGTAACATGGTGCGTAGAGCAAGGCCACGCCGGCCTAAAAGCCGGCATCAATCTCCGCACGAGCATCGACTTCATGACCTCATCGCTCGAAAAAGCAGGCTTCGTCGACTGCAAGGTGCTAGAGTTCAAACTACCCATTGGTCCCTGGCCGAAGCAAAAACGGCTACGTGACGCAGGGTTGTTGCAGCTGAGTGCTATGCTGGAGGGTATCGAGGGGCTGAGTTTGAGGCTGTATACGTATTATGCGGGGTGGAGTTTGGACGAGTTGAAGATTTTGCTGGCGAAGGTTAGGACGGAGTTGAGGGATCCGGGGTGTCATGCTTATTGGCCTGTGTAAGTTTCCACTGTGCTTGTAGCTCGCGTGGTATGCGAAGATTGTCAGGTTGAATGAGAATGCTAACGATTGGCTAGGATTGTAGTATATGCGCGGAAGCCAGAAGGAAGCAAGGCAGCTTCGTAGGACAAGCGAAGTGACTGTTCCTTTACTATTGCTGCTGCGCACAGACTCACTCTTCCCATCTATTCTTGTCCCCTCTTTTCGTTTCCGATTACTACGCATGTCAATCGCCCTTAGGGTTATGGCTGGATTGTCATAGGAACCGACGCAAGACCTGTAGAGAACGTGCAGTCGCCGCGTGTTCAATTGTGTCGATATATTTGATCCAAGCACCATTTACAGCAAGTAAGGGCAAACTTGCGTCATCCAACAAGCCGCATCGCACACATTCGAGCTAATAATAGAAAACGCAGCGCATGTCATTTGTCAAAGAAAGATATATGTGCTTTATGCTCATGAAGCAGTATATTCGTTACTACCATATTTGTTCTCGACCGTGTAAATAGGAGGGAAGCGATAACCTTAGGGAGGAAAATACGAGATCGATTCGACAAATGAAAATGCGTATGAAGTACACCAGTATCTATAACAGTTGTACTAAGGAAGGTCAGTTAGTGAGAAATAAGCTGACTTGAGAGTACTTTACCTGCTGCATTTTACTAACGGGACGTACAGGAAGCGTTATCTACCTGACAAGGCACTCTGGATGACATCGCTACGTCAAGTAGTCATGCAAGCAGTTGATCGTTTCCTGAACTCGCATCGCTAGTCTCGCTCGTAGGTAGTAACCCACGTCAAGTAATGACATATTTAGGGCATGGACAGCTCTTGGGCAGTCGTTCTGTTTAAGATCGGTCAGTTGCTGAGTATTTTGAAATCGATAGAATCCATGGCTTACCGATCTCTGGGAGAATGGGACTGACTTGGTGTGTTGCGTATCAAACTTTGAGCCTTGACATCTCTCGGACAGCTGCACTTGGGTGGAGAGTAACACCACGTGATGTTTGACGGCAGGTTCGGTCAATTGAGCGAAGGCTCTTTTATGTACGTCTTCTCTTATCTTGTCGTTGATGGTTGGTGGGGTGGTGGTAATGCTGGTACATGGACTCGGTCTTGACAGAGTGACATCGTTCTGTCTTGTTTTGTCCAAAAGTCTTATGGAGCCTTGTGTAACAAGGGATTTACCCTTCTACATACTCGGCTAAATGGATCTCAAGGAAACGGCGGAATCCGCGCCATTCGTAATCACAAAACAACGCCCATTTGCCTGAACGGCAGGCATCACACCTGGTGAATAATGGGCGAATACCTCCATGTTGATGTAAAAGAACAAAGAAAAGTAGATCATCTAACTTTCGGCTCTAACGGGTGTGTGCATTTGAAGAAATGGAGTCGATAGTGGTCAACTCACCCTAACAGTGAAGGCCTACCGCATCGACTGGAAGAAATGAAATCGATAGTGGTCAACTCACTCTGAATAGTGAGGGCCTACCGCATCGATTGGGGTATCATGAAAAGTATATACAGCGCAAGGTTGAATTCAGGCGTTGCGAAACGCAAAAAAGAAGCACACACCCTGTCCTATTATAGCAGACCAGGTAGTGATTCGGCGTAGTTGTTCGGACGATGGTGGTTGTTGGACGATCGAGTCAAGTGTGATGAACTGGTGATGACGGTAGGTCATGCGAGGCATTCTGAACCACAAAAGGCAGTTCAAAAATTGCATGTTTGGTCTCTTTGTGACGCTTCAGATTCTTCTTTTGCGCGACAGTCTCGTTGCATCCTTCAACATCGCAGGCATAACGTCTGCCTTGATGCCTGCTTTGTTTGTGTTCGCGTAACGATTTTGGATGCGCATACTGTGCCGGGCATTCATTGCAGATGTAGCTTCTCCGTATATGATGCTTGTGGTGGGTGCTGTTAGGTCGTTAGTCTCATGTAGATTATTGATATGCAAGAACGGGGTGAGAGCGACTTACTCAAATTTATGACGATAGAAGAAACGCTTTTGACATCCCTGCATTGTACAAGTATATCGAGGCGTTGATCGATCGATACGCAGCGCGTTCACGCTCTTGTAGGTGCCAGGTTCTTCGCCACATAGAAATCTGCGAACCTTTTGACGAGGAGATGAGTACTCCTCGTTCGTTGCTGATCCAATACTTGAGCGAGAAGAAGGGCTTGCTTGCGAGGCCAGCTGCGAGGGAGACGAGGAAGGATCTCGGGTTGTTGAAGTTTCCAGAGTGTCACAAGGAGAAGCGGAGAATGACGCTGCCATCACGTCTTCAGGATTGATCATCTTATTCGAGAGATCGATAGCATCAAGACCTAGATTACTAGACTCTAACGCATCGGGTGAAAACCAGTCGTCTGGTAGGGGCCATCTGAGCCGTTCGGCATGCCATGGTAGGTGGAGCGAGAGAGAGTATTTTCGATGATCATGGTGTTTCGCCGAGATTGGAGCAGCGCGAGGCGATTAAGGCCTCGCGCGTACCAACAAGTCAAGGGGTTGATCTGACGGGGTGACAGTGAGCGTTAACCTGTGACGCTTGCGATGCGGCCTAACTCACCTCAAAGGATATCGACACAGGTTTATTGAGAACCGGCACAGATATTGTTAACCTTGACAATGCTCGGATGAGCTCTTGAACATTCTTTGGTGCGGACTTCACCCACGCCGGAGCGTTTGCGTGCCAACGGGAACAGAGGCCCGTGGGCCACCCCGCTGGCACTGAGAAGTGGTTCTAGCAATCAGGGCGAAGCGTGAGGTAGGTTTGTGTAACCGATTTGCGGCAGACGTGCTGAATTGATGCGGTGGATTGTCCAGGGCGGCTGCGAGTGTTAATAAGCCTATCGGGGTTGCTGGTGCGTGCGTCCGGTCAATGTGTTGGCGTACGTTGTGTCACAGAGACCCCCTACCTTGTATCCAATCGTTTGGTAAAGTCGAGACTAAGCTCCATCGACTTGTCGATATGCCAAAGAGGCCCCTCATCAGTTGACGAATCGCTTACGCACGGCTTGACGGCAAGCAATCCTGGCTTTCAGCTCCTTCCACACCTTGCATACTAAGACCTGGGCGAAGCCGTTGGAGACCCTCGTTCAGACAGCGACTGACTTCGTGGACCATCAGCCATTGACCAATGGAGTTTAATGACTTTGGCTCAGATATAGGGCGTATATACCGAGCGTGTGCACCAGCCTTCTAATCTGCCGATGGCACCTTTGCGCGAATTCCTTTTGTGAGGCAGTACGATTAGAAACCTTACCACTCAGCCGCATTTTGGAGACTGCATGCGAATCTTCGAAGAGACCCCTTCTGAGGCGTGCATCATAGATCGTATCAAACGTTGCTCATTCATCCGCAGAGGCTGCATAACTCATGTGATCAAGGCAAACGCGATCCGTTCAGATGTACCTCTGCGCATGATCGTCTCCAGGAGACCCCTCTACATTACCGAGCTTCTATCTGAGCAAGAGACCCCATCATCCGGTGTTTGCCTAGGTCGGTGCGTTGTTCAGGCCGCCTGCTCCAGCGTCGTACAATGATACCCGCGGAACGATTCCTTCAACAAATTGCCGTCGTTACAGGACTGGTCCACGCAATCCCGTCATCGATTATAGAACCCTTGACACCTTCAGAATTCTCAAAGCTTCTAGGGTGGCAAGCTGCTAGGATCTACCCGAAGCTAAGAGAATCGAGCGACCAGATCGAAAGCATGGTCTCAAGAGGCCCCCTTCCTAGCATCCTTTCATGTCTTCACAGAGACCATCCCCCTGTTCGGTACCCAAAAGGCGAGCAAAGAGACCCCAACGGCTTCAGCATAATATCTACAGCACCACGATGAGACCCTCCTGCCTTCATCAGCAATCATGGCATCACGGAAGAATCATACTTAAAGATAAATAGTCAGTATGGTGTTCGCCATTCTGGTATGCCCCCCAATCCCTACGATCGTCTCTTAAAACCAAGATGCAAAGCGCAGAGACTGGAAACGGGCATTCTGCCGCCGAAATCCGCAAATTCCTTGACAACCACCAACGCCGTACGTTGTCTAACAGTCTGCATCAAAAGAATCGTGCTAACTTCGATCATTCAGATATACCTTCAACTGCACCTCAGAACCCATGGGTCGCAGCTCCAGGTATATACACTCGCACAAATGGCGCAGAAGTTCGCATCCAGGGACGAGAGCAGTTCGAAGGTTCGCTTTCTAGTGGAAACATAACTTCGAGCAAGGTATGCATCATCGACGAGGCCTGTTTGTCGGCAGGACCCAGTGGGAGAAGTAGCAGCAGCTAGAAAATGATATTCGAATGTAAGTGACATCTCTTTAAGTGTCAGGCAAAGGTTTGTATGCGTTGCTGACGCTTCGATATTGGTTAGATCTTCGTAGGATGATCACTAATTACTTCGATAACGCCAAATTTCGATTCTATTTTACATTGTAACGATACGAGTTGGGACATTATCTTCAACGCTTATACACCATTGAATACGCGCTCCTTCATACGCCTAACCAATGCCCTCCATGCCTCCTCGCCTTGTAATCCCCTTCACCTCGTTCGTCATTTCCTCCCTACTCTGCGTGTCCTGCAACCGGCCCTCCTAGTTAACAAGACTGGACTGTTATGTCCTGTCCTGTCCTGAACTAATCTCAACGTACGCGAATCTCTCGATCCACTCTCACACCCCATCTCTAACACCCTCAACTTATACCCCTTCTTCATCCTCCCGTCTTCATACCTCTCCATCCATTCACTTTTTCACCCGACGAGTAGTAGTCCTGACATACGCAAAGACACCGATACTAGCGAGCACGAGAACTACAACGACAATAGCAAGGCCGTTTCTTTCCTGCGCGCTTGGAGGGATATGTGAGCGGAGGGAGTGGACGAAAGAAGATGAGGCGGCGAGCGGCATGGTGGGAATTTCCTCGCACGCAATGGAGGTAGATAGAGCGCAGGTTATGACAAGAAATGGTTGATTGCCAGGAGGGAGGTATTGAGGTACTCTGTTTAAAATACAGCGACGGATGTGATTTGTTACGGCAATTTCAAATGAAGGTGCTTGCTATATGTCTTCGATATAGAAGAACAGGAATTGATCGGTTGGTGAAAGCGTAGGTAGGAAAAGTATCCTGACGAGTTTGAGCACTGCCACCTCCACCACCCACATAATAAGGCTAATTCATTTCTTGATTCACTTGTTACGCGTGATTGAATGAGTGTCTACGACGTGCCTTTCGTGTCTCTTCCTTGACAGTAGTACTAATTGGGAGAAAGCACGACAGGTGGCCTTGAAGCTCAGACCTCGAAGCTAGATCGTTCGCGGAGCATGAAGCGAATTCTACCGCTTTGGGTAAGTTGAAGGATCTACATACATGGGAGATGCATTTTTATTGGTTAGGACCGTCAGCATTAAAGGAGCGGGTATGGTTTCGCATGGATAACGCGTGTGCTGTGGGGAAGGGAGAGGGAGAGGGTTGAGGTGAGATTGAGATTGAGGCTGTGCCGGGAACAGCGCGGCTTGCGAGTCTACGTCTTCAAGTGTATGTATATATCCACCAACCAACCTAGTTTAACTGAACTGAGCGATTTGATCGTTCTAGAGATTCGAAACGTCTCATCTCATCCATGATTCCTTCGCACACATCGCATTCGCATTCGCATGCTCATAATACCCTGAAATCTGACCCTTCCACTACCTAACCATCTACTTGAACTCTGCCATAAAGTCCTCATGGAACTTAACAATTCTCCCCGTCCAATCCGTCCCTGGAGCAAGGAACGTCGTCCGGAAATGCAGCGTCCCCTCCTTTTGCCCGAACCCTGATCCCGCGACAACACACACGCCCGTCGCGTCTAGCATGCGGAAGCAGTAAAACTCATCTGGTTCGCGGCCTTCTTTCTTGGCTTGCTCGATGGCTTTGGGCGGGAGGTGGATGGTGGGGAAGAGATACATTGAGCCCTGCGGTAAAGGTAAGTATTTATATCGTGTTGCTGAAGGACGTGCGAGTAGGCGAGATTGGAAATGAAAATTATACGAACCTGTGGCTTATCGCACTCTACACCCTCCATCTTCTTGAAAGCTTCGTATAGAGCGTATGCGCGCTCTTTCAAGCCGTTGAAAATGCCATCGTATTCCTTCTTGTACAGCTCGTAGCTTGGCTCGCCTTCTTTAGGCGGGTTGACCATCATCTCGACGATGCATTGACCTAGGACTGGCGGGCATAGCTGGATGGAGATGAATTTGTATACCTCCTGCGCAACTTCTGGGTCGAAACCGATGAGCTCGAAGTAGCCGCCTCGATGGCCGCACTCGCCGACCATGCCTTTGCTGACGGAATGCAGCGACGCGAGCTCGATGTGGTCGTATTCTCCTGGCGATTCTTTCTGCAGGTCGCGCAGGGCCTTTTTGAAAGAGATGAATTCACCGATGAAGACGTTGGTTTGGTAGACTTCATCTGCGATTACGACGAGGCCCTTCTCAGCGGCGAATTTGAGGACGGATTTGATGTCCTCGGCAGGTAGCGATGCGCCCGTGGGATTGCCTGGGTTGATGACAGCGATGGCTTTGACATCTGTGCCCTCTGAGACAGCCTTGTCGTACGAGGCGCGAATGGCCTCGAGCGATGTGCCCCATGCGTGCTCCTCAGAAAGATAATATGGTACGCAGCGGGCGTCAAGGACGGCCAGTGTGGCGGTATAGAGTGGATATTGTGGGATAGGAACCATGATGCCCGTCTCGGGCTTCGCACATATGGTGTGTAGGAGGGTGTTTACGCCGGAGGATGCGCCGTTGCTGAGGTAGATGTTCTCGAAGCTGGCTGGGTAGCCATCGCGTCCTATCTTTGGTCAGCTCAAACCACACATTTTGTTGTAGTAGGAGTACGCACGCTCAATGTACTCAGCGACACTTTGCCTGATCCCCGGTGCGCCCTGACTTTGACTGTATGCGCCCACGCTCTTGACCTCGTGCAATAGCTTCTTCGCACGCTCGAATACATCCGGCTTGTACCCAAGGCTCTTGATGAACACATCTTCATGTTCTAGCAGACCGGGATTCTCCAACAGACTTGCAACCTGTCTGAAGAATGTGATGGGCTTCTGGTCTAGTTGTTGCGGGTTTCCGATGTTCGCTGCAATGACTGTATCGAAGGGCAGGTCCTTGCCTTCACCCTTGGCCAATTTCGCGCGGTACTGCTCCGACTTGACGGCGAGTTCGCCGCGAACGGCATACTTGGCGGCCTTGACGTGTGGGTTGATGTTATCGAGAGTCAGGACCTTGCGCGGCGCGGTCGACGACATGGTTCGTATTGGGCGCAGCGAGATGCTCTGGATGGGGAATGGTCTATGTAGTACTAGAAAGAAAGGCAAAAGTGAGCAAGAATCCAGACTACGACTTAGCGAACTAGACAACAGAATCTTCCTAGACTATATTTCCCCGCGACGTAGTATGCGTCAAAGAAGTCGAGGGTAGGCTATATTTTTCAAGCTGCGTCGCGTGGTACCCCACTAAGAAATGTCCCTCCGTGTCTTGCCGTAGCTTCAAGGTTCTCTTCCCGATTGCTTTTAACGAGCGGTGGAAAATAAATACCTCTGGAGCCCAGGTCACCGCCCACTGGTGCCACGCTGCGCCGGGGACGAATCCTCGCGACATGGGCGCGAAGTGAGCTGATGGTAGACTGAGCCGATGACGGCGACATGTCCAAGGATGCTAGCTGCTTATCGTCGGCACTGTAGCGATCTGCCCACCCCACACCCGCCGCGGGCCCTGCCGATTGATCTTGGAGCTGGGACTCGAACGATTGGGAATACGATGTGATGTAAGCGTGGGTGTCAGGCCGTGTGCTGTAGGAGGTGTTGCAGAAAGGCGCGTGGGCATGCTTCGAGGTTAAAAACAAACTTTGTGCCGCTATCTCACCGCAGCTTCGTGACACCTCCATCCGAGCCGCACTCCAACGCGGAGTGACAGGAGCTATGACCATGTTGCCATTTAGGCAATGCGACGCGGGCTCCGATGTACTTGTTGACACGGGGAAACTATAGGCGCTGATGGAGAGACAGCATTACTTTGTTCATGTGGGATTTTCATTCCTTCAGCAGCCTCGGTGCTGACATGGTCTAAGTCTACAGTGTCTTCAGCTCATTACACATCCACTCCCACGCAATTCAATATTCATCCACGCTCGCTGCCCCTTAGCCTGACTGATTGACCATACTTCTGTAGCTTCGTGATGAGCTGGTCACCCTGCTTGACCACGTCTGCGTACTGTTTGTTCTTGTCGTCCGGTCGGTTCGTCTCAATGATACCCTTGACGCGATCGATGGTGCAGGGAATGCGATCTGCGGCAATGAACTTGGCGAGGTCCTTGTCGAGGAAGTCAACGGTGACGCCAAAGTCTTTGGCCATGCTCTCCAAGCCGACGACTCGATACGACTGAAGGAGCTGCTGGTAGCCTCGAAGACGCATCTCGCGCACGTACCAACCGCGATGCTCGTACATGTAGCGGTCCTGGCTGAGGAAGTTGACTTCGACGTCGCTTAGGGCGCCGAAGAAACTCTTGTAGTCACCCTCGTACAAGCTCTTGACCAGTTTGGCGAGCGGTGAGAAGTCAACAGGGACTTCCTTATCCTGCTGTCCACCCAGAGTGGTGAGGTTGACCGCCGCCGGTACTGGTGTTGCTGTTGAGCCTGAGGCGTCTCCCATTTCCTCGTCACCGGCAGCGGGGCCTGCTGATGTTTGCCCAGTGATGGCTGAGAGCCTCTCCTCTGAAGTTCCAACAATCGCCTTGATCTCGGGTGCATCTACGACCTTGGACTTGAAATCAACGCGCTTGAGTGAAACCGAGCCAGCGAGGATGGCGTATACAACAAGGTTCGAGTAGCTGCATAGCTCGTAGCTGGTGAAAGTTGACAAGCTGTCCAGTAGAAGCGGGGCAGCTTGTGCGTGTGATCGAACCGTGAGGTAATGCAGTCCAGTGTAAGCCTTGAGACGATTTCGCCTATCCCAGTCACCGCCGCTCTCGACCAGGGCGCTTGCTCGATCGATGGTCTTTTTAGCCAGTATCCTGTCTCCGAAGAACAGCGCCACCCGTATTATGGCGAGGACCAGGTCAATCTTGGTGCCCAGGATACCCGTCTTCTCAAAGATAGCCTCGTAGCTCGCAATAGCTTTGTCCTAGAGAATATAGTTAGTATCTCTATTTGTATCTCTGGTTCAATTTGGGCGCACCTTGTCACCTATGCGGTTGTAGAGCTCTGCCCGCTTGCCTCGCGCTGCCTGCACCTCAGTCTCGCCTGCCTTCTCCGACGCCTCATCCTCTTCCTTTTGTATAGCCTCTAGCTCCTTCTCATTTTCTGCCTTTAGGCTCTCGTATAGCTTCTCATCCCAGGGCAGCGGTACTTCTAATGACGGGTTCCTTGTGGCGAGCATATTGGCAAGACTTGCAGAAGGCCTCCGGTGGCTGGTTGGCTGATCTGCGCTGCCTTCGCCTGGTGCATTCAAGACACCTTCTGTCGGATGGGCGAGGTACCGGTATAGCGGCGCCATCTTGTGCTCAGTGATGGCATCCTGGACTGACTTGAGCGAGGATTGTTTGGCTGATTTGGAGGCGGCGGGATTCGTGAGCTGGAAAATGTGCTGCGACAGCTGGAGGTCGGGCAATTTGGCATACTGCGGGTCACCCATCTTGGAAGCTTGCTAAGAGTACAGGGGGAATCACGATAAGGGTAAGGGTGGAGGGGTGTCGCGTGAGAGGGCGTACTGTGTTTGATGGTCAAGTACAGCTACAAAGGTGAGAGCTACGTGATGCGGCATAATATCTTGGCGCTGATCGGCGAGCCAGGCACCAAGCTCTCCGCGCGGGCTTTCCTTGCCTCAGAATCCGGTCTCGTGTTTCTTTATTGCACATTTCAAAATTTACGAGCCTGAGGATTAGAGCACTCTATAGGTCGTACGCCCTTCGTCTGTTTAGTCTGTCAAGGCAAACTACTCTACTACAAAGCCGCCTCTTGCTCGACGAGCTAGTTCACCAATACACACTCGACCGGTTATGGCAGGCCCTGAGCAGGGCACAAAGCGTACGCGCTCAATGTCTAGGTCGCCTTCGAGATCAAGATCCCCACCGCGTCAACGAAAGCGCCCCGGCGCAGGAGCTCGACTTTCAGCCGCTGACCGCGAAGCTGCGCGCAGGCGCCAACAAGAAAGAGAGCAGGAAGCGGAGAGAAAAGCTCAACACGAAGCAGCCCAAAGAGGTGTCCACGATGTTGTCAAGCAGCATTACAACATGGTCCCCGAACGAGGTCGCGAGTGGCGCCAAACAGACAGCAAAATTAAGGGATTGCGCAGCTTCAACAACTGGGTCAAGTCATCCATAATACAGAAGTTCATTGGCGATGAGAGGAATCTTAGGATACTGGACATAGGGTGCGGCAAGGGAGGAGATCTGCAGAAGTGGCAGGCTTCGAGAAAAGTCGAGCTATACGTGGGCTGTGATCCAGCAGACGTGTCAATCAAGCAGGCCAAAGACCGATACGCGCAAATGCAACGAAAGTCAAGGCGGATATTTCACGCAGAATTCTACGCCAAGGACTGTTTCGGCGAGTGGTTAGGAGATATACCCATCATCAAGGAGGTGGGCATCGACCCTGGAGTTGGACCCGGGAATGCCATGAGCCAGCGATGGGGTGGCGGTGGTTGGGATATGGTCACGATGATGTTTTGCATGCACTACGCTTTCGAGAGCGAGGCAAAGGCAAAGGGCATGCTGAGGAACGTGTCAGGAGCGTTGAAGAAAGGCGGACGATTTATTGGATGCATCCCCAATTCGGACGTCCTCACAGGAAAGGTCATTGAGCATCACAAATCTAAAGGAACAGCTCCAGCCCAGACGAACGGTGCTGGAGACGAGGAAGAAGACGATCGACCGACTTTCGCGAGCGACGATGAGGACGACTGGGATCCAGAAAAGAGTCTTGACAGCCCAAAACCCAATGAGTCTGAGCACGCAGACGGCGCCAAGAAAGACGAAGTGAAGGACAAAGAGAAGGAGAAGGAGAAAGACGAGCAAGAAGACGGCGAGGTCGAAGAAGAAGGATTTGGCTGGGGTAACAGCATCTACCGTGTCAAGTTCCCCGGCAAGACACCTCCTGATGGCGTGTTTCGACCTCCCTACGGCTGGAAATACTCGTACTTCCTAGAAGAAGCTGTCGAGGCTCCCGAGTACGTGGTTCCGTGGGAAGCCTTCCGTGCCCTAGCTGAGGACTACAACCTTGAGCTGCAATACCGCAAGCCGTTCAGGGAGGTCTGGGAGGAGCAAAAAGATGACCCTGAACTGGGGCCCTTGAGCGAGCGCATGGGGGTCAGAGACCGAGCGACTGGACGTCTGCTCACTACGGAGGAGGAGCTGGACGCTGCGGACTTCTATCATACTTTCTGCTTCTATAAGGTCTAAGTGGTATGGCAGCGCCGGCGTTTTCGGAGCACGAATCTTATGCTCAACGGTCCATGGTGGACGAAAAGTGTACAGGGTGAGGCTATCCAGGAAATACCTATGTACTGTTACTTCTTAATTATCCGGCTGTAGATCCGAATAAAGTGTATTTTGAATCCGATGAATCATCTTTCGAACTTGAACAGATCGTGATCGGATAACCTTCCGTAGCGCTCGTAATCTGCATCATGTTACGGAAAGCAGTCTCAATTCTGAGGAAGCCGTCACCAACCGTGCATTACCTCTTTATTTCGGGCATCAAAATAAATGTCCAAGAGCTAACTTTATGACCAAGGACAAAACTAAAAGCACGAGTCTGTACAAAACGCGCACTTAGTCATCCCCTCGTGCCCGCTTCGTTTTGCCGAGGTCGTGAATCGTAACCGGCGTTATCACAAGCATACTCATCCGCGTCAAAGGCCGAACCTCCTCTTGCGCTTCCGCACTGCCCTTCGCACACTCCTTTCCCACACCCACGCTACCATCCCCTAGATCACGTTGTTCATCGTAGCAATTCAATCCCCACCCGACCGAAGCTGGACTTCTCGCCCTCGCGATTAATACTCAGCGTGCTATTTGGACCGGAACAAGCAGACAAGATGGTTGCAGACGCACTAGTCTATCACCCTACGGTGTCGCACTACTTGAAGTTTGTCGCGACTACCGGTATGTACATGCCCTGATTATCATAATACTATTACTATTCATCTTCATCGAACTTGGTCTCGGTGGTTCTCTGCCACTTGCTTACACTTGTTCGGCTATACATGCGCCCAGTATGCTAATCATCCCACACAGTTGGCCGCGACAAAGTCCTCCGCACGCTCCAATACTTCTCCCGCTTCCTTGCATGGTACCTGTACCGCACGAACCGCCCACAATCCACCATCTCGCCCTTCGAAGCGACCAAGAAGCAATTCGGCGCAACGCGCAAGCTGCTGCGTGTGGGCAAGTTCGTCGAGCATTTCCGCGCTGCGGCGATTGCGAGCGATGCGAAGACCATGGATCCTGTGCTGAGGTTTACGGCCGTGGGAAGGCAGTTGGGCTATGCGTTTTATATGCTGTGTGATAATGCTTGTGTGGTGAGTACATATCCGCTCTCTGCAGAGGAAGGACGACAGAGAAAGAAGGAAGGATTAGAGAAGAACATTGCAGTTGATTATTGAAATAGCTCGACGCAACAAATATCCGCAAATTCAGCGCTTCCACCCGCCTCCTCCGCGAAGGCTACCGCGCCTGGTTCACCGGCATCTCGTTCAGCATTGCCTCCGGCCTCTACTCTTACTACGGCCTGTCGCTGCGGTCCAAGGCCGTCCAGTCCTCCTCTGACCCGGAAAAGGTCGTTGAGAAGAAGAAGGTGGAGAAGGAGCTCAATGCCGTCAAGGTGCAGCTGATTAGCGACCTATGCGATATTGCGATCCCGAGTTCTGCGCTGGGATGGGTGGACTTGGATGATGGGATTGTAGGGTTGGCGGGGACGACGAGTAGTTTGTTGGGGGTGTGGAGTCAGTGGAAGAAGACTGCTTGAAGGGGATCGTTGTGTGAGGGATGAGGAGGAGAAGGGGCGGAAGTTGAAGAGTGGAGAGATTTTTGAGGCGCTTGGACGATGGAATCTACGTGTGTTCTATTCAAGAGATCCAGCTTGCTTCTGTTATACGGTTAAGGCGCTCGATTATAACTATACGTGCAAAATGGCAAGCTTAATTACCACCTTCAGTCAGATCACTCATTGTCGCTGCCAACTATGGTGCGTTTCCTACAACAAAATAGTGCTTAACATCCGAAGAGAAGCAACGCAGCCCAATTTGAATCAAATTTCTGACGATCCCCGCGTTCTTGTCGGAACGTATGTGCCTAAGGAGGTCTAGATGTTCGCACATGGATTGCTGGGATTGTTCGTTTAGTCTCTCTGAACCTGCTCCTCCCTGGTAATGAGAGTTCAAAGCTGAAGATGATCTGCGAGAACACCTCTAGGCATTACGTCGTGTGCTTCATCGTGCCTGTTCGGCAGTTGCTGGCCATGTAGGTCTGTACAGATAGGCCCGACTGCCTCAGCTATAAGCTGATCTTGCTAAGAGCGAGTCGAGTCTAAGTTCTGCACGAAACACGAAGAGCTTGAGGTTTTTGAATAGCCGATATCGATAACTGCATGTTCCTGGGGATCTGCGTGACTTTGATAATTCCCCACTCCCATCTATTGATGTTCAAACGCTCCTTCCCTACCTATAATGCACATACCGCAGCCAATAAACATTACTCCAATTCCTGGAATCACTCGTCACACCGCAGCAGTCATGTTTCATCTCACCTCACCCCCCGCCGCAATCAGGACAATCCGCCGAACGGTACAGTCTAGTTGCGGTTATGTTGACTCGGATAAGCGACAAAGTAGTCTAAAAGGCCGTCGCCACAGCTAGTCTAGGAACCCATCAACAATACCACACCACACCTTTAAAGCGAACAGGCCTATCACTATACGGTATGCGCATCCAATAGAACATTATTGACGACTCTGCTGCAATCCAACCTTGTGACACCCCCATGCAGCCGCAGGGAGGGTCGCAGGCGGCTGAGTGTTGCCACCAAATGTAATCGAGGTTGCACTACGGGTTTCGCTTGAGGATGACCGCAGTACGCAAAGAACATCAAGTGCCCATCGGTGTCTTGGAGATCGTGGCTCCTGTTTTACATGCCCGAACATTGCAAGGTTGGAGCAAATCTGAAGGATTGCCTGCTGCTGGTGTAGACTGCATGCTCTCGAGTATTTTCGTCGATTCAACTGGAGTCTGTTTCGACTTAGCCGTGGCCCAGCGAATCACAGGTAGGGGCAATGTTAGCAAACTCGGAACAAAGCACAACCGAAAGATGGTGGTGAAGGACAACCTCCCCGCAAACACCTGCTGTGGCCATCTGCGGTTCGAAGGTTCCACAATGCGGTGCGAACCGTTGATGTGTTCCGCGGTGCCACCTTTGATCGCGTCACAAGAACGATCACAACTACGACACGGGCTAGTAAGGATGCTTGTCCAACTGCTTGCTTCAACCGGTGGATCCAAGCATTGCGCTGATCTCAGGCTTCCAACGTGGGCGAGACATCGGGGTTCGAACAACCATTCATCGAACAACGTGCTGCATTGCGGAGTTGCAGGAGCCCACGACAAGGGGAACGCTCTAGAAGACGCTAGTATGCCCCTATCTGCGTTGCTTTTGACCGTTTTTTCAACATGGGGGTATGGATGTGAACGTTCGTTTTTCGGCTTTCTTTCCTTGGTATCTTCAGCCTCTAAGCGATGCACGCCGCGCGATTACGCAAAGATTAGCGAAATGGAGGCAAAGAGGCGTGTCTTGGACATCCATTCGCCAGACTAAGCAACAAACTTCCGGCTACCTTGTTTCATATACTATGTGGCGCAAGGCGGTGCTGTGGGCTACCAGTCGATCAGGCTTTTGGAACAACCTGCAGGCACACCAGGCACCGCTGTGCACAATACTAGCATGATCAACCCCATTCGCAGCCACAGGTTGAATAGTAGATTCACCCTCGCGATAGGTTGATGATCAATCAGCCCACCATTTCCACACTGCATCAGCTTCATTCCTACGAATCCTACGGTCTTCCCGCTTCGCACCCAAGATTCAACATATTCTTAACAGACCACCATGTTGACCTAGCGTTAGTGTCCGGATTCCGAAAAGGACGTGTCAAACGTCGCCCCATTACAAAGTAGGCACAACCCTGGTCAATCAACCTATCATATCCATCCTGGTTGACCACTGCAGGGGGTTCGGAAATGCACAGGGCGACCCTGCAACATGCACGACCTAAAGTGATCCTCCTTCGGGACATACAAGGATTCCACCATGTGCCGTTGTGAGGCACTGCAACTGCATGCCATGGCTTTGGGGTTCGGTTGGAGAGTTCTGACCGTTGGTTCACCTTCTAGTCTGGTTATATCACTTCACCACCCCTCCTTTCATACAGACTTGCTTGAAATCACAAAATTCGCCCCCATTCGACACCAGATTGCTTTTATGCCAATCTAAGACCATTGAGCAGGGCTAGGAGAGTCATGTAGGGAGCCAGAGCTCAGCTTACATCACGTTTAACCCTGAACCTCACTGGGCGTACCTATCCATAGCTTGACTTTCCCATCCGATAGCTTAAGGTCGTTTGCGCTGCGGGCAGTTGCCTCGAACGACCATGAGGGACGACACGATTTCGATACCAGATCCTAGGAGCCTTCCTGATAATGCGAATCTTCCAACGATCAACCAGCCGGCAACAACACTCGGGATAACAATCACGTTTCTCGTATGTATACCACGAGTCAACGACAACGGTTCATGGAGGAGGCCCACTCACTAAATTGTGACAGTTAATTGCTGTTTTAGCTATAAGCCTACGGTTGTGGGCTCGAATCAAGGACAGACTGTGGGGATGGGACGATGCGTTCGTATTATTTGCCGGCGTTGCCAGCATCATTGGGGATACCATGGTGTGTCTAAGTATGTCTTTTGATAAAGTTTTACTGCTAGTCGTGACGAGGCTAACGAATGTCAGTGCCGAGGGACGGACTAGGTTTGCATCTGTGGACGCTTGACAATGAACATCTCATGTCATATTTCAGGGTAAGATAATGCTTCTCCTTGACAATTGCGCATGAATCGTAGCTGAACTCGATTTAGCACATATATACTACAAACACCACATACTGTGCGAGCGCTACCTTCATTAAGCTTTCTATACTCTTTCAATACCTGCGCCTATTTGCTGAGACAGCCTCGTCTACCCATACGCCACAGTATCGCCTCGCCCGCCGACTCATCTGGTCACTCCTTGCTCTTACCTCAGTATGGGGCCTCACCTTCGTCCTTCTCGCGCTCTTCTCCTGTAATCCTATTGCGAAGAATTGGAAACCTTCCCTCGCGGGGAAGTGCATTGGATGGGGTACAAAAGACCCTAGCAAATTCTTCGCCATGTTCTTAGGACACTCTGTAAGCAACATGTTGCTGGACATACTCGTCTTAGTTTTGCCGGTCCCTTTCCTAGGTATGTTGAGGCTTGCGGGGAAGAGCAGGGCGGGTCTTATCACGCTATTCACACTGGGTTGCCTGTAAGTATAACTGTTCCGATCCAAACCTGCATTAGAGAAGCGCACAAGTCCTGACAACGTATCAGAGTCGGCGCATTAGCAATTGGTCGAATGATCGCCCTATCCGTCAACCGCGCCGGCACCGTTCCCGTCATCGATATGTCATACTATACACCCGCCATCTACATCTTCGGCGTTTTAGAAGTCAACATCGCCATCATCGCCGCATCGATCCCCATATTCTGGCCAGCCATTGCAACACTAGCCGCCAACAAGATCTTCGTCGTCAATGAAATCGAGATCCACGTTGAGGAAGCGTCAAGAAGTAGTTTTGGTTCAGAACACGGAATCGGCCTTGCTGACCAAGGCGCCTGGAAGAAAAATGACGGAAAAGACGCATCTGATGGTTACGCGAGCAAACTCAGTACAGTAGCAAAGACATATGAACGCGTGTCTTCCAGGTCGAAACATCAGCACAAACAGAGCAACGCCTCATCGGTTGGTAGGACTCTAGGTCTGGACTTGGGACATCGTCCGAGTCAGGATTCACAAAGGTGTCTGCATCGAACTGCGAGCAACGAGATTGGCATTTCCAAGGGAAGCTTGACCAGAACCGAAGGGGATGATTGTGACTCGTTTCTTGAGATGGATAAGGAGATTTCTGGTGGGAGGACGACGACGACGGTTGAGAGGACGGAGATACCGTTTGAGCATATTAAGGCTTTTGATAGCAGGCTAGGATCTTGATGGAATGTCTTGGGCTTTGTTTTGTCGTGTTGGTATTTAGCGTGATACCCTTGCAGCGTTATGTCTCTAGCAATACATCTGCGTATGCTGTTCAAATGTCTTATCTTCACGCCGATGCGAAAACTCGAAAAACTTGCGGTAGCTCTCTCCTCGTCAGCAAGAAGCATATCATCGTGTCTTTGCAACGATCTTTCCTCTTCAACTGAACCCAAACTCTTTCATAGACAACCGTCTGTTCATATGTCACCAGCGCCATCTTGGTTTATGAATCTGACGTTCTTCCTGTCGATTCTGTCGTCGCAATACCCACTGCGGCGAGCGCGTGGCCAATAAGGTTCGGCTCGGCCAGGCCGTGATAAGCTTCGCGATAAGCTCCACACTACATCAGCGGCGCAGCCAATGCTAGCTTGTTCAGGCTGTCTGCTGATGCTTCGTCGGCTGTCGGCAATGCATGGCGAGGCTTGATTCTGAACGAGAAATTTCGCAAACGTCATCTTCCAGGTCGAAAGGTCGACATATTGAAGACCGATGGTACGGCTGGTCCTTATACGATCTTAAGTTCGAGCTATGAAGATTAGAGGACCAGGAAACTAACGTCAATGTGGTTAAATCTGGTGGGTGATTCCCACAACCACTCGGCGCAAAACCAATGACATGCTGGACACATCCGTACTGCTGCTGGAATTTGGCACCTTCTCCTTATGGCAATGGCTCGTGTGAGGATTTTCACCCCGCTACACCGGACATTACAGCCTCACCCGCTGTGAGTGGTCAGCGGTCCTCCGAGTACGGCTGCAACCTCACGCTTTGCCTTGTATGGCATCCATCATGGTGATCACAGGGTCTTTGCGACGGTGGCACAGAAAGCGGGACAGAGCTAACCTTGGAACTGTCATCAATAAATAGTCAAGTCGATGCCCACTGCTAGCTGTGTATCGAACCTGCATCTCACTATCTGCATCTCACCTTAGCAGTTGAATTGCGCCCAACGCGACACTCGCAACATCGTGCTAGGTATTATAAATTGAAAGGGCACGCGATACCATGGCTTCCGCTATAGAGGGCCAGTCTCACGATTTCGTGAGCAAAGACGATATCGAACGCCGCGGCAGCATCGCAAAGACGGAAAAAGGAAGATGGGAACGCCTTTGGCCTGTGATTGCATGCGGTGCAGGTTTATTCAGTGATGGCTATCTCAACAATGTACGACTCCACCAAGCGCCCAATCCACCAAAGCGACATCCTCTTCCAAAAAGCAGCATACTACCATCGCGACCTTGGTTTCGATAACAAAAAAGGGCTAACATCAAGACTAGATCATTGGACCGGTCAACACGATGCTCAAAACAATCTACCCAGATGCATACTTGAATTCTCCCGCACAGGCGAATGTGTCCAGTATCACGTTTGCTGGGACCGTCGTCGGCATGTTGTTTTTCGGTTACACGTCCGATCACTTTTCACGCAAATGGTCGCTCTTCGCATCGACTATCATTATTCTTCTCTTTGCTGCGCTTGGAACGGGATCGTATGGAGCTGGCGGGAGTGCTGATGGACTACTTAAAGCGCTTGTGGTGTATCGCTTCTTTTTAGGAATCGGTCAGTGCATCACACCAATACAAAAGAGCGTTTTCCTAACTTCTTTTTGTAGGTATTGGTGGTGAATATCCGGCTGGTAGCGTCGGATGCGCTGAATCGACGGGCGAACTTAAAGAAGGCTCTCGAAACAAGTGGTTTATTCTTTTTACCAACGTACAGATCGATTTAGCCTTCTTCATCAGCGCTATCGTCGCGACTGTCGTCGTCCTCATCACAGGAGAGAACCATCTCAGAGCTGCGTGGCGCATCTGTCTCGGCATTGGCATCATCCCACCGCTCTCACTTCTCTACCTACGTCTCAAGCTCCAGGAGCCAGAAGCCTACAAGCGCGAATCACTCGCCAAAGCGAAGACGCCGTGGTTGCTTGTCATCAAGTATTACTGGTTCCGTCTTAGTATCGTCAGCATCATCTGGTTCATCTACGATTTCAGCGCCTACTCGTTCGGTATTTACGCGACCTCCATCCTGGCAAATCTGCTCGGCGAATCTGCACCATTGTGGAAGTCGCTTGCATGGAACATCTTGATCAACTTCTTCTACATGCCTGGATGTTTGGCCGGTGCGTTCGTTGCGGACATGCCATCTATGGGCCCGAAGAAGACTCTTTGCATTGGCGTAACGTTGCAAGGCATCATTGGATTCATCATGGCTGGCTGCTATCCGTGGCTGAACAAGCCAGAGAATGTCGCGGGGTTCGTCGTGGTCTACGGCATATTCCTTGCTCTTGGCGAGTTCGGACCTGGAGATAATATTGGACTGGTAGCATCGAAGACATGTGCAACTGGTATCCGGTAAGTGCTGAGCACCTAATGCTCGTCACCTACTTTGGTCTCGGCTAACACCCCAAAGTGGTCAATACTACGGCATTGCAGCCGCAGTTGGCAAAATCGGTGCTTTCGCCGGTTCCTACGCTCTTGATGCTCTACAGAGAGCAGCCGGGGATGATGAAATTGCTGCGGGACGCAATCCTTTCTTCGTCGCATCGACACTTGCCTTTGTAGCAGCAGGCCTAGTATTGCTCCTTCCGCACATCGGCCAGGATACGATTGATAAAGAGGATGTGAATTTCAGAGAGTACTTGGTGGCTAATGGGTATGATACGAGTAAGATGGGGTTGGAGAGCGCGAGCACGACGAGTAGCGAGGGAGATGTTAATGTTACAGTGCCAACGGAGAAGGGTACGGACGAGCAACTGAATGGTTGAAGTAGATTAGGAGACGACATCTGCGAAGAGAAGAGTATATACTATGAATCAAATCGGCGAACCGAGACGGCGCACTTATGGCATTGAAGAATCGGGCGATTATCATTTGTCTGTGGGTGCGATTCGGCCAGTGAACCTGGATTCCTGAACCGCGACATACCATCTCGACTCCACGAAAGAATACTTCAAACGCGAGTACTTCCTCGAACACATGCTTTCTAGACACGTCGGGCGATTTTTTCCAACACCTCTAGGACGCAATGACAATTCACATGCTGGGTAGATCTTCCCCATAGTAGGCTCGAACGAGACTAGTCTCTCTTGGAATTAGCGCCTCCATCCACAACCGAGGTTTGACAGGTGCGAAAGCCGGACAACCTCCGCCCACATGCACGTCACCAGAGCCTCGCCATGCAAATTAGATGCACAACAAGCGACCGAGATCCGGTCCCTGGCCCACTTACTCCTCGAGAACCCATGCAGAGTAATTGCCTCGCGTCAGGTGCTTACACAATGACATGACGAGCCGTTTCTTCATGCAAGTACCTCGGGCCTTTGTACGCAACCGGTCAAAGAGAGCCTGAGCAGACACCAAGAGGCCTTCGGCAACATGGAACAAGCCGTCTATCCCCACATGTTTATACAAGCTGCGCCTCGAGTGGGCCTTGATGCCGCAAGCGACTAAGGCAAAGCTCATGACCTAATTGTACTAAAGCAAAGCAATTCCTCGACTGAGCAAGCTGACAATCTCTCTCTACCTTCAAGTACCTACTGACACCAGTCCCTACCGTCTTCGAATTCGTACTCGACGCCTACAATGTCTCCGGCTGCAATAACCTCTACCCTTCCCCCGTCATCGAACGGCAAAACTTCATCGGTAAAGTCGTCAGCCAAGCCCATCATAACGCCCTCTACCACCATCCTCCCGCCCACGCCCAGCACTCAAGTCCCGGCATGGGTACAACCAGACCTCACACGCCTGCTACGCGTCGAGCACCGTCCCGGCTCCTTCGCCAGCCGCTCCGTCTCCCTCGTCAACCTCCCCGCCGGCGCAATATTCGCACGCATCAACAATCCTACGCCCGCGACAGTTGCATACAGTTCCGTTCAAGCGAGCAGGGACCTACACATCGAATTGAACTGCGATCTGGTGTATATCAATCATTCTTGCCAGCCGACGCTTGTGTTTGACATGCAACGGTGGGAAGTCAGGGTGAACACTGAGCTTGAGGGTGGATTAAGGGAAGGAGATGAATTGTCCTTCTTCTATCCGAGTACCGAGTGGGATATGGCGCAGCCGTTTGAGTGCTTATGTGGAAGTAAGGAGTGCAGGGGAAAGATTTCCGGGGCGAAGGATATGCCTGTTGACATATTGAAGAAGTATTGGTTGAGTGCGCACATTAAGGAGTTGTTGGAGGAGAAGGCGGCGAACGGAAGCTGAAATGCTTCATAGGGATGGCTCCTGCTGTCCAACTGGTTTGAAAGAGCTTACCTCGACACTCCAGAGGGGTGCTTCAGCACCCGAATACGGACACAACGCCACAAGCGCCACAAAAATAAGGACCACTTCTATGTCTTACTCCATGGCAATACTTGCTCTACTCACCTGATCATGCTCATGATGCAACTTAACATCTGCCGGCGTAGTGGGGGCGGGGTAAAGGTCATCCGAAGCCGGTAGGGCCTCCCGTGCCTGAATGGGGATGTGGCTTGAACCGATCCCTTGGTGGTTCATACACCATGATAAGTACATCCAGTCGCATGTACAAAGATGCGATACTACTTCACCTACTTAAACATTTCCTACCGTCTCCAAATCGCGTAGCGCAAGCCAATTTCTCATTACTCACATTCCTCCATCGCTCACCTCCCACATGAAGTCCTTCCCCACATAACCAAGTCCACTGCACGCTAAATCCCAGCCCAACCAATCAGCACCACTGCACCCCCAACTCCAAACAATGTCTCCCCAAACCCTCACCACCCTCCCAGAAGAACTCATCGACCGCATCTTCTCTTTCATCACCCACCTCCCCGCCCTCCACTCCCTCTGCCTCGTCTCCCGCGACATAAACCGCATCTCAACACCCCACCTCTACACAAGCATAACCCTGACTTCCTCCTCCTTCCAACACCTGCGCCCATTAGCCTTCCTCCTCTGGACGTCCCCAGCACACCGCGACCTCGTCCGCTCGTTCTCCGTGCGGCGCGCATACGGTGGGAATCTGGATCCGTGGCCTGCTCATGCCGAGGAAGGGGGGAAGCTGGAGGGTGTGATCAAAGGGATGGTGGGGAGGTTTGTGAAGGGGGGTGAGGAGGAGAGGGAGGAGTGGGTTCGACGGGTTAGGGAGGGGTGTGATGCGTTGGTTATTGCGAGTTTGTTGTTGAGGAGTTTGCCGGGGGTGGGGGAGATGGTGTTTGATGGGTTTATGTTGGTGGATCCGGCGGGGAGATAAGGAGCGGCAAGAGGCGAGGTGAATCACTTAAGCTTCTTGTGTGGGTGGGGTTCCTCAAAAGATATATGCGGTACTGGTGTGGATGTTGCGCGCGGTTTAACGCAGAAATTCCGGACCGATCTCGTTTCTTCGCTGCACGGGTCTGGCGGGAGCGACTGCCACGAGACGACTTCCCAGCGTGCGACGCTTTTAAACCGCCATTTGGTCCTCGAATGGATCGGCTATGCGCAGCGTGAACGACACGCGATATAAAGATTGGACCACGGCTGACGGAGCGAGGTGGTGCATCGAGCTTATGCCATTTCCGCGGAAATGATGTGAACGTTGACTGCCGCACCATCCAGCTACCAAGGGTGGGAATCGTTGCGTGGGAATCGTAGACCTAGAACCGCAAGGAGGTTTTGAAAATTCCCAAAATGGGTCAGTGTACGAAGATTCCGTTTTTAGTAATTGATGGCTCTGACAAACTGCAGGGTCTTATAAGTTTGGACTATATTCTAGTCTTAATTCAAAGATTTGTAGTATCTCTAAATCTCTTCTTCCAGACATTTTCTATGCCGCATGCTCAAGTGCGATTTATTCTTACTTGGACAAGATGTCTGTGGACCTTGCGGCCATTATTCCGATGGTTTCATTGGATGTTAAAAGAGTCAGCATGAGAATTCTTTGCTAGCTCGCGGCAGAAGTTAGATATTTGACGTGTTTGTAATCTGGTCTTTTCTTTTCGAAAATCTTTTGGCCGGTTTCCATCACGAATGGCCTGGTTGGTGGGAACCTTTTGGCACAGAAAAATCTGCCAGTATCCCCGATTCGGTGTCCTTATCCACTACGATGCCCAAGGCACCAGTTTACTAGCCTACATTTACATCGTCTACTAGATTACTCATTCCCGACCCGAGGGTACTTTGCAGCTCCCATCCCCGTGACCAAACAGTGGTAGCGAATGGACAATTTTCGCGTGGAAACTTGGAATGTTCTCCGATTTTTCGTCAAAACTGAGACTGCAATCCTAATCTCTAGTGGATTTGGAAGATAAACAAGCATTGTCCTCAAGCGCCCAGGGGGATTCTTTATGTTCAGGCTCACGTTCGACCCTTTTTACTGACTCCCCTATGTGTGGCCGCGGTTAGTCCCTATACTATTATTCTAACTATCTTTACTTTTGAAATCACATGGCATCCCCTCAGCCATCAGTATCGCCATCTCGGCAATCTTCTTCCACATGGACGTATAGCTCCACGGTGGAGCGTACGGCGGTGCAATCCCCGCGCTCACCGTATCGACCAACACTACCACCATCTCTGCCCTCTCAAACGCCGTCGCAAAAATGGTCCCGTTCGGAAGGCTTTTGGCGCTCGTTCATCGCAATATGCATCCCGCTCCTACTCTCAGCCCTCGAAGGAAGCGTTACCAACACCGCCTTACCTACTATTTCCGACGCACTCGACCTCGGCACAAAGTTCTCATGGGTTGCTACAGCTTTCCTGCTTGCTAGCACAATCTTCCAACCTCTCTACAGCCAACTGGGCGACTTGTTAGGGAGAAAATATCCCATGATTCTCGCTGTCGCCGTGTTTGGCCTTGGAAGTGCGATATGTGGCGGAGCACAATCAGGGGCCGTCCTGATATTTGGAAGAATTATACAGGGTTTGGGGACTGGCGGCATCGACCTTTTCGCTGAGATGATTCTTTGCGACATCGTGCCTCTGCGGAAGAGAGGTCCTTATTTGGCAATCAAGCACGTTGCTTTTGCTATCGGCACAGCTTTGGGTCCACTACTTGGCGGCGTCTTTGCTGAGCATGGCTGGCGATGGTGCTTCCTAATCAATATACCAGTCTGCGCTATATCCATCACCGTAATCTGGCTTTGGCTCCGCGTTGGTGGTGGTATCATGGCAGGCAATGTCACGCTCAAGGAGGGCCTGAAGAAAGTTGACTACATTGGTTCGGGACTTCTCACTGCATCTGTACTGATGATCCTCGTCGCCCTTAGCACCGGCGGCGCACCACGTCCATGGTCCCATCCCTCGGTTACTATACCGCTCCTACTTGGTGTTGCTGGTCTTATTTCATTCGCTTTCTGGGAGCGCTCATCGTATTGCAAACATCCGATCATGCCTCCACATGTGTTCTCCAACCGTACGACAAACATTGCGTTCACACTAACCACTATCCACGGTTTCATCACGTATGGCTTCCAATTCTACCTACCGCCCTTCTTTCAAGCCGTAAAAGGATCATCGCCCACGCGATCCGGTCTGGAGGTCATGCCGACTACGCTCGTCGTTGTCATTCTCGCAGCGATTGGCGGTCCGTTGCTCACTTACTGGGGGAGGTACAAGCCAATACACATCATTGGGTTCGCTGCCATGACCCTCGGCTTAGGACTCTGCGCAATGCTCGGACCGCACACGCCTGTCGCCGCTTGGTTATGCTTCCAGCTCATCACCGCCTCTGGCCTAGGCATCGTCATCCCCACCATGCTGCCAGCCGTGCAAGTCAAACTGCCCGAGTCCACGACCGGTGTAAGCTCCGGCTCATGGGCTTTCCTCCGCGGCACTGGCTCACTCTTCGGTGTCGCCATCCCAGGCGCGATCTTCAACGTCCGCTTCAGCCAGCTTCTCTCCACGATCTCCCCCGCTAACGCGCGATCGAAACTCCAAAATGGCCAAGCTTATCAACGTGCGTCTGCTACTTTCATTAAGAAATTCGAAGCCACAGCTAGGGTTGAGATCATTCATGCGTTCACAGAGTCGCTCAAGTGCGTGTGGATCGTGTTCGCCGTTTTTGCTGCAATTGGCTTGTTGCTTACATTGTTTGAGAAAGAGCATAAGATGCGAAAAGAATTGAACACGGCCTACGGATTAAAGCCGCCGAAGAGTTTGGTAACAACCCCTGCGATCACGCCGGTGCCTAGTGTGCCTGCGAGTGGGTGTACGACTCCTGCAATGGAGTGTGAGGACTCGATAGAGATGATCCATAAAAAGGAGCGTCCCCTTGTATGAGATTAACTGAGCCCAGCTACTGGGTTATCCAAAATCTTTCTTAAATTTTGCAGAGATAATTCAAACTTCTTTCTATTTCTCAAATGTTATAATCCCCCCATAATGGCTTCATATGTGTGATTGATATATCTGCAGCAATTTAGTGGTCATACGGGGAATGTCCCTGCCCCTTATAGCCGAGCCTTACCCAGATTCTAAGAGATGCCCAGAGCATTATTATGCTAAGAATCTTTCTATACACCCTGATATAATCCAGAGGTTTTTGCTGTGAAGGAAGATGATGATAATATCCCTTTTAGCACTTTGGCTTCTAGTTCATATGATAGAAAGATCGGTGTATGAAAACCATAAATGGCTACGTGTACAGCCGGTGCGTCTAGAATTTTTCTAGATGTTTGGATTAGTCCTTGAGTATAATTTCAATAACAAAGCTATAGGACAACTTATTCAAGCATTTGCTTGCCTTTACATATCCCATATACCTATCTAGATCGAAAATAACTCGTCTCTCGTTCACGTGCATAGAACTTGTACAGAACGAGGAGAGCACTATGGGCACAATTATACAATATTGTTTTTGTTTGACTTACTAAGTACGTATCCTAGTTTTCATTTTGAAATGTATGATGCTGGTGACTTGTTGCACAGAATTTGATGTGTTATAAGTATACAGTGAGTATGTTCTGCAAGATAGTAAGTTGATAACGGAGAATTTCAATTCAATTAATGGATCGTGAAATGTAAACTGTAATATGTATCCTTCTTATACTATCTGGATCACGATCCATCAGGGGCTCTCGACTTTTGCAACCATACAAAACATCACATGGTCCTCTACATCTCCATTCACCTAGAAATTCTTGGTTGATAGATAACAAATTCGCCGGATCTAGCTTCTACAAAGGCAACTCATAAGTAACCAATGAGTTGAAACCCGGAAGTGGAAATTGGGGATTCATTTTTTGGTTAAGTCAGTAGCCTCCCTAACTGTCTTTGGCCCGACACCGAATAGGATAGTTTAGGAAACGAGAGGAATGTCATCGAATTTGCGACTGTATCAAATGACTTCCTTATAGTGACCTACAGATACGACGAGGTGTTTCGCAGCATGCTTGCGCTGCCTGAAATATGGCGCAAAACGACATAGTCAAATCTACACCGAAGCACTTCCGAGCGCACCAACCTTACCCCACCACTTCTGCCCCTTTTTTCTACATGATACTTATTTCCAACCCCTCCAATCATTCAAGCTTCCTAACCTTCCTATTTCATCAATCCAGTCCCCCCAGCACCAAGCTAACCCAATCCCTCTGCCAAGCCCACGTGCCCAATCCTACTGGCTCACCACAACCCACCACCTCCAAATTCCTCTCTCAACTCCCGTCCACTCACAAACTCGGCCCAGCCGGGAAAACGGCACCTATTCCTCCCACGCCACGTCCAAACCATATCACCAAGCACTTCCTCACCTCCCTCCCCGCCGCACCAAGCATTCTGTGAAAGTCTTCGTCTTTCGCTGCCTAGAAATGCCACGGAATAGCTAAGTAGAGACCAAGAGATGCTGTGAGATTGGGAGCGGGTAGGGCTGTTTGGCTTGGTTTATGTACCCCAGATCTAGGAATCCCTAGCGTAGATCTAGATGTGGCTGTGCTGGCTGGGGTGGTTGATGTCACGGTCTGAGAGGGAAGTTGCGCTTGGCATGAGGATGGAAGAGGTGGCTTTTAAGAGTCGAGGATCTCGATGTCGTTTCTCTCTGAGATGATCTGCCTTTATCGCTTGTATCAGAAGCGTTGAGGGACTTCCGGTTCAGAGGCGTAGTCTTGGCGCTCGTAAGATATGGGGTTCGAGTAAGGAGGTCGCGTCGTGCGTCTCTTCTTCGTCCCCGTCGTAGCAGGTTGGAGATGCCAAGGTATTAATCTTTACGTTGCAAAAAGCGCGTTGATAAGGCGAGTTCTTGACCAAGTCTTACTTTGTTACTCCACATGCAAGCGGTCCGGAGCGACCCCAATCATGCATCGCACTCGACCCGGCGGGTGGGAAGAGACACCCGGGCCCCGACCATGTTGTTCGAGTGGAAAGTGATGAGATTGTGGAAGTGGTATCTTGGCGGACATATGGTGGAAGTTTGAGAGGCTTCGAAGTTACGATTGATTTGAACGTATCAGGTGTTGAGAACTTGGCGCGTGTCCCCCTACGCTTCCCCGGGAGTACGCAAGCGCAGCCCTAGAACAAAAAGCCCTCGTTTGGAGATCTGAATCCCGCTCCGCGGATGTTCCTTGAACTTATTCCCTCTCCGCAGAGTCTTGGGATCGATGTCATCCAAGACTTTTGGCTCCCCTGATGCTGCACTCGACGTCAAGCGTGGAGCTGCTATCGTACACAACCATGATCGCCGCAGTAGCCGCACGGTGCCGTATTCTGGATTCTTTCAGCCTCCTCATCATTTCTCAAGACTTGATCGACTCTTTGCATCCTAAGAATCTTGGTCATGGCTTCGCCGACCTGGACTCCACCCGCATTGTGGACTAGTGGAAGACTATTTCTCCCTCAGAGATCTGGTGTCCGATTAACTTTCGACCCGCAGCGACCTTTCTTCAAAGCTATACGCAGGCCAAGAGGCTCGAAAATCCAAGCGTGAAGCCACTTTCTTCCCTTTATTATGGGTAAATGCCAAAAGATACATCATGGAATCGAGGGCAGGAAGCGTGATGTCGACGATGGGCGAAAGCGCAGTCCTTGCAATGAAGTCTGAGTTGAATGTCCAAAACTACAAACGCCGCACCGTCCTGTACATAGTGAAGTACTCCCCTAAGGTCGAAGGGTGAACTCACATGCAACTCTAAAGACGAAGACTTAAGTGAGAAGCGCGCCTTCTCTTTATTACAGTCTGCCAAGCGCCTTATCGTGTAACACATGTCTTCCCAGCTACTAATAAGATCGAGAGAACGTTATTCATGACTACTACATGATATAAACTAGCTCATTGTGGTAT
Source organism: Phoma sp. ATCC 74077 (assembly GCA_033682645.1). NCBI lineage: Eukaryota > Fungi > Ascomycota > Dothideomycetes > Pleosporales > Didymellaceae > Phoma > Phoma sp. ATCC 74077. Next base: position 914,747 of record JAWDJC010000006.1, on the reverse strand, counting down.
GAAATTATCAAAACGGGGCGCAGCAAACACTTCTTCACCCCATATCTCACCAGCCGCCTCCGCCGCATCCAACTCCCCCATCCATTCCCTCTCCCTTCGAACCACTAAAACTCCTTCCTCATTCCCCTCACAGTGGCAAAATACAATGTAAACACCCATCTAATTTCACCCTTGTGATTGGCGCAAAAGCAGTGTTCCAGCTCGCACGGAACCAAGGATGAAATAGGAAGGTCGGTGTGTCCGAGCGGCGGCGTCAGCAGGACGGAGGCTGGGAGGCACGGTGTTTCAAAGACGCTGATCGGAAGAGTGTGGGAACCTTGGGAGTATTCTGAAGTACCGGGGGATGTTGGAGTGAAGTGGAGTAAATCAGGGCTGTGGAGAAAGCAGCGATGTAGTGAGTCGTGGTTGAGTACCGGTGATGTTAATACTGTAAAACCAGTTGTCATGATTCGTTAAAGTCGAAGTGGGCGGCATAATTCCCCTGTTCAGCAGCAGGACTTCCTACTGCGAGCAAAGGGAGATGATGTCGTGGTTATGTTCATCTTGAGGTATTGATGTTTTTATGTTATTTTGTAAGGGTTCCCATGCGCAATGAGGGAAGGAGGTGTATCAAAGAGTCTACTGTCATTCATTAAATATGACCTAGCCATCACCAGCGCTCACATAGAGTACAATGAAGTCTATCCCGTGCCTGTGCTAAAGAGCGACACCAATGCTATTAAAGAAAGAGGGTATTCCATAAATCGACGTTTTGAGAAGACATGACCGAGAACCAGATAATTGATGCAACATCGCTATGCTAGCGGCGTACGACTTAAGTGAAGTGAGGAGCATTGAGAACGATACCCATGGCAAGACCACCGATGGTGCCGGCAATGGGGATGGTCATGATCCAAGAGAAGACCAAGAGACCGACTCGCTGCCAGTTGACGGCCTTGATGGTGCCGTTGCAGAGACCGACACCGACGGTAGCACCGGTAATGCACATGGAGGTTGAGACAGGGAGCGAGTATTGCGAGAAAATCAGGACGGTAAGAGCAGCACCCATTTCCATGGAGCAACCTATTCAGAATTAGCATTTGAAAATAGAATAATAGAGTGATTGAAACATACCTCTGCTGGGCGAGTGGTAAGTGATCTTATTACCCATGACCTTCATGATGTTGTAGCCGTAGGTGATGAGACCAAGGGACAGAGTGGCGGAGAGGACAGCAAGCTGCCAGACGGGCACAGGGGCCTTAGAAGCAGCAGCGTTACCGGTATTCCAGGCAGAGTAGATGACAGCCCAGGGACCGACAGCGTTACCGATATCGTTGGCACCGTGAGCGAATGAGGCAGTGCAGGCAGTGAGAACCTGAACGAAGGAGTAGGTGTGCTCGACCTCGTTGGAATACTTCTTAGCGTGGCTGTAGACGCGCTCCATACGCACTCCCTCGGGAGTTCCGTGAATACCAGTCTGGGCGGCGTGAATATCATAGTTGACACCGTAGAGAGCACCGACGACGAGCATGGCGGGAATGCGCTTGATAGTGATGAGCATGTTCTTCTTCTCGTAGATTTCACCGGACTGGATCTTATTGTCGTGGAGGTAGCGCATGGCCCACCCTAGAGGACCACGCTTGTTGCGCAGCTTCGTGTGGAAACGTTCCTGGCCCTGGGCAACGAGCTCCTTGTAACTGAGCTGGCGGTGCTCGGCGACCACGGCACCCTTTTCAGTATCATGGCCAACAATGCCGTTGTCGGAGTCAGAAAGAGACTCGGGCTTCAATTCCTCGTCGTGCTGAACGACAGCGTAGTTGGGAACAACAGCAGCCTCGGCACCCTCGGCAGCAGGACGACGGAAGAGGAGAGGGCCCTGGAAGACGTGCCACCAGCGGACGGTGTGATCGCGCTTGACAACCTTGGCGTGGAGGTAGGGAACAAAGAAGAGGAAGGAGAGGACGGCAAGACCAACACCGCAGGAGACGGTGACAGTAGCGACATACCACGCAGGCTTCTTGTTGAGACCGAGGTTGGGCGAACCCTTGTAGACGATGGAGAGCGTGCAAATGGTGCCGGCAATCAGGAAGAAGAAAGGAGCGGTCCAGATGGCCCATGGGATGGGATTTCTGCGGAGATGGACCGTGAGCTTGATCAACATGAAGATGATGGCACCGAAGCAGGCAGAGGCAATGGGAGCCATCCCGAGACCAGCGAAGATGGCACCGAGACCCTTGCCCTTGTTCCAACCCCACTGAACTTTGGAGGCACCAGCAACAGCAACACCGACACCAGCGACCGAAGAAATGAGCGAGTAGGACGACGAAACGTGAGCGGAGTGCTTGGTGCACCACATGACCCAGGTAGAAGCACCGGCGAGAGCACAAGTGAAGGCGAGCATCTGAACACCGGCGTTGTCCTTGAAGGCACTGGTGGGGATAATCCCGTTCTTGATGGTCTCAGCAGTACGAGCACCGACAGTGATAGCACCGACCATCTCGAAGATGGTGCCGAGAACCATGGCCTGTCGGTATGAGACAGAGCGCGATGAGACTGAGGTAGCCCACGCGTTGGCAACATCGTCTTGGAGCTATTAACCAGGAGGGTAGATGGAGGCACAGCAGGACCACTTACTGGCACCGTTGTTGTAGGCATCGAGCATGGCGAAGAAGGTGCCGATGGCGAAAACATAGTTGTACTGCTCAAGACGCGGCATCTTGACTGATCCTCTGCGACTGCAGGTTGCCCTAGTATTAGAGAATGGTGGTACAGAGCTGGAGCTGGGATGCAGAAGTAGGGGAGGGGAGTCTCTGAGGCGGTTATATACCTATGTGTGCACTCTGTCTGCGGGCGGACTAGGGGTCGCGTCGGCGTTGAGCGTACTACTATCGCGCTGCAAAAACGAGAGGATCCAGGCCTGGGGTGACATTGAGCGAATCCGCCGTGCGCATCGTTCGCCGTCGCTCAGCCACATACATGGGAGCCGACATTGATGAAAGCAACGTGCTATTAACTGAGCATTCTTACTGGCTGCGGCAGGGGAGCGGAGGCCCGAGTTACGATTTTCCGCCAAGGCAGACTGTTTCTTGGCTTCCGTTAGCGAGAATCTTCAGTAGCGTAGCTTCGCCAGACTCAAGCAATTTTGGCAGGACGGGGGATGAGCTTAGGTTGGAGGGGTCCCAATTCCTCTGAAGAGACACCTTGCCGGCGCTACCCCCTTGGCAGGCCACGGTAGTCCTCTTGGCAGGCTTCTGGCGCTTCTGGGCGGAAGAACCTCGAGTGTGCTGCTCGGCCAATCAGACCATCGCCTGAACCCACGAGGTCTATATCAACGTCTGATTTCCCACCTCCGTCGTCCAGCTCGCAAGGGCTTGCATTCGCCCCGATTTTGTGACCTTTTTCCCCACGCACATTGGTAGTCGCCTCTTCCAGTCTCACTTTCCAGAATCGGGCACTAGCTAATATCAACAGACCTCGTCGGTCCAGCGAACCATTCTAGATGGCTGCAATTCGCTAGCCCGGGCGATGGCGGATCTGGAAAAGAGAGCATCGCGACTCCTGTGTACGATATTTGCATTCGCCTGGGCTGGTCCCCATTGTCTGCGCCCGTGGGAGACTTAACCGAGCTTCCAGAGGTTGACCGACAGTAACACTGGAACCGACCACCTGGATCCCGGAGTGGACCGGCATCTTTTCCGGGAGCAAAAGTGTCGTGAAACTGTCGCCTGGTGTTCTCGCTGCTTTTGTCATAGACTGGTTGGCCACCAAGCGCCATCATACCACACGAGCGATATGCGATGCATCCAGTATGGCATCAGGATCTGCCTCAGCCTTGACAAAGGCGTTCCCCACGATGACACGAGAGGAAAATGCCTCGTTGGTCACTGTGCCTCACAGCTGAAGCATGCACGTGTTAGGGGTGCACTCCCAGCTTCCGTGTTGCACTGCACGCCTAATTAGGAAGGCTGCGATGCATTCCAGTCGCGCTAGCCTTATGGCCCAATTGGTTGCACGTTTGATATGATTTGCAGTTCCTTTTTGTTGTTGGCCAGTCGTTTGCAGTCGTTGGCCCCTCGTCGTCTCTCCACCTTCATGGATGATCATGATGGAATATGGTTGCCACAGGCGGATACAACATCTTGGCGTAGGCTAGACCAAGAGATTTAGGAAGATGCCGGCGCGCGCGATGATGTCGAGATGAGCAGACTTCATGCATCATATTGAGACACCGAGGACATCATGATGATCGCGAGAGCTCCCGCGGCGTGAACAACAGAATCAGCAACCCCACGACAGTAGCGTCCAGAGCGAACCCAATATCCGAGAACCGAGATCAGGACTGAGGCAGCAGCTGCAAACAAGCGGGTTCTCAGGGTCTGCGGGACGATGCAGTATGACTCGCCAACAGAGCCGCTCGTATACAGCACACGTGCGACGCTATCGCCTAGAACATACGACATCGATCCACAATGAGAGGATGGGCTGTAGTCGATGCAGGTTGAGGCGCACCTGGCTTTGCTTGAACTGTCAAGCCTTCAACAGCGCATAGCCTCTCATCCAGCTGGCCGATACTAGGGTGTGTGCAGAACTCCTACGGGGTTCCTGAGACTGCCGCCTTGCGCAAAGATGCTTGAAACCTGGCCACATTGTCGTACACGCCGCATTTGGTACGCCGGTGAGCGCGGGGCTGCACGACCATAAGCTGATTTCCTCTCTGCACTTTGGTAGTGATATTGCCCAATGTTTTGGCGTTGACGATAATGAGGACTAGCTTATTAGGAAAGACATCCGAGGGTGTTTGACAGTGGAGTAACTGTTGAATAGCTTGAAGTGTAATGGTCCAGGCCAATAAATCCTTTAGAAACGCTAGTCTAGACAGAAGCTGGTTGGATGAAACTCGCGGAATGGCCGATCCGAAAATATCGTCAACTGACTTTGACAGCACTTCTTCTAGATAGCAGCGAAAAGGGAGGGATTTGTAAAGAACTCCCTTTTATTTTCTGAGAGGATGATGCACAACTGACCAAATCCACAAAGTACGTTCAGACAAGCTCCATAACCCTGTCTATCAAGTCTTATGTCCTTGTGAAGTCTTGGGTTCTTGTCCACTCTTGACTTTCAACCTCCCAAGCCCCAGCGTTGCCGACTTCCGTCTTCGCCTTCGAAGGATTCCCAACACCCTGGATATCAACTCACTTGGCTCCTCAATAAGCTTTGCTGTTCATCTTGAGGATGTGTTCCAGGATTTTGTATAAGCATTATGTTGTTTCTGGCTCCCGGCTTGGTTGCTGCTGCCCGCAACGTGGGCCAAGAGCGTTCAGAGACGACGGACAAGGGTGGCTGGAGCATCTTGGATAGGCTCAGGCTTAGGCGCACGTGGCCTCCATTGTCTGGATCTCTCGATTGGGTCTTTAGTGCAGTGGCATTGGACGCTGTATGGTGAGTGGCTAAGGTGCATTACTCGGTCTTACACCCGCATATATGCGCTTTCTCAGTTCCATTGATGGAACCAGCACCTCTTCCTTTACCAGAGCTCGAAAGATAAGTCATGAACTTTCTAGAGGTGGGTTCAATAATCTCAGCGGCTTACATGAATCGAGCAAGTACCATTTCGGTCTTGGCATACGACATTGTGTTAAGCCTAACCTGAAGCCCGAAAAGGAAACTTAGAGGCAGGCGCTGCTCTGATCTCGTAGCGAGTCTGGCACATCTGGCGATTGAGATAGGCTAAAGAGACTCAGTTGAGGTGCGACAAAGGCGAGAGACTAGGAGGCATGACGATGTAGTGCTGGCTCGGTTTCAGGCGTCGCGTTGAGCCACAAGTTATCGCGGGTGTCAGTGGCCTCAGCAGCAGCATGGAGGAGGCGTGGAGCGGTATAAATAGGAATTTATGAAAGAAGAGGGGCACATATCGCAGCAAAGAAGAGCTCACGCAACATGTTTGCGGGGTCCTTGATTGTGAAAGAAGCCGCGTGGTGGCAGTTGCCGTTTTGGAGAAGGGGTGGTGGAACAAGCAGGTACTAGACACCATTACAATCGAGCCAGAGATCACGCGAAGCACAAATTTGTGAAGTAGCCTTTATCCTGCCTGCGTTGCCCTCATAGGAGCAGTTTGACTTCTTCCTTTATTATAGTCCCGTTTGCAGAAGACTGCAGTGTACGCATCCCGAGCGTGAGTTCAATGTCCACCTCCCTCCTTCTTCCTACGATACACGCCCGCATCAATAAACAGGCAACGGATACGCCCATCTTGTACCGGCACTTCCCCATCAACTCGCTGACCTGAACCTTCTCATACCTAGGATCACCAGCCGTGCCGGTTCCCGTTGTGGCATGTACGAAATTTTCATAGATCCTCCGAGCATGGCCTTGTCTCAATTCGTCGCACTGCCAACACACATGTTAAAGTCCCTAGTGTGTTCCTCTTCTATCATCTCCTATCCAACTTCTTTTCCCATAGCGTTCTGACCTTCAAATTTGACGCCATTAACAAAATTCACTCTCACTGTCGCACCGTTGATGATCGCTCCATAAAGTCGCAAGAATACTCTTCTGGCGTCATCTGCCGTGGCACACATCACAAAAGCGATACCCGACAATGCGCTGGTATCTGAGTGGGCGGCGCGCTTGTAGGCTACTATCTCGATCGGGGATACGAACCGCAATATGTCGGACGCTGTAGTAGCTGAGGGTAGATTGTGAAGTGAGAGAACGCGGCCTGGTACGATGGGTTTCTTTGAACTCTTCGCGAGCATAGCGGTGAGAGGTATGGAGGAAGTGGAGTGAGCTGAGGTAGAAGTAGGTGCCTTTTCTGCGCCTAGGGCCTGTAGAGGACCCTGTAAGTGTCTGAATGCGCTGAGTACTGGAGTAAAAGAAAGACATACTTTATCCACCTTCGCGCTGCCGTGACCATGGTTTGCACCTCCACGTCGTTTACGGGCCATTTCGTGTCGACTTGTCAGTTGGGAATTAGTGTAGTAAGTGCGCACTTTCCTTAAAGAGTAGTTCGTAGGCGGTGGCAGGTATACAGCCAGCGTATAAATGTGTAGTGCTCACAGAATACGAAAGGGTGTTGGGCTACAGAAATTTAGTAGTGAAAATAGTCTTTGCGCGCCCGAGTGGTTTCCACCTGCTCCTGCCACGGCTGACGCGTTAGCACGTGGACGATGCACAATTCACAGAGCCTCCACAATGGAAGTTGGAGCACTGGATGATACCGGACTCGGCCGATATGGAATGTGAGACTGGTAGCGAGAATGATAGACGAAGGTATCGCAGCATAAAACTCTGATGCAGATTGGCAAACCATGTGACGGGGCTTCTAAGGAATCTTTATTTATGGCTGGGTTTTCCAAAACGTCAAGCCTTGCCTTGTGTGTTCAAACAGGAAGGGCTTCTAGGGCGTTTCTAGTGACTAGGAATTGACATACTAAAACTGGTCCCCAACTTTGCAGCAAGTGTTGGACAAGCCGAGTGCACGTGAGCCCCGACATTCCTTCACTACCGACGAGAATCTACTGACTGTCCTTAACCAGGCCACTCTCGCGGTTGATACGATCAGCATTCGTACCCTGCCGCTTGAGATCCTCGCGGAGAGAGCGGAGCTGATTGGCCTGGAAATTTCCCCACTCCTCCGGCGTGAACATATTGCTCTTGTTGCCCGATAGGTTCCAATTATCGTCATTAAGAGGCTCTAAGATTGATTAGCGTTAGATCCGCTTGATTGCATGAAAAGATTGACTTACCGGCTGTATTGATGACAGCGAGAATGCCGCGAGCACTTCCATTACCACAGCTAGCGAAGAAGTCAACCATACCTTCGGAAGCCTTGCGACGGTTGGCCTCATAGAACTGCTCGACCATTGCATCAGCGGGCGCCCCCGCTTGTGCCCTTTTGAGTGAGTCGGCGAGCGTTTGATTGGGATCTTCGAGGTCGGACGGCATCGCAAGTAATGTCTTAAGAGTGCTTTCATAAAGGTGCTGTAGTTGTTCTGTTGTTGCACCCCAAATGATAGTGTTGGAATCGATCTTGCCGGTCAAGATCTTGTCGACTTTTGTATTCTCACCACTCCTTGAAAGGCCGGATTCGTGCTGGCGTGGGAGTGAAACATGCCGCTGTTCGTGAACATCTAGTTCTCTGAACAGATCTAGGATGTCGGAGTTGTTATTAGACGCTGGTACAATAGTATGTGCATCGTAATAGCCAGAATTACAGTTAATGGATGCTGATGTACCGGCAATAGGCTGCTGGGAATTCGACACAGAGCTCAGGTCGAAGGCTGTATATACTTAGTATACTATGAAGCAGGTCGCAATAACAGTCACGATCTTACGTGCTTTTAACGAACAATGTAACATATGATATGATATAATTGGCCAAGGCAGGGGCAACATACCTTTCACGAACTTCTTGGGCACCTCAAAAGCAACAAACCGGCCGCGCAGATTGACACCTTTCAGCTGCTGCAAGATAAGGTTACGGTTGTCCGCGGATTCCAGTAAGACGAAGGCCGTTGGCAAGTACTGGCCGCTCCTAGGATGTACGTTGCGCTTGATGTCAGCAATAGGGAAGCTGCTGAAACACGCGCGGATGTCGTCGTCTGTCGCGTCTTGGTGAATACCGCTCAGGCAGAGGATCCTGCTCTGTAAAGAATCGGCCTGGAGCTGGCTGACCAGGTTCCGACGAGAAGCAGAGCCAAGGAAAGGAAATTCTGTCTCTCCGAGCTCTGGAACCACGTGGCTCGTAATCTCTGGGGTCGTGGAAGTTGATGCCTCGTTCTTGCGCACGAAGCCGGAGTGGTCGTCTTTGACTACACGACATCATCAGCACCTGTGCTGTTTCCGATCATTTAATGAAGTCTTACTGATATATGTACCTGTAGGCGCAGGTTGGATCTTGATGCGGCGATCACGGATATATTGACCGCTCAACCACTCAGCCTCAATCCGCTGCGTATGAGTGGCGAACAGCACGTAGACAACAGATCTGGTCTTGGTGCGCACGTTCGTGTCGCGAATCTGGTCAACGATCGTAAAGCGACTGAAGAACTTTGATATTTCTTCTGATGTTGCGTCGAAATGGACATTGGTGATCCGGATGACGCGATCATTCCCATGGCCGGTGTCACCAGGGGTTATATTTACGCGATTCATCTTGGGTACGGTACCAGCCAATGATTATTGAAGGCTGTGAAGTTGAGAACTGGAGATTGGCTGGTAGGAGGGTTTAGAAAAGCGCAGGAGATCAGCCTTGGGTTGAATTGATATATGGTGGTGGTGAAGGGGAGGAAAGCTTGAAATCTGGAAGGGGGACTACACTTCTCTAGCGGAGATCTTGGTCCTCACAGAGGGAAAGAAAGTGTGCGGTCCATTAGTGCGCCATGCTACAGTTAGAGCATATGATAGTATCTGGTGGAGAGTGAAAACGACGTGCCAGCGCGCTAGCTTCCAAATAAGCTGGAAATGAGAAAGTGACTGTCAGCTACCAGAGGAAACTGCTTACATAGATACAACCAGATGTGAATAGCCACATGAGTTCTGAGGCTCCCCCAATTTGCTGGTAGACCCACGATAGTGCACCGGTTCTGTGTTTTACCGTGCGCACAAGGGGTGTTAACCACCAACACTACAAGTGAGGATAATCCATATTTAAACGGCGAGTGTAGAGTGGTGCTGATTTCATGATAATCTATTCAAATTGAGTCAAGAGTGGTCGGGGGCTCTTATCGTAACATGGAGGGTGGCAAAAATGGGTGAAGTCGCCGGATCGCGCAGGTGTGGAAGAGATGGAAAAGAGACTAAGTCAGCTGAACAATATGGATTGCAACTTAATGAGATGAAGAGCAACGGGTGATAGGATGTGTCACGGCCGAAATATTGGGCAGCACTTTCCGAGTATAGTGGAGGTTAGTGTCAGATCTCAGGCCAATGGTGCGTCCACTACGTGTTCGGTACCATCTACGACATCTCTCCTTGTGCATTCCTGCACACCTGAAGGATCAATTGAATACGCCTCACGCCATTGTCCATACCTTGGAGAGTATGGCCATCTAAAACATGGTTTTCGAGATCTCCTACATATGCAAGTGACGCCTCAACTCTTCGGTTCAAGCACTCACTCAGTAGTTTATTGGGTTCAAGCAACTCCTTGAACTTATGTATTATATATGTTGGCTTTGCTTATATAGCTTCTACCCTAGCTGATTCGACGTCATATCATTTACTGAACCGCTTTGAATTTGTATTGGCCTGTCATCTTCGCGGCTGTTCGCAGATTTTGTGGATGATCAAGCTGTGGGTCTGGTAGAGACAGCCTTGGGTGCTGATATTTGCATGATTGAGGAACTTCTCTGATTGATAATTATCTATACGAGGTCATGAGACTATCAGTAGTATTCCCTAGCTTCCGTGTCGCTGTGCTTTGAATACATCGCACCTGTCGTTTTGCAAAGGGAGAGTAAAACCGAGATAGTTATTCCTCCATACCTTCTAAATCAGAACTCTCCTCAACTTCATCCTATGTAATAATTGCGCTCATCAGATACAACATCAAACCCGAGCTTCGAGACGTCTGGGTTGATTTCTTCTGCTCCCCATTCTAGTAGTAGTGTCTCGATCTTCTCTCTTACCTTCTCCTCAAAACCCAACACGTTCCTCATTTTCTCGTCAAAGGTGCATTCGAAGTACTTAATGATGTCAAGTGGGCTCGCTCCGTGGAGAACCTTTAATGGATGCATCCACGGATTGGGTGCCCACTTTGAGCCACTTTTGCCAAGGGAATTAGGGTCCGCACCTGCCTTCAACAGTGTTTCCGTGCCATGCAAATCCTAAGAGCTTACAGCCATCTGGAGAGGACTTACGAAAGATCCCTCTGGGCCATCAGCACTTGCTCCTAAACGCAGCAGTCTCTCAAGCGAACACGACTTCTCACAGTTGACGTGGTCGTGGTGGGGAACAAGGTACAGCCATAAGATCCTCGAAAGATCAAAATGGGTTTCACCAATCTCCTGTATCAAATCCAGGATGAAGTCGAAGTTTTTTGGCTGCGCCGAGGCCCACAGTGCGGCGATTTCAGGTATCGTCCCTTCGAAATCGTACATCTCCACGAGACCCTCTTCGAGGGGATTCCAGAATTTTTTTCTCATGTACAACTTCTGCGTGAGTGCGTTCAACATTGGATGATTACTTGCGAAGGTCATGGCTAGGTGAAGTGTGTCGGCCTCTCCTGAAGCAAGTAGGAAGTTAAAGAAAACAGCGGTTTCTGAGTCTGGTATCTGTCTCCATTCAACTTCCCAGAATCGAGAATCCAGAAACAAGGTAGACTGTCTGGTAAGACCAAGGTCTATATATGCCATATTGAGCAGTGTGACAAGGTCTGGATGAGCCGATCTATGAGGGTCGATCAATCTCCCACTGAGCTCCATCAAACCTGAATCGGACGAGATGGCTTCAGGCCAGATGTTGAGCTGCAGGACAGCGGAGACCACACAATATAGCTTGAAGTCATCAGCTAACAATTTGTGAAGAATTGAGTCATTCTCCTGTCCTTCATATTCAGCCAAGCTTCCCGGTGGAACAGCTAGTGCTTGCTGGAGTGCAAGCTTAGCAAAATGTTTCTGTATCCTTTCCTGTCTAAGAGCGAAGAACCCAACCCTCTTCTGAGAGATTCTAGGCGACTGAATATACTCCTTGACAGTATAATGTGCAAACGAGACTGTACTCAAATGGTGATACACCGTGCTGACTTGACGGACTTCGGGCGCTTTGGCTTGCTCAATCACGATCAAGCAACCACAGAGCTCGTGCAAGCTTTCAAAATCATGTAGTTGACTCGCATTAGATGATATAATATCCACTGCGCTTTGCTGAACTGCCTGAAGTAGAGTGCCGAGGGGAATGCTGGTTCCAAACAGCTCATCGTGATAAACGATCCAGTGGAAAATGTGCTGTACGAACAACCAATCATCTTCAGGTATTGCGAGAAAGATGCGCTCATAGGTCTCATCTAGTGTCTTGGGGAGATTTGAGAGAGCCGTCTTGATGGTCGAGGCATCGGGCCGTAGCCGTTTAAGAATTTCCAGTTGGCAAACAGCCCAGCGAAACCTACGCGAAGATGAGCCACAGCAATCCGAGACGGCGCGTTACAATACTTACATTCCTTTCGCCTTTTTTGGAACTATATCTTGCATTTCGGTTCTCAAATACTCTGGCCATCGTTGGTATCGTGGATCGGATTGAATTACCGAGCGGACAAGAGTCGCAATGTCCTCTTCCACAAACGGATTCGACATGGTGATTGGGGTGGAACAGGTTTCCAAAACTTGTTCAATATCTATATACTGCCGGCTTGTCACGAACAAGCTCAGAGAAGAAAATCTAGCGTCTGTCGAGAGATCTCGAATTACGCGAAGTAGGTCTGTTCGAGGCATGCTTTCATCAACACCGTCTAGGACAATGTAGACTCGCTCAAAGCTTTCCATTACAGTGCACAAGATCGAGAGAAGAGATGTTAGGCTGGGTGCTTTACCCGACTTGTATATGTTTTCGAGTTCTTCGGGTAATACTGTAGACTGTCGGGAAAGTTGACCGATAATCCAGCGCAGGAAGTGCGATGAATCATCTTGATTTCGACCAAAATAGCAGTAATAGTATGCATGACCGAGTCTCGAGCTTTTGTTCGACGCAGAAACGCAATGCTTTCTGATTTCTTCTGCCAGGTATGAAGCCAATATTGACTTTCCGGCCCCAGGGATACCATATATCCACAAACACCGATGCTTTCCTTCGATCCAGGGAGGCCATTCAGGGGTTCGAAGCATCCAAGATGCAGTTTGAGGTTCGTAAAGCCTCTGAGATCGATTGTGAATGTCAGATGGGTTGGTGGTTTCAAGCCATTTGTAGATATTTCTTCGCTCGCTTTCTATATTTCTTCAGCAGTACTCTTCGTATCAAGATATATTTCCTACCAGTGAGAAGGTTCTGGATCCGTTCAGCCTTTTCCTTAACATCTTTCAGGTCCTGGCTATGATGCAGGTTAGATTACGATAATACTGGAGGATATGGTAGTAAGCTTACACGAATTCAGCAGTGAGTGCAAGGCTGATCGTCGCCTTGTGTTGCATAATCTCCTGTAGTAGTTTCTTCGCTTTGCCTGCCTTTAGTGGCCATGCCAGTGCTGCAACGGCAGCATCAAGCTTGCACCGCTTCTTCGATCTTTTACCATTTGCTGAAACCGCTGTCGGTGGAAACAATGTCTTCAGCTCTTTCAAAGCTTTCTTACAGCCCTCTATTGGACCAGTAACCGCGGATAGCTGTTCTAATAAGGCTGAAGTAGCAATATTTGGTTGCGTTAGGTATTGCAAACTCTCGGCGATCCCTTTGAGTGTCGATACCTCAATAAGTATGACTCGGAGGTCTGACGGTGCCCCTTCGACTGCATCGATGTAAAAGTGACAGAACGAGATGATCGTCTTAGAGATCTGCACAATGGCGATAATACTGCCTACCACACCAAGTGTTTCGGCGACAGGCATGGCTATGTCTTAGGTAGATACTGTTGGTGATGATAAGGCTGAGAAGCTTGGTATCTCTGCGGCAATAATAGTAGCGTTTGGCAGCAGGTACATAGCATTCGAATGCTTTCCCCACGCATCACATCAGTGAGAAAAAGGAAGCCATGATTTGGAACCACGATAAAAATTAGGAGTCCGGAAATGGGGATGAATAGCGAGCAGGTAGAGTTATTTGCAGAGGTCAGTTTTGAGGTGGGGTTGGTGGCGCATTGTTGGGGCTGTGCAATTCTGCCAGCTCAGTGTGCATTTCTGAGGCTTACAACCGCAAAGCCTCAGCCTTGCGGTCCTTGTATGCCTTGCAGTGGACAGAAGCTATCGGCAGCAGGAACACTGCCACGGCCTCGTGTTGTCATGGCGGGTGCGCATCTGGATGGATCGTAAATCTTCATTTCTATTGCATCCTGTGTACATAAGCATGTAACGACATCGGCGCAAAGGCCTCGCTATTCATTCAAGTCTCGCTTAGCATGCCCTCGAGAGAGACATTACTTTCACCCAGGGATTGGCGAGAATGTATTGTTGCAGGTTCCCTTCAATTCCCGCTGCGTCCATGAGACGACGGAGGTTATCGGAAATAACTTCAACAAGATGCATTTTGCAGAGAGTTGCCGCAGGTTAGTCATCAACATAAATCCTTGTTCTATCATGCGCTGCCTCACTCGAGAGAGAATTTCGCGCATTTGTTGGGAACACCCAAGACGTTGTGTCCTTCCACGATGGCATCATCACCGGCTTCAAATCTTCCTCGCCACCCAAGCTTGCGCCAGATACGCATTTCTCGTCAAAGCCTTGTTATTGAACCCATATTCCGCCTCCTTACTTCTGACTTTCTTTTCTGGAAACGTCAGTTTCCCACACTCGTCACTTAGATCCTCGAACGCGAATCCCATCTCGTCCACAACATCGACGATTTCATTTAGACTGAGCTGGATGAATGGCCCTGTACCGTACAGCAGTGGTCCAAAGTTCACCCACCTACCGCCCGGCTTAAGCAAGCGGTGGATGGTGTCGAAATACGCCATAAGATTGCGTGCCGTGTCGATGAAGAAGTGGGTGACGATGATGTCGAACTGGCCGTTTTGGCTATCGAGCACAGTATTAAAGTCACCCTCGATAGTTAGAACGCTTGGATTTAGCGGAGAGTCAGGCACTGTGATCTGGCGAAGCATGTCTTTGGTCGTGGCATGGTGCGACATGCCATCAATGAAGGGGTGTATTGCGAAAGCATCCTGGCCTGCGCGAGTCTCCATATACCGATAGGCGACATTCATATACATTGACCATTCGTTGACAGTTACTTCAAAGCCTAATTTAGTATTAGCAATCACACCTATGTTGATGCTATGGACACAGACCTGTAACGTTCGCAACTTCATGACCTAAACGGCCAAGGCCTGATCCAGGCAGGAGTACTTTGAGCGGCTTAACTTCAGAGAGCTTTGTCTTTAGTACCTCTAGTGTGCTCAAGATGCATGGGAAGGCTTCGTTCCTTTCCTTGACTCCTTCGTCCGCCCAATCTCTGACGAAGTGCTTAAGTGTTTGGGAGACACTTATTTTGTCGGCCTGTCGGCCGTCTTGCGCTGCCTCTTTTATGTGATCGATCAACTCCTGTTGTTCGATCCCGTAGAATTCCATCGCACTCGCGACTATGCTTTTGCAAACGGCCTCATTCGTGTAAATCAGCTCCTCAATGTCATCGAGCTTCTTCATATATTCGACCCTCTTTTCTAGCGTCTACAAAATACTTAGCGGATACCATCAGCGCAGCGCATGCACACAAACTTGTCTCTGCTTCTTTCCAACATTCTTATACAAGCTGCGCCATCTGTCTAACTCAGCCATGTTGCGCTCACGGTACTTGCTGAAACCAAACAATGCTTCCAATAGCCGATAGCGAGGATGGCTTGTTCCCCATTTACCGCTCTTGCGATCTAATCGTTTCATGAGATGAGCCTTCTCTTGCCGATGTCGCGGCGATTCAAATGATTCGCTCGAGAGCATCGAACCCATCGAGAGCGGGTCTTGCGCTGCGTGCACCGCATCAACCACACGTACGGATTCCAAACTCTCCGCAAAGCCATTAGCTGATGTGACTTCATGTTCATCCTTCGAGTCTTGGGTCGCAGCAAAAGCCAATGGTGTGATGTTTGCTAGGAGTAATAGCAATAAGACTACTGGAGACCACATTTTAGCTATGTAATAAAACGAGAGAAACATTGAACCAAGATCCTGTCTTCAGATTCGACTTGTTCCGTTTCTAAAGACCAGTTTCAATTTTCGCAGTTGAGCACCTTGCTGTCTGCCAAGTTAGTCGTTACCCCATCGCCTCATTTTCTTTCTCAACAGCCTAGTTTGAAATAAGTAACAACATACGTTATTCAACTTTGCTATGTCGAAGCTTAATACTCTATTACAGTCTTGCGTTGTGTTGCTCTGGCTGGCGAAACCAACGATATCTTACGCAACGGCAAATCAGCGGTGCGTTAGTCGATCGCGTTCTAAAGTCTATAGATGTATAGTCAATACATGACAAGAAGCTGCGACGCAAGATCTCTTGGTCTTGTTCGCAGCGCTTCGGATGCAGGCAGCGTTACTGGTTACATCGCGGACAAATTGGTTACTCGGATACATCGCTGAACTGCAAAAATTGCCTGATGCTGATATACACTATTGCGACAAGGAACAATACTGTGTACGTTCATTTGGATTAAACGCCGTTCGCGGGATCGAAATTCTTGTAGCCAACATGTGGTTTGCTGCTCGACCAAGCGCTTGCAGGCGGTCATTCTAACTTGTGTGGGTTGCCCCGCATTGGCGGGGCATTCAAGTGAGGTGTCTAGGCGATTCTTTGTGGGATGTGATGATACCCAAACCCTGTCATGCCCTACATGTACATTTGGATTGAATGGAAGAAAACGGAACTCCATTGAATTTCACTTCAACCTTCAGTGACTTAGTAGTCAATGAGTGGGAATATTACTTGCCAAGTAATACGTAGCTTGGAGTTGGGCGTTTAAGATCACTTGACTTCATGTGTAAATACAATACAGCGGTCAAGTAAGCCTTGTATGTCTTTTAGGTTGTGCACTTCTGTATCAAATATCGAATGTCTTCAAGTGCCCTATGCCTATCAGCGTCGTCAAGGATATAAGCGGCGTATTGAACTGACATCTTTCTCATAGAATCGTTACCGGCGTAATGCGCTGAGGAGATTAGATTGACGCGTCTACGCGAAGCAATCAGCCAGGCAATTTCAGGACCTGGATCATATCCTTACATGGAGTACAAAATAATTCTGTAGTACCAGTCCTCCTCAGGCTGGGACTTTGGAATGTGCTTGTGATACTCTTCGAAACAGTCTTTGGTGATCCCGAAGCGATCCAATCTCCACTTCCCAAGCTCACCTATACCTGTCAGTCTTGGGCTCAATATCAGCAAATATCTCCCACTAACATTCGTTGTGTCCCCAAAAAGCGCCAGCATCGTACATGACTGGTTTATTAGTCTATGAATCTGTTCTTACATTACGAAGTTGAAGGTCAGCGTGCACCAGGACGGGATTGATGGAGTTTCCGCCTGTCTCCAGCGGCCTGAGAAGCCTTGGGATAACTTTCTCAATAAGGCTGGTGGCCAGAAGGTCGAGCTCCTCTGATGGACCTTGTGCTTTCTCCTCGAAAGCCAAAATGCCAAAGATGGATTGTGTGAAGAATTGCTCCCAGGAGGGCTGCCATCTATTGTCGTGAGGTAGCATACCCGTATGTGTGGGAACGTGAAATCCGTACTTATCTGGAATATTATTCAGGTTCAACAGGCGTTCATGTAGAGTTGCACTTTTCAGATGCATTTCAGCAGCCCTAAGGCAGAAGATTGCCATATCTCCGACGTCTTCAGTGAGAAACTTGAAATCACTTATTAAAAAATGGGTGTTGCTCGAAGAAGCACATGTCCCATAAGCGATTGGCTTAACAGCGAAGTCCGGCACAAGTTCGTGATAGATTTTCATGGACTCAAACTCGCCGTGCGCCATACTGAGTCCAAGATCGGTAGCCGCAAACTTCCGAGTGTCAGTTCTACAAGCGCTTTGGTTTCAGAGTAGAGAGTTTCGGTACCTTAACAAAGAAACGGAGGATCTTCCCATCTCTGAATATCATTTCCACTTTCACGGACGAAGTCCATTCACTTTGACCATGGCGAGAAGTTCGCACTTCAATGGCGCCCGTGGGAAGCTCTAGACACAGTGTTGGATAGACTATTTTTGCATTCGTAATCCTCGAGTCTACCTACTGGACATAATGTTTTGGTCCTGTGTGACGTCCGAAAAAAGCAACAACTCTTGGTCAGGCATTGATGTAGATCTGACTTTGTTGATCTGTTTCTTCGCGTCCGAATCGATGTCCGTATCTGGGCCCGAGGCGGCTACTTTCTGAAGATGGGGGGAAAATGCCAAAATCCGGGTTTCTTCCATCCTTTCGCCTTCCAGTTATTTGCTGTCTTGGGAAAGAATTCCAAAGTCTCGTAGATTGAAACATCGTGAGTAAAAATAACGAAGACACGGTCATCTGCATCATACTGCTGGGTCAGTTCAATTGTGTATTCTGCTGCTTCCAAATCTTCAGGGAAGCATGGATCTAGCCTTAAGTACGGTAGTTTGTGCGAATGACGGGGATGTATATCAAGTAGGTACTCAGCAGAACATGCTGGGGTTTGATCCCAGGCACATCAACCTGATCTGGTAGCGGTGCCAATTCAGAAGGACGGATTTCACCTCCAAGATGTACGCTATCAGAAGCAAGGAAGATGTATATTTCTGGATTGGAAGATGTTCGGACGAGAGCGTTTAGGTGTCCGAGTGAGTGTAAACAGTATTAGTATGCCTTCTTAGGGGTAATACAGCAAACATACCCCTGGATCATCCAAAATGAAGAAGCTCCTATCACCAAAGTAATCTATGGCATTGAATCCACCGACAGAAACATTGAAATCGCTCTGCTCAAGTCCCAAGACCTCACGATTTTCAAGATCAGCTTCCTTGAATACCGCCATTAGCACAGTAGGCCAACCAGGCATGAATTTTCGCTGATTCCTGGCCCGAATATCAATTTGACGGAAGGTGGAAAGGTCGACGGACTACCGGTGTGATCCCAGTGAAAATGGCTGTAACCACTCCATACAGTCGCAAGTACTGATTAGAATTATGAAGATTCAATGAAATTAGACGCAGTTTCGTCGATCGTCACCTCGTCTCTGCGTCGACGCAGCACCAGCGTCACATTTTGTTGATGCACCGAAGTCTCAAACAACATTTTATCCACCTCATGGATGAAGATGGCAATGACAAACTCCAAATTGCATTTGAGAGGGCTCTGAAACTCGTACGAAAAGCGTAACCGGAAGGCGATCAGCTCCAAGCTCCGTCAAATCATACTTGGGATGATTGCGAATCTAGGTTAGCCCACGTTACTAGCCTACGAGCTATATATGAAACATGGTATCCGAAGATCAAGGCGAATGTACTTTTCGCAACATTACTTGATAACACAGGTAACTACCTCTGGGAACGCGGACTAGTCAAAGATGGATTGGAGATTATGGATACTGGCGAAAAGGTCTGCGAAACCCTTGCGCACTTTGATGAGATACTTCCAATCCACGCGAACATCTGCGCAATCTCGAGTGCCGTTAACCTTGACATCGGATACAGCGGGAGGTTTAAAGCCCTTACTGCTACAGGAAGAGCACTCTCATTGCGTCAACAGCGCATGTCGATGTTGGCACAGCGCAATGCAGCTACCGCGACAGATGCTCTCAAGCTAGCTAATGCTTGGAATGACAACATCATCATTCTCATTTAGATGGATGAATACAAGAAAGCGGCGCCCAGCTTTGAGGAGTCATTGAAACTGAAGAACAAATGGGCAGATGAAGATACTATCCCATGGCACTTTGGCGAGAACTATAAGAATCTCGCCATAGTCTAGCTTTCACGCGGACATTTCGAAGAGACCCAACGATATGCAACTAAGGCCACTGCTCTCTGCACTCGTGGCGTGGGCGAAAAGGCTGCGTCAACCTTGAAGGCAAGATTCGTCATGGCTACCGTGCTGTTGAATTGCCATGATCTCTCTAAGGCATTGCAGCTTCCCAAGCAGGTCCTCGCCAGTAGGCGAGAGGTCTTCGGAGACAAACACCAACTTACAAAAGATAGCTTCTATGCATTAGGAGCTATATATGAATTGCGACGGAAATGGGATAAAGCCGAGTGAGCTTTGTTTGACAACCACGAGCAGCTAAGAAGTGCTAATTATCCCCCCGCAGAGATAACCTCCGACTCGCACTTAAAGATTCAGATTCATGGTCGTATGTTGTTCTGTGCCATAGCAGTCGTGTTTCCAGCTAATCCCTGCACAGCCGCGAAGCTGTTGCAAGATGCCAGTACCATCTGGCCTTTGTAATACATGCAAGAGTCGATATCATCTCTCCAGAGAGAGTCACTGAAGCAGAGAAGCTCCGAATGGAAGCTGCTGAAGGACGGAGGATCTTTGTCCAGATTGGTCCATCTATGCAGAATCTAGATGAAGAGCTCATGATACATGAGCTCATGGTATCACTCTGGGCGGGCAGATCAAGGATCGGACCGGGACCAATGGTAACAACGGGAGTCAACAGTACTCCTTGACAAGAGTGCAAGTACAAAAAAGGTCGTTGTTGGATAATTGAAGCATCTTAGAAGAAACACTTAGGATTCTTATTTGAGCCAACCTGGGTGCCTATTCTTCATCCTCCAGGTCTTCGACCATCGCCTGAATGATGATAGTCGCCAATTCCACCCCTTTCTCGATATCAGCGCTTTCGTGCTCTATAGCTGTATGGAGAAACTCAACCCGCCTCTTCTCGTCTCTTTTATACCCTTCTGCTAAAGAGCACCAATATATATAACAGCACAAATAACGTTCAATGCTCTCCGAGATGATGATCTTCGGTTCCTGTGTAATTTGTCAGTAAGAAATTGTGTGCTATAACGAATACCCAAACTCTGCCCCGATGTGTGTAAGCATGGATAATCTCATGGTACGGCTGCTATAAAGGTAGAGAATATCCGACACGTCGACAAAAGGCTCATAGTCTTGCTGAACGACTGAGAAAACCGGGCATCTATGGACAAGCAGTCGCGAAATAGGTTGTGGCTCCTTGAGAATCACGACTTACGTTGAGCCCAGCTTTGACTTTCTCGAAGATCTTGTCAACGTTCAAGTCGGTGGAAAGCTGGTCGGGAAGATGGTTCCATGTGCCGCCTCCTGTCAGGTCATCTTCAGTCGGATATTTTCCTTCGATGTCGGGTAATTTGTAGCCCTTTTTGAAACCGTTGCGTTCCAGGCGAAATGCGGAATTGGGTTGATCCAGCATGCCTAGATGCAATATTGCATGTACCTTGATGGCATGATCCTCCGGCTCGTTCGAGTCGTTGTCAATACCGAATAGATCTTTGTCGCCATCCCAGATTTTGGGGACGAATTCGCGCAGCCATGTCCAACTGTTGCGGAGCGGCTTTGGGTAAGTAAGAACGCGAATGTTTGGCTTGTTTTGTCGGAAAATGACGCGAGGAAGTGCGTTTGCGATGAGCCACGAAGTATTGTTGGGAAGAGGTGGCCAAGGCGTTCCTTCGCCCCAAGGCTACAGTTCCGTCAGCTCATTTGGTGAGAGGGAATGAGTCTGGAGGTTTACTGAGAATCCAGTCACGACGACATTGACTTCAGCAGGCGGGCTGTCGTCCGAATTCTCACGCTGTTTTGATGCGCCTTCCGAGGGCCTTTTTCCGGGCATGGCTGCGCTGAAAGAGCGCCCGCTCCGCGCTGGGTAACGGCGCTCTTGTGGTGATTTGGACACAAACGAGCCCATGACGCTGGTTTGTTTGCGAATTGACGGCGGTTTGCGTAGGCAGAATGCGAGCATATCGCAAACCTTGGAGTGTGCTCACACTAGCCACGTCTCGAGGGGCCATGGAAAGGCGCGACAGTGAAATGACATCAGAGTTTAGTAAACCACAGCCTGTGTCACAAAGCGAGCAAGTCATGGTGAGAGAGTCTGTCAAAGCGATAGGCTCCTGGTTAGCGTGGAGCCAAACGCCTGGTTGTGATTGGTGGCGTATTTGCTGTTTGCCTCTGCTGAGGCACTAATGTAAATTACAGTTTCAAGACATGCGGCTCTGCTACACTAGACCCGATTTGCATGTGTGCTAGCTACACTGGGCCGTGGGTAGGTCAGAAGGACAACATGATATTGAGCCTCATTGCCTTGCATACAGATAAAGGCATGCTTCTTTGTCCGTCCAAGCTTGCCAATAAGAACTATTGGCAAAACAAAAGAGAAAATTTTCATCGACACAATCTTTCCACTCAGAATAATCAATCATGTCGAGCAGTGCAAGCACCTCAGGAGAAAGTTTACCGTAAGCCAATTCTCTCTATCCATGACGCTTCAAAGTCACCAAGCTTTCTCGTAGGGTCCGAGAGCAACCATGGAAAAAATATTTCGATCAAGACCTAGCTGAAAAAGAGACTGCTCCGGAAGAAGTCAGCGCGAAGAAGCCATGGCTCAACTGGAAGCCTAACACTGAAGATCCAAGCTATAAGCCTTACCTTACATGGAATGTCAATGTGGATAATGGAGAAGTCGACCCTTCCAAGAGGATCTGGAAACTCAGGTCCAAGGTGGCTGTTTAAGGTTAGACCTCCTCCAATGCGTGCACTACGGATTACGACTGACATAAACGCAACAGTTTGGGCAAGCAATATTAGCAACAACTAGGCTTTCTATCATGAGACCTGCAGATTTGGGCCTGATTCTATGACAATGTCGAAAGATACTAGCAACGAGATGCTGTGGGTACCCTGCAGAGAATGAGAGATGATTTTTTTCTACTCACGTGTACATGTGCAATATGGATTAAGTGGCGCTGGTATATCGATGATATCAAACTGTGACAACTGGTAGACTCATTTGATGGGCACTTGAACAGATGAAGAGTGCAACTAACCATCTACCTACACTTGAGCCCCATATGGTCGAATTACATTCTGGGTTGCCCGTGAAAGATCAATTTTTCATGCAATATAGGCAGCTTGTATACTCCAGTCTTACCCTATGTTTCTGGAAAATCGAACAGTCGCCCACCTCGATGCCGCGTCGATGCTCCAAGATACTCATAGACCCTCTCAGCCCCTTCATCGCGCTCGATATATCTCACTCGTAGAAATCTCAAACTTGTCGCATCCTGTATTCACATCAATGTCCAGACGACGGAAGTAGGACTTGACCGAACAGTGCAGGATTCCCATCCTTATGCCATAGTGGCGAAGTCCCGCTTAGATTGTAGCGACTTAAAGACGCCAAATATACATAGATGAAGGAGGGAGCGGGTGTAACAATGGATCTTGCAAAAGTGCCTTCCGTCTTGCAGGGCGAAGGTATCGGATAACGTGTGTAGCCCGTCTCAGCGGAAGATCGGGATTTCAAAGCAAATGCGTAAATTTTGCAAATGACTGACAAGACCAGATTCGGGCGACTTGATTGCGATATCTCGGCTGCTTGACATGACTGAAATCAACTATAGCACCTGAAATTGAATAGGCAGAGAGTCTTCATTGAGGTACGAAACGGCCCAATCGACGAATTTTGGTCCCACCGAAGATGCCGCAACACTAGTGGTCGAAGAAACGGAAGAAGCGGTTTGTGATTAAAATCATGAAGGTACATCAGCAGCGTTTGTAACAAATGTTGGAAAGTCGTGACCTGTCGCACGAAGGTCGATGTTCTACAGGGAAGCCATCATACGACTTGAAGCGAGAGAGCGAGGAGATGCAAGAAGAAATAAATAATGCACAGCTGTATGGCTTTGCACGATCGTACGCAGATTCAGAGGACTTCGCAGATCTCACGGCGCATCATGACAGGTCTCCCGAGGTTTGTGTTTCAACACATCAATGATCTATGCGTAGCGCCCGTGATTGGAACGTTCCCCGTCTTGCGGCACTTCGACCTAGTAAATCTCAGAGACCAACATGAGCCAGCCTCCTCGTGTAGTAGCATATAAGACCTTCGCTCAATTGTGGACGATACTAAGTGGTGCATTCTTAGACATACACTTCCCTCTCGAACGACAAGGGAAAGCAGATACGCTCAAGATCACTTCATTGACATTCACGCCGACTTTTGCTTGTGTAATCACGACAGTGACGCGCATACAAACAAACCGCAAACGCTCCAAAAACATCAAAAGCCCTCCTCACTTTCGCTATTTATAGCACACTATTCTCTCCACCTTCCAATACACCGATTTCGAGCTCCGAGCGATGGCCCGCCTCTCAGCAGAGCACTTCAAAAGCAATGTCAGCACGCCCGTCCGAAAATCTAGCCGCATCAAGGGTATATTCCGACACCACCCAAGCTCGAGCTCGAGCTCCCCAAAATCGAATACATTGACTAAGACGACGCCCGAAGTCAACCCTCCCCCATCACCGACGATCAGGCTAGCGTTCGAAAAGGTAGGCTTGCTACCGTGTGAGCGCTCTTCTCTCGAAGCTGCTAAGCGCGAGTTGGAGAATAACGGTGGAGAAGCGGTTAGTAAGGCGATCAAAATGGAGGTGCAAGAGCTCAATAGCGGTATTGCTTTGCACAGCCTAGACCCAGCATTGAATACATCGGCCACAACAACTGCAGATGAGGCGGCTAAGGCAAAGGAACACGAGGAATACAACAGCAAGGAAGCGGCAGTGGAGCCGTTGTTTAAAGCTTTGGCTTTGAAACAACACAACGAACATATCGAAGCCAATCATGACATGGCTGAGGACCCGTTCTTGCCAAAACTCAACCCGGCAACTACGGAAGCTATGTCCATGACAATCAAGCAGCATATACCCGTGTCTGGAGGCTCAAAGCAGAACCTACCTGACAATCTGGGTGATTGTAAGTTAATTGCAGCCATTCTTACATCAACGTTACTTACAACTCACCAGCAGCGGACGACACCTTCGGAAACTCCAATGACGATACTGGTCACCTCAAGCACATCGCATCCCACACCTTCGACGAAAACGATCTATTCGACCAGAGGATTCGAGTGTACGTCTCTAGCAAGGTCGCTGCGGCCCTAGCGGAGCACGAGCGCAAGCAAGATATCCAGCACGTGGAGGCAGCCAGCGCCCCTCTTCACGTCACTATCAACCTCGACATTTCCGGTTTCACCAAGTGGCTTCGCTTTGGTAAAGGAAGTAGAGTGGTGAACAAATCTTCCCTCTGTAGCAGCCCAAAGAGTATCGGTCCGCTCACGATCACTCACTCCGGTGTCGCCAGCGACTTCCAGCTCAGCGTTATCGCTATCTATCTTACCTTAGTGATCGGCTCTGCCTTCCTCGGCCCAAGGATATTACTGCTCACACTATGGAGGATGGGAATATTCCTGATCATCTACGCAGTGGCCCTTCGTCGTCTGGATTGGATGAATGATGCTCACAGCGACGCGATCCTTTCTCCGGTCTTCTACGTTGGTCACGAAGCGCAGAAGCTCGGCTTCCGGATGGCCAATAACGTGGGTACAGTTGTGGTTCCGATGCTCGTCGAGGCGTTACAAGATGTAGTGAAAGGCGGGGAGGTGCAACAGAGGGAGGAATGATGGGCCCTGGCAAGGTGCAAGGTGGTACGTGGACGGTTCTAGACAGGTCTTACACTGTGCATCAATGAGGCGCGACAGCGTGCTTCCTCATCAGAAGCTGGAACAGATGATTTATTTCCACTATTTCGTATACAAGACAACAAATCACTGTCTCAATTCATTGTTGTTTACCTTAGAGTGAAACGAATTGGTTGCGTGTGTTTCTGAGCGCGGACCTTGTGCTGGTAGCGTTGCTGAATAGCAAACATTCAGAATTTCATGATTTAGATACGCGAACCCACTCTATACATTTGCAATTTGCTCTCAACTCGTCTCCACTTGACTAAAAATTCATTTATTACAGTTTCAATGGCACGCAACCAACTCCTAGAATCGCAACTATGGCGTGACGAACCAACGGCCACTGCGCACACGAAACGAACCACCCTCGAAAAGCTCGACGATGGACCTGGAACGCCCTGTGATTTTATGCCTCAGCCAAAAGCTCCACTGATGCTTCTGTCCTCAGGTTTTAGGCGTACCAGCAAAAGTTTCGAGGAGCGCACCGTACGGCTGTTAAATTTAGGAGGTACTGAGTCTTGTCTTCCCTGAAAAACTTAATACATCCTAATCAACAAAGCAGCAGGTTTAGAAGAGAGATTCAACGACCCCAGGGGTGAGGAAGATAACCACAATGACTTTAGTGACCGACCAGATAATAGCAGGGCCTATGATGACATTAACCAAACTCCACAAACTCCACAAACTCCACCTAAGACGCCAATCACGCCTACCACCGACACTTCGCTGTCTTCGACATTGTCAATGTTCTCGTTCAACGTCTTCACAAACATCAAGCTCCGTTTGCGCCTCTCATCACGCACATTCTATCCACTGCTAGGTGCTCTTCTCGTTCTCCTCATATGTCTCCTTACAGTGGCGTTGTTCGGGTTCGAAGACATGAGGATGGGATCACAAGGCATAGCATGTAAAGTTTTAGATTTATTAGTATCTGTGAGCGGTATGTTGGAGATGGCGATCGAAAGTATGGGGTATATCTGTGGACGGGCTGTCGGAAGGTTCGGACGGGGATTCGAGAGGGGTTATATGGTCGCGTTACAATGAGATTGAGAAGGTGAAATGGAGGGAAGAAGGGAATATGATTGGGATAATGATCCATGTTATAAACGAAATCTATTTTTGCCCTATCGAATTATCGCTGTCGCTATCGATTTTTTGCCGTGCCATCGAGTGTTTCGTGGTTGCTGCGTGATATTTTGCCTTGGGTTGTGTTTCTCAGTCGATTTCTCGTGTGTCGATTTTCGCTCGCAAGATTTCGCTGCCGGATTTTCGTTGTCGACCATTGAATTTCGCTGTCGCTGTTGATCTCCGCACTCGATTCATCCCGTCCTTTAACAATAAAGTCATACCAAAACGAGTCTTCAATCGCCAAATTAACACGGTGCTTAACAGGATATTTTATATTGCCGTTCTGACTATACAAGCACATTTAGTGGGTGGAATTATATGCATTACTCTAGACGCAGTTGCAGAGGATATACTAGAAGGCCATTTATCTCAATACAAACGTTATAGATAGGCAATATAGAATTAACGCATCCTACACACATCCAAGAAGGAGTAAAGGCTCTTATTGTGGATTGTAGGGCTTGAAGTACACAGGTCTAGGCAACAGCCATGGCCAAGACAGGCGGTTCAGCCCCGCTCATGCGTCACTTTCCACACTTTTATCCTCAACAAACATGCCATACTCGTCGGGTTTTCTTTCGTTGCCCCCAGAGCTGCGACTCATGATCTATGAGCGCATACCTATCGTTGTCCGACACCAAACCTTCACCCGCGAGTTCAAGTATGAAGATACCACAAAAATATGGATATTCACGATCGTTGTCGAAACAGTTTCACTCTCCATACTCTCAACCTGCCGAGCGATACGTGGCGAAGCGATGAATACCATGACAGCCAAAACATCCGAGATCTTAAGCCAGCCACCAAAATTCTTACTCCGCTCGGAGTCGCATCTACGAATTTCTTCAAGTCGTCTGCATGGCTATGTTGCCATATATTACCCTTACAGTGAAGAACTGAGATGCATGAAGCCTTGGGATATCATCCGACATATCAATACCTTCCTCATGTTTGGTGGAAACGATGCAAATACCATTCTAGATGATTGGGAAACCGATTGGAATTTCCGTATAAGCAAAAAAGTCGTCGACTCTGCTGAATTCGGAAATCTCTTAGAGAAATGGCGTTACCGTATCCTTTATCAACGTTCCGATATGAGGGATGGAGACGAACAACCGGTCGTCGAAGTAGCAATCTTACCAGACCTCGCCGCATCCAGCCACATCTTCCAACCCAAACATTTCTGGGAGGATCCACGCTTTATCGATCGACGTAGCCTCCCACGTTACATTATCCGATTCGTAAGCCACGAGATTTCTAACAGAGATGACGAATATCACGAACGGATTCAGAAGGCTCTTGAACTGCCAAAGCGGTTCAACCTCGGAGCCATGGCATTGCTTCTAGGACAATACATTGAAATTGACGAGTATCATGATAGGTGGACTCCAAGAAGTTTCTTCCGCAGTTTGACGTAGTGAACAGCTCGTGGCTACTTGTGGCTTCCTGAGCCTATATAAACTAAACCCTGGCTTCCTACGTGTCGATACACGAGAATATCTCAGCCCGTCCGGCTAGGGTCATTTTTCACTGAGCCAATTTTGATCATCCCAGGAACCTTGACAAATAAATACAAGCCGGGGAGCTTCATTCGGACCCTAAAGAATGGCATTCATATCAACGATCGGATATCCGAGAAGCCCGCTACCGCCAATACTGATTACTGGTACTCCCTTCCGCCGGAAGCTCAACGCCATAGTACCACATCTGTACCGCGTGTGTTCCTGCATCTCCCGCACAAAGCCGACGGAGATACACTAAGCCTGAGCAATCTGCACCCGGTGCAATATTAGGCATAGCACAACACCGATCATGAAAGCAACGGCCATATCATGCGC
This sequence comes from Phoma sp. ATCC 74077, assembly GCA_033682645.1. Taxonomy (NCBI): domain Eukaryota; kingdom Fungi; phylum Ascomycota; class Dothideomycetes; order Pleosporales; family Didymellaceae; genus Phoma; species Phoma sp. ATCC 74077. The sequence continues at coordinate 886,503 of JAWDJC010000006.1, read as the reverse complement.
AATATCCATTGCCCTCATAACATTAGCGATATTGCGTATGACAAAGAACACAGCTGCAAATGATACGCAACCGTGGATTATGGCATTTGCATCGGAAAATGACAAGCCTTGTCGTGATGAAGTGGGTATAGGTGACTGAGAGATGGTCGACTGAATTGGGCTCATCGTGAGTCTATGACTTGGCGCGACGGGAGCTTGTGAGAAGATCGTTGTGGGTACTGCATGGGTGAGGCGATGAGCCGGTAGGATTGGAGCTTGATCGAACGTGGTTACCATCGACAGCGACAGCGGATTCTGAGACTCGAAAGCTGGAGAGCCGGCCATGGACTTTTGCGCACCTTGGACGTTAAAGTAGCTGTCGCCGAGGTTAGATGCTTCTGGTTCCTGTGCGTTTTCGATACGAGGCCGAGCATGTTCCAGCTGCTTGTCAGCTATGCGAGCTTCAAAGCGCGCTAGCAAGTCATCAGTGGATTTGACAGACGCTTTTGGTTGGATATAGCCGAAGTTGAGCACTTCCTCATCCGGAGCAGCAGTCTGCGAAGCGTTCAAAGATGGACTGTCCAGATCACCGTGTTTGAACATTCCGCCACCCCAACTTGACTTGCGCACAGGGGCTTTTTTATTTGGCTTATCAACCTTCCTCAAAGCCTCATGGAGAGCCGTCTCAGCAGGGGAAGGTTTGCGAGTACTTCCATTACCTGTATTCACTGCGCTGGTCGGCTCGATAGTCGAGATGCCTCGTCCAGTCTCAAGAAATGGCGACGTAAAGTAATTCGTGATGGAACTGAATCGAAGACCACTATTCGCAGTCTCCTGATCAGGACTGCCCGCTGCAATCCACTCATCACGTGGCGAGGCTGAGAAATATCCCCCAAGACTCATCGTGGAGCTACGCCTAGTACGATGGGTAGAGCGTACTTCAGGCGTACTAAAGCTCTCCTCTTGCTTATTCCTCAAATTTGAGATAGATGCTCGACGGTGGCGGCCAGGGGCAGTCTCATGCTGCATGTTTGCCTCAGAACTAGAAGAGAAGACACCCCTAGGAGTCGGCAGTCCCGAACGGCGTCGTGCTTCAATGCGCTCCAAGACCATAGACTGCGGTAAAGGGCTCGAATGAGGATCTGGGGTGGGAGAGCGGCCAAATAGCTGATCTCGGTTGAGATAGCCGGAGTGTGTTGAGCTACGGCGATAGTGCAGGCCTGACGGACTTCGATAGTTTGAGGACGTATATGGTGGCGGGGAGGAGGGGAGAGACGTAAAACTATCGTTGCTTTCTACCTCTCGAGGCGAGAAATTCAAGTACGGTCGCTCAGACATCGTTGGGGAGGAGATGAGAGCAGGCGTTGAGTACCGCGCAAGAATCTTATTCAAATCCTTGGGGGTTGAAGCTGGGTCCTGATAGTGACCTAAGCCGGACATCTTCGTGTTGAGTGTAGTCGATACAATGTTCGTAGATAAATGGTTGAGGTCGAAATACTGAAATAATGATTAGAAACAATGACGAAGCACAATTAAAGGTGCAGGCGCGCAGCTGTACAGGATCACATGATTCACTGCACTGTCCATGCTCCAAGAATGCTCAGGTCGCTGTGGTAATGCGGCCAGTGAAGCTCAAGATTTATGCGACCTTCGAAGCTATAGTGCCGCCTTGGTTGCGCAGCCAAGTCTTCACCCTCTTGAGACTGCCTCAAGGGAAATACTTCGATTGTTATGCACTCACAATGCGCAACGAAGTAGTGAACGTAGGATGTGTCGCTGCCGTGTGAGTTCAACTTCAATCTCTCCCTTTTGTTATAAGTTTTGTCATCCCTTGTTTTCATTTGGCACATATCAACCATCTTCACGTGTCTTTCGCACACATCCGCATTGTGGCAAACATTCTAGTACAACAGGAGATCATGATTCCAGAAATTTTGATGTCTCTGCCACATCATCCTTCCTGCGCTTGTGGAGACTGCATCGTGGTAATTATCGAATCCTTGTCTCATACAACTCCAAGCAATCTCTCCTCGATGGACGAGTCCCAACACACTCACACATCACACTTATTCTTCCCCGTCGCTGAAACCCCAGAAGTTGATGTCTCAGACTTGGATTCAGATGACGAAGTGATAACCAAGCTCAAAGACCTGGTCCAACGCGGGGCTGGTACTACTTTTGCAGGAAACCGAGATACAGTTGACTCTATCCTCTCGAATTACTATCATGAAGCTGACAGCAAAGACACTAGCGAAAAGACCAGACTGGACAACACATCAGACGATGCAGAGGACACCGTGACCAGCTGTAGCGACAAGGCATGCGGTAAAGATGTTAAAGAGGAGTTAGATGATGTAGATGACGATATTGAAGGTACTGGGAGAATTGTTGATACTTTTGCGGATCCGATAGATGGGGAGGCAGGCACTGAGCTGGTGTTGATGGCAGCATTGTGCTCACTGTTCGGTCTTGTTCTTGCTGTTGGATCCTCCCTTTAGGCGTTGAGATCTAAAGAAGGGCGATGGGTTTTCATGTGATGAGGCACAAGGATGTCACTCGGAATGACTGACGGAGAGCGTATGTGACTGCGCTACACAACTAGTGATCATATAGAACGTAGATCAAAGGAAGAACAAAAAACAACAGTTGTCCTTAAAACATTGATTCCGCGCGCATCAATGGAATTCAAACGCTCACAATTGAGGTGAGACCAGAATTCACCATGTGCTATTGAGAGCGCTGCCGTAAACCCACTAGTGCCACCTTGAAACCCTCTCCTCCTCGTATACCTCTGGAGAGTACTCCTCCCATGGCGTCACTCGCGATCGTGCCTTACTCGCAATCTTGAAGCCTTCAAAGGAAACCTTACGCCCGACGTATGGTAGACTTCCGATGCCCTTGAAAGCCACGAACTGGTTATCCGTGAAATCAAGGTAGCCCTTCTCGGGACGGTGGAAGACTTCGCCTTCACCCGTTTCACGACCTCGAAGTCGGAAGAAGAGACGGGATGAAGTGCTCGTCGTTGTCTTAGCTTGTTTCTTTGGGCGACCCCGAGTGGCTTTGTTTGCTTTATTGTCAGTTGCCGTTTTGCGCTTCTTGGACGTGGTAGAGCTCTGCTCGTAACCGGCATCGGAGTCTTCGTTTTCATCGATGATACTTTGGTTGTCGCTCGCATCAATTCCATCCATCGAGGCCACGTATGCGTCCAGTTTAGACTCATCGAAGGCCAGAAGCATGGTGCCTTCAAACATCCCAAAGTCGACGGCAGCTAGGAGGATACCTGGTTGAGAGCCAGTAGCGATGTCCAATGTAAGAGAATCGCAATTGTCCCACTGGCTCGAGAGCTCCTCGCAACGCACTACAAAGGAGCCCTTGGAAAGCTCGAGTTTCTCTCGATCAGTTTGTCGGGCCGCGTTCTTGCTTTTCTTCAAGGTCTTGATGAAAGCTCGATGATCCCCCATGAGCTCTTCCCATTTCCCTTCCTCTTCTTCAGCTTTGAGTTCATAGGCATCAGCACTGATCTTTCCCGCGAGTTCCGACACAGCATTGTGGTCCCAACCAATGCATACAGTGCGACCATCACCTTCACCGCCGCTAATGGTCTCAAGTCCCGGGAGACGTTCGGCTCGGCTATGAATTTCACTCCTGTTTTTGAATCCGTATAGGGCGAGAGGCTCAGGCGTCTTACTCTGGTCTATGACGCCATTAGTGAGAAAATAGTGCTCTATGAAGCGGTCAAGGTCCTCGGTTGCGCGCTCGCCCGGCGTAGTGCACTTCTGCCACGCCTCTTCCTTAATACGCCTCTCTTCTTCCTTGCGACGATTGTACTCGATAATACGGGGTGCCGAAGGGTCGCACTAATATAGCTATTAGCTCATGAACAGTCACAACATGGAGAGCGCGCCTTATCTGCTTCGATCGCATGGCGGAGGAGTTTATCCAAGGTGGGCAGTGTAGTGCGATCCGTGAAGTTGATGCCGTAGTAAAAGAGTTGAGCGCGTATCTCTTCCTTTCGCATATCTCGCTGCCCCTTGGTTGTGACATAAGTTCTTCCTTGGGGACGCGAGCAATGAATCGACGAAGGTCTGCGATCGACATTGGCGCATGGTGGCGATGCATTTCTTCGATCGGCAGCACCATCGTTTGTGTTGGACGAAGATATACACGTTGAGGTGTTCATGAGTATCAATTGGTTTCACAGACCGAGCGGGGTTCCAGCGAATCATGCAAGCGGCCCTGCAGCGAAAGTCCCAGTGCTGTCACCAAATGGAAGAGTAGCTAAAGTAGCCACGTTAACAAAGGACGCACCATTGGGTGAAGCGACTACGAAATTCGGCCAATGAGAAGTCTTTCATTGGTGGTCTGTAATATGTGCCCACCTCAGCGAGCCATGAGTTTATATCTTGAGAAAGCCCGACAACCCATAACGAAGGAAGTTGAGCATGCATTGCGACGCAAAAAGTCCGCTAATAATTGATGATGTACATCTATATCAGTGTCGTGTCCACCCTTATTGCGACGGTTCTCATGGTAATCTTCGTCATTTGCATATTAGCCCTTTAATTCTCTTACTCGTAAGAGAATTAGGCCTTATCATAACCAGACTCCCTCAGACTCGTCTCAATAGGCGTCCAGTCATCCTGCTTGAACACATTTTTCAACGCCTTCAATGCGCTCGCTGTGTCAATGATGCTCTCATCCCACGCAAGGTCTGGAAGATCATCAATGAACTTCTTTTGAGGGAATAGCTTACGCAAGATAGCAAGCACGGAGTTCCAGTTATACGGTTCGGCGAAACCCCACAAGCGCTCACCAGCAGTCTCCGGGTCAACGAGCGCGGCGACATGCAACTTGGCTGAATCGCGGACGTCGATGAAGTACTGGGGTGGGACGTTCTGGATGAGGGACAGATCACCGTCGTAAAGGGCCTTGACCCATCCGCCGGTCGATGCTTGGCCTTGGTTCTCGTAGCTAAGAGTAGGTCCAAAGTTGCAGTTTGGCAGAACAGTGTTGAGAACGTAATTTGGCTTCTGCTCTTGTACGTACTTCCATGCGGCCTTCTCAGATTCGGCTTTGGCGGCGGCATAGACGAAGAACATTTTAGCTGCATGCTGGAAATTGGGATCCCAGGCAAGCTTGGCGTACTCCTCGTTGTAGGCATCCTTAGGGATCTTGCCTTTTGCGCCCCATGGTATAGCAGCCATTGACGAAGAAGTGAGAACAATGGATTTTACCGAGCGCTCGGTGTTTCCCACTTCGAGTACATTCAGCGTCTCCTTGATGGCATCAGGAATATATGGCTCTGGGTCTGGCGAAAGCTGTGTATTTACAGCCACATGAATAATTCCTGCAACGCCCTTGATAGCTTCTTGGAGTGCTGTCTTGTTGGAAATATCGGGAACCAAGACTTGAGAGTACTGGCCCGGATACTTTGAGTCGAAGAAAGTCTGGAGCCACGAAGCTTTTTCAATGGAGCGAACGGCGCCGCGTACTTTGTAGCCAAGGGACAAGGCTTCTTCCGCGACCCAAGCGCCAATGTAACCGGTTACACCGGTGACGAGAATGGTGCTGCCGGTGGGAAGCCGGGAGGTGGTGACTGGTGACATTGTTGTTGATTGAGTGACGGCAATAAGACTTTGATGATAGAACAAGAGGGTTATATGAGCGTGAAAAGTTCTTGCAGTTCTGGTGTTCAACTATTGCTAACATGTCCGTTGCCTCTATTTTGTGCTCAACATTAGCTGCAATTACTAACACCGTTTTGATGACAAATGCTGGTTTATAAACAACAATTGAGATCCCTAGGATGGTTGGGATACGTATCCCCGCTTCTTTTCCCCCAAGGTATGCCGATTGCTGGGATAAGCCGCAGTCGAATGTTGCCCCGCAAATGCTTCCTAAGTCATTAGATAAGCGGACGAGATGCGCTCTAAAGGGCTAAAGCTATGAGTAAGCATTGATTAGTTCAATACCAAATATCATGATGTTTAGCAGGCAAATTTTGGAAATATTTCCGGGACACATTAATGGACTAGCGATGAAGTATCGAGAAGGCTACTATAGAACACTCCGATTGCCACCCGGGTAATTGACATGAGAGTCAAGACCAATAATATTCGGAAAGAATAAGCGAAGTAAGCATACTGAGGCTGGTGATCTAGTCGTAAAATATAAGAAAACTCTAGCTCTGTCAATGATCGGGTACAGCAACACCGGCGGACAGGTTGCAAAACACAGCGCACCCTGTTAGAAGATCACATCAAAGGCAAGATGCTCTGCCAAATATCCTGATTTCTCTTCTATGGGAAATAAGCGGGTTTCGGACACAGCAAAGCCCCAAAATCCATGAGTATGACATTGCAGACCATGTCGATCATTAACGAATCGAGCTTGCTTAGAGATGAAAGTCGGAATGAAGAGCAAAAGTGTTTAAGTGAAGCCACCGTCAGACCCATAGATACCATGGAGTATTCTTATTACCCTTCTCAAGGTCTGAATTGATCTCAGTAATCCGAAATGTGTACATTTTTGGACTCTCTCTAGCGTCGATTGATATCTTGGACTTTTCAAATCAATGTTCTGCACTTTGGCATATCTCATGTTTCGTAATCTCAATGTCTCTCCGAGCAGGTCTCGTGATCGCAGGATAAATATGAAGACGATATAGGATTGGATATGTAGAGTAATCAGAAATTACCAATGCTATCTCGCATCATACGTGAGATTAAATGAGGATGCGCATATTGATGAAGGTTGTGCGTCTAGCTGTCTGCGATAGGACCTGCACGACTGCATATGAGAACATGTGCTATTGTCAGCGATAGGGTGTCCATGTCGCGACTTCCAATGGGATGCTGCCATGACGTAGGTCGGCAGGCGCGATGATTGGTAGGAATCGCGCCCACAGTCAAGCATCCCACCACACCGCTCATCCATGACCCATGCTTCTACAGCCTTACAGTGCAGCCTCGCGAATCCTTCCATCATCTTATGCGATCGTTCGATGAAAAGTCTTCTTTGCTGCTTGCAGAAGCCTCGCCGCGTCCTCCGCACTTCGAGGCGGACGCGCTCCTTCTCTCGCGCTTGCCTCTCCTGCTACGGGGAACCCATGTTAGGTCCCACACACCTTTTCGAGGCTGAGTTGCAGCCTCACAATCTTCGCAGAAAGAGGTAAATGGAAAAGGTCCTTCATGTGAAAAGATCGCCGTTGCCGACCTTTCATCTCAAAATGTCAGCTTTGAATCGACGATACATGCACAGGCGTTGCAACAGCATTGATCCTCGTCACATCTCAACGACTTTGCATCCCACTGCACCCCTGCAAAAGTTATTGCTTCCGAATTTTCCATCTACCCTTACAGAAGAAGCTCGCGGCTTGACTCGCGATTGGTCAAAGTCTGCAGAAGTACGGTGAGATTTTAGACAGCCTGAAGGATTGCAGGACGCCCGCAGTACCGGTGCATAGGGCTGAGTACCAACGCTTACCTGGCAGTTTGAACGAACCGTTGGCAACGGATTCGAATGCAAGCGTTATGGTCGTCTTGCATATTTGGCCCTTTGGAGCGGAAGACGGTAAGGCGTTTACCGCTACTTGACTCAACGCGGTCTGTTAACGGCGACATGGCGTCCTCACTTATGCAGGCACAGCCGTGCCCTCAACCTTTGACGGTGAACCCGGGATTGCGGACGGGCTAAGACATCTTCGAATCTTGGGAATCAGGGTCGCTTGAACAGAGAAGAGACGTCACGTTTGGAAGGGTGGTGAGACGAGCTTATCGATAGGCAAGGGTTGGACATCTGGCGAGCCACAACTACCAAGATATCGTTCGCTTCTTTGGACCACCTGACGAGGTCTAGAACGCGCTATCGACGCATCATTGGAGCGACTGATGACGACCAACACACTTCTTCGACATGTGCCGGTTGCATTCGCTTCAATTAACGAGTTATATCGACTACCAAGCTCTTTGAGAATGCATCACGGTGCACACAACCTTGGTCTCAACGAGCCATGTATCAATCTTCAGCTGTCGGACTTGGCTAGAGATTTCAAGCAATCTCCAACGTCTCACGACAGTCACGGCGTTCTACTCGAGACGAGATTATCTGCTGTAACATTCCCACAGTGAACCATGTTGTACTCGGGGCAGATCTGAAAGTGATCGCATCACAGCGTCACACCAATATGCGCTGTAATGTCGGCGAGCAGTTCGCTCACCTTCAGAACACCTCTTCGTCGGTGTCCAGAGAGCATACGCGAGGACAAGAAGTCGGTCAGGCTGGCAACAGTCGCGTACCTGAAGTGGCTAGTTCACCGCCCCTTCAAGCGAATTCGGCATGGTACATGGGTTTAACTTCCCGTTCACAGCGAACGACAAGCTCTCCACGCAGCGCTGCATCACCATACCGCAGCCCCATTCGCTCTGAGGGTGAGTCTGCAGCCGGACATGCAGGCCAGTGCAGCTGCATCTGGTCGCCGCTCTCCTCTGTTTGTCCGCCTTTTCCTGCCCCGGGAGACTTCTTTCTGATGAGTGCGGAACCTCCGCGGGACGCTGATTCGCACCTCGGTGGAGAGCGGGGGTCCAGCGGCTGCGCCGAGCAGTGCCCTCGTATCTGACGGCCGCCCCACTCTTTTTCTCACTGTTCTCGAAATACCACTGCACAGGCATGAGCTGGTCAAGCTTCGGCTGGGGCTAAAACATCCCATCACCCATCCACATCCACTTATTAACCAGCTCTGAGCCCCCAATGGATGCCCTACGCCCTCAGCAGTACATCAAATCCCTGAGCGCTCAGGAGACAGCTCGGGAGTGACCATGGCATCGAGTGGAACCCACAACGACTTCATCCACATCACCACTCCACATTCACGAGCGCACAGCATGATCCAAGAGGCTGCTCCTGCAACGGCCGCACAGCGCCCGCGGCTGCCTGTGAGGAAACAAGCACCCCAGCGGAACATTGACGAGTTCTGGAACAAGTTCACAACCAAGCATCCGGGCAAGATCTTCACCATCCTGCCCGATAACCTCTACGCGAAGAGGGCCGCAGCGCATGCGCCAAAAGGGTCCATACCCGGAGTTAATGCACTTGCATCATACGAAGAGGCAGTCGAATCGTGCAGTAGAAAGGTCGCCAAGATCGTCAAAGAGTGCCGGCGGCTGAACCAAAAGTACCGTGACCCGCATTTCGACATCGAGGCCGACTTCAAGCGATCGCAAGCGTCTCAAGATATACCTTCGGACTGCTTGACCGGGCTCAACGAAGAAAAGACCGACTTCCATCCATTGTCGGTCAAGAGGGTAGAGGTGGGGTAGCTCCTTCCATTGGCTGGCGCAAAGCTAACTATTGCCGCAGGATATATTCGACAACCCACGATTCTTTATAGAAGGCGCGACCGCGAATGATGTACGGCAGGGCAATGACGGCGACTGCTGGTTCATGTCCGCACTCGCCACGATAAGCAACAAGGAAGAGCTGATACAACGGGTGTGTGTTGCGCGCGATGAGCAGGTTGGCGTGTACGGCTTCGTGTTCCACAGAGGTAGGCATATGATATTGCGGCACGTCGAACACGCGCTTACGTTACTCAGATGGCGAATGGATATCGGAAGTCATCGACGATAAGCTATACCTCATTAAGGAAGATTTCGATGAGGCCAAGCTTGAGCGATATAATTGGCTGGAGTTGCAGAATCGCAAGAGTCCTGAGGAAGAATATCGCACTGTGATGCAGACAGGTTCGAGGGCACTGTACTTTGCGCAGTGCAGCGACCCCAATGAGACTTGGCTGCCGCTACTAGAGAAGGCTTTTGCCAAGGCTCATGGGGACTACTCTGCGATCGATGGAGGCTTTGTGGGTGAGGGCATCGAGGACCTCACTGGTGGTGTTACCTCAGAAGTCTTCGCCACCGACATCCTCGACAAGGACAAGTTCTGGCGCGAAGAGCTCATGAATGTCAATAAGACCTTCCTGTTCGGGTGTGGCCAAATGGGCGGCATCTACGGCGAGCGGAAGGGCATTCAGGAAAACCATGCATACTCAATCATGGAAGCCCGCGAGATTGACGGCCAGCGTTTGCTGAAACTCCGCAACCCGTGGGGTCGCACCGAGTGGACAGGACGCTGGAGCGATGGATCTGAGGAATGGACACCTGAGTGGATGCAGAAGCTGAATCACAAGTTTGGCGACGATGGCGTCTTCTGGATATCTTACAAGGACCTGCTACGACACTACCAGCACTTCGATCGCACTAGGCTCTTTGGACCTGAGTGGACTGTGTCCCAACAGTGGACTAGCGTCAACGTCCCCTGGAGCGTCGACTACCTGGATACCAAGTTCAAAATCAGCCTTGCAAACTCAGGACCAGTTGTAATTGTGCTCAGTCAGCTTGACGACCGGTATTATCAGGGTCTCGAAGGACAGTACGAGTTTAACTTACAGTTCCGGCTGCATAAAGATGACGAGGAAGAGTACATCGTGCGCAGCAACGGCACCTATTACATGAAACGGTCCGTTTCGACCGAGCTCGACCTTGAGGCGGGCAACTATACCGTCCTGCTAAAGATCAAGGCGACCAGAATTCCCGATAATCCAACACCTGACGAGGTCATCCGGGCTACATGCACTAAACGTCGTGAGAAGCTTCTCGCCATCGGTCTATCGTACGACCTCGCCCACGCCAAAGGCCAGTTCAGAGAGCAAGAGAAAGAGAAAGCTCAGCGTCTCAAGGATCACAAGATCGAGCGCAAGAAAGCCGAGATGAAGCAGTCCCATGAACGCCGCAAGAGGTTGCGCCGAAAGGCCGAACTCCGTGAGCAGAGGAAGGCTGCCAAGGAAACACGCAGGATGAATCGATCTGGTGATATGAGAGAAGTCGAGAAGAAGTTGCAGGGCCTGAGTGGTCTAGGCATCGCCACTGAAGAAGAGAATCGAACCTCTGGCGACGACGATGCTAAGCCCCTGCACCAGGTCGTCTCAAGACATAACCGCGCATCAAGCACCGGTGCTATTCGCGAGCGCTCGTCTAGCCCAAGCGGCGGCTTTCAGGGCCGCGGAGGCTACAACCGTGGTCGAGACGGCTACAATGCCGCTCTTCCTGGAGCTCTCCAAGGACGTGGGGGTTACAACCGCGACACCCACGGATCCGCAATGGCCGAGGCTTTGGCTCTTCAAGGTCGGGGTGGATACAACCAGAGCCCACAAGCTTCTCCTTCGCTCCACAGTCAAGGTTTCCAAGGTCGTGGTGGATACAATCAGAACATGCCCGGGGAGCTTCAGGGCAGGGGTGGCTATAATCAGAATATGCCTGGTGAGCTCCAGGGCCGGGGCGGCTACAATGCTGAACTTCCCGGCGCCTACCAAGGTCGTGATGGATACAACGGCCGAGATGGGTATAACGGCCGTGACGGATACAATGAGGGTCAGACAACCGAGTCTCCAGTTCCTACACCGCAAACAGATGAGTTCCGACCGGGTACACCTTCACAACGCCCGTACAGCCCTCGCCCAGAGCGACGATCTCCAGCGCCTTCGCGCCGAGCCACACTCACACCGATCCCTGGTATCCGCCCTGGCATCCAAGTTACCCGTGGGCGAGGCACAAGCGTGTGTTCCCACCGCGCCCGCCACGGCATGTACTCACCTGACGACATGTCTGACGATTCATCCTGGGATTCCGAAATCGACGGCCCCTGCTCGCTAGACTCGTTCTCCGATGACGACGACGTCCCTCGCCACTTTTCTGAGCGACACCACACACGCTATGTATGGTACAATGGCACGCGCTACCCGTACGTTGAAGACGAGGACGAGTTTGAGCGCGATCCTTGGAACGCTGTTTGCGTCGTCGGATTACGTGTTTTCAGTAAGGACAACACGGACGTCACTATCGAAGTTTACAACGGAGAAGGAGAAAGAAAGAAGAAGGGTGATGGCGACGATGCTAGTGTCGCTAGTATGGGGACTGTGAGACGTAAGGAGAAGGAGCTGGACGTTGATGATAGTGCTGCCGATGCTACTAGTCCATTGCGGACTCGGACAACTGGCCTCGATGACGAGTTGAAGAGCAGAGCAAAAGAACAGCAGCTGGTCAGTCAGGTTGGGACTGCGCCAGCTGGAAAGGAACAGAATAGACAGGGAACACTTTCGTAAGTGGGTGGTATGCTATGCGGGATGGTTAAATTGTTTTCGCAATACATCGTTTCGTAACACAGCTATCTGGTATGGATTTTAGCGAGCGTGGCGTTCTAAGGATCCCAGCACACGATAATACCCCAGCTGTCATTACCTGTAGAGCTATCTCAATTCTATGCTTTTCAGAATTCGATATGTCAATTGCCATGTCCGGGAGTGTCACACATTATGACTCAACGTGCTGAAGACCACACTCCCACTGTGTTGAGAAGCGATTGATCTGATTCAAGGAGTGAACACGTTTTATTCTATGGAAAAGACTGGCTGCGCCAAACATAACCAAAAAAGAACTATGACAAGAGAGCAAAGACGAGATAATCGCAACGCAGTACCGTTGAACTCAGAACGCAAGGAAGTAAGTCGAGAACAAACTTTCCCCAGCTCAAGTAATCCTAAAGTATCCGAAACAGACATAGATATGAAGGTCCAGTGATGGACGACACGGTCGCTAAGAAGCTGAGAGACCGTGAGGAACTTGCAGCAAAAGAAGCCTCGGAACCGCTTAGAACTCCAAGAGCATCGAAAGCCTGGCTTATTATTGATCAAACGCGAATTTTTGATTCAGAGTTGATGTACTAATGAGTATTGTCAGAAAGAACGAGCCTGAATACGAATGTACTAATGACTGAGCTTCAGTAACGGCGGCTATTAAGGCATCAAGTCTTTACATCTCAGTCCAACATAGAGATGCTCTTAGAACATATGAGAATGGATTCAGCGGACAAATGGTCTATCTTAATGTCCCTTCTGTCGACTTCCGTATCTAATGTCGTCGCACGTGAGCATGACATGTGTTTTCCCCGCAGGTAACGGTCCTAAAAGTATCCTGCTTTTGCCATTCAAGCTCTTGTAATGCCTATCTCTACGAAGAATGTCGTAGAAGAATGGTGTACGGCCTTGACCACTGTCCCACCATTGCATCGCAACCATCCCGCCCCTCTCCCGAGCAACCGAAAGTAACATTTCCCAGATGGATGCGAGGTCCATTTGATTCCTCAGATCAACACTCTACAGTTGGGTCCTGCTCACTTATACCTGTTCGCGAATCAACATCTCCCAAGCCTCCGACGCCTCTTTCGCCCGAAGTGTAACCACCCGACACGGCGTCCGCCTTCGCTTCTTGCGCGCTTCATATGCCTTGACCTCCTTCTGCACAACCATTCATGCAATCTTAGCCTTCTTCCTCGGTGGTTCTCCTTCCAATGCCCCATCTTCAGTTCGTCCCTCGATAAGCACACGTTCGTCGACGGTCTCGCCAGGTACGATCTCATCCGCGCCACCCATAATATTCTTTCCACTCACTCCAGCAGTCCCAGCCTTACTACCATCCTCCTCTTTAGGCGTTTCCATACCAAGCTGACCAAGCACATCCGCTTCCACTTCCAACCCATACGCCTTCCGAAACTCCTCATCTACCATCCTCTTCACCTTCGCCGGATCAAGCTGCATCATCTTACACGTTGGGAAGATACACAGTGCAAGCTGTCTCGCGAGATCCCTCAACAAATCGTCCTCTATCTCGTCGTGCTCGTCAGCTGGGATCTCCGCGCGTAGACGGCTGATGAAGGCGTATTGGTCGTCGATGCTAGCCATGCGAGCGGTTTGGTATTTGGCGAAGTTAAGTCGGGTGGAGTGACGGGCGCGGATGGTGCTGCACGATGGGCCGAGGGACGTGGTGGCTTAGATGTTGTTAGACGAACGCTGAGTGGAGGGTGCGGAGGCAAAGGAGGAGCGATGTTGGTCTCTGGGAGATCGAGGACGTGGAGTTTGAGTTTCATTGTTTTGCGAGCTTGGGGGGTCGACAAGGTAGATTTGAATAATGATGCGTTGAGTTAGATGGATGAATGCTTGAGGTGATTTAGTCGCGGGCGTTATTGTATATGATGAAGGGACGGCATGGAGGATGACACGTGCGTCATGAATGCAGGAGTACACTTGCCGCTTTCACTCGTTGATGAACAGCGCGATGGGTAGATGTGTCGCGCCTGCCTTTTTCATACACACACCATTCTAAGCATGCTAGATGTATTGGGGATCTAGATACGAGCCAAAATGACGCAGTAAAGGTAGATAACCCTTTTGCATTCGAGAAGTAGCTACTAGCATACGTGGTAGCACACAGTTGAAGAGGATCTTTTGCACGGAAAGAGCCACACTGCAGGCAAGTGAAAGTCATACTATCGAATGGATTACGTGAGCCTGAGTTTAATGGTAAAAGGGAAGTCTCGCCTGTCCCGTGCCAGTTGCGAATTGCCTAGCGTCATCACGGAGGACGTAGCTATTATTCACAGTAGATAACATGAATCTAGAGCGAGGCTATGACAAAATGTTGGTTTTCAACCTAACAAACCTTGTAACATCCATCCCTATTTCGCGAGCCACCCTCTGTAGCGAGCTAAACTATAGTTACTTTGTCTTTAGAGCAATATTGACTTCGCATAGACATTTACATTTACTTAATCCTGCGTAACACCTGTAAGTTGGCCACCCGTAGACCTTTAAGGCGTCGTCTAACTAAAAATTACGTTGGTGCCTTCGTGTCGTCGCGTAGTCGGTGGAGCCCCCTCCTTTCGGTGGCGTTAAGGATGTCTCTAATACAGCTCCACCATCGACCTCTCATCGCACTTGGGAGCCATAGTATCGCAGTAACTAAACCTTAGAGCCTGACTCTGCCGCTGATAAGCCATCGTTAGCCCTGTGGCTGCCATGTGGGGGTAATTCATGCAACGCCACCATACCAATCGGTACCTAATCACATGATAGTCCTAGCTAGAACCAAACACCATGTTGGTTTTCCTAGGCGTAATGTAATCTATGCAGCAGGCCCAACCAATTTTGTGGCTAGTAAGCCTGTGATTTCACCACGCACACTTCTGGATAACGCCACACGTGGCTCATACTTCAACCACTTCCTTCTATACGCCTATAGAATAGATAAAGTTTATCTCGACAACCCAGTGCGGGTAGACCCTCCTCGCTGCTAGCGGTGGCGAGTTGAAGTATCTCATACGTCAATTGTCTGCTTCCAAACACTGCTAATTGTGTTGCCACTGAATGCGGTTCGTATGAGAAGGAGTGGGCATCGATAAATAGTCGCCCCGCGACCATGCTTGCGTCATAACTGCTGAGATTCATTTCATGTAGCAAAGTTTATAGTGAGCTTCGTCCACAGTCAAACACCGTGCAGTTATCGAGTTGTATGCGTAGACAATGCTCACAAATCGAGATTGGATCCATGCACGCATCATTTACTCATCTAGATTTTCTAGTGTAATGTCATTCATACAACTGGAACGTTGATCCTCTCTCTCGCTACGTAGCTACGTAGTGATTATGAGTCAACCCAATTCCAACTCTCCCATACTCGCCATCCGCATTTGTCGGCCTCACAACCAGTATGTTCAACTGACTGTTTATATTACTTTCTACGACAACGCATTGCTTTTTGCACAGAACAAATATACGCGTATCTTATAGATTATTCAACCCAATTGATCCGTAGATTGTAAATCCTACAACTAACTGTTGGGTGTTTTGCGTGCTAAAGGTCTGTCGAGCATGTCTTACAAGACCTAGCAATACTGACTAGGCTCTAGGCAGTAACTGACTACGGATTGTTACGGGCTGTTTGAAAAAACCTTTTTCTATCTACACTACGCGAACTAACACGATCAAGCGCTGAAATTCTGCACATTATAAGGCAATAAGTTGCTCCCTACTGATGTCCCGATGGACCCACCTTTCAAGAGTTAACCAAGACCTAGTTGGACATAGCAGGGCGCTGCTACAGTACAACATCTTCCGATATTCTGTACACACTTGGGGACTTCTCCTCAATACCCAGTTTCGTTACAACCAGTTCCTTACTTTCGAGTCGATATCGGTAGCCCTGTCCTTTAGATAAGTGTCACGCATGCTTGGTAAACAGACCTGGAGAACCTACGACGGCGCGTTCCTTCGTACCCGTATATCTCAACGGAAACCACATCTCTGGTATCTTCAGCTCTGTCAACGTCACAAGCTCTGGAAGCACCAGATTGGATACTATTTTACAGTCCTTATTGATCATCGCATGAAACAATGCCTGTAACCGCGCGAGGGTGCGGTGCGGTACGGGATGATGAATCACCGGTGTCAGAACCTTGGCGAGATGTAAGTAACCCTGCTCTTGAGCAATTTCCGCTGCCGTAAGATCGCGGCGCTTAAACATTGCATCGGACCATCGGGTTCGCAGTGTCCCTGTGAGAGATTAATTAGAACCGACGTTCATTATGTGAAAAATGAATGATGATTCTGCCTTACTTAGAGAGCCACTCTCGATTAGGTCTTTGACGACATTAATCGGAGCGCGCATGTACGCAGCTTGATGGAGGGGCGTCCAAAACGAGACGTTATCTACCTCTCGAGGTGATTCTGCTTAGTGTTACAGAAGGTCCTCCGCTTTCAACGCCATGATAAAGTTCTTACTTGGGCGAACGACATTGGCCCAATTCTCAGCATATTCGTCTCTGGCAACTTCAATCAACTTCGAAACCTCATCCCATTTACCATGGTATGCCGCATCAGACATCATATCTCGCTGTTGAAGGTAAGTTCTTGAGAACGCAGTACGGAGAATACTGCCTGGCCACATTGGCATGGTGCCCATCGAGTGTATGCTCTCGTAGCTAGATAACTCCACGATGTCGGGGTCTTTATCGAAGGGCAGAATTGAGGAGAGCTCGTTTCCCCGTTTTGGTTGCTCAGTAGAGAGTGTTGGTGATAAGGCAGGTGATTCATCCTTGAGATACTCTCGAATCTCCCTTCGAAGCCGTCTTAATGCTCTTTCCCGTCCCTCTCCATATATAAGCGGCATGTAGATGTCAAATATGCCTAGCAGGGAGTATGCCGCATCTTCTTCGCGTTTAGTCCCACGTTTTTCTGCCCACGCTAGTCGCTCACCAACGCTGAACTCGGTCAAAGGGCAACCTTGAAGAGCTTGAATCGAAATTCCTGTAATGGCGTGAATGTCGTGCACAAGTGAGATTTTATCCCCAAGTCGTTCGCCCTCTACGGAGAAGAATTCAATACACGATGGAGCAAGAAGCTCTTGGAGTGTCCACCCTCGAGTAAACCATTTGCTATGCTGGAAGGCTGACTTTGAGGTCCCCTTAACCGAAACGTCGGATAGATACACGTAGCATTTAGTCGCGTTAGTGTACCATCGGAACATAGAGTTAATGGCTTCCGAAAGCTCCGCGCTGCTAGATTTGTCAATGCAGCAGGTGTCCACCCAAAAGAACTGCAGGCTGTCAATAGCCGCTTGCTTTCCGCAGAAGCGGATCTTGCGGTAACCAGCCTTCGTGTGGCCTGTACCATTTATTAGGTCCTTGAAGTTGACTTCTTCGTCGTCTGGTCCCCAGGTATGTGAGAGGATCGCATAGCGTGGAATGTTGTTTCCTACATATTCCACCAGACTAAAACCGCCGTCTTCTTCAAGCCGCAGAAGACGCATAAGGTGAAAAGTGCCCAAGAGCTTTGACTCACAAGATCATGACAAATATATAATGTATGCAGGTTAGGCAGTCGAACGACCTCGTCAGTGTTGACTTAAAGCTCCAGACGATAGCGGGGCAGGAGTGCCAAGTAGCTGAGCTTCTCAATCGCACGTGCTAAATGTGGTGGTGTTTCATCATTAGCTCTTGACGTCACACGCCGTAAGCAAGGATGAGTGCCGACCCGCACCGGCCACAGGGTTGTCCAGATAAACTTCATCCATTCTATAGGCGTAAAGAAGAAAGTGGCTGAAGTTGAACCACATGTGACGCCATTCAGAGAGTGCCGGGTAACGTTAGAGATGGTATGTGCAGCCGAAGTGATGAAAGCATATCTCTAAAGCGAGCTGTGCAACTGACGAGTATTTAGTTGTATGCCCACACTTGAACTACAATCTGCCTTCTCAATGTCGTGTCTTGTGAGATCCATATATCATTGCATTTCCGCCAATCCTCTCCTCAAAGCATTTCTTCCTCCCACTCCTCCTTAGTAGGAACTTGTCCAATGCCACTCGCAACTACCTTACTCTGAAGTACTTGCTGTTGATGTTGTCTGACCCCACCATCTTGAATCTGCGATGCAAACTTTCCTTCCTATCTACAAGTTAATTCCAGTGTTGATAGCGTTGTGTAGCGCTTTGTGTGTACTTACAAATTTAGCTTTACTGCTAGAATTTTCATCAAACTGCCCATAGCTCGCATGTCTAGATCGTCCGCCGGTTTTCTGAATACGAGTATCGCTGCTGTGGCCAGAGAAGTGACGAGGTGGTTCCCGCGGATTCTCTCGCAGGAACTGGTCAAATACTGCGAGGTAATCGGTTTGGCGGGTCTTCAGAGGTGGTGATTGCTGGGAGTCTTCGTAGCTGCGTCTATCACTGTTCTTGGGCCCTCTCTGGAGAATTTGGTCTAGGTTGGCGAGTAAACCTGGCTGCTGTGCCGAATTGATGTGTGGGGCTTGCAATTCTGGCAGGGCCGCCCCAAAGAGCTGAGAGTCTCCAGGGTTGCGTCTGTTACTGTTCTTAGATGTTCTCCGAAGGATCTCATCGAGATTCGCAAGTAAGGTGGTCTGTTTAACCAGATCGATGGGTGGCGCATCTATCTGCGTCGAGGGCGCTCCGAAGAGTGACTGCTGGTAGCTATTAGCCTGGGCATACACTAAAACTGGAAATTGTTGTTTTGCCAGCCTCCACGTCTTCTACCTCGTGCCCTTCCACCTCCGCCGTGATGGACCCCTCTGCTTGTGAAATCTCCACGTCCCGAACCGCCCCTATGGCCTCCACGTCCTCTTTGGCCGCCTCCGCTAATTCGACTTACGTTGTTGTTTGCGCCAAGCTGACTGCCTTGGCCGCCTCCACGAGGCCATCCCTGGGGGTTGGTAGGTTCATGCCAATTGCTTCCACCGTGATGCCCGCCATGGTGTTGAACAGGTTGCTGTCCATTCTGTTGGATATTCTGATGCTGGCCCTTCTGCTGGAAGTAGTTCTGATTGATATGTCCACCCTTGTTGTTGAAATTACGTTTCGTGTTCCACGTACCGTTCATCATCTTGGAAGTCTGGGCTAGTACAGCTTTCAACACTCCGATGGCCTTGAACAGATCATCTGGTATGCGCGCATTGCCTGAGACTTCTCTCCACCAGTCTTTCACGGCAGTAACCAGGTTCAGCAGATTCTGATCCTTGAAAGCGGACTGTAGAAGAATGTCCTGTGAGCACGGCTTAAGAGCGGTGCTGATCGCTTCAGCACCTTCGTAGAAGAACTTGAGAAGATGCTGGTAGTTATTGCTACTGTTTAGTTCTCTCCACGACCATTCCAAGGGCTTCGCAACACCATTACACAGGTTTGCCAGCTCTTCGTCGAGCTTCTCAAGAGGTGGTTTGTGTGTGGGTAGGATAGCCTCTGGTGCATGGCTGAACTTGCAGCGATCTCCGTATCTGCATCCTAGTCCATGAACCATGTTTCTACAAGGCAACGGTAGAGGCTGACTGAAAACTATCTCTTGGCTAGGTTTCCAGGTTTGGATGACCGCAGGTGGACCGGTTTGCTCAAAGTCCATAGGTTCCGAAACCCGACGTGCAGAGATTGAGGCCTGGAAATTTTCCCATCCATCTCGCAACGGCTTAACACCAAGCTGATTTATCGATGGTTCAATGATCGCGTCAAGCCCACAACATTGTCGCCAGGTCAAAATCTGGCCTGACTGAGGATGGAAGGGTAATGTAGGTTGGGAGGGATAGTGTTCCTTGCGTTCTCCAACCACGCTGTTCTTCAGAGATGCATAGAATGATGCCTCGGATTTCAAAACTCGTGGGAGCCCAAGTAGTTTCTGGAGTGAACAATCTTCGAGCTGGTAGCGATACTGCACCTCGTGTGCCTCTAAGATAGGGCGAGATCGATCGATTGGCAGAACTACTCGATTCTTACGCAGGGCGCTCCGTCGATCAAAGTAATCCTCCCGAGCATTTGTCGCGCATTGTCCATTGGCCAACTTCTGATTATGCGGTGCCCAACCTTTTAGCTCTCTGAGCTTTGCTTCGTAGCGTTCATCGACCTTGCGTTCAATCGCCTGCTCCAACGCGATAGGGTCCATGAAGAGCTGTGACTGCGTTGCGGCTGTCGGTGGACGAGTGGCAAGCTGTGTGACCAATTGTTGAGCCTCGAGGCTCTTCGCATTTGTTCGTGCGAGGACTTCAGACACTTCCTCCATCTTCTTAGCCAGGGCCTGATTCTGCAAGGCAAAATGGGCAGACATCTCGGTCATGGTGGTTGCTAAAGAGGAGGAATTGCTTGTTGAATAGTCGTTGCTATCTGAGATACGACTGCTACTCGTGGATGAATAACTGATGGTAGACTCATTGTTGCTGCTGTCATTTGGGAGCTCCCGACGGGCGGACTGATGCTCCTCGTTGTTGCTGTCCTTGCTCTCGTGACCACTTTTGATGGGGTTTTCAGTTGCTAGCATATCATTTTTAGAGGTAGTGGTATCAGCCATCATTTTAGTGAGTGGCTCCAACTCTTTGACAATGTCTTCTTGCGCAAGTGACTGGAGTCGAGCGAAAACATTGTTCTTCCGCGCTTTCTCTCGGAGAGAACCATTCTCTGGCCCATTGGTCCTCTTAGCGTAAGCCTCTGCTAAGGCTTTATGTGCCTTGGCAATTGGGGTGTTCGGATCTGCGAGGAGAACTTTCAGCGATGCTGTAGGTGGAGGCGAGGGTGTTGGTGAGGGGGTGGGAAGCTGCTCGTTGGCAGCGACATTCCGATTTCTCTTGCGAACACGATGGTCGTTAGTGTTGCGTGGAGATGTGTGAGGATGCTTTAAAGAACTCTGACGGTGTTGTTGTAAAGGTATTGTAGCCGTCTCGTTGGGCGTTCGGGCCTGTACTCCCGACGGTCTCGGGCTTCGTCGTCCTTCGGGAGGTCTGGACATGGCTTTCTTGCGCTCCTCGGAAGGACTGAATATCTCCGCGGGAGCGTATTCTTCTGCTACAAGGAATGCTCCAGGAGGTGTCTGGGGCTCCTCATTAGTGATACGCTCACGAGCTGGCTGCATCAATAGACGTACGGAGCGACGACGTGGTGTTGTGACGTATCTCTCCTCCGTGACTTTGATACGTTGGGCAGCTACTTGGTCCTGTGGTTCGTTGTCGGCGCCTCGCAAACGCTTACCGAGGCGGTTCCTAAGTGATGCTAGAATCGACAAGTTGACTGTGTTAATGGTGTGCGTGAGAAAGTGGAAAAGAGGAGGTCGAAATGAGAACCTGAATATGCTGGGTTGAATAGCGCGGCCTTGGTCTGTGCAAACTGGCTTCCGCCTCTCGTGACGTTATTCTAGCTATAGTGTATCTTTTCACTCTGGCGGTGTAAGTTCGCGTGTCCTGTAAATCAAAGTGAAAGGAATGCCAGCCCCACCGTCTTGCTATCCAGAAAACAATAGCTAAACAGATTAAACACCTAAAGTTTGAGTCTTATTATAGTCGATTGACTTTTGATGCATATCGTAAGTTAGTCGTCTTCCATAAGAGAGTATAGCTGACGGTGGAGAGGGATTGGATCTATAATTGTGCGTGAAGATGATTGTGCTACCGAGACCGTAAACTTTTGCAGAATAGAAAAAGAATCTCTCAAAATGCGGACCAATTCCAGGAATGGAAGGGTGCATGACTGTTCGTGGCCTCTGCCTGTGCGACTTGAGCGATGATATGGCTCGCTTATCCTTTGAAGAAGCATGGACAATCGGGCTTTGTCTCCTTACTCTCGCACGATCTTGCGCAAAGGAACTAAGCAAAAACGACAGTACAAAGACATTGTTTTAATGTACAGACACGATTGGGTAAAGAGGGTCGTTGAACATTGTGTGGGATGCAGTTCTGGCCCTTGGCGGGATGTCAGTTCTGTCAAAGTGAAACACAGTGTCAGATATGTCAAAGCTGGCATGAGAAGACAAACGCGCCTCAAGAGGTGTATAGAACTTAAATTACTGCTTTTCACGGCCTATTGGCTAATATCGCATCATGCACGTCGTCCCATATCATTACAATGCAGCATTCCCCACTCAGAGCATCAACAGCCCAGCGAGAACTCCAAAGATGCTAGCGCCCATTACTCCAGAGCCAAATCTGGCAGCCGCACCGGTCTGTTCAGGTGTTGTACCGCTCGAAGTTGGGGAAGTGCCGTTCGATGTGCTGTTACCGGACCCAGGTGTGCCCTCCCTCTCGCGGTCAACTTCCGAGATACGGCCATCAAGCTCGATGTTGACAGGTGACTGAGCCTGAATGTACTGCACAAGCACCTCGTCCTGGGTGTCGAGGCTGACGAATTCAGTCTTTGGTTCAAAGAAGTTGTCTCCACCACCAGCTATGAAATCAAGAGTGACGACATTGTACGTTGTGTCGTTGCTGAGTGCCTGGTCTCCAATAGTGACTGAGACGAGCTTCGAGCCATTGTTGAGCGCAGGATTGTATTCGACCTTGATTCCTGAGCTGACCTGGAAGAAAGAGGTGACTTCGTTTCCATTGGCGACATTAACACCTGTCACGATGCCCTCTAGGACCTCCCAGAGTTCCTTACCGTCGATGGCGATCTCAACGATGGAATTACCGAAGGGAAACGAAGTCAGGACCTCGCCGCGGGTGATGTCGCCTTCATCAATAGTGGCGCGGATACCACCAGCGTTGATAATGGCGAAATCGACGTCCTGGGTGTTGTTCTTGCGGTAAGCAAGCATAGCATCAGCCATGAAATCTCCGAGCAGGCACTCCTGCTCCTGGCACGTAGTTTGATCGAGCTCGACTTCGCTGGTACCAAGCACTTGAGCAGCGAACTCTTCGAAAGGGCCACGCCATGCCTCAATCTGAGCCTGGAGATCAGGATCTTGCTCGGTAGTATTGGTGATGTGGATTGGCGCGCCGTGGTAGGCGAGGATCTTGCCTTCAGGATCGTAGGTGACGTCGATATAGCCGACGTACTCACCCCAGCGATACGCAGTAACGATGAACACCTCATCACCATCCTTATTTTCGACAATGGTAGGATACTCGCCTTGAGCATCCTCCATGTCGCCGAGAAGAGTATGGCTGTGGCCGCCCATGATGAGTTGAAGACCACTGACAGCCTGAGCTAGCTCCTGGTCCTTGTCGTAACCAATGTGGGTGATAGCTGCGATCCTGGTGATGTTGGTGGTTGCCTTGATCTCATCGATGGCACCTTGCACAGCCTGTTTACTACGTTAGTGACAACACTGGATTGTGCCGCTTGGGATTAGTCATACCTCGACGACATCAGAGAAGGTAGTAGAGTCATCAGGATTACTGATGCTGGCTGTCTCATTCGTTGTGACACCAATTAGCGCCAAGCCATACTCCTCGAAGATGTGATATGGCTTAACACTCTTGTTGACCTTTTCGTTCTCCGAATGCACGTTGGCGCTGATGATGGGAAAGGTTAGGTTCTCCAAGAATTGGCCCAGCTCTTCGTCACCACCATCAAACTCATGGTTACCAAGCGTCATAGCAGAGAAATTCATCTGGTTGAGCGTCTCGGCGATCTTCTCGCCACCATAGAATGAGTAGAATAGCGTGCCTTGAAACTCATCGCCCACGTTCAGCCAAAGGCTGTCGTTGTAGTTGGGGCGTTGCTCCTCGACTACAGTCTTGATGCGGGAGTAGCCGCCATAGCAGCCTCGTTCTGGTCGAGTGCAGTCGGTTCCAGAGGAGCTAAACTCATCGAGATGGGCGTGAACGTCATTGACGTGGAAGAAGGCTGTGCCACGTGAGTGGAGTGAACTGGAAGGTCATCAAGTGTGTCGGCCTTACAGATGTTGTAATTGCCCTGGGCATCAATTCCGCGCTTGGCTAATCGCCTACTATACAGCGACTCCTCCGCTTGCGATAGTGCAGTGAGCGCCGAGAGCGCGAAGACGCTTGATCGTGTCGAGAACTTCATCGTCGCTTCTTCCACGTGTGTACACTCAAGAAACGAGTGAGTGAGTTGCAATCCACACGAAGATGGCAGGAAAACAACATCATCACGGCTGATGACTTCTTATTATGCTATAAGGTAGGAGCGGACGACTCCGCTCCTGCACGTTTGCTCGTTCTTGGCAGTGGCCGTGCGCTTGCTTGGCCCGCAGCACACATGCCTCTTTTGGCCTGGCGTAGTGTTGTTTCCTAATCCACCTGATAACAATTGTCCAATCAAAGGCTCACGTGCGGCTTCCGTAAGTGATATGCAGGTCCTTCGGAGGCGAACCTGGATGGCGGACTTGTCACCAACATGGGGACTTTGAAGAGCCTCGTTCAAACACGTGGGCTTGGTATCGGGAGGCCGTCAATCATAGGAAGTTAACATGCGCAACCCCGGTTAATATTTCGGCCACTTTATCCGGGTCGTTGAAGCTGAGTATACGGGGTAGACGAGCGGTAAAAGTTATCGGGACGACGATCGATATGCAGAACGCCCCGGACAACCCCAGACTACGTACCAGGATCTCGGAATGCCAGGGCTTCGACCAGAACTACTACTATCAAGGGGGAACAAGATAGCATCCGTGCTATGGACGTATTTAGACATCGGGACCGACCTGATCCAACTCTTAGTTACAAGTAGATTCAAGCCACATGCATACTATCATCCTTCCCTCTGTCCACCACCCAGCACTCGCCGAACCTCTTGCTATCTCGTATCCACTCACACTGACCATCATGTATTACCATAGCACCCTCCACCAACCTTGTTCGTCGACATAAAGAGTATTACAGAGTGCGGGGTCCCACCACTCGCCCCGCCCTGTCGATGAGGACGCCCCGACTTTGTTCGTAACACGAAGACCTATGACAAAGCTAGTTACCACTATACGATATCTGAGAGAGTACATTACCAAAATGAGTGAGGATATCGCATGTATGGACCCTCTTGGCGTTGTTGAAGAGAATCATCCGACGCATCCGCCTTGAATATGGAGCAACCAGAGGGATCGTGAACAGGTCAGGCGTGATAACTTAATTTCCGACATCAGCGTGCTGGAGAGAACAGGGTTGCCCAGTTTCGAAATTCTTCCAGTGCTTTTCCGAGCTAGGAGCCGGCCAGCGAAGTGGGTTCTTATACGCCTTGGCCACCTGCGTAGGGATAACGGTGTCCATGAATGATTCTTTAAAAGCACCGAATACCAGCAAGGGCCCGTCATCTGGGTGATAGGTACTCATCGGTATGCCGCTTTTGCCAATCGCGCTCGGGTCTTGCACCGTTCCAATATCGTGCGAGGTAATGATGGTGCTAGCTTGGAGGGCGATCTTGTAGTCTGCGTTGCCGTACTCTAGCTGGCCGAGTTCTGACTGCTCGTCTTTCCTCAGTATCTCTTCCCTACGTCGCTTCTCATACTCTTGAACGCTTTTATAGCGCAGCAGGACATGGTGCTTCAATGTAAGGGTTCCTAGGCCGCTTCTCTCAAACATGGTCATGCCTTTGGCTTGGGTGCTTCTGGAGTACGTATTGTAAAGCTTTAAGAGTGACCAGTCATCGCTGAGTTTGAACGTAATGTCATCTGCTGGCGCCTCGCGGTCGTAGAAGCGCGGCTCTAGAGGTCCTTCAGCGAATTGAACATGCTTCGCTTGACGCTTCACGCCTGGCAGGCGACGACTTGACTTGGAAGGCTTGGATGGCAACACAAGAGCGATAGGCGACTTGGAAAGGGATAATTTGTCTGGCAATGTTGGGCGTATGGGAGAAGGCCCATCTCGCTTGCAAGGTTCTGGAGCGTCACTATTGCTGGAAGGAGTTGACCCGCAGGTCGGAGCTTCCTTCTCAACCCGGGACATAGACTCGATAGCGAGGGGTCTGTTGGTTCTGAAAGCCCTCGCGACAACTTTCTTCGTATTCGAAGTAGATTTGGAGCTCATCGCTGGCTTTCCTGAGGCAGCACCCTTCGGGGTAGTTGACATTACCGGAGGAGCCACATCTAATCTTTTGTAAGTTGACGCGGCTTGTGAGCTAGAATAAACAGACATAGTTACCTGCGGGTTTGACCAATGGCCATACTAGATAGGGAAGCTTCGAAGTAGAATGAGCGGTCGGAGCATTGTAGTGAGCTATACATGTATAAATAGGACACTCTTCCTCACCATGGGAATGACTTACGGTGGCGTTGATTTGCCTGCATCATGCGAGGCAAATCCTTCCTCGATGGGCGAACGCGGGGCTGTTCAATAGTGTCGCCAATGTATCCTGGACATCGAGCAAGTCCGATAAACCATGGGCACCGGGAGATCTTCCGTTCATTGACCAAGCGCTTACAAACAACCAGTGTGCGCTCAAGCGAGTTGATCCCAGCAGTTTGCTGATTGGGATCGATCGAGTCATCAAAGCTGTGGTCATTGCACATCAAAGATGTGTCCTCATCGTCGCTCGAGTAGTTGTCATTTGCCTCTGATCCATTATCATATACAATACCCTCCTCCACATGCAGCACTCCATTGGCATCATCTAGCTGCACAACGCTTGTAGGAGTCTTCAGAGGGAGTACGTATGGGCGAGGCTCCGCTTCTATGGTTCTCGTAGAAGGTCGAATGATCACGGTCGGCGTTCGTGTCAGGATTTTGGAGCGAGCTTTCTGAACTGCGGTGGTCGTAGGGCCGGGTATACGAGTCTGTGTTAGTCGTGGTACCTTTCTGACCTTAGCTTGAGTGCTCGGTGAAAACCTGGGAGGCTTTTCAACTCACCGCCGAATTTGTCCTTGAAGTGGCTGCCAGCTGGAATCGAGAGATCACTGGCATGGTCCTTGAGATTGTCCTTGAAGAGGCCAGCACTTTTGGTGCCAGCGGTTGTCGAAGCGCCATGTACGCGTTCAACATTGTCCTTGAGGATGCCGACCGTGTCGGAAAATGTCTACGCGCTGCCGGAGCGGCGGTCGACGATGTCGTTGAGGAAGCCGACTGGATCGGAACTGGTCGCGGGATTCTCGACACCGGACTCCCAGGGACCGGATTGTCAAAAAAGGTCCTTTTGGTAGCTGGAGACACCAGACGAGCCATGGGGACTGAATTTTGTTTGTGTAGATATAAGTAAAAGTTGAAGTTGACAGAAGGTGTAAGGGTAGATCAGTGTGATGCGGGGTGGGAGAAAAGGCAGGTGCGACCGGTGATATACTCTTGCGGGCCCTTGATTCGCGGGCTGCCGTAGTAACGATGAAATCAAACGCTGTGGAGGTGGAAGGTGAAAAGAGTTGGACTTCAGAAATTGTTGGTCGACCCTAGCGTCAATGTGTTCCTCCCGTCAGGCTTGCTTCTGTTCTCGGCCTTTTAATATGGAAGGAAGCAGAGAATAATGACAGATAATTGCTTTCGCAAGACCTGACACACTTTTAAGAACGATAGGACTTCAAGGCACCAAGTAAAGAGCCATAAATTGGTAAGAAATCCCATTTTCCAGACATCAGGAGCAAGAGTAACACATTACTTTACGGCCATAAAAGAACTAGCAATGATTGCACACACTGATCATGGTTATAAAGGCAGGAGTACTGAAGTCTAGCGCCCCTACAAGGTAGTCTGCGAAGCTTCCGGGGCTTTTTCGAACACCACGTCGTCGTTCAAGTGGTACATAACAATCCATGTTTACTCATTATATACGACCAGCACAACTTCACATTGTCACCAGACGTGCTTCCAGCAGGTAATGTTACCATTAGCTAGCTGAAATCAATGCCCGACTTTCTTGGTCTCTACGACATCGTCTCCTTGGCCAAGTTCGTGAATGGGTGTATCGGCGACTATCTCAGGCGTAGTAGGTGTCTCCATAGAATATCTTCTACGTCTCTGGTAGAACCTAGAATATTTCGTCAGTAATGTACTTTGGTGATTCACCGTACGCGTAAGTGCATACACAAGCACTCCAATAAGAGCGAGCAGCACTGGCACGCCTAATCCAACGCCAATGCCCACAACAACCTTCTGATTGACACCACCATGGCCTGCTTCATTGATATCATCGATCGATGTTGGTGGCGCAGTATATGCTGTAGGACTTCCGGATGTCGCTTTTATGGTTTTGACGCGCGTACCAAAGCGGACGGTGCTCTGAACGTTGCTAAACGTTGTTTCTGGAAAGGTTGCCTCTACACCTGATGGCACGGCAGTCACAAGAGTCTTAGTGAAACTGGCTCTAGTGGTGGATTGCGCAGATGCTGGGCAATTCGCTAAGCCTTTCAGTGTGCAGCTGACACCATTTGTAGTAATGACAGTACTGATAGTGGTTGTAAAAAGGTCTTGCCTTTTCCGCTCTATATCCGTCAAGGTGCTATATGTAGATGGCGTTGCGCATAACTCCGCAAGCGTAGTTGTGAAGATGGCTGTCGACACTTCAATGACAAGGTCCCACGTCATGTTCTCTATTACTGGTGCATCGACGAGGACTGTCGCGCCAGCGACTGCACCCAAAGCAAGGTTGTACTCTTGGACAACTTTCAATGCGCAGTCCTCTTCGTCGGGTGTGTATGTAACATTAGTGATGAACTCGGCAACGTGGGCGACAACTGCCACTTCGATACCAGCGGTAACCTTGGGAAAGCCTAATTGTTGGCCAAGTCCTTGTAAGAGTGGTGTCTCCGGTAATGTTACCTCAATGCCGCAATGGACACCGATTCGGATGACTGCGGAGATGACTACACCACCGCTCTCGACCGTAACTGGAAGGAACTCAAATTATGCGCCATTGCTATACGAGGTCAGTCACACAGGCTTAGAGAACCGTGACTACATCACTTACAAGATCATATTCGAGACCTTATCACCAAACAATGCGATATCCAAGGCCAGTCCATCATCCAGCTTGATATGGAACCCACTGCTAATGTCAATGGCGCCGTCGACGACCAATATCAGGTCAATAGAAAGCACCACGCCGAGTTGGAGTATCGGTCCAACCTTAATACCAATCGGAGATTGCGTCACATAGAGGTTGATCTCATACGTCGCTCCAAGGTCTAGAAAGGTGTGCAGTTCCAGATACAGCTCCATGTCATCGAACTGAAATCGAAGATGGCACTCCGGTATCTCCGGGACGTCGAGATCAAACGTGACCGGGAATGTCGGGAACTCTAGGTCTGACCACTCGAAGGCGTCGCTAATATTCTGTGCGACTCGGCGTATATAGGTTGCAAGATAGTCTTCGAACGTTTCTGTGAAATTCCTTACATTGTCACGAACAGAGTCTCTCGTTGTGTTCAAAGCTTGATCGGCATTGAAATTCTCGTCGATTGTGAGTTCGGCAGTAGCGACTCCACGAACGTAGCAAGTCGTGCAGGCAATTTCAATGCCAGCGCGGACTTCCAGGCTACTGTCTTGATTATGTTGCGGTGTACCCTGAGCCAATTGTCTAAGCGATTAGGATTAAATAGCTCCTTTCAAATTTTAACATTGCCATTCATCATGGGAACACTCACATGAACAGCAGTATGGCGTCATTCCAGCTCTTCTCCAAGGGTAGCTCAGCTTTAAAAGCCTCACGCTTGGTAAGACTCGCAACAGCCAACCCACGTCTGATGGCCAGATACGTGTCTGAATCATACGTGCTAGGTGCATTGTGTAATTGCAGTGAGGGCTGAAGGGTTGTAACTCCAATCGTTAGGCCATACCAAGGAACCAACCAAAGTGAGGACAAGATGCGAAGGAAAGCTATATGGATCATCATCCGAAAAGTGATTCAAGAAGTTGCGTTGATCTCAGGCTAATCGACTGGAACACTCGACATTGAGGGAAAGGTTCGAATCCTCAATGTATTGTGCTGAGAATCTCCCCCCTTATACACATTTTTGTTACGTCTCGCACCACCTGCAGACATGCTGCGTGGAATAGCATGAGGCTTCGCGCAAGTGCATGACCTGGGGTCCGACTTTGGGAGGTTACCCAGTTCGCTTCCGTGTGAGGCTTCGCCTCTTTAACTATCCGATATGGGCGATATCCGTAGCCGGGTCAATCTTCAAGGCTAACTCCTATCCGCGATAGATAATCTCAATATCTGAAACGTTGTTTGATGTGGGAAATCTAACGTGGTAAAGAAAATGGTCTTGCTTTGCTCCTAGCGTGCTGAACGAATGGAGTTATTCCAAAGAGTCAACAAGGATTGCAGGAAGTTATTTCGATCGCTAATTCCTAGAGGACTGCAGGTGACATTGCCAATCTACGTTGCAGTAGAAGTGTAACGGGGACAAGTGCACGCCAGATAATTGGAGAGATCGATCATAGAATTCGTTCACAGCGAGCTGTCCAAGTACCAACTTCGGGGTTCACAGCATTTCGTATCGCCCAAACGTGCTCATGAGGTGGCTATTGGGGGCCAATGTGTTCATGGTAAGTCGTGCAAAAGATCTAACCGATTCGGAACCAGGAGAGTACTGGTGAGATTGTTATTAGACAATCATATTGCTCCTGTCATGGTACCTGGTGCGTGTCCAAGGATTAATCAGAACCAGATGTACTGCTACTGACACAGGCAAGCAGTGCAGAGGTACTCTACGCAGTCAAATCAAATGACATCACATGAGATGAGAGCAGCAGGCTGATGGGTAGTGCTCTAGTAGTGACGGGAAACTTAGAAATGAAAATAAAGATAAGCGTCAATAAAGCGGAAGCGGGTAATGTCGCTACTTCCCCAGATCAGCCATAAGGCGCTAGACCCTATTCGCTCGGACATCTTGGCAGCGCAACGTCACTTGCCATCCGCGTTTCAAGCAGCCGATCGTTAACAGCCTAGAACACACGACTCTCAAGCGTTACAACGTCCACAGCCTCCCATACCCCTCGCCAAAACCACATAAACTTCTATACAACACATCAGACTCCTTCCATATCTGCAAACCCCCTCCGCGACCCCCAAAGGCATCACCCGACTACCTGGCGCAACAATGTCACAAGCCTACGAGCGCGAACAGTATGCACACCTTTCTCATTCGCTCTCCCTCTCCACCCGCTATTCACACAACCCCCTATCTACCTACTTTCCTACACACTCCGTCCCATCCCACCCCATTATCCCTCCTGTCCCCCTCCCTAACTCCCCCCAGACAAAACAACTCCCGCCTCGACGAACTAGCCAGCAAAGTCTCCGCACTCCGCGGCGTAACAATAGACATCTACGACTCAGCGCGCGACCAACATGTCATAGACAGCACATCAGAAACCTTCTCCTCTTTCGGCACGACGTTGAAGGGGAGCGCGGGGCGGTTGACGCGCATGGCGCAGAGCGGGAATAAAGTTGCGATACTGAAACTCGCCGGGATTATTGTAGGGACTGTTGTGGTGCTGTATTGGGTTTGGGGGCTTGTATTTTAGGGAAGGGGAAGACGGCCAGCTGGGAATGAGGAGAGACTGATGGAGGTTACTATGGCTAAGGTTAGATCAGTCGCTAGGAGGGTATGCTCTGGTATGTTTCCATGGGCAAGTACAGTCCAAGTGTGGCAACGCATTGATCATTCAGCACGGTGTTTGGAGTTTGAAACTGTTAAATTTTGGTCTCTCGGGTCAACCGTCTATAGGCATATCCTTGTATACAAATTCTATCTTCACGTCGCCCGAGGAGTGCGGTACTGTACTCTCTCTCGCTTACTCCCATACATTGGAAAATAAATCATCACTCCCGCCCCCGAATCCTCCCGCTGGCTTTTGCTGCGTGGTGCTCGTGTGTGTCGTGGTATTTGTGTGTGTCGTTGTCGTAGGCGCAGCGCTACTCCATCCACCGAAATCGTCATCCTGTGCTACATGCGGTGCACCCCAGCCTGGGCTCTTGGGTTGCGCGTGGGGTGCAGTTGTGGTATTTGCTGGCTGGCTTTGAGCAGAAGACGCCCAAACATCATTACTGCCCCAGGCATCCATGTTCGAGAATCCTCCGTAGTTTACGGTTGCAGGAGCAGGGTTTGCCTTGGGTGCTGCGGGTGCTGAGGGGGCGGCGGGGGACGTGAGGTTGAAAGCTGAATTGATTGATGAGGACGCTACGGGCGGTGAGGTGACTCTCGGTGCCGGCGCGGGTGCAGAGGGCATAGACAGATCTAGGAGGTCGTTCATGCCGGATGCCGGGGCCGAAGGTTTCGATGATGCGGGCGATGTGAAGGCGGCAAAGTTTCCTAAACCACTAGAGGGGCTCGCTGTTCGATTTTGCGCCTGGGCTAGTGGAGGTGACGTTGGCTTGGAGTCGAAGAAATTGCCTCCACCGCCGAACATGTTTGATGAAGATGTAGTAGGTGGTGACTTCGCACTTGAGAAGCTGTCGAGCCCGGAGAATGGAGAAGGCTTGGGTGCTGGTGCTGCGTTGAATGAAAGGCTACTAAAGGCATCAGTCATTCCGCTGAACGCTGACTGTTGAGGCGATGTTTGCGTCTGAGGAGAGGCAAGACCACCAAAGGACTCTTGGCGCGCATGTTGTTGTGGTTGTGGCGGCGCTGCTGGCTTCGAGGCATATAGCGATAGGATTGACTGCTTCAGATCCGGTCTTGATGGTGCGGCAGCGGCAGGACCCGTGCTCGAGGGTCGGGCAGGTTGCGCAGAGGATGTTCCACCGAGGAAGTCCAGGCCCAACAATGAATCGCCAGCCTTTGTTTGTTTTGGCGGAGGCGCTTCTGTCTTCGGTGGTGCTCTCGCTCCCGCTGGAGGTCCGGTGCTCGGTCGTGGCGGAGCCGGCTCATCACCGAACAGATCGATGGCCGGCTGTGGCCTTGCCTGAGGTGGAGGAGGTTGGCTGGAGCTGCCAGCAAGGCGTTGTGATGCGGATCGCTCGATTTGTACCTTCTCTTGCACTTTCTTCAGTGGCTGTCCGCATATTAGCTATTGCCCCTTCGCAGACAAACAAACTCGACTCACCATGTCGTCGTCGTCGGCCTCTAAGGTTGAGGGATCAGGTATGCCCCCGTCCATGACCCATCGCTTCGACTCGTACTTGGTGCGTATGAAGTTCTCGATCTTTGCCTCTGACGGTACGTGGCCAGGTGCCAGCTTCGCTTCCCAGTACTTGTTCGCCCTGGCGTTTCCCCACTTTAGGACGCTCTGGAGTTGTTCGTCGGTCCAAGAGTCAAGGTCGACGGATTTGACTTTGCTAATATGTGTTCCCATGCCGCGGTGTATCCCCGAGCATCGAATGCAAATAAAGATGCCTAAATTCCAACTTGCCCATCGTGGATCTATGATACACATTAGTGCCGGTATCGTGTTGTGCTGTGCTTCAGAGTGGCGTACGTTTGTTCCTCTTGCAATCGGCGCATGTCTTATTGCCCTCGAGCTTTACCAAATTCTTGAGTGTCGTGCGATTCTGTTCCGCGCGATCAGCAGCAGGGTTGGGCCGCCGTGACATTGTGGGGTAATATTGCCGTGTGCTGGCAGAAAAGGAGGTTTATCCGCGTGCGCTGGGGAGCTGGATGGCTCAGGGAGATTGGGGAATTACAGCAGCACGTGTCACTGTTGGAGCAAGGTTGGTGAGGGGGTTGTCGAGACTGGCCTTATTCGTGCCTGAAGCGTCCAACGTTTACCAATGACGCTTCATGTCTTGGCGCCACCACCATTTCAAAAATCCCATGTCGTCAATAAGCAGCGCGATCAAAAGGAATTTTGAGCAGTGATAGTAAACGACATATTATTCAGCAATACTAATCTCGAAAGGCAATGGCATTATAAGATACACGGCTATTGCAAGGACTAGCATTAGATCTGGATATACTAGAAGGTCTGCGGCTACGTTGTGAACGCCTGACCCGGGTATCAAAGTAGTAGAATACATATAATACAAATGCGATCGTAAAAGGTGTCGCTAAACGGAAATTCCTATTATTTTTAGGCAGGACGAAACCTCCAGTCATCCCAATCTTCATCCTCGGACTCGCTCTCGCCATCTTCTGCTGGCAGGGGCGCGTCTACCACAATGTTCTCCGCCTCTACCGGATGTACATGTTTCATACGTAACGCTTCCCTTTGTTCCCGTAGCTTCTTGACTCGCTCTTCCAAGCCGTCCATTTCTTCAAACTCGTCTTCCAGCGCTCGCGCAGCATCCTCCTTCTCACCTTCCATCTCTTCGTCGCGCTTGGCTCGTTGTGCGCTTTGCTCTTCTCGTGCTTGTGCAGCGATCTCAGCGGCAGTCATTGGCGCAGCTTCTATGACAGCGCCCGAGTATGTGCTTGGCAGAAGTGGCGCGGGCTTCTCTCGATTCATTTCGTTCATGAAGGCGTCGAGTTCTGCTTCGGCTGATGGGTCGAGTGGTGTTTGAATTGCCTTGGTAGGCTCTGGTGGCTGTGTGTCTGAGACTGGATTGCTTTCCTGAATCATGTGCGTAGGCTCGATTTGTCTCTTGTCGTCTCCCGAGCCTCCAGCGTCGAAAAACCCCACAGGAACACCAGCCTCGTCCTCTGTTCGCGTCCTTTTCCGTTCCGTTGCATTGTCGTCTGCCGCCTTCCTCTTCTTTGAAATGGGTACTGCTGCGGGGGCTGGCGATTGCTTTTGGGGCTTCTGCGCTTGTTGCCGTGCTGCTCGCTGCTGGCGCAGCATCGCTCGTGCGTCCGCCATATTGAAGTCGGAGAATGCTTAGGTGATGGACACTTCCAGAGACGTCCAGGGCTTCCCACGCTTCTGCCGTCCTGCTGTGATGTTATGGTTATGGAGAAACTGTATGGCGCTTGCAGCACAGTAGCCCGCAAAGGGTCCAAAGCTTGCGAGTGGCCGGGCAGGACTGCCAGGATTATTACGGCACGCCAAGCCGTCGGCAAAAACTGACGGTCCAAGCTCCACCTCCACCTCCTCACCAACTCGGCCCGTCAACACCACACGACACATTGCGACTTTCACTATTCACGCCACCACCTTTCACTCTTCCCCCAACGCGCGCGCACTATCGCGCGCATTCACAGAGAACCACCTTTAGTCAAAGACGCCTTTCCCGACGCGCTCACTCATCGCGTGGCGGCAGTTATTCGCTTGGAAGGTATATCGCGCAAGAGGAAGCTGCGACCTGGAATCGGGCAGTCGCACGACACTTCGCGCCTTCTGCTTTGGACGCCCCGGCAGGAGTGTCTTTTGCGCTTGTTATCTAGTTAGAAGCTGGGTCCCACAGCTTGTCGTTCGCTCGCACAGCGACACGCGGGGCTGGCTGGGAGCTTTCTGTAGAGACGTTTCTTGAATTCTGTTGCGCAAATAGCATAAGCTACATTCGTGGTTGCATATTGAGCCCATCTACTCGTGTCCTACACCATGTCCGGTAAGCAGACACCACCAACACGCGCCCACTCTTTGCAGTCGCGCACCCCTCATGACTTCGGACCGCGCAACAACGTCCTCAAGCCAGGCACTGATGCTGATACTGCCGCCGCAGAAGAAATACGTCGCTCTGGTCGTGCCAACAAGGGCCACCACACCAAGAACCAAGACGCCCTTGATGAGCCCTCACCCGTTCCGAAGCCCAAGACACAGCCGCCAAAGCCTGACAAGAAAGCACAAGGACAAGGAAAGAGTCACGCAAAGGGCCAGGCTACGCGCGCCCAGTCAACACAGTCTGCCGAGCAAGGAGAGGAAGAAGAGGAGGAGGAGGATGCCATCATTCGCTGCGTTTGTGGTGATCAGCGGGACATTCGCGGACGGCAAATGATCTGCTGTGACAATTGCACAGCCTGGCAGCATAACAAATGCTTAGGTTTACCCGAGGGCGATTATTGGGAAGGCAAAGATTACTACTGTGAGCAATGCAAGCCAGAGCAACACCAAGAGCTGCTCGCTGCTATGGCGCGCGGGGAGAAGCCCTGGGCGCGGAAGAAGGGCTCCAAGCCAAAGCCTCGCCCTAGCGACATCAAGCAGGACGCCCTCTCTGAGAAGGCAACGACGCCACAGCAGTCGGCTACACCCTCTCAAGCGGACGCAGCTCCGGCTCAAGCGTCGACTCCTACTCCAACCTCTATCCCTGCGCAGCCTCAAGATGCTTCGAACGGCCATACTGACTCAAAAGTACGTATCATACCCGTCTCAATATCAACTCACGCTGACACTACGCTACAACAGGGCGACAAGAGTGAGCCACAATCCCCGCTGGGCGAGAAACGTCGACATGAGCCCACCTCAGAGAAAGCCAATGCAAGCAAAAAGCGCCGGAAATCTAGTCATCACGAGACCAAAGCCACCTCGCAAGGCGCGCCAGTCGGCGACATCGATGCTCTTCCTCAGAACCAGAAGGCTCTCGCAGAAAAGCTTCGAGAAACTCTGACGCCCCTGATCAATACTGCCTCGGATGCGAGGGGTTTCCGCATCCCTGATGGAGAGACTGCCAAATCTCTTGCTACACGCTTGACTCTACAGATCAGCCACGCCGCCTTCAGTCAATATGGCGAACCTACTGGATCGGATTCACCCTATTTTGCCAAGTTGCGTACCATCATGTTCAACGTTAAGAAGAATACAGTTCTTGTAGATCAGCTACTATCTGGGAGTCTTAAAGCACAGGAGTTTGTGGGCATGGAAGCTGAAGAAATGGCGAGCGAGGACAAACAGCGTGAATATGCTGCCATGCGAGAAGCGGCCGAGAAGCAGATGATACTGACTGAGGAAACTGGCCCGCGGATGCGCAAGACACACAAAGGCGAAGAACTTGTTGGCGAGGATAATTCCGACAACCACGAGTTCAAGCAGCCCAATCTGCGGGAAAGGGAGAGCGTAGACGACACAGCAATGCAGTCACCCGTCGGACATCGCCCTTCAGACTCTCCTGCCGCTGCGGCACGTGACCCACTCTCAGTGGACACATCCGGGGTTCAGACTGATAACACGCGACGCCCATCAACCAACTTCGACATCAACTCGGTATTTGACAAAGTCCGATCACCGCAACATGATCAGCAGGCTTTCATACAGCGTCGACAAAGCTCGATGCAATTGCACGATAAACCGCAGGCTCCGGTTGACGATGCAGACGTGGATCGACTTCTCAAAGACGAAGATAATGACGTAGAGATGTCAGGGTACTCGTCAGATCCCACTGTCTGCTGGCGAGGCAGCATTAGCATGCAGTCTATGGAATCTTTCGATGCTGTAGCTCGATTTGTCGCCGGTGGCGACTTCGGCCAGGTGGTCCCGTGGGAGAAGCTCCTCACAAACTCGCTATCTGTGCAAGGGCGTATCGAAAGCGCCAAAGGCGATGATTACATCCGTGGCATAGGCCACACGGAAAGCCACGAGGTTGCCATCCTTGCAGTCAGTCCTGTCACATCAGAGGGACGTTCGATCATGGATCATCTATACAACTACTTCCACTCACGAGGACGCTGGGGTGTTGTTCCTGTGGACAATTTGGGCAATGATATTATGCGGGACCTCTACGTCATTCCGATCGAGGCCGGTGGTAGCAATCTCCCGCCCTTCATCGACATGCTGGAGTATTGCACTATCGAGACGCCCCGCAAGGAGCACATGTTGCTACTTGCCCTCATTGCTAAGCTTCCAGAAATCAAACCCCAACTTCCGGCAACACAGCACTTCGAGCGCTATCCAGCTCGAGAGATCGCCTCCGGCCAGGTCGCTCAGCCTGTAACCACGACGCATGCTCCGACGAATGGGCCTAGTCCATCGCCGGTCACCAATCCTCATGGCCCGCAATTTTCACCTGTGAGCGCAGCATTCCCACCTGGGCAGTATGGCAATCCATATGCTCAGCCACCCGCCAACAATGGACAACAGCAGCCAGTGATTCCAGCAAACGCTCCTCCGCACCATCAAATACCAAGGGCACTCGAGATCCTAGGGCCATATATTGATGCACCCGTCATCGTTCAAATCCTCGCATCCAACCTTTCCCCGAATTCAGCTGTTTTAGAGCTACAAATGGCCAACTTAAGACACATTATGGAAACTATTCCCGAAGCGCGGACGAATATGACTGTGCTGACAGACCACCTGGCCCAGAAGTCCGAGTCAAATAGACGGGATCCAAATCAACATCCAGGGTCATTCTAAGCCGAGCAATTCATTATGAGTTGATCGTGGAACTTTTCTTTCGGCGTCCTCGGCGTAGGGTATATTCGACACTGGGTGGCGATTCTCGGCTGGAAGGGTTGCGTTTCTTTCGTCCGATACCCGTACGCGGCGCTTGCTCGATGATTTTTTTGTGCTTCTGGCTTTCCTGAATACTCTCTTCGTGCGGTGCGGTTACTAAAAATTTACCTTTCTTCTACGCCAGGCCTTAGCGGCGATTTGTGCCTTTACACTATCTGGTTGCAATATTAAATCATTGTCTTACACCACAAAATACTCTTCTCTAAAAATCTGTGCATCGCGACGAGAGCCATAAATATGCCCTGTGGAAAGCCAGAACCGTATCTCAGCCTTGCCAATCCCCAACCCACTGATAGCCCCCCGACCAACACCCCACCACAATCCACACCACCACAACCTTCCCAACGCAGTAATCCACCTAAGCCGACACGCCCCTGACCACCCTTAGTGGTGCCGTGATCGATACCCATCCAGTTCCTACTGTATGCGGTATATTCTATCTGCACGCCAAGCCCCCCATATGCAGTGTCACCTCCTTCAATCACCGTGATCGACGGCGCCCAGCAACCTACCCGATGTGGAGGGTTGGGCGGCTGAACCGTATGCAGGTGGACGAGTGAACGGACAAGCTGCGTTCGATGGTTATATTCGAAAGTTACCTAGCAGGGAAAGTTGTACAGAACAATGCGCTGGAGGCCTTGATATTACTGGCTGCACACGACATCTCCGGGTTAGACGACAGGGCCGGGTTACGTAGGTGGAGGGAAGATGAGGCTCTGGCGGTTGCGGAACGTGACCTCGGGTGACCCAACTGTAATCGATGGGTGTTGCTGAACTTGCCTGATGGGGCAGTGTGGTGGTGGCGCTGTGGTGCTGTGGGAACAGGCGTTGTTTGCGCTGTGATCGATGGCTTCGGGAGTTGCTTGATTGGGAAGGTTGAAAACTATGTATCGGATGATGTGCAGGCTATGAATGGTGAGAAGGAAATAGTTTTGAGGGCATTCGGAATTCACAGTCATGGTCTACACAGAACGCTTTCGAGGCTGTCTGTCGGCGTTGGGCTGCCACGCTGCTGCCTGTGCGTCGTCGATCGTGAGTCGTTAGTCAGCAATATACCTCAGCTGTCATTTTGCACCACACCCCTCCTCCACAACATGTCGCCTTTTCTAGCTCACAGGATGAGGAGTATCCTTCCATGATCCTCGGCAGGCGCTGCAAAGGTGAGAAGCGCTCGGAACTTGAGAATGTATTGCGGAAGGATACTCGACACCGGTGAAGCTCGCCGCTAACCCTGAAACCGGGATGTCGAAGCCACCGCTTCCTTCGAACGAAATTTCCATGCATAGAAGGGTTCTTCGTATTTATATGTGAGGACCGGTGAGGATGTCCGGCTGGGGTACAGTAGGACAACCCATTTGGGTTTCAATCTGACAGCAATTGAGGCCACGGTAAGGGTATCATCTACGCCTATCTTTCCTTCTGGGTGATCATATATTGATTGTGACCTGCCTCATACTATTTTGCATCATGACTGACAACAGATGCGGATCTCATATCTCTGAGCATGTGACATCCGAATGGGAAGCGGCAGGCAGCAGCCGGGTTCACGGCCTTCCCTTCCTGTCATGATCTCCTCGCGTCAGCAAACACCACCGAAAGCTCGTATCTGCATATGAGCATGTGTGGAATAACTTTTCTCGGTGTTGTTCATACGGGACCCATGAGTTCTAACGTCCATCACGGTTGTGGTTGAACGATGACATTTCAATGATCAGATCTGCAGCATCAGATCTCGCTGAGACGCTGCCAACGAAACCAAAGAGACGGAACCAGAAATCATTTCCACATCGCGAACTCCGACTATAATAAGTTCGCCTACACGGTCCCGGTTTCCAGGTCCCCTTTGCAAAGCTTCTATTTCCAAACCTCGGTCTGGACCACGCTACCCCTGGTAGTGCCGCCACGATAGCTTAGCGCCTGTTCTCGGGCCAGTCCGCCCATCATGGCACCACTCGACACCAAGACATCCCATGTCTCGGCCCAAAGCCACGCGCGCTTTTGCCAGCTGTGCGCCGCCGACGAATGACTTTAGCGGCTCCAAGCATCGAGACAGCGCGTGCAAGGCTGCTTGGTCGTCAAGGTCAAGCGCGTGCTAAACCTCATCTAGTGACTTGAAGCCGATTTTAGGACATGTCATCGACGCGTACCTGCAGAAGTGGCTGCTAGCTTGCCCTTTTACGGTCAATAGCTCTATCAACTTTCTGAATCCGGTGAATGAGACCCGCTTGGATCGATCATGGCCATGCATGGCTTGCGTCTCTCGGCTGCACGGCTGCCTTCAGCCAGGCACAGCGTCGTCTCCGTGAGCAATGGCACGCTCAGTGCAGAGAGTCAGGAGGTTTGGCGATAAATGTAGATAGACCCGCTCGCCGCGCTGGCTTTCCTCTCCTCAACGACTCTTTCAGTTTGTTCACGGACTCGTAGATCCTATTCTACAGACACTCGCTTTTTTAACTTATTTAATTTAGTCACTCTTTCTATACTTAATAATCAGCATGCCTTCCTCAACACTCCTTCTGGGGGTTGGCGCCGTCCTATCCACCCTATCGTCCACTGCTTTTGCTGCCAAGTACCAGGTCCAGGACAGTTACAACGGAAACAACTGGCTCGATGCATTCAAGTTCGAAACATATGAACTAAACAACGGCTTCGTCGACTATGTTGATGAGGCTACCGCTAAATCAAAGAAACTCTACAAGACGATTGGCAGTGATGTCTTGTTTGGCGTAGACTCTTCGGAGACGCTAAGCAGCGCTGATGGAGGTGATAAGGGCCGTAAGAGTGTTCGTCTCGAGGGCAAGAAGAACTACAATCACGGTCTCTTCGTCATCGATGTCAAAGCTATGCCGAGCGTCTGCGGTATGTGGCCGGCTTTCTGGTCCCTTGGTCAAGAGCCATGGCCGGTAAGTGAAACACCGTACATGGATTACTTCTAGAACAATCATTGACTCCATGTCCTCATTCTAGGTTAAGGGTGAGATCGACATCATCGAGGGTGTAAACCAGAACATTGTCAACAAGTACGTCTTGCACACCGACACCCAGTGCAAGACCGATGGTACCGGCCAGACCGGCACGCAACTTCTCAAGGATTGTGCCCTCGACAGCGCTTCTGGCGCATCAGGTTGCGACGTGAACGATGTCCGCACCAACTCATTCGGTGCTGGCTTCAACTCCAACGGTGGAGGTATCTACGCCATGGAATGGGACAGCGACGCTATCAAGACATGGTTCTTCCCCCGCGGTAGCACCATCCCCTCCAGCCTCACCAGAGGCGAGCCAGATACCAGCGAATTTGGCACCCCGGCTGCAAACTTCAAGGGCGACTGCGACATAGACAAGCGCTTCAAAGACCACCGCTTCATCTTCACCAACAACTTTTGCGGAGACTGGGCTGGAAACGTTTATGATCAGACCAGCTGCCCTCAGTACAAGGATTCCAACGGCAATGCTCTTGGCAGCATGGCCTCGTGTAAGAAGTACGTTGCTGAGAACCCGGAGGATTTTGCGGACGCTTTCTGGCGCATTAGTTCTTTCAAAACGTATCAGAAGAAGAGCGTGTCTAGCTCCTCCTCGGTGGCTCGCACTTCTACTCGCGCTTCCAGTAGCAGCGTCCGCTCAGCTACTAGCACTCCCGCCCGTAGCTCCTCAGTTTCGTCCAGCACTCATGCCTCGAGCACTCCCGTCCATAGCTCATCGGCCCATGTTTCCAGCTCAGTCCGCGCTTCAAGCTCAGTCATTGTCTCTAGCTCCGTCCACGCCTCGAGCAGCGTCCGCATCTCTAGCTCAGTTTACCCTGCCAGCTCTTCCGTCCATGTCGCCTCGAGCTCCTCTGTTCACTACTCTGCTAGCTCTGCGACAGTAGTTGCCTCGTCTTCAGTAGATTATTCTGTCAGCGCTCACTCTGCTTCGGCTTCTGCTTCGGCGCCTGTCTCGATCAGTTCCTCCATTGCCTACCCAGCGTCCTCAGCTCATGACAGCTCTGTTTACCCATCGGGAGCCTCATCCGATATTGTCTACCCTGTTAGCTCAGCTGTACCAGTCTACCCGGCTGGCAACAGCAGCACAGCGGTCTACCCGGGCACTGGTTATCACGTTTCTACCCCTGTCTACGACGACTCCTACCCTAGCAACGGCAGCCCTGCTAAGAGCACTCCTTGCACTACCTCCAGTGCAAAGGGTGCGTATGAGACTCCTGCCTACCCTGTCTATCCCGAGTCAGAGAGCTCCGTTCCTGTCTACGGCGACTACCCAGCGTACCCAAGCAAGTCTGCGCATGATGACTATGGCTACCTTCCAGATTTTACCCCGGTATCACCAATCTATCCCGATGTCACGAGCAAGCCATCATATGGCAACAGCTACGACTCCTATCCTGAGGGCTCGAAGACGTCCATCACCACGACATACACCACCACTTACGTGGATGTCTGCGAGACTGGCTACACTACCATCACTACCGAGCACGTCGTGACTTACTATGCCACAACCACACCCGCCGCTTACCCAACTCCTGGCTCTGATTACCCAGTTTACCCTCCTCCGGGCTTCGAGATCACTACCAAGGTCTGCAACAAGGGCTGTGGCAATGGACCGACTACAGTCACAGTGACCATTCCCTGCAGCAAGTGCGACGGCAAGGACTACCCTACCGAGGAGACTGGCAAGCTCACCACGCCCGTTCCCGCTTACCCAACCAAGCCTGTTGGCGAGGGCGAGGACGAGTACACTCTGACAACCAAGGTTTACCACACCAAGGTCATCACGCTCAGCAAGATCGCTGTCCCAGAGAGCGAGTACTACGCTCAGTACGCCTCGTCCGCTGTTTACGGCGAGGGCAAGCCCAGCAAGCCTGTCGAGACGC
Organism: Phoma sp. ATCC 74077; assembly: GCA_033682645.1. Classification (NCBI taxonomy): domain Eukaryota; kingdom Fungi; phylum Ascomycota; class Dothideomycetes; order Pleosporales; family Didymellaceae; genus Phoma; species Phoma sp. ATCC 74077. The sequence goes on along the minus strand of JAWDJC010000006.1, from coordinate 843,376 downwards.
CTGCGGGCGAGAAGCCGGTTCAACCATCTGCTGGCTATCCTGTCCAACCCTCAGCTGGATATCCGGCATCGAACACTACGATCAGCTATGGTACTGGATACGCCAAGCCCTCCGCTACCAAGACTGGATACGGTGCGCCTGAGTTCACGGGTGCGGCTAGTGGTCTGCAGGCAAGCGGTGTTGTGGCGGCTGTGGTCGCATTCGCTGCTTTCATGTTGTAGGCAGTGATAGGGTTTCGATGCGCAATGGCTTTCTTTAGGCTCTTTCGTTAAATATATTTAGTGTATAATTGGTCTATTGAATCCTTCTTGGTCGCACGACCTATGTGATGACGGCGCTTGTGCACGGGCCTACGAGACCACGTGCAACGAGAAGGCCAAAGTTGAGCAGCACCCCGCTCAGCCCTTAGGCAGCAGCTGCACAGCCCCAAACAGCTTGATTGCACCTGTATAAATCAGGATTCCATCTAAAGATGCATGGGACGGCAATTTAGAGCAATCCAGCCTCAGTGCAGCATGCGTAGGTAGGGGTTGTGCGTTCATATCTTGAGCCGGTGAGTGTGTTGTTCCGGGCTAACCAGCCACAGCGCTACTATGACCTACCGGATATGGCACACCGGAGTGCTCATCTTTGGTGTACTTAATCGATTAGTACCCCGCTTGTCAACGTCCTCAGCCCCTCCGCTCTCCTCTTTACATTTACAGTGACTTCGTGCTGCTGATCTTCACGGGAATGTGCGGACGTCACAATGGCGGATCCCTTGAGTGTAACTGCCTCACTGGTAGCTATCATTACGGCTGCTGTCACGTCAATCAACTCGCTCCACGGAACCGTCTCACGCTACAAAGGCCGTGATAAGACTTTAGGCAGACTTCAGAATGAGCTTCAAGATATTGTCAATATTTTGGACTCTTTGGTACAGGTGATTGGTGGGGAAGCGTCCATGGCAGCGCTTCTTCAGGGTCCCATCGAAAGATGCAGCAAAGTTTGCCACGAATTTGCACAATCGATGGAATCCTTCAGTCACAAGTCCAAGACTGGCTTTCGAGATTGGACAAAGCTTGAGTTCATGAAGGGAGATATCAATGACTTCATCGATACGATATCGGGGTACAAGGCAACAATCTCAGTAGGTTTAGGCACTATAACCATGTGTGTAAACAATGTTTCTTGGCCCAGGCTCAACTGACACATTTACAAGACAATCCGCCAAAGTCTCTCAGAAGGTCCTTGAAGAATACAACGAAATGATCCAAGACACAGTATATAACCTCAAAGTCCACATGCAACGAGTCGACGAAAGGATAGGCGGATATACCATCGACAGATCAAATCATTTAAGCTCGAGTGTCAATCTCAATGATGAAAGAGAAGTAACCAAGCTGTGTCTACGTATGCCAGGTGATTGGCCAAGGAAAAGTTTGTTTTCTTAGTTAGTAAGCACCTAAAACCTATTAAAGTAGGAGAAGTTTATAGCTAGAAGTAGTATTCCTATAGCCTATAGGTAAGTATAACTATCTATTTATAGCTTAAAACTATCCTTTAAGTAGCCTAGAAAAAGCCTAAAATTCTATAATTAGGGTATCCTAAATATATCTATAACTCCTATATCTATCTATTCTAGCCCTATTAATAGCTATAAATAACTATTAAGTAAGGTTATTATTAAGTATATCTAGAACCTTTTTAGCTATATATAGGTATTTATAGAGCTTATAAACCTTCTTATAAATAGCTATAAAAGATATTAGTATACTAAAAAAGACTAAAAAGTACTATAAAAAACTAACTAGAAGTATCTAAACCCTTAGATTTAGAGCCCTTTTTAGGCTTCTTTATAGCCTTTTTAGACTTCTTTATAGGTAGTTTAGAGTCTAATTTAGATAAGTTAGAGTCTAGAATAGTCTCTTTATAGCTACGCTTCTTCTTATACTTAACTAAAATAGGTATATAATTATCTATAAAATAGTTAGTAAAAGCCTATTAGGTCCTAAAAAATAACTATAAACTATACTATAAAATAAGTAATACTTACCCTCTAATCTATAATAATAGTTAGTATACTTATCCTTATAGGTTCTAGAGACTAAAATATACTCTATAAATAGTCTAGTACTACCCTTATAGATCTTATAGGGAGGCTTTATAACCTTTCCTATAATCTAGATAAAGGCTACTTTAGTATTTATAGCCTACTCTATAGATAGAAATAGTTAGTAAAATAGACTAAAAATTAAAGTATAGGGTAGTAAACTTACTATTTATAGAGGTATTATAACCTTTATAGATAGTAATAAAGTATTTATAGGGTATATCCTTTAGCTACTTAATCTACCTAGTATTAAATCTAGTCTATAAAGCCTTATATATAAGACTATTAGTACCTATAAACCTATTAGATTTAGACCTATAATTAGGTATTTTATAGGGTTTTATAGACTACTTATAAGGCTTTATAGGCTTCTTAAGAGACTTAAAAGGAGGTAATTTAGGGCTTTTATAGCTATTAGAATAACTAATATAAGGGGTTTTAGACTTATTATCTCTATTTATAGAAGCTATTATAGCTATAAAATAGTTAGAAATAGCTAGTAATAGTCTATAAAACTTATAGTTATAAAATAAAAAATTATAGTTACTACTATAATATAGTTAGTAAAAACTTAGAATATCCTATAAAAATACTTAGGACTTACCTAGGGGGGGAGGGGAGAGGAAGGGAGGGGTAATACTAAAATATAGAGTAAGGTATAGAAGTAATAGAGCTTTTAGGGGGGGGGTAGCCTTTATATAGTACTATTACTAGCTATACTAGCTAGGAAGTAAAGGTAAAGGTAAGTTTTATAGTATAAAATAAAGTAAGAGGTAAAAGAAATAATAGTTAAGTAAATAATACTAGAAAATATAATATAATAAGTAAATAATAATAGGAGTAAAGGGATAATAATATAGTAAGGAAGTCTATAATAGTAATACCTTAGAATATATAATATTTAGAGCTATATAGGAGCTATTAGTAAGAGATTATAAAGTAGGAAGTAGAATATAAAGACCTACTATAGTAGTTATATAAGATATTATAATATATAACTACCTATATATAAATATAGTATAATAGAGATCTATACCTATAATAGATAGTAACTAGCCCTAAGACTTATTAACTATTATTATAAAAGAGAGCTAGATAGGAAACTAGACCTATATAATAATAAATAGTAGTTTACTATCTATAGAGGTAAGCTTAATATATAGTATTAGCTATAATTAACTAGTAAACTTACCTAATAGGATCTATACCTCTAGTATCTAGGGACTTATATATAATATTATTAAGTAGGTACTATTATATAGGCCTTACTTAAGGTATAGGTTCTATAAGAGTATAACTAGAATATTATTCTTTAATAATAGCTTAGAAGGTAGTAAGCTTAGAGGCTTAAAAGATTATAAAACCTCTATAGGTAGTAGGTCTTATACTAAACTATCCTCTATATATATAGAATCTATTATAAATAACTCTATAGCTTTACTAGGGAAAGCTATAAGTATAGAAGTATTAATAGTAGCTATATTATTATTCTATATAGCTAATATAGCTTACCTAGCTAGAGCTTAAGAATCTATAGTAGTAGCTATTAATATCTATTATAGGTATATATAATCTAGAAATATATCCTTATTATAGAAAACCTATACCTAAGGTAGTATTAGGATAATACTATCTATTTATAGAGTAGCTAAAGTATATATCTACTCTATAAAGTAGGTATTTTTAACTTTAGATAGTACCTATATAGTCTAATAGAAGTAGAGAATAGTTAAATAAGGCTATATAAGGCTTAATTACTAGAGATAAGTATTAATAATAGTAAGCTACTAGCCCCTATAAATAATAGGAAGTATCTATATAAAGTCTCTACTAGTAATAAGAGGAAGACTACTAAATAGTTTAGGGGAGGTATAGATATCCTAAAGTATATAGTAAATAGCCTTAAAGTAGTAATAGTACTATATAGGTACTTTATCCTAGATAACTAGTACTACTTTATATAGTAACTAGCCTAAATCTAAACTAGGAGATATAGAATAGATAGAATCCCTATATATATTAATTAGAATCTAGAAGTAGAAGTATATAGTCTATCTACTAGGTAATAATATAGTAGTAATACCTAAAGAAGTAATATAAAGTATAATATAGCCTAGTAAATAATAGTAGGTATAAATATAGTACTAGAGAAAGGTCTTCTCTATACCTATAGGGCCCTATATAAAGAAATATACTATATATAGAGCTAAAGAAATAGCTATAGTTATAGTATTAAAAATAGTAAGCTAGTTAGAATTTAGACCTATATATATATCCTAGAAAATAGTATCTTCTATATCTAGATTATAAGCTAGTTTAGCTATAATTAGTTAGTTACTAGACTACTTTCTCTAGTTAAACTTATAGATTAGTAAGGTAAAGTCTACTAGGTACTTTCTAAACTTTATAAGTAGTCCTTTAATTAAGTAGAAACTATAATCTATATATATACTAGCTATAGAAGAGATAGATAGGGCTACTATAGATACTTAAAGGTTATTATATAGATAAGTATAGAAGGTAGTCTAGATAGTAAGTAGATCTATAATAGAACTATTTAGAAGAGTAGAAATAAAGAAGGACTATAAAGCCCTACTAGTAGTAAATATAGTAGCCTCTTAGAAGTATACTACCTAATTACTATTATATAGTAATAGCCTATAAGTAATAGTAGTAGCCTAAAATATTAGATATATAATATTATTATATAATCTAAGGTCTATAAAGCCTATTAGACTATATACTACTATTAGGAGTAGCTATATATAGTACTATTCTCCCTATATTAGACTATAGAAATATATATAACTAATTATAGTATCTTACTAGTAGATAGATTATATTTTACTAGCTAAGGACTAGATAAAAGTAGATAGGAAATCCTAGTATAGAAGATAATAGCTAGTAGTATTATCTATATTATACTAAAAGAAAGTAGTAAAGGTAGTTATAGACTAATATAGGTACTTAGTTATTAGAGTCCTTTTAACCTTAGTAGCGTATAGGCTAAAGCTAGAAGGCTTCTCTATAATATATAGATCTAAGGGTATAGAGTTAGTTCTTAAGAGATAAGAGAGAGGTATTAACTTAGTATTTACTAGTAGGTAAAGTACTATTAATAAGTAATAATAGAATAAAAATATTTTCTAACTATTAAGATTAATATTAAAGTTAAATATAAACCTTATAGGGGTATTTATAATTATATTTATATACTTAAGGAGTAGACTACTCCTACTAAGTACTTTATATAATTACTCTAGTTAAGTATTCCTACTAGGTACTCTTACTAAGTACTTTATATAACTACTTACTCTAAGTACTCTTACTAAGTACTATATATAATTACTTATATTAAGTACTTCTACTAAGCGCCTTACTAACTACTTAGCTAATAGGTACTCTATACCTATATTCCTATACTTAACTATAGTAGGGTTATAATATTAGTAATATCTATATATATAATATCCTCTAGGAATAAGATACTTTACTAATTAGGTAAATAGACTATAAGTAGTTAAATAGGTAGATACTCCTTATATATAGGAAACTTAAATAATTACTAAGCTACTTCTAATAGACTAATATATTAGCTATTTAGGTACTACTAAACCTTATCTTAATTAGAAATATTTAGAATAGCTTAATCTATACCCTTATAAATATACTTATAGATATATTTTATAGTATATATTATACTATAAACCTCTATATTAATATAAGTATAGTATTTATAGAGAAGTTATAGGTTATATAGTACTACCTAATAGTTATTAAGGTATATAGTATAACTATAATACTTTATATTAAGTATATAGCTATTATTATAGTACTAGTATTTAGGATAGCTATCCTTATATATAATTATAATAGAGTAGTACTATTTTAGGAACTTCTTAGAATAGACTAGAAATAAACTACTAGGCTAGGTAACTATATATAGTATAGTAGGATTATACTCCTTATATAGCCTATAAAGTATAAACTTCTATATAATAGCTATAAGTAACCTAGTAGGATTATCTTCTAATAAAGGTATTTCTATATAGATATTAGTATTAATATAATTTAGATCTATAAATAACTCCTAGATTATAGTAGGTAAGAAAAGTAGGAGGTAGATATATAGTAAGCCCTATTTCTAGTACTTAATTATATAGATATACCTAAGGTATAGCCTAAAAGTACTACTTATAATATCTCTAAGTAACTCCTATAACTTTAAATAGAAAGTATAGTATACTAGGTCTAGTTAGTTTAATCCTATCTTACTATAATAGAGCTTATAGTTAATTTTAACCTAGTATAGGCTTATAGTAAATATAATAAAGAGGGTAGGGTAACCTAAATAGTAGATAATAGCTATAGAGTCCTAATAATACTAGCTAATAAACTATAAGCTCCTAAGATAAGAAGATAGTAGGATAATATAGTATCCTATAGGGGTAGTAGAATTATTATTATATATTAGAGTATCTATAATACTACTATAAAGATTAGAATAGAGGGTTATCTAGTTATTCTAAATCTAATATAAGTAGGCCTAGTCTAGAATAGCCTATATATTAACTAGATACTACTAAAATAACTAGTAAAATAAAAATAGTACTAAGCTAGTACTAGGATAAGTATATAGATAGTACTAATAATAGACTTACTAGGTAAGCTTATCTCTTATATAGGATCTATTACTATTATAGAGTAAAATTCCTAGACTCTATCTCTTATCTCTATATAGAAATATTAGGATATAGTATAATAGTATATAAAATAGATAAATAGTATTAATATAGTATAATATATTAGAGCTATAGGCTATAAGTATAATAGGGTAGGAAGTTTTAGTAGCTATAGTATCTAGAAGGATTAAACTAACTTTATTACTAGTAGGTATATTCTTATAGTATTAATCTATACCTATTTCTATAGCTATAGTAAGTCTACTTATAAGGATAATATAGGTATTAGCTTTAGCCTAGTATAAATACTTATAAGTAGTCTAATATAGGTTAATATATAGATTCTAGATATTATAGAGTATAGCTATAAGACCTTATAGAATATCTAAATAGAGGTATAAATTATATTAGTACTAAATAGAGGTAGTATATTAAGGATTATAGAAGTATAACTAAGTATACTAGAGTAGAGTACCTATAAGTTCCTCTAAAGGCCTACTTTAGTAGTATATAGTACTATAGATTTAAAATAACTAAATACCTAGACCTATAGCTCTTTAACTAGATAGTATATAGTCTAGAGATATAAATATAAAGGCTAAATTATATATATAGAGGTCTTTATAGAAGGCCTTTACCTCTAGAGAAGGACTATATAGGAGGCTATAAAGATACTAGGGTAGTAGAGTTATTTCTAGTAACTATACCTACCTATTAAGATAATAAAGTATAAATATAGGCTAAGATATAGAAGAAGTAGATTTCTACTCTATAATCTAGTATAAGGCTCTATAATAGATATAGGATAACTAAAATAGACCTAGGTTATAGTAGTTAGGTATTAGAGTCCTTTTAGCCTTAGTAATATATAGGCCTAAGGGTATAGGATTAGTTCTTAGAAGATAAGAGAGAAGTAGAAGGCTTAGTACTTACTAGTAGGCGAAGTACTATTAATAAGTAATTATTAAAATAAAGATACTTTCTAACTATTAGGATTAATATTAAAGTTAAATATAAACTTCCTAGAGAGATTTATAATTATTTTATATACTAAAGGAGTAGACTACTCCTACTAAGTACTTTATATATTTACTCTAGTTAAGTACTCTTACTAGGTACTCTTACTAAGTACTATATATAGGTACTTATACTAAGTACTCTTACTAAGTATATATATAACTATTTATATTAAGTACTCCTACTAAGTAAGCCTTACTAGTTATATAGCTAATAGGTACCTTATACTTATATTCCTATACTTAACTATAGTAGGGTTATAATACTATCCCCCCTCTCTAATAGATTTATCCTTAGATTAGGTAATATATTAGTAGTTTATATTTATAACTAAGTTAACCCTACTTCCTTTATAAGCGCTAGCCTACTATATCCTCTACTTAGTATAAACTTTATCTTATCTCTAAAATTTACTACGTAAATACTCTTACTAAGACCCCTTATAACTATTACTTTTTTAGTAATATTAAGTATTATATTATACTAGATACACGTCTTAAATATACTAAATATACCTAGTTAGGTTAGGTATATATAAATATATTATAGTCTATATTAGACTATACTTAGGAGGAGTATTAAAAGAAGGTAGATAATAATAAAAAATTATTAGTAGAAGTAATTACGCGCTTATTATATAATAAGAAAATACTAAAGTAGGTAGATAATTAGGTTAATTAGAAAATATTATACCTTACTTTAGAGATAGAGGTGTCTAGAGAAACTAAACCTATAGTAGATTATCCTACTACTTTAATAGGTATAGTTTTCTTACCTACTATCTAGTCTACCTTAGGGCTTATTAATAACTTAGTTACCTATATTAGGACTTATAGTACTTCCTTACTATCTATTAGTAGTTAGTAAGATTCTTTTTAGGTTCCTAGGTATTTTTCTTACTTAGGTAGTCCTTCTATTTTACTAAGTATTCTCTAGAATTTAATCTAACTAGTATTTTAATATTTTAATATTAGATTATTTTTTTAACTTTAAATTCTATTTCTTCCTTATCTTTATAGTAAAAGGTTTACTAGAGTAGTATACTAGGGTCTACTAGTTCTAAGAGTTTTATATAGAATACTAGGTAGATTTTTATATTAGCTAGAAGTTATAGTTTATAGTTAATAGGTCCTTTACGGGCCTTAATTAAAAATAGTCTAACTTTTATATTATCTAATCCCTTACTTAGTTATTTTATATATAGATTTTTTATAAGTAGGTAAACTCTATCCCCCCTCTCTAGCTAAGGTACTATTTTTTATTTTATATTAATATAGGAAATAGTTTTATATTAAGTATTCTTAATATTTAATTAGAGTTCCTAGTAAACTTATTATAATTCTTTAGTATTTAGTATTACTACTTTAGTCTTTTAACTAAGGTATATTCTAAGAAATAGGTTTAGGTATTTCCTATAATTAGTAAAGAATAGTATTTTACCTATACTTTCTAATATTTTATTATTATAGGCTATCTATACTATAGGTAATAATAAGACCTAATTATTTTATTATTAGTTACTATAGATTTATAGATATATTTTTATAGTTCTATTTATTCTTTCTATTTATCTATTAGTCTCTAGATAGTAGGCTATAGATAGTTTTTATTTAATTCCTATTTCTACTAGTAATATAGTCTAATAATTTAAAGTAAAGAGCTTATCTCTATTACTTACTATTATTTTAGGTATACTATAGTATCTAACTAGTTAGTCTAAGATAATTTATTCTAAGTATTAGGTAGTATAGTTATTTCTAAATAGTATTATTTCTATATACTTTATTAATCTATTAACTATTACTAAGATAGTATTATACTTAATACCTATAACCTTATCTTCTAATAGTAGTAACCCTATTATAAAATCTATAGAAATATTATCCTAGGGTTCCTATAGTAGTAGTATTAGTTATAAGTTACTATATAGTATATACGTACTATATTTATTTTATTAATAGTCTCTATATTTTTAAATAAACCTAGTAATTTTCCCTTTTATACCTTTAAACTTATAGTTCTATTTAATAAGTTCTATAGTTTATATAATCCTAGGGTATCTATATACTAGGTTATTATAGTATTATCTAATAATTACTTCCTATAATTCTTCTAGTACTTTATTAGTAACGTATATTACTAGGTTATTAAGCTACCTAGGCCCTAGTATTCCGTCTAGGTTTTAGTATAGTAATACTTTCTCTATAGTATTTCTACTAAAATCTTAAGTTTTAAAAAGCTTTATAGTTCCTATATACTATTTATTTAAAGTCTTAGTATTCTTTCTATATACTTCTTATAGCTCTATAAGGGTCTTTATTTTCTTTATTACTATCCCCTTAATACTAGTCTTTATTATTATCCTACTAAGGATATTATTCTAGTAGTATCCTATACTCTTCTTATTTAGCTTAGTATTTAGGTTATATCTAGTATTTAATTAACTACTAGATTTCCTATTTTTATAATATAGTAGGCTCTTCTTATATTATAGGGGATTCTCCCTAAAATCTATACTTTTATTAGATCTCTAGGTTACTTTCTTCTTAGGTCTACCCTATATAGTTCTATAGTAGATATTTCTCTAGTTCTACTAGGTTATTATCCTCTAGGTTATATAAGGGATTTTAATATCCCTAGGGATATCTTAGGCTAACTTCTAATAGGCTTTATTTTTTTAAAGTATTAGCCTAGTACCTTAGGGTATACTATTCTATATTAGGGTTCTCTTCTTTAGGTATATATCCTATATTAGGTATATATTCTAGATATAGTATAGTTTCTAGGATATAGATAGGAAATTCTTAATTTTCTCCTATAGTATCTAGGTACTAATAGTATATATAGTTAAGGTTATAATAGATCTAGGTAGTATTTACGCCTACCTTAATCTATTATAAGTACTTATTAAGGTATATTAATCTATCTATACTAACCTACTAGTTATAAATAAGAATATAGTAGTAGATTTTTTCTATATTAGTAAGAGTAGAAGGTCCTATTATCCCTATTAGTAGAATAGGCGTTACCTAGTAATATTAGGCTATAAAGTTATTAATCTTCTATTATTTTATAGGTAGTATATTCTATTTATTCTCCTAATAGTCTTCCCTATAAGAGCTTTCTAAAGCTAGAGAATTAGGGCCTATATAGTTATAGTATAGCCTAATTTCTATCCTTTCTATTTAGCTAATAATTTCCTACTTATTATTACCTAGTTCCTTAGGTTTAACCTAAAGTATATTAAGCTACTATATTACCTTATTCTTACTATAGTAGTTATAAGTAATATATCTAACTTTTCTATAGTTATAATACCTTCTATCCTACTCTTTTTTATACTTCTTATCCTTCTAGAGGTTATTAATCTCTATAGTATCTAGGTTATACTAGTCTATACGTGCTATAGTATATATAGTAATAGGTTTAATATACTATTTCTATACTTTTATAGCTTTCTTAGAGCTAGTATAGGTTATCTTATTCCTAGGTCTAGATTTATTTTAAAGTTCCTTAGATAGTTTATAGAGCTTATTATTAAGCTTAATACTAGCGTTAATTAGGTTATTAAATAAGTTAACCTTACCTCTATAGTATATTAATTCTTTCTTAATACTATCTTTTAGGCCTTATTAGTATTTACTTATTAGTACTTTATTATTCTACTCTATAAGTATAGAGTACTAGTAGAATATAGCTACGTACTTAGTAGTAGATTAGGTCTAATATAGTATTTAGATTATTTATATAGTAGTAGAGATTTCTCCTACTACTCTAAATACTTATTATATCTATTTCTTAAATTTATTAAGGTTACTAAAGAGTTAATTAACTTTATCCCCTTCCTAGTTTTCCTTATTAAGATACTTAATTAGATATAGTTTAATCTATTACTTAGCTAATCCTTAAAGGTAGGTAGTAGCTAGTAGTACTCTATCCTCCTTAGGTATATCCTTCCTACTAAACCTAAAGTAGAGCGTAAGCTAGAGGAGCTAATCCTTAAGCTTATTTCTATCTCTATAGTAGAAATTAGGTTTAGTAGTTTTACCTATTTAATATATATATTCTAGTATAAGGATAGTTAAGTCTTCTATATTACTTATCTTTAGAGGTATTTAAAGTATTAGAGTCCTTTTAGCCTTAGTAATATATAGGCCTAAGGGCGTAGGGTTAGTTCTTAGAAGATAAGAGAGAGGTAGAAGACTTAGTACTTACTTATAGGCGAAGTACTATTAATAAGTAATTATTAAAATAAAGATACTTTCTAACTATTAGGATTAATATTAAAGTTAAATATAAACTTCCTAGAGAGATTTATAATTATTTTATATACTAAAGGAGTAGACTACTCCTACTAAGCGCTTTATATATTTACTCTAGTTAAGTACTCCTACTAGATACTCTTACTAAGTACTATATATAGGTACTTATACTAAGCGCTCTTACTAAGCGCGTATATAACTACTTATATTAAGTACTCCTACTAAGTAAGCCTTACTAGTTATATAGCTAATAGGTACCTTATACTTATATTCCTATACTTAACTATAGTAGGGTTATAATATTAGGGTTAGGTAGTAGTAGAAAATATAGCTACTTAAGCGTAGTAAGAGCTATATTAGGTAATCTATCTAGGAAATTAGCGCTATAGGTAGTTAATATAGGAGTTTCTACTACTAAAGGAGATTATATAGTAGGTAGAGTAGGCTAGGAGGATATAGTTTAGATAGTTTTAGGTCTACTATAATTAGGAGATATAGTTTAGGCCTTTATAGGAGGGGACCCTAGATTATAGTTAAAGAAGGGGGGTATAAGTAGTAGTTACGTATAGATTATAATATCTATAACCCTATTAGTATAAAGTAAAGAAGTTTATAGGGGTATATATAGAATTATAATCTATATATAGCTAGTATAGTACTCTAATATAATTAGTTTAAAACTTTCTAGCTTTAAGATAAACTAAATATATAGTATAGAAGATTAAGGATAAGGGCTAGCTAATTACTAGAGAGAAGGTTAGCTATATAGGAGAATAAATAGGTCTTAGGGGTATACTAAAGTAATAATAGAAGAAAATAGGGGAATATACTTTAACCTTTCTAAGTTTTTTAGGAGGTAAGGAGTAGGAAATAGTAGAAAATAGACTAAAAATTCTAGTAATTAGAAAAATATACGCTCCTATTAATATAAAAGATAAGAAATAGACGTATATAGGGAAAATTAGGTTAAAATTAGGTAGGTATAGATAGAAAATAATAACTTTATATAGCGATAGTAATAGCTATAGAAGTTATATAAACGTAAAAAATAGATAAGAAGGTAGTAGTAGGCGTAATAAGTATTTTAATATAAATTTGTAGGCGTGTAGGGCTGCTTCGCGGGAGATAGATTTAGTGTATTAGTATTTAGATATGTGAAGATGCGAAGTCTTATCTCGAATCTTTAAGTAACTGAGAATCACACGTCATCCCAGAATCACAAACCTCCACTGAAGACGATGAGGAAAGGAGCTTCGAGGCGCAGCTGCTCACACGTCAAACCCTGGATGAGAATCGAGATAGTTTCGCAAAAATTATCGCTCAACTTCGACGTTCGCCTAGAATCCCTAGTTTTGAAGAACGACCCCGGAGATGAAAAGGAGAGATCGCGCCTAGTAAACGATATCAAGCAATGTTTAGAGGTGTGCAAGGTGGCAAGCGAAGTCTCCTCCCAGAAAGTATACAGAATCGGAGAGGTTATTGCCGAGGGGGACAGCGACCAAGTGGTGGTTACTACTTTGGCAGATCTGTTCGATGTCAGGAAAGCGTTGTCGTCGGGTACATCGGCACAATTGGTCGGCTCAATGGGAGAAGAGACACTTCAACATGTAACAGAAAAACGGTACAGCAGCCGGTTCGGAGCTGTCGTCCAGAGGACTGGTTCTACCCAAGCTACTGTCAACAGTCCGACTCCAATTGTCCAGACCGCTAAAGACAGCAATACTTCCCCAAACCAAATGGATCTTGTAGTGGAGTCTTCCAGGCCAGTAACTAGGCATAGAGCGCGGTCTTCGAATGAAGTAAGGAAACGTGTTGTGCGAGAAGAACAGGAGTAAGCTGCTTGTTCAATCTAAGTCAAATGGGGGGCTGCAAATTTAGATTCGACGTTAGAAAAGTAAGCGTTGCATGGATGGATTTGATAGATCCTGTAGCTTGGATTAGCAGTATATCGCAATAGTTGGCGTTACTTACCAGCTAGCCGCATTGAAGAGAACTGCGGTCAAGAGCGAGGGCCTCACGGTCTCTACTCTACGCTCTTCAAGTACGAATCGCAGTCGTGATATATGGGGTAGCCACTACTGCACCTTCTCCAATCAATAGGGAAAGTTCGGATTTTCGTTGTCTATGGATGACCATACTGCACTCAATAGGACAGCGGCGGCATATGAGACGTCCCGGAGAGAGAGATAAGTCCATTCCACCACGGACTACATCCTGCACGGCGTGAGGGATAAAAAAAGCAGTACGGTCTTCGTTGAGTGTCATAAGAGACAAACCCGACAGCTCATCTCTAGCTTGCCAATAGGCTCGTTGTACCCAAGGATAGTTCTCGAGGTTTACATCTGTGGCACTCTTAGTGAGTAGTTCTTCTGGTACCGCATCGCCATCGAACACGGGAAGGACATATAGTAGAGCCATGGCACTGGGGGATAAGCTGGGGATGTTTGGTGGGCTGGACATCTTAGACGTGATCGCGGCTTTACCAAAGTTTAGCGAGTGGGGATCTTATAAGAGAGGAATAGGTAATTATATATCTTTGATATCCAAGTACTTCGCCGATATGCGTGATGTCGGTTCTTTGTTGTTGATATGACTTAATCGATACTCTGAGAAGAGGTCGTTAGAAATTAAGCAAGGGGCATTCAAGAAAAGAGGACAGCTCATCCTTATATTGAAGTCTTCGTGAATGTGACTCGATGCGTTCCACTTGCAGTATGTGATGTGGCCCATGTCATGGTCCACTCTATGAACCTGCCCTTCATCGGGTCATAGTGGTGAGTGATACGGACAGTCACTGTGTGTATGATCTGACGTTACGACCTTGGGTCACCAACACAACTTAACGTGAAGTGCATGATGAGAATAATGGCACGACGGACTTGTTGACGCGCTTCATTAGGCTGCATATTGGGTATCTTACTCTTTCAAATGTCCTTTCAGCCCCTCCTTGCCTACCTTCATCGCCCTTTCAATTTCTTCCTCTTCTTCACGCAACCTGCCTTTCCCGTATGCTAGATCGCGCTCTTGTTTCCTCTTTGACTCCCTCACTCTGCGTTCGCGGTCCGCAAGCGCCTTCTCCCTCCGCTCCCGCTCAGCCCACTTCTTAGCTCGCTCCGCTTCCTCTTCAGCCGAATAGACAACGCCTTCTGGTGCGGGCGGCAGAGTGGAAATGTAGGTTTCGATGAGTGAGTCTCGTGTCGAAGGGGGAAGGGAGATGTAGCGGAGGTCGGTAAGGACAGATGAAGGAAGGGTGTCAAGTGTCGATGAGCGGTTGAGTAGAGCGAGCGGTTGCGCTCTTAGTAGGGCTGAGAGATCAGACTTGAGCTCGGAGGACCTCATACCCAGTCGCTTGATGTGATCTCGATAAAGCTTCTCCTTGTCCTTATCGGAGAGCTTGGTGTCCTTCAGCTCCGCCTCTTTCTTGAATTTTCGACGAAACTCGGGCCAATAGAGTTTCGGCGTAGCATGTTTGTCGAGGAAAGCTAGGTACGGTATCCGGGGATCACGCTTCTGTTGCCTGGCCTTTTCTTCTTTCAAGAATTGTGACTTCTCTCGTGCCCATTCGTTGAAGCACTCCTTGCGAGCCACCATGTTTGGCAGGGCCTTGTAGCGTTCATCATCGTATAATACGCCGTCTTCAAGGATCTTGTCCCAGGGTGTGAATGGACTGATTCGCGTGTCATCTAACAGCTCTTTGAACAACGCCTTGCAGTCCTCCTCGGTCAAAGAAGGCTCATCGCCTTCGTAGTATTCTTCATCATACCCTCCATCTTGTTCCATTTGTTCCATCTCTTCCATTTGCGCTAATTGCCACGCCAAGTCGTCATCACCATCTTCTGGCGGTTGACCTGCGGTCGGCTCTTCTGTCCGTTGACGCTTCGGCGCACTCTCCACCCCTTCACCCTCATCATCCGTGACTTCCACCTCTTCATACTCCTCGTCGTTCTCCATGCCTTCCTCACCGTCCACTTCGATAATCTCAACTTCCTCTTCAGCTTCCGCAAGTTCGGCCTCGATCTCTGCCATTGCAGCGTCCTCCTCTTCCACATCACTTGGCTCACCACGCTCCCTGCGTTCCCTCCTCTCCCGCTCCTTCTGATCGAAATCGATTACAGCTTTCATGACATTGGGAGGGAACTTCCAGAAGCTCTCGTTCGTCTCCTTATTCCACACAAATCGTCTTCCGAACTTGGTCCTCACCAACACCCATGGCGCGCAGTTTGGTATATCGTGACGATGCTTGGGCCTATCATCGTGTTGCCTCCTTCGGTCGTTACTGTTATTGTGTCCCCCGCGGAAGCCTCCACGACGTCCGCCTCTTGCGTGATGTTGAGCCCTGTCAGGCTGGACATACTGTTTCGGCGCACTTGCGAATATGAGGTCTTGCATTCGTCGTTGATGATTGAAGCCATCGTGGGCGGGTTGATTGTCGTAACTTGGTGTTGCACCAAGTGAGGAAGGTGCGGCTGGAGGGAGAGGTTGAGGGTGCGGAAATTGTGGTATATCGGCGGTAGGTCGTGTGTATGTGGATTTCTTCGTCTCCTTGTTGTAAAAGTATATATGTCCTGCGAAGTGTGAGATCCATAAACAATGACGCAGACATAGCTAGAGCTACCTACCTGAAGGCGCTTTATGCTCTGTCCAACCTGCAGGGAGCGGAGGAGCCGGCGCAGGCGGTCGGGCGGGCAGGTCAGACATTGTGCAGGACTCGAGTCTTCAGACAATTCGAAGCTATCCAAACACCATCATCGAAGCAATGAAATACAAAGAGACTTGGTCGTCGATGCCAAAAAAGTGTCGGATGTCGGTGTCTTGG
Organism: Phoma sp. ATCC 74077; assembly: GCA_033682645.1. Taxonomy (NCBI): domain Eukaryota; kingdom Fungi; phylum Ascomycota; class Dothideomycetes; order Pleosporales; family Didymellaceae; genus Phoma; species Phoma sp. ATCC 74077. Next base: position 826,507 of record JAWDJC010000006.1, on the reverse strand, counting down.
CGCTTGATCCGCCGAACGCGTAGGAGCTTGTGCCTAGAGCTCTCATCAACACCAGCTCACACTCCCACCTCCCCGCCCTTCCCTCTCGCTCGTCATTTTCTCTACAGTTCTCTGCATTTACTGGCACATTTTGCATAGACCGCAATCATGTCCCGGAGATACGATTCTCGGGTAAGCAGAATGCCCCAGCCTTCGGCCGCTGCGTCGCTAACAGTGCGTACAGACGACAATCTTCTCCCCAGAAGGGCGCTTGTACCAGGTCGAATATGCGCTTGAAGCTATCTCGCACGCAGGAACAGCGCTTGGTATATTAGCCAAGGATGGCATAGTTCTCGCCGCGGAGAGGAAGGTCACCAGCAAGCTATTGGAGCAGGACACATCAGCAGAGAAGCTGTACATTCTGAATGAGTGCGACACCGCCCAGAAATATAGCGGGTGGGACCCTATGCTGATCTAAATACAGCAACATGATTTGCGCTGTAGCAGGCATGACTGCCGATGCCAACATCCTCATCAATTACGCCCGTCAAGCCGCCCAGCGTTACCTCCTCACCTACAACGAAGACATTCCTTGTGAGCAGCTTGTACGCCGTCTATGCGATCTCAAGCAGGGCTACACGCAACATGGTGGTCTACGGCCCTTCGGTGTCTCCTTCATCTATGCTGGCTGGGATCCGCAGCGACAGTTTCAGCTATACCAGAGCAATCCCAGTGGCAACTACGGCGGTTGGAAAGCAACGAGCGTCGGTGCGAACAACGCTTCAGCCCAGAGTTTGCTGAAGCAGGACTACAAGGAGGAGTGTGACTTGAAGGAGGCGTGCGGGCTTGCCGTTAAGGTGCTTAGCAAGACGATGGACTCGACTAAGCTGAGTAGCGAGAAGAGTGCGTTAGATTATCACCTGAAATTTGGGCTTCACTAACCATCCCAGTCGAATTTGCGACAGTTGGAAAGACAAAGACTGGAAAGATTTACCACCACCTTTGGGGAGCGGATGAAATCGATGCCCTGCTAAAGGAGCATGGCCTGGCCAAGGCAGAGGACACAGAGATGTCCGAGACATGAGCATCATGGCAAATGAATGACAGATTTGGGCGCAACGGTTCGGCCTCTACATGATAGAATGAGGCTTGTAGTATACCATATCAGGTGAGAGCTATGTGGCATCTCGTAGCTAATTCCACCTCATGATGACGATCACTTTCGAGTCTGCATCACTCTGTTGTGGCCATGCCGTCCTTAATCCTTGTTTGTCCGTGTCTACCTAGCTTCTCGAAGGAAGTGCCCATCTTTTGCTCTTTCCTTCCGATTAAGCTCATCCACGCCTTCCCTCACATTCTCATTCAACAATGTCACACTCTTCCCCGCCATGACTCTTCCTCTTACCTCGCTTCTTCTGTGCGACATACTAGGAATTATACATTGCTCTTTGGCATCGATAAATCTGCACCGCTTTCAGAACTATACCGCATGAGCTTCCTATACCAAACATGACTACTCCCTCTCGACCGAATGGCCTTTCGCACGAGAGCACCGGACCACCTGGGTCATTCCTCCAGCAACTTCTCGATGAGATTCACGGTAAGGCCATCCCGACTATCCTCAGCAATGAAAGCAATCCAAGAGGCGCGCCGAAGTCACAGACTCCCTCTCAAGCCTCCAGCAGACGAGCTTCTTCAGTCTGGGTTGGTGGCACATCCATCGCTCAAGAAGCCCGCGAGAAACTACGAGCAATTGATAAAGCTCGCTTCTTCAAAGCCCCCACTCAGAGTGCTCATAGCACACCGAATGGCCATCGACCGTCTCCGCGCTTGCTCCCTCTTCCGGATCGCCCAATCTCGCCATCGTCGGGCAGAAGCTCAACCGGATCTGATAATAGCGAATTGGATCTCTCCGACTCATCTGAGGAAAACCTCTCGAGACAAGGCATACACGATACAATTCCTAGCGATTTCGATGCACCGCGTCCACGGCCCTCCGTTGGTGGGCTGCGACTACCAAGTTCGAAATTCACTACTCAGTCTTTGTGGCCTAGCGGCGATATAGCTAGAGCTGAGTCTCCACTCATATTCTGCGACATCGATTCCGATATATCATCAACTCCGTCACCTACTGAGCCGCCAACGTCAGCAGTGACCGCGGCTTCGACCGATGGAACAATTATGTCAGATGATCGGCCATCATCTCGCAACAGTTATCGATGCAATGGCCGTACGAGTATCCTTATCTAATATTGTAACCCTGCTAATGCGCTGTATGTAGCTGGCAAAAGAGCACGCAGCCGATATGCCTCGCCTGAGATATTGTCCAAGAAACTCCGCACCATGGCCTTCCCAGTAACGCGAAGTGCTGTAGACAATCGACCAGAACGGACCACCTTCTCGTCAGTTGGAGCCGTTAGTAGCGACCATGCCTCTCTCATCCGGAGCTCAACCTTCGTTGAGAGAGCTCCTGCGCAACCAAAAACAGCGAGCCCCATTGAAACGCACATTCTGCCAGAACTCTCATCCTTTAGAGCCGATATTACGAGCCCTCAGGGCTCATCTCAACCGTCAACACCGGTGCGTACTTCAGCACGCAGGGCCTCGACCCTAGAGCAAGCTGGGAGTTCACTCCAGGCCGAGACACCTAGCTTTGCGAGAGCCTTCCATCTCATTGATACCGATATTTCAATCTACAAGCATGATCACGGCGAAGAGTGGAAGGAAAAATCGCTGTGTGAGCACTGTTTTCGGCAATATGGCAGCTTCAATAGGATCCTTACGCATGGCTATGAGGTATGCGGACGCGAGGAAATGTTGAAAAGCCATTACTGGGAACCGGCTCTCAATCCTTATACCTGAAGTCGACTTACTGGTACTGTGATACATGATGATCGCATATCATTTTCGCCAGTTGGTGGTTGCCCCTTCCTTGCCCTGGCTCCATTGTTATAGTAATTCCTGGAATCAATACGCTTCTCTCTGGGCTCTTTCGCTGCTTTCCGGTTACAACCCTGCTAATGCAATTTCCTTTCCTTATAACCACTTTCGTTGATTATACATTTGTTGTCGAATGTATTTATACTCCGTCATTGCAATACACAAACGACGCGAGCAGCTATCTCTCATATGCAAGTCGTCTACCATGGAGGATTTACCGATCAATTGATACTAATATTGGAACGCATTGGCAAGACGTCTCTGAATCTCGAGTATGTATTTACAGCCAATGCCTTTCTGACCCAATAGACGCGCCCCGAGTTCATGTTCTTAACGTTAACATCGATGAAAGAGCCAAGACATGCGTCGGCCATTTTATATAGAGGCTGATATGGCGCTCGGTGGCTCAGCTAGGCGTCGCCAAGTGCAACGTCGAGAATCAGAATCACTGCGTTTCCAGTCCATGCTAGTCACATTGCATTTTGGTTCCCACGTGTCGCCGTTGTCGTTTTAGCAGCTGGATCGGGGTCAACCGAGCACCAATGCTGATCCTGCGGCTTCCCGTCGCATCAGCAATTGCTCATGTAAGCTCCTCAGGGGCTGTGGGCGCTGCTTATATTGAGCATCTTCCTTGTTGATGTTGCGTTCGACATGCCGTTCGCTTTTCTAACGGAAAGGCGCGAATGCTCTAGTTAAGGTAGTTATGTCCGCCTGCATGCAGGGCGTCGTGGAAACTTATCCGAGCGGAACGCCTTGCTAGATCTGGACCCTTCCCACACGGCAGTTTATGCCGTTGACAGCGGCACTTGACAACAGCATACGGGACTACAACATCGAGGATGACGAGTATGAATGAAATACTTTTGAGAATATGTAGCCCTAGCCCCCACAATTTCTACAAGGGCTTCTAGGCACTCAAGGATAGGCAGCTCCTCGAAGCGGCCTTAGCCGATCGTCGTGCCGAATGACGCACCCCAGAGTCCTTTGAGCGGCGGCACGGTCAAGCTTGCAAAGGCGTCCCCCACTTTGCGCATCTGCCGCTCTGAAAGACGCCCTGGAACCTGTGATCCTGGACTTTAAGAAGCTTGTGTCAACCCGCCTGTCATGCCTGTTGTTTCCCCAGGCCAGCGATCTGGCAGTACGTTGCGGCTTGCTTGTCCTGCAACCGTTTCGTGATCCGCGACAAGGATTTCGACCCACCTGAGCACGCCGTTTGTCATCGCAGGGAATTAAGGAGGATCTGGGCGGGATATATCCGCAGCGGTTATATCCGAGAGTTAACCGTGCTAGAGTGGAGCAAATTTCTAATCAAACGTCAATTGCGTTGTGAAGACTCATTTCGTGTTCATCAAAAACTAGAGAAGAAGTCGTAGCCACCTGAGCCACCATATGTGTTCGAAAGAATGATGAAGGGGCAATTAAGGAGAAGCATGAGCTCTTCACGAGAGGGCCGTGAGGAGAGCATATCGAGTGACCACGAAAAGAGCCAAGAATCTGCCATGGATATCGACGAAGAAAAAGCAATTGGCCTGGATGGAAATGAATCTTGTGCGTCCAAGGGGGACGATATTGAACCATCCGCACGAGGCAGGAGTCGACGCAGGCCATCACATGACGAGAGGAGTCTGAAGACGGTCAGATCGCATCACTCAAGAGCTGGAGGAGATGGTTACACGTGCTTTGATGCAGAGCCAGACGATACTCGACCGAGCAAATCCAAACCCGGAATTGTGACAGGAGAGCCATATCTGGTTACTTGGGATGGCGACGCCGACCCGTTAAATCCTCGAAGTATGACCATGCTCAGGCGCTGGGCTATCGTCCTCATATGCAGTGCCAGTTCGCTATGTGTGTACGTAACCCTCCTACTACCCGCATTTAAGCAAGGTGCGCAGCTAACGACTGTTGGTTGGCAGGACTTGCACGTCGTCGCTATACACGTCGACCTATGGTCAGCTTGAACCTGAGTTCGGAACGTCCCGTCTAGTGTGCACGCTTGGACTGTCGCTCTTTGTAGCCGGCTTAGGGACTGGACCAATGATTCTCAGTCCCCTTTCTGAGGTGCGTCCGCCGCGACTGCAAGGCAATGCCCCTGCTTGCGTACTGACGGACCGCAGTTCTACGGCCGAAGACCGATCTACATTGGCTCGTTCACGTTCTTTCTCATTTGGATGGTTCCTTGCGCAGTTGCTCAAAATATACAAACTATGTTGGTGGCTCGATTTCTAAATGGCCTTGCAGGTTCAGCCTTCCTCAGTGTGGCTGGCGGCACGGTTGGCGACATGTATGCAAAGCATGTTAGTTAATCAATTCAAGACATCTATTTGTATTTTGCTAACACAAGAGTAGGAACTATCGGCTCCTATGATGGTCTACACCGCCGCTCCATTTGTGGGTCCTGAGGTTGGACCATTGATAGGAGGATTTATTGTTGAGAATACTACGTGGAGATGGTAAGTGCATGTCGACAAAGACCCACAAGCCTTGCATCGCACAACCGGCTCTGTACATCTGAGAGCTGGCTGTATTGGCATTCCTTTCTCCAGCCCTCGTATCGAGTGTGCACTAGTTCGAGCGCTCTTGCGACTGCAACAAGCGGTGTGTTAACGTCAAATTAGGTGCTTCTACGTGCTCATCATTTGGTCAGGATTTCAGGTAAGGTGGTGACGCGCACCATGTGTAGCAAAGACTAATGCTAGCCTCCAGCTCGCCTTGATTGTCCTGTTCGTGCCTGAAACGTACCACCCAGTTCTTCTACGCAGAAAAGCGATTCGACTGCGAGAAGAAACTGGCAACCAAGAATGGATAGCGCCAATTGAGAAGATGCACAGGTCCGTGGCTAAGACGGTTCTGTGGTCCTGCATCAGGCCGTTTCAACTGCTCATCTTCGAGCCAATGGTATGTTTCTGCATGGAATGTGGAAATCATTGGTGGACTAACCGTTGTGCTCTAGTGCCTGAACCTCTGCATCCTGTCTGCCATTCTTCTGGGAATCTTATACCTGTTCTTTGGCGCCTTTCCATTGATTTTCCAGAACAATCATGGTTTTAGCATTGCCCAAACTGGCCTTGCATTCTTGGGCCTTTTCGTAGGCATGTTGACGGGAATCTCTACCGATCCAATCTGGAGAAAGATCTACGGCAGGCTCGTGCGGCAACGCGAGGAGCAAGGAGGCGAGCCTGGTGGTTCAGAGCCAGAGTTTCGGCTACCGTCGACAATAGTAGGGGCGTGGGTCGTTCCAATTGCACTTTTCGGTAAGCTATTGCAGACCTTTTGCGATTCGATATGCTCATAATCGTCATATGCAGGGTTTGGATGGACCACGTATTCGTCTGTAAGTTTGTCATCTTGATCGCCTTGTTACCCCTGTGGCTCACATCCTGGTCTTTGCAGGTTCACTGGATAGGTACGACAGCTTCCTGCATATTATCGAGTTGTAATAATAAACTGACGATGACACTGCAGTTCCAATAATCTTTTCAGCAGTGTTCGGCGTTGGGTAAGGTACCCCTTTTTGGACACTGCAAGTGTCATTGACAGACCATATCGCTGACCGCCATCTGTGACGTAGCGTGATATGGTGCTTTGCAGGTGTCTTTACGTTCCTTGTCGAATGCGTGAGTCTACCTGCCGAGATCGGACCAAGCTGCTGGGTATAGTTATTGACCTCGCCGAGCAGTACCCTGTATACGCTGCATCAGCACTCGCAGCCAACAGCTTTGCACGGTCCGCTTTCGCAGCTTTCTTCCCATTGTTTGGGGTACAACTTTATCAAAGTAAGACTTTGAAACGGTGTATCATGATGAAATAGCGGTCACTGATTTGGAAAAGATCTCGGCTACCAGTGGGCATCGACATTACTTGGGTTCTTAGCGCTCGCAATGGCCCCGTAAGAGCGCCCCAAGGGAGTGGTTATAGAAGTCACTAACGCATGCTCTCGCAGATTCCCAATACTCTTCTTTCGATACGGCAAGCGGCTCAGGGGCAAGAGTCGTTATGCGTCCGCGTAGGTGGGCGTGGGATGAACACGAGGGCATGTGGCGGAAACGAGTGGAAAGGGACTAATAATAGAGGAAGTGACACGGCATTGGCATGCCATCATGTTTATTGAATCAAGGATTTTGCGCCCACACGTGAGACCACCTGAAGCACGCTGGCCGGGCCTTTGTGCGACGGAACTCAGGCGCCACGAGGGCGGCCACGCCAGCTCGAGGGACGACGGATACACAGAGACAGGAGCGGTTGCGGATGGTACCGTTGGCGAGGGCGGTGCGCCTAGTTTGTTGTGGGAACGTGGCCGGCAAGCCAGAGACACGGGAAGCGAGACAGTCAAAGGCACACAAGAGCTCGCGAAGTGTAGACGAGCGATGTGGAAGTGGAGATAGACGGTAGCACAAGGCGTCCAAAGGCTGACGACGAGCCACTGATGGAGAACCGCCAAGACCCGCGATCACATTCTGCATGCACGCTGCACCGTAGCCGAGCGTGAGGCACATTCAAAATTGCGGCTGCTTGCTTTTGGGCTTGCGTCGTGTGGCCTGAGAAGGGTCGAGGTGGGAATTGCGAGGGAGGGACTGCGTATACCAGGTTGGAAGTTGTTAGTTAGCAGAGCAAGGTACTCAATGGTTGGCCTGAAGTCTCGCAGCCATTTGCGTTAGCTTAAGCGTAGACAGCTGTCGAAGCACCGATTTGGTAGTATAAGATAGTCGTGCAAGCAACAAGACGGTGTACGCCAGAACATGCCCTATCGTCTATCGCAATTCGGTGACGTCTGAGTGGTGGTTGGGTTGTGGGTGACTGGATCGCAAGGGCCTGGCGAGCGGAAACGGCGTATCCGGCCGACAGGGACCGAGGCAGCTGTGCCGATTGCACCTTCCAGCAAACTCCAACGACCAATTGCGGGGAACCGCATTTGCGCGCAACCTCCCTTGAGCCCCAACACCACACACGACCAGCGCCCGACGCCTCGAGTCCACATCGCGCAGCGTCAATTGCAGGCGATCCACCGCTTGTGCCCTGGAGCTTCTCAGTTCCCAGCGCCTCGCCGGCTCCTGCCCCCCCGCCGCTGCTCCTTCCCAGACGACTGCTCGCTCCTTCCAGCCTGCCCGCCTGCCTGCCGGTGACAAGCACTGTCCCACAGCGTCACCCTACTGCGCTGCTCCCTCCTTGCTCGAAGCGACGCCCCACCCGTCGCTGCCCTCTCTCTCCGCGGGCTCGGCGACCCGGCGACTTCGCAGTATCACAAGTCGACTCCCAGCAGCATGGGCAGCGCGTCTCGGTAGCATCTCGCTATCAAACATGATTCTGTGTGCACCTGGAATGCTCCCTCGATTGCATGGACCCCGGCTCTGTATCACAACAGAATTGCTCCATACCTGTCCACCGGATTGAGCGCCCTTCACTCTCTCGGTTCCTCGTACTGCCGCCATTGGAGCTGTCAGAGTGCCACGGCAGCGCCCGTTCGAGCAGCCAGCGCACGCGTGATCGCACTCCAAAACACGCAGCTGGAACGCCGCCAGCCGTGCGCTCCAGAGACATTGGCTGAACCGTTTTGCTGGGAACACCCCAAGAGTACCATTGACGGCTGCACCCACAGCCGACCGTAGTCCACAGCAGCAGTCCGTGCTCGACCCAGTGCCTGCGCATCGCAGAGGGGATATTATGTCCACCCCAGGCGCCGAAGATGCATCTCCCTCGCCGGAGTATAGCGGAGATCTGGACGACGATATGGCTGCCGAACAGACAACGGACCACCAGTCTGGTGATGCCTCGCCCGATCAAAAGTCGACCAACGGTAAGACTGCCTCAAATGCAAAGGACCCCCTAAGGCCGCGGAGGAAGAAGGCGAGAAGGGCATGTTTTGCCTGTCAACGAGCCCATCTGACTTGTGGTGAGTACCAATTGATCCCCCTTCCACGCGCGACTGGACCATGTAGAATCAGCCTGAACTTCGTTACGATCAATTTATGCTGATACCAAGCACCAGGCGACGAGAGACCATGCAATCGCTGCATCAAGCGTGGCCTCCAAGACCATTGCATGGACGGTGTACGCAAAAAAGCCAAGTACCTCCATGATGCGCCAGATGGCGCACTCATGCCCGGTGTGGGCGGCCATTATCCGTATATGAATGGCAATCGCCCAACACCACTTCCAAGCCAGGATACACAGACAGCTTCTGTTGCCCCGCAAGGCAACCTGTACACTCAGGCTTCTCCAACAACCTTTTATACCCCAAACGCAGTACCAGGCTCTCTACCAGTCAGTCAAGATGGACGAACGTTCAACAACCAGCAATCCCCAATATCACCCCCATTCAGCCAAGCGCACCATGGCTCGGTACAAAATGTACCGAGCACCCTGTCCCAGGGCCAGTCTGGACAGATGCCGCAATTCGGCCCACTATTTGATCCCAGCGACCCAGCCCTGTTCAATTTCGACATTTCAAGTCTGAACTTTGGGAATCACTATGGAGCCCTTGAATTCGGAATGCTTGGCCATATGTCGTCAGGCGCAGCTGAGCAGCCCCATGACAATGGTTTGATGAACCCTATGAGCCAAGCTGCGAGTCTATACAACCAGCAAATACCAGCAAGTTATGCAGATCAATCTAATCCGGCCGTAGCAATGTCCTTTGGTCCGAATGGGCTTCCAACGGGCGAATGGCAAGAATCGCCAGCGCGCCAGGGTAGTATGCACGTCCAGACGCCAAACAACACTCCCGCTACTGCACACCTAGATCATGGAAGCCATCGAAATGATAGTATCAGTGGCCCTCACGCGTTTGCCATAGGGCAAGGTCCTGCTAGTCACTCTACAGCGAGCCCGGCTTCCACAGATGCCTCTGCCTTTGAGAACGACAATCCACTAGCCTCCGCTGCATTCTTTGCTAACACTAACCGACCACATGTGCAGCGTTCACCAGTTATCAGTAGGTCGCAACAAGAGAACCGGCCTCCCAATACAGCGCTGCAACCAATACATTCAAATGGCATTCGCAAGCGCCAACGAGATACCAAGAGTATCTACCAAGGCATCACCAAGCCATACGACTATGTCAAGGGCTACCATAGGCTCTACCAATTAATCAACAAGAAGTATTCGAGACCATGGGTCGCAAAAGCGCAGGAGTATCTGCAAAATTACCGGCCAGTGTTGCTACAAGTCCGCGAAGAACTCAACACTGATGATTTGATTCATCAAGAGATGGGCTTGCAACGTAATCTCATGACGCTACAGGAGCATTTTGCTGAAGTTGGCACTCCATTCCTGATCTGCCGACGCTCAGGAGAGATCGTTGGGATCAACAAAGAGTTCACTATTCTCACTGGGTGGAAGCGCGAGGTACTCTTAGGACACGAGCCGAACCTAAACGTCAACCTCGGTGCGAATCGAGATGCGAGCGACAGCGAGATATCTACCCAAAATACAACTCCCATCCTTCCCCCGCAGGATGGCGAAACTGGCACACCCAATGTTAATATCATCGAGCTCATGGATGCCAAATCCGCACTCGAATTTCTCCAGCACTTTTCCGAGCTTTGCTATCAAGACCCACGTGGATATGCGTCACAGCGCGTCAACATGTTGCGCTATCAGACCAAAGCAGATTTCGATCGCATCCAAGACATGAAGGCGAATGCTGCTGGGGATGTCAAACTTGATCCTCTCATCAAGATGGAGGGCGGGGCCGTGCACCAGGGCGAGAGCGCTATGCAGAGACTAGGCGCGAAGAACGGTATGGTGGATTGCATGATTTGGTGGCATATCAAGCGGGACATTTTCGATATGCCGGTGTTGGTGTGTATGAGTGTAAGTTGCATCAGCTTCTAATCACATGTGACCGAAGCTAACAGCGTCATAGGTCATGCCGGTGCTGGATAAAGGTCTACAATGAGCGTGCTAATCACGCTTGACCTCGGCTTTATACCTTCATGCTCCATTTTTCCTTTCCATTTCAATTCTTTCGGCACCCCAGCAGGCACGACATATACGAGCGGCGCACGTGCGCAACAGGACAGATGATGACACCACGGAGGCAGAAAAAAGTGCTTTTAGGGATTGCATGTTTGAGGGTTTTCACATGTGAATATCGTTCTTGATCACAAGCGTTCTCGCGAATCGCTACCTTTATTTTGTACGCCATGTGTATAACCATGATGGTTATGGCTCTTTTCTCTTTCTCATTCAGGTCGCACATTGTGTGGGGACACGACACGACACGGGAGTCTTTCGTGGACGATGAGATCATAGGGTAATGCTTAATGGATTCCTCTAGCCATTACGAGCTGGAGCGGCGAATGGGTGTTTAAGGCGTACATTGGCGCGCTATTAGGCGAATACAGCAAAGCTCCGGAATACCAATCTGCTGTTCAGGTAGTTTCAAGTCATATTCATATCTTATCATCGTTTTGCTCTCTTAACGCCGTCTTTCATCTCATCTATTGATACTTTCTCCGCATCGTCACTCCATCTGACACATTCCCACCCCATCCCTCTGCCCAACCCCATCTCTGCTCTTCGCCGCCTCATCATCCTCACCCCCTCGTAACCACGCATCCCCCTTCCAAGCCTCATACGCCTCCCTCGCTAAACTCCTCTGCGCAACACGTATATCCTCCCTAATATCCTCCACCAACGCCTCCTTACTAACATAATCAAATTCCGGCCGTATAAACCCCAGCACAATCAAACTCAATGTCGCACCATAAAAGTCCTGCGCGAAATTATGCAAAATGTGAATCTCAATCGACCTCTGACTATTCTTGTAGTACGGGTTATACCCTATGCTTAGGACGGTGGGGTAGACTGTGCTGTCGGAAGGTTTGGCGGACGAGTATTCTAGATCTGCGACGGCGTGGCTGGAGGATTGTTGCGTGGGGACGCTGGTGTCGGATGTTGCGCTCGGCACGCTGGTGGGCGTTGTGGTGGAGGGGATTGAGGTGTGGTCGAGCGTGCACCAGCCGTAGTATATGCCTGAGGAGAGATCTTCGTGGCCGCCTATTGAGAGGCCTGAGAGGGGGATGTTGGCGGTGGGGATGCCGAGCTGGGGAATGTTAGTTAGGAGTTGTTGAAGGAGTTTGTAGGGTAAATAATGATTAGGTATTGGATACTTGAATTGCTATCTTTTTCGCCCTGTGTGTTACTTACCTCTTTACTTCCTCGTCCAAAGCCTTTGATGACTGGTCCTCGTAGCTTCAGTGGAAATGGCGCTTGTGGTGTTTCCGGGCCTGCGATGGGATCGCGAGGACCGTCTGGACGACCCATTGTGAATGGTTTCTTGTGTGTCTTGGATTGAGGAAAGAATTAAAGGGAGGATAACAGCGGAAAAAGGTGCGTTGTAAGATGTTGCTGTATTGCGTGCGATAAGCTAAGCTTCCAGCACTTTCTCGTCGGGATGGAGGGGTCCGATCGGAATGGAATGGTGGGGCAGGGCTGTCATCATGAATCTGAACTTTGGTGACAGATTAGTCAGCTAGGTACATGGGACGCTGTCACCCTTCGAGTCCTTTCCTGTTCTCTCGTCGAGTTTAATATAAGCATGTTCCTAGCTAAAGCTATACGTTTCTTGAAGACTAGTATTAACTCAACTCGCTCTAGTCGAATCCCAGTCACACGCACCATGGCTTCCAATTCAAGCAGGACTGCTTCTCGACTTTATGATGAAGAGCCAGCCTTCATTTACGGAACAGCTTGGAAGAAGGATCAGACGAAAAGGCTTGTCAAAGACGCCCTGAAAGCAGGATTCAAACGCGTCGACACAGCTGCTCAGCCTCGCCATTACCAAGAGGCCCAGGTCGGCGAGGCGCTTCGCGAGGCGTTCCGCGATGGCGTAGTACGGAGAGAAGACATCTATGTGAGTGTAAACAAAACATGAAACCGTCCGTGCTAACGTATCTCAGGTTCAAACCAAGTACACCACTCCAGCCGGTCAAGATGTGAACAACATGCCATATGACCCTTCGGCTCCTTTAGAAACCCAAATCCACACCTCAGTCGCTTCTTCACTGCGAAATTTGCGACCAAAGGAAGAGTCAGAAGAAGACTCCTATCTTGACTGCTTGCTTCTTCACTCACCTCTGCCTACCATTGAACAGACCCTCCAGGCCTGGACTCTGCTTGAATCATATGTGCCAGACCGAATTCGCGCACTCGGCATTTCAAACGTCACCCTCCCTACCCTTCAAGCTATATACAACAAATCCACGATCAAACCGTCAGTAGTACAAAATCGCTTCTACCCTCAAACACGGTATGATGTACCCCTTCGCAAGTTCTGCAAAGACCATGGCATCACATTCCAGTCCTTCTGGACCTTAACAGGCAACCCTGCACTTCTCAAGTCAAAGCCCGTTATCGCACTGGCTCAGGCAACAGACATCGATCAATCATTAGCACTCTACGCGTTGGTCATGGAGCTTGGTGTCGTCGTCTTGAACGGAACGACCTCAATCGCACACATGCAAAATGATCTAGGAGGCCTTCAGAAGGTGCGCGAGTGGACCATTTCGCACTCACAAGAATGGGCTGGGATCACCGATGCTTTCAAGAGCCTTATAGAGCCCGGCACCTGAGCCTCTTCCTGGCCGCAGCGATATCGCCAAGCCACGATATGGTTTAGATTCTCCATCAACATTGTTTGAGATTTCAAATTTCTTTTATTATTTTGACACATTCATTCATATATGATGGGTCTGCTTGGATAAGAAAATGCCAACTTTGCGCAACGTTAGGCGTATGAACCTCAGAGGGAACCGCGAGCGGACTGATCGCCGTCTACCAGGGTGAAGCGAAGTGCGCCATCACTTGGGAATCATTGGTTGACAAGTGGGTCGCGTGCGGCTGAGTTCAAGTCAACCTTACGATCACCTACAACCTTGACACCACTCTTCAGCCTTCTCCAGCCTTCCTCCGCAACCTGCTTCATAACAGTAATCAAAGTAAAATGCAGTAGGTGCAGTCCACCCTCCCGTAATTGCGCGCAAGAGTCACGGCAATCACTGCGTATCCAATGTCGAACATTCGCATGACTTTAGCCATTCCGACCCAGCCTTGGGAAGCCGCCAAGTCTAGGTTTCTTGAGGGTCTATCACCGGCGGAGACGAAGCGATTCAAAGACGCAACACTCGAGAACTTATTTTACGATGCCAGTGCTGCGCAAAAGAAGCACGCGGATACTAGCAGAGCGTGGCTCCTTCAGGAACGCCTATCCTCGCTCGTAGATGCCGTGGAGGATTACGGGAAGGCCCTCGATGTCTTTTCAAATACGTATGGACTCGTTCTGAGCCCAATCTGGGGTAGTCTGAGAGTGATTCTACATGTAAGTATCGGACGCAAAGCATCTCCGGCAAGATGCCCACTTCTAGCGTGCCGTAATACTTCGTTATCATCCTCCAATAAACATGAAATACTTCTGGGACGCTTCATCAGAGGCCAGCATATGTCCTTTGCCTAGTCAAAATATTATCAAAGTACTAACCTCGCGGTAGATCGCCGGTGAGGCTGGAAGATTTCAAGAGAGACTGGTGGATATGCTCGCACAGATCGGTGACGCGCTACCTCGTTTTCGTATCTATCAAGTTCTCTTCGCCAAACATGAGCGCCTTCTTCTCGCTTTATCAGGCGCATATCTTGATATCTTGAAATTTTGTGTCTCTACCAAAGACTTCTTCCTACAAGCAAAGCGTTCTTTGAGTCAGCTGACACTCCCCAGTCAATCTATGAAAATAAATTGACCAAGAAACAGTTCCGATGTCCATCGTCTTGAAAGGCGCCTGGAAATATTTTCGTCGTGACTTCGAGGAGTATATGGTCGCCTTCCGCAAGCATTCAAAGAAGGTGGAGAACGAAGCGTCGCTCGCCCACATGATAGAGTCTGCTCGAATACGCGAAATCGAAGTCGCAAACCGGGCTCTTCAGATCAAGAACGCGCAAATTTCTAGACGGCACCGGATCCTATCTGCACTCCCAGCTGTAAACTATGTAGCCAAACATTCCAGAAAGTGTTCCCTCAGGCATGCCGGTACGACTAAATGGCTTCAGGATACCCCACAATATGTTTCATGGTATGCTTCACCCGCATCTGCATGCTTTTATTGCTATGGAATACCCGGGTCTGGAAAATCTATCCTTTCGGCAAGTCTTGTAGACGGTGTTCTGGAAGCCCGTGCAAAAGCCAAATCCTCACTTGTTTGCTACTACTACTGCGACTACACGGACATGGCATCATTGGAACCACTAGCTTTGGTCTCTTCTCTACTCCAACAAGTCGTTCAAGTATTGCCACTACATCGATTCGATGAGCAATTCTTATGCATTTTCGACCAGGGAAAATGCCTGCCGAGCCTATCAAAATGCATGCAATGTTTCGTCCAACTCGTCAAAGAGTTTGAAACAGCTTATGTCATTATTGACGGTATCGATGAATTGGCCTCCGAGGGGCAGATCTTTGCGTTGGAGTTAATCGAGCATCTTCTTCAACAAGCACCCGTTATAATAAAGATCTTTATCACTAGCCGCATCGGAGAATACACAATACACAGATCTCTGAAGAGCCACACGAGTCTTCAGATCACCAAAGAACTAATCGACAAAGATATTGCACTTTTCATCGGCGAGCAAATTGAGGACATCAATAAACATAAGAATCCCCTCCTGAGCAATGGGGTGCTGAAACAAGACATCATTGATGCGCTCGTCGAAGGTGCCAATGGAATGTAAGTTGCACAATCCAAGCAAACGATCGAGACGAGCTGACATGTATTTACAGGTTTCTTTGGGTAAAGTTCCAGCTGCTCGATATATCTGAAGCCCTCACGGAAAGCGAGA
Organism: Phoma sp. ATCC 74077; assembly: GCA_033682645.1. Lineage (NCBI taxonomy): Eukaryota > Fungi > Ascomycota > Dothideomycetes > Pleosporales > Didymellaceae > Phoma > Phoma sp. ATCC 74077. The sequence continues at coordinate 810,760 of JAWDJC010000006.1, read as the reverse complement.
TAAGAGGGTGCCTGCAAAACCTTCCACAGGATCTAGGTGAAACCTACTCGAGGATCATCATGAAGAGCCGCAATGCTCCTGCCGGTCGAGCAAAGTTTGATATGATGCAAAAGGTGTTCCGTTGGGTTACTGGGGCGCGGCGTCCCCTACGGATCGATGAGCTGGAGGAAGCCGTAGGGTTAGACAAATCTGACACATGTCTACGAGTGGATCGCACTGCAAGCGGTACGGGGGAAAGACTTATCAGCTGCTGCAGTAATCTCGTCGTCTTGAACGAGGAAGACCACACAGTTGCATTCGCGCACCATACCGTTCGTCAATACTTGTGTTCCCCAACGGCAACATTCTCGTCCCAGGGATGCTCACATCAGGGGCCTTCTCGGACCACTGGTTTCAGTCCTCTTGACTTTTCTACAGCCGACTCTGATATCGGAGACATTTGCCTTGCGTATCTGGAATTCACAGATTTCGAGAGCCAGCTCGCTCTAAGACAGGAGGCCACCAACATCGACAGGGCTCAAGTTGAGCAACTCGTTTGGGCATCTGTCCCGCTAGCAGCATCTATTCGAAGCCTTGTATCATGGACGCAGGGGCGACGTGGAGTATCACAGAGATTGCCAGAAACCCAGATCAAATTCCCGATGCCTGCCATCAAAAAGCCATCGGAGACTCTGGTACAAAAATACGCACTCCTCGACTACGTCATCACGTTCTGGGCATTCCATACGCATCGACTGAGGCCGGACAGCACCACCTGGGCCAGATTCAAGCATGTCGCCTTGGATCGACAGCTCCTTTTTGAGTTCCGACCCTGGAATGACGCAGAGCATCGCCAAAAGCTAGAGCATGAAATCAATGGCCTACAGGTCTCTAAAAGAAATGAAAGGCGACGGCGTCTGGGCGGACAACCAGAAATAGATGCGGCATCTCAAGACATGCTGTTGTATGCCTGGGCTCTGGGACACGGAGTCAGCTCTGTCCTTGAATTTGTCAATCACAGGTCACTAGTTCCATATCTTCAGCTGCTACCGCGAGTCCCCACTTCCATAGGCGCTCCCAGTACCCTAAAAACAACTACTTTATCGGATTGGCTTAGTCATCTTCTCAGCTCCACTTCAGACCCAAATCCCTATTTTAAAGGTCCAACTGGTTTCTGGCATGGTTCCTTAATCGTTCATTCTATCCACGGGTACAGCCTTGAGTTTCCGGATGATGACCAAAGAATACAATATCTCCTCGACTTGTTCAAGTCGGAGTTCTTACGCTGGAGGGATGCGAGGAGCAATTCAGCAGACGTTTTATTTCGCAGTGCTGTAATATTGGCTTCACGACGAGAAGATTCCAATACTTTCAGATGTCTAGTTGACTACCATATTCACACTTATGAGGACCTTGCAGCTATTATGGTTGCGATACTTCAAGAGGGCGGTAACAGACATAATGTTGCTCGGACCTTGCTATATCACCAAATCCCAGGAGAACCTATACCGCAGACTGAATGGCAACTATTGTTTGCGCTGTGGGTGCTTTTCCCAACGATTGAAGCAACCTTATACACCACAGAGCCACTCACGCTTGCATCTACGGCCATGAAGCGATTAGTTCTCATCGTCATCTTGTCGTCAAAGCCACGTCCAATGATGATCCACTGGTGCCTGCAAGCTTTAGGAAGCGTGAAGAATCTCAGTCACCTCAGCCAGCGCCCGGCTGATTGGTCGTCTCTCGTTTTCTTTTGCCCAGAAGTAGGTGAATGTCTGGAACGACTCATGGGGAAAGATTTGATCCAAGAAGCGGCAGTAATTCGAAACGTCGCATTCCAATTTAGGCAACTTGATCAGCCTTCAGACTTGCAGCCTACTATTGGGGGGTTGACAAATCTCGAAAGGATACTTTGCAATCGCCTGAGCCGACTCGGAACCTTCTTCAGCGCCGAGGCATTCGAGAGCGACGGAATTCACTGTCTTAAATGGGCTATAGTGGGACAATCTTCCTCCCTCGTGAAAGCGCTCGTCCCTCATTACGCAGCAATTACGCGCGACGAAAAAAAGAAGAACGCCTCAGTAATCTCGGGTATCATCGACAGCACAAAATATGTCGACATGGACATACTGGCCCTGCTCGTGTCGCTGATGCCGAATCGAATATTCAGACAAATTGGAAGAGATCTAGCGGACATTACTTTGCCAGGGGAACTAAGTCTTGAGCAAAGAAAAAAATGGTTACCGCTAATGGTTCAGGGCCTGGCTAGTGGAAGCCCGGCCATGGAGTGGTTAGCTAATGCATGGCCACATATTAAAGGGCTGAGGCGCGGGGAATGGGACACGATCATGACAATTGGATTCCGGCACTGGCAAGAGACTGGAAGAAGTGGGCGGCCTGCAGTCGCGAGAACATTTGCCTCCAGCTCTTCATAGACAGGATGCTAAATTGATTTATCTCTCAGCATTCAAGTATGAGTATAGACAGAGTATATTCCGACTTAATGTCTCCTCACTGATCAGGTACAGGTTCACTCGTGTCATTTCGATTTTCCGTCCAGCATGTATGTGCAGGCGCTGGTGGATTTCTCATTCCCATACTGTAGCGGGGCAACAATCAATTACGCATGTAGATTCAAAACATAGCATACTCAGATGTTGACCACCACCAAAATGTAAGCACGTGACTGAAACCATTGGAAGTCAACTTTCTTGCCGCAAAGTACATTCCAAATGGGCAGTAGTCTTACCTATTACCTCCGCCTCATCCGACCATAACACTACTCCTACACACCACTACCCCAACCCAGAACCATATGCAACCAACCCCCTAGCACTGCATCCCACCCCAATGCCTTGACCGCGAATCCACCCTCTTCTAGCGCCGCCTTTACTCCTCCAAAAGTCAACTCCTTTCTCATCATCGCGGCATTTGCGACCATGAAACCCACAGAAACAGTAATACTCTTTACCACCTCCATATCCCTCAAGCTGACCAGTCCAGAGTGTGGAAGAAGTAAGATCAAGCGCTCAACAAGAACGAGAGTAGTGAAAATCGAATGGCTTCGTAGAGTGGGCAGGGTAAGAAGGGAGGCATTAAGCAGGATGTTGGGTAATTGAAGGGACGCGATGGGTTTTCGGCGTGCGGCTTTTGCTTGCGCTTCAGTCAGTTCGTTAGATGGGGTTGGGAACTGAATATCCGGCGATGAGAGGTGGAGTTTGATTATGAATAAAGCAGCCGTGAAAGTTATCGGGAGTACCTGGCTGAGAAGGATATAAGCGCGCATTGTTGACTCATCGAAGCCGTATTGACGCGCTACATAGAATCAGTTCGCAACTTCGTTTCGATTTGATAGGGGGGTAACCTTTCTGTGCCATCCAAATATTCCAAAACCACGTAACTATAATTGCAGCTTGCGTCCAAATTGCATTCGGCGCATCCTTCACTAAGTCTTGGGCGAAGTTTTGGAAAAGCGTTGAGTTTAACATCCACCTTTTCAGGCTTTCCACAGACACCTTGGATTGACTAAGGCTCGTCGCGCCGCTCCAGTTCAGGTAGTGCGAGATGAGGAACATGAGCATATGGTAGGATAATGTCGCAAAGCTGATCGACGCCAAAAATGCGTAGATCTTGACATGTCGCACTCGTGCAAATCTCGCAGCTTGAAGTTTCTCATCTTGTGGCGACGAACTCGAATTGAATATATCGGTGTACTGTTTGTAGAGCGAGTATACGATTGTGCATGTAGCCGAAAGTGCAGCGACAATGTACGACAGGAAAATCGCAGAGCCAATGTAGTTGTTTGGTGGAGTGGCGTAATTCACCAACGTGTCATATCCGAGGAGATCCATAATGACGTCGAACGAAGCAAGTTGCTGTTCCTAGCTATGAGGACATCAGAATTGATACTACAGAAAAGAAGGAAATAGAGAAAGAAAAGTTAAGACCAAAATATCGAAGTGTTTGAGTGCGCGATGCGTGACGTCATGAGACATTTGGTGTATGAGAACTCGGACATCGACACACTTCGGTTGCGACATTTACCCTCAGCATCAACGTTGTTAGAAGAAGCTTTCAAAGGGCCCCAATAATGCGCTCAGAATATAACCGTCTTTCATACTTCGCCATGATTACTGACTGGGATTTACACTACTTCTAGTCGATGCACTTGTGGCACTCGCCATCGTAGTCTTCTGTCATAACGGCGAGCAAATCGCTGGATGTATTCCAATCAGGAAATCTGTGTAGCTGGCGATCTCCACAGGTGGCCTGTCCCTAAGATCGAAAAGAAGTGAGATGCTGTGCCGCATTACCGTAGCGCTTTACTCAGCTAGGCAATAAAGTTGTACGCGAGTTGTATGCATGCCCCTCAGTACATCTCTATCAGCCAATGATTGAACTTACGTTCATGCCGACAAGACTAAGGCCAGCCATGAACCGGTCGCCAATACACACCGGAAAATTGTATTTATTTACAGCCTACACGACGCTCTTGCGGCGGATTTTAAATCGAGAGTTTCTTATTCACGGGATCCTCTGTCATCCTTTCATCATGTCATCGACGCTACTACTATTCCTAACCCTCATCACCGCCTTCTTATCATACACCCTAATCTACAGAGTCTTCTTTCATCCCCTCTCAAAACTTCCAGGCCCACCACTTGCCCGCGTAACAAAACTATGGCTCGTCTGGCACGTGCGCAAACGCCAAAACGACAAATTCTTCCCAGCGCTGCACAAAAAGTACGGTCCGATTGTGAGAATAGCTCCAGATCAAGTGCTGGCATGCACTGAGGAAGCTGTCCGGCTGGGATACTCTGCTAGCACGAACTTCACCAAAGGAGACTGGTACCAAGTCACTGCTGCGCCGGATAAGATATGGAGGGGAGAAGACAATTTCGATTTATTCACTGAAATGAACATGGAGAGATATAGGAAGCAGAGGCGCGCGATTGGACCTGCGCTTTCGATTGCAGGGCTGGAGAAACATGAGGCGCTGCTGGATGGGTATATCGAGCAGTACATCGCTCGGCTCAAAAGCCTGAATGGAAAACAAGTCGACTTAGCTGAATGGGCGCATATTTACGCTTTAGATGCTATCTCGCACTTCACTCTCTCCAAGACTGCCGACTACACGGCTCAAGGGAATGAGGGCGGAAACGAAGCTGCTGGCTACGCTGTCTGGAGCTGTTTCATGACCGTAGGCATGTTCCCAGGATTCGTCAAATTGATGCATAGTATCCCCAAGGTCGGGCCTCTACTCATTCTCCCTGCATGTCTAGCCTTGGGCCTGCCACTCCCAAAGATGTGGCCACTTATCGGATTCTGCGTGCCAAAAATCATGGAACGATTGAAGACGTTGGACAGCACAGCGAATGTACAGCTAATGGCTGATCGACCAGGCATCGTAGTCAGCCATGGCAAAGACGTCAAAGCGACAACCAAAACCAACGACGAAGCTGTTGTTAATAACAGCGAGGAAAAAGACTTACTAGCCACCCTAATGAAACTGCACCACGACAAAGAAGCCCGCTTCCCTCCATCCTGGGTCCTAGGCATCGCATTGGTAACCTTCGCCGGAGGCCACGAAGCAATGATGTTCATGCTCGCAGCCTGCATCTATCACACCTACACGCACCCCTCCACCCTCCACCGTCTCCGCACCGAAATGCAAAACAACAACGTAACGAAAGACTCGGGCTACACAGAAATAGTAACCAAAGTTCCCCTCATCTTAGCCGTCATGAAAGAAAGCATGAGGCTCTGGCCCTCAGTAGGATTCATTCTCCCCCGCTGTGTCCCTGCTTCCGGCGCAACCATTTCCAACACGTACTTGCCGCCCGGAACTACTATGTCCATTAGTCTCTGGGCAACGCATTACGACTCCAAGCTGTTCCCGCACCCGGAAACGTTTGATCCGGATAGATGGCTTGCGGACGGTACAGAGGCGAAGAAGAAGGAGATTGGGCGCTTGGATGGGCTGTGGATGGGTTTCGGTGGCCAGTCACGGAGTTGTCCTGGGCAGCATCTTGCGCGTTTCTTCGTCATTAAACTTTTTGCTCGGCTGGTGCTTCAGTTTGATATCGAGGTTGGCGGGACGCCTGAATTTGGAAGGGGGGTTCCTGAGGGAATGGAGGGTGTAGATGCGAGGTTTCTGGAAAGGGAGGTGTAGTGTTCGCGGGTTTGGGGGGTAAGATATTTTATCTTGTGTAGTACGAAGGAAACTCGTTATTTTTGAGTCTCTGCACAGGAATATTAGGTTGGGTTCGAGCTACAGCAATAACACAACACAAGAATATTGTAGCTTTGCTACGTTTTCCACATCCAAAGTGCGATACCGTGTTTTAGTTGGCGACTGAATAATATGAGCCTTGCATGCACTGTGTCGAGGAAATCCGAACAGCTTTCAAGTGTGACAACTGATCAAAATACACGAAGATAATCACTGTGTTGATGAGCTTTTCCAGGGCTGAATCTCGTATCGAAGGCAGGAGGAAATCAGTTCTAGTTCCTGAACTAGATAGGGGAACCGGACAAGAGCGCAGTGAAAGTGAATAAAATATGCCATTGAACCGGATTCTTGCATAACCTTGCAGTATCTCGCATTCCGTAACCACGGCTTTTAGTATAGTACAGGTCGAAGAATGTCAAACCCCGGAACCTCTCTGTTTTGCTTGTTTTGCTCGTTTTGCCCGTTTTCCTTTCCTCGAAACACGGAATCAATGGTCAAATACGATGTTCGCCTCCAACTCCGGACAAATCTAGAGCGACTGGGCGGTGTATTCTCGCTCGCATTGGCATTGGCCTCGCTGCATATGACTAGGAAACACATCAACAACATGCTTCGTATGTTACGTGTTCACTTGTCCCCAAGCAATGGCTGCGTCTCGCTACTCGCCCCAGCATTGCCCTTCTTCTTCTTACCTCGCTTCTTTCTCTTCTTTTTGCTCGCGCCTTTGCCGCCAGCGTTCGCTGACTCAGCTTCTGAGTGCCTTTGATCTTCAGCACCGTCAGCTTGTACGGTAAGGACTTTGTCTTCGGAGTCACTAGAACTTGTGGTCTCCAAGACAATTTTCTTGATCCCATCCACATCCACAATGTTCTCGGAGATACTTCCACTCCGCGCTGTGTGCCGTTTCTTGGGTGGGCTGCGTGAGCGCGATCGAATAGAGTGTAGTGAGCCAATAGTGCTGACGGAACGCGACCGTTCTTTTTTGCCTTCATCCTTGTTCGTGTTATCAACAACCACATGCGTATCTTCGTTGCTCTCGTGCGGCTTGGCTTTTGGGGAAGTAGGCTCGTCTTCTACTGCTCTCAGCCCAGAACGTCCGGACTTCCATGACATACGATCGCCATTAGGAGTCATGGTTCCATATCCCACAGCAACGCTATGGACACCATCGCTGGCCTCACGACCCGCAGATGCCAGTAAGCCTTCTCCAATTCCTCCTTCCGGAGCATGAGACTCCTGAGCCAATACACTCTCGGACGCAGGCCGAGCGTCCTCTGGTATCGTGGTCGGAATATCGGGGACTGTACTAGTCTGGCCGGGTTTGATCTTGACAGTGTTGATACGGGTTGACTTCGGTCTGTTGGCAGCGTTGGACGGGCCTAGATGTTTCAGGTGTTGCATGACGTCAGGGTCATCGCTCCGCAAAGGCTCCATCGTTCCTTTGCTACCACTACTGCGACGCCGCAGAGTGATAGACGGCTTAAGCAGACCGTCAGGCATCTCCGGCATTGACGTCTTTCGCAGCGTAGCTGCCCCATTCTGCTGTGCTTCCGATTCACCTGCTGTTGCTTGTTGTTCAGATGGCTTTCGCGAAAGCTCAGCGACAAGCTGGGCCCTAGGAACGCGGGCGCGGGGGGCCGGAGCCATGCGTCGAATGGCTTTGTGAACATCAATGAAGACGTCAGACTCGTCAATGATTTCCCTATTAGAGTCAGTGCCAATCCTGAAGCTTCATAGAAGTCACTTACTCTCCAATGAGTTCTTCGATAACATCTTCCAGAGTCACTACACCCACGGCGCCGCGAGCCTCGGCTGGGTACTCAGAAACGAGCACCATGTGAGACTTGCCCTCCTGAAAGAAGTTGAGAATGTCTAAGCAGCTCGTTTCGGGACGTGTTTCTGGGAGGGTAGCTAGGGCGAAGTCACGCACGCGCAAGGCGTCTTCGGGATCATACGTGATGAGCATCTTGACAAGTAGCATGCCAACGAAGTTGTGATCGTTTTCCGGAGTATGAATGGGTATGCGTGAGTAACCAGCAGAAAGAATATTATCCATCATCTTTTCGTCCAGGACTGTATCGGACGACATGGTAAAGACATCTTTCATAGGCGTCATGATGTTGCCCACGGCCTTTGCCTTGAGATCCAAAACGGCGGTAATGATGGTGACTTCATCCTCGTTGAGACGCTCATGTTCCAGACCCAATGACTGGTGCAGGCTGACCAGCGTCTTCAACCCGCCCTTCTTGTAAACGGTTCCATGGTCTTCGCCGAGGAGGTAATCGAGGAGCTTCGCGGTCGGCCAGGCGGCAATTCCCATGATGTACATGAGAGCGAGCACAATAGGCGACATGAAGGCGCCGATTGGCAATCCGTACCTAACGCATATCGACTGGGGCACGACTTCGCCAAAGATGACTGGAGCAGGTGAGCAGAAGGCCATGCAATTCGCAGCGGGGGTACGCACCAATGAGTACAGTAGAACTGACAACGGCAGGCCAGCCTCCACCCAGAGACCTGTCTAGCACTATAGGCAGTGTCTCGTTTGTGATGACATTGCTCAAGAGCAGTGTCACCAGAACCCAATGTTTGCCGCGGTTCAGCAGGCGCAACACCCTCTTCGCATTCTTGCGCTCGGAAGGCTCGCCAGAGGAAGCGAGGACCTGTAGGTATATTTCGTCCTGGCCCATTAAACTCGAGGGCAATTGTTAGCGTATTGTTACACAATGGCGGGACTGTCAAGTGCTTACGCGATGGTCAGACCGGCGAAGACACCACCAGCCAAGACGAGTGCAATTGCAACGCCCAAATACAACCACAGACTGGCGTCATTGGGCGACTTGGGTAGGTCCTCGTCGGTGAGCGCATGGACAATGCCGCCGAATGGCATGGGGAGCGCCTTCACGAGCGGTGCAAAGGCGTGGAAGAGGCCAATGAGGAGCATGTTGACGCGAGCAGACACGCCATGGCCCGGGCGCAAGCGAGCAGAGCTCATGGCGATAGCCATAGCTGGATAGATTCGAGCACCGAGGTGCAGGAGATGAAGATGGTCTCCGTATGGATGGGCAACGGGGTGATGTTGGAGGTGGGTGTGGTGCGACGCAAATAATGATGCTGCAGCAGCGGTTGATGCGTCTGTGCGTCGACCAGGGCTCAAGACGCAAGCGCGAGGAGCAATTGCGCTGCCAGAGTCTCACAAAGCAGCCAAGCGCACCATCCCAGAGCCGTTTGATCCGTCGCACTTGATTCTGGTAACTCGTCTTGAAGTCACTCGCAAGTCCATGAGCAGATCTACAGCTTCGGCCGCCAAGCGCTCCGGCTGCTGAGAAAAGCTTGCCTTAGTCCCCGCGCTTTCCGTGGGAACCATTGCGCGACGAACGACATTAGCCTCGATCGTCATCGTGCAGCACTGCTCCTGACGAGCGCAGTCACGTGCCTCGGCCTTTCCCCTGCTGGCTTCTCGCTTAACTCCGCGACGTCGAAAGCTGGGGTCTGGAGAGCCGCTGGTAACCGCCACTGACAACCGCACAACCGTCGGCACACGTTGCTTGCACGCTCAGCATGCAACTTTGTTGGTTTTTCCCTCCTCATAGACGCTGGACAGGTTTGCTACTCTTCCTCTCATAGCGATGGCATCGAAAGCACCCTCGATACGCGCATTGTCGCGGTATCTGCTCCGCCCTCAAGCCCCACTCCATCCACGCTGTCAACAGCGAGCCCAGCGTAAACATTACTCTGCTGCAGCGCCCGGTGCACGCCTCAATGGCACCGTCGAATACGATACTATACCAATACTCCACCATACTGCAAAGTCCACATTGTCGAACCCCGAACTGCCTGCAGACATTCGACAAGGACAGACTAAGCGCATAAACCTCTACACCGCAGTCAACGAGGCACTTCGATATGCATTGCAGACAGATGAAAGAGTACTGGTTTTTGGAGAGGACATACAATTTGGTGGCGTCTTTCGATGTACCATGAACTTGGCGGCAGACTTCGGGACCGAACGCGTCTTCAACACCCCTTTGAGCGAACAAGGGCTCGTAGGCTTCGCAGTTGGAGCCGCTGCCGAGGGCATGAAGCCAGTTGCAGAAGTTCAATTCGCAGATTACGTCTTTCCAGCATTTGACCAAATTCACAATGAGGTAGCCAAGTATAGGTACAGATCAGGTAGCACCGGTGTGCACTGTGGAGGACTCGTGATACGCATGCCCACGGGTAGCGTAGGACATGGTGCTCTGTATGACTTGCCCAACTCTAGCACCTCAACGTACTAACGCGATAATCTAGCTACCACACACAATCGCCAGAAGCCCTCTTCACCCACACACCCGGCCTTCGCGTCGTAATACCCCGTTCACCAGTCCAAGCCAAAGGCCTCCTACTATCCGCAATCCGCAGCCAGGACCCTGTCATCTTCATGGAACCCAAGATCCTCTACCGCGCCGCCGTCGAACAAGTCCCCGTAGACGCCTATTACCTCCCCCTCGACAAAGCCGAGGTCCTTAAAACCGGCAAGGACGTCACTATCGTATCCTACGGCACACCACTATACACATGCTCAGCAGCCATAGCAGCCGCAGAGAAAGATTTCGGATGCAGTGTTGAGCTGATTGATTTGAGGACGATATACCCCTGGGATAGAGAGACAGTACTGGAGAGCGTAAAGAAAACAGGACGAGCTATTGTTGTGCACGAGAGTATGATGAATGCGGGCGTTGGTGCGGAAGTTGCTGCAACGATACAAGAGCGGGCGTTTCTTCGTTTAGAAGCACCCGTCAAGAGAGTCACGGGGTGGGCTACACATACAGGCTTGATGTTTGAGCAGTTCATCATTCCTGATGTTACGAGTAAGTACTTCTTTGCTCTTGTTCGATGGGACATAAATCTGACTGTAACAGGGGTTTACGATGCTATCAAAAAGACAATAGACTACTAGAGGACGCCGATAATGATGTAAGCGAGTGCTTCTAAGAACGTTGATCACTTTAGGCGGCTGGATACCCAATGTATACAGTATTCGCATTGCCAACCCTGACACCCTATCAAATTTCTGATTGGATCTCTAATCCTCAGCCACAATTCGCGTTGCGCACTCACCCCTGCTATTCCTCTCTTGACGCTGGACTTCCATTGATTGTACACCTCGACTTGCTTCTTGTCGCTTAATGGACGTTTCAGCTGCAGTGCTGGACGCGTGTACCTCACCGGTGCGATTCCTCATCAGCCTTACAACAGATTTATGCTCTCTCCGTAATGCACCGTATCTTTCACACTTGATACATGCAACTGCTATAGCACGCTCTTACGTCATCGCTTTTCGCGCTCGTCATCGTTGTTGCTGTTCGCTATTCTAATTCCAAGTGTTGTTCATGCGATGGCGCCTACCTCAACTGCAAGCAGCACATTGTCAGCCTTGCCCCTCAACACGCAGCCCACACCCCCCTCTGGGTTCGCGGGCGAGGAATTTTCAAATAACTTGTTCTCAGATTGAGCACCTCTTCTCACGCTTTTTGGCGAACAGGTTACGAAGCAATTTCTCGGCATGTCGCTTAGCTGGGCGGACAATATCCTCGTCGCTGTTGGGCCACTTGGGATATTGACGGCTGTGGTTTCAGCGATCAGAGTCGGTAGTGTTAGGTTTTTGAAAGCTTTGATTGGCCGGTAAGTGACTTATCCTAGTAATGCCTAGTCGTGACGGGCGCTGACTCGACAGCCAGCGCACGAGAGCACGAAGCAGCGGCTGAACTAGAGCTGTTGTCATCGACTTCGAATTATGTTTCTGAGCTATGGAATGGCAGGGAAGTCGTTCCACAACCAGGTCGTGCCGTGGTCAGAGATTTTGTAGTCTATGGGCCACGCGAAAACGCAGCAAACGTCGACCATATTCAGATCGGCAATCTAGAAGAAGCTTGCCAGAAAGGATGGCTCAAAGAGGTCGAAGTCAAATCGTCTTTTTTGGGACGCGTTGTGGCAAAGATAGGCGTTAAGTCAACCATGCCTCATAGGTTGGCTCCCGAGAACCTTTCCAAACAGCCTTCCAACATCACACTCAACGTCAGTAACGCGTTTCCAAGCAGCACAGAAGCTTGGCTCTTCGTATGTCTTGGATGGCCCTGCAAGCTGTCGCTCTAGTTGTTCCCGCCCTCATGACCTATCATTGGAAGCAAGGGAAGGGCAATGCTTCTGTTGAGAATTATCCCACATCCCACATTCCTTGTTGGATTGTGCGTAATGTATATTGGCATGATGCTTTGCTCTCACATCATCGAAGCAACGACTATTGAGCAAGTTTTCAAGCCGTGTGAGTCTAGGCAAGCCGAAGTGAAAGCCGTCTTTCGTATTCAGATGCCCTGCACGATGGAGTTCCAAGACTACGAAACGTTTATGATCTTCAACGATACGGATAACAAATGCATTCGTACGTCGAGGTCCGTACCCGAAGAGGATCTTCACCTGCGCGAATACTGGGGCAGCTTTGACACGCGCCAAATCGAGACTGTCTGCGCTGTCTCCCTCACTCTTACTGGGTTCATCTGCCAATTTGTTGGCTTAAGAGTATTGCATAGGTCGACAACAATTATTCAGCTTGGCGTCACGGTGATAATGACTGCTATCTGATCTTATGTGCGAAGAGGCCTGGCCAATGAAGCGGTCGGCTTTGATCTATATCAGTCCAATCCAGACTGTATAGCATTATTGATTGGAACTGAAGTCCTCGATAAAAAACATTGGCAACCTAATACGATTTATTTGAAGCGCTTTACACTGGATCGTGTCGCCTCTTTCGCGCCGTGTAAGGGTGGATATGGCTTCGTTGTAGGTGCAGATGAAACGAAGCAGGGTATCCTACAGGAACAGCGCCGAGCCTGTGACCCAGGACAGTAGGGATGAATGCTGAAAAGATCTAGCATTATCATGGTGACTGACGAAAATGACCTTCACCTTCGTCTTTGGACTTTTTGGGATACTTTCCGCATCGGATTCCCAGTCCCAGACCGTCCTACCTCCATAACGACTCGAGACCCGAGAATATCCCTCCGTCACTTATTTACAGCCAATACAATGGTACAAAAAATGATCTCGACCAGCTGGCAAGACAACTGGCACGCACCATAGCAACAACTATAGACCTTATGAAGCAGCAAGTTGAAAGCGGATCCCTCGCAATTGAGTCGCCAATCGAGCAAACCACCTTCTCCCGGAGGCATCTTACTATTACCCATCGTTTTGATAATCTTCCAATTAAGACCCGCATATCTTTCTCTTCGCGGCAATTTATTGCTCTAAACCTGCTGCAAGGCTCGAGTGGCACTGTGACGGTAGTTGTCGGCTTCATGCAGTATTAGCTCTATAGGTGTACAGCCTTAACAACATGATACATCAGGGTTGCTCGCCGCCGAAAGAGCTCAAGGTGACGCAGAGGCTGTGCAGACCCCCTTCCACGAACACAGCCGCTATCTGCGCTTTCTGCAGAGATATGCCCCAAGTGCGGTCAGCAAAGGACTGAAGGAGTTGGAGGCATGGACGGGGCACCGGCAGCTTCGGCGATCTTTGCTACACTTGACTCGAGATTCGGAAGCGCAAAGGATTTCCAAGCGCCTTGCTGGCCTGTGTTCGGCGTTAGTATACGCGACATGGAAAGTTGCGCACCCCTTCTGGCGAAAGATGTTCAGCCAGAAGACTGCGAAGTGTTTGTTGCAGCCACACTAGATTACGATATTGCAACTGAATGCGCGCTTGAGATTTTCTTGCAACTACTCCGAGGGACAGACAGTTGAGAATTCGGTACGAGCGACCTTGGTTGAGGAGTGTTGCTCAGACATTGGTGGATATGGGCATCGTGAATGACTTGAGAGATGCTCTTGCTATCGTCATTCCGCCTTTTGCGCGCAGAGGGCTGCTTAAAAAGGATGAATAGGGGGTGCCAGTTGCGTAGCCGCAGGACTTCACGACATTGAAACCGTCTGTCGACACCGTCCGTCGAAAACACTACTCATGCGTACAGTATTCACAACGCATTTCAATCTCGCAATAGGTTAGGGCACTAGTGAAGACGTAATGAAGATGTAGTGAAGATGTAGTGCATGATGAGAGATTCGTTGATATTCACAACAGCCCGTCTTCCGGCGGACCTAAAGTCCTACCCAATATACAAATGTCACTCTCTATGACTGGGTTTTACAAGCTTCATCTATGAAGCTCGCTGCACTCGGGCTGCTCACCAGAAACCAAGGCCCTCCTTCCTCCTCAGCGCAACATGCATGAAGATATAAACAATGCAACCGAAGCCCAACATCCCCGAAATAACACCAAAACCCATAAGATACTTGGGCTTATCATCCTCAGGAAACAAATACGCGCCATAAATCTGCGCCAAATTGCCTAGAGCATTAACCAACGCAAGCGCAATAGCCCTTACTTCAGGCTGCATCGACCCAAACGTCGCACTAGCATACGACAGCGCAACAGCATTTGAAGCCCACAGTCCAGCAGCCATGAGAACGAGCAGCGCATACCGCGCAGTGAAATTGTAAATAGTGCACACGAGGATTGACGTGATAAGCGAGAAGCCGAGCCACGAGGCGATGACCATACCGCGGTGGTTGGAGATGGAATCTGCGAAGTAGGTGGTCACGGCTGTGCAGACGAAGGCGACGGCGTAGATGGGGACAGTCATGTATTGAGCTTGCACGGTGGATGTGTAGCCTAGGCCGTTGACGAGTGTGGGGTAGAAGTAGGAGAGGGTTGAGGAGCCGACGATGACCTGAAGGTTGTCAGCCAGTCTATTAATTTAAGATTCATGGTATGGTGGACATGAACGGGAGAACATACCATGTAACCCAAGATAAAGCCGATGGTGCGCCAGTCGAAAATTGCAAGGCGGAAAGACTTTGCTTTGCCAATCCTCTCCTCACCCGTAACGTGGGTCTGTACACCGCCGTCTCGCAGGCGCGCAATAGCAATTGCCCTTTCGCGCTCCGTCAAGCGGGAACTGTTGGCCGGGAAATCTAGCAAGATGAAGGCAGAGGCAACAGCCCAAACGATCGTTGCCAATCCTTCCACCAGGAACAACCATCTCCATCCACGAAGGCCTGCAGTTCCATCCATACCGCCTGTGATTGCTCCAGCGAGAAGACCGCCGAACGCACCAGATAAAATGGCAGCGGACATGTAGACGCCGAAGCGCTTGGACTGCTCGTCTCGCTTGTACCACGATGAAATGATAAGTAGAATGCCCGGTGCGAAACCGGATTCGAATACACCGACCAAGATGCGGAGAGCGACGAGGTGTTTGAAGTCGTGGATGGCAGCCATGCAGCAGGTGAGGCCTCCCCAGATTGTCATGATGACTGGTAGATAGATGGATGGTTTCATGCGCACGAGCAGCATGTTCGAGGGCGGCTCGAATGCAACATATGTCACGAAGAAGACGACCAAGGCGATAGAGTATTGATTTGACGTGAGCTTGAGATCAGTAGCCATTCCCGCAATCTTCGCGTTCCCGATCTATTTTTTCGTTAGCAACTGAACCCAGATGGGTTATGATGAGTGCGTACATTGGTGCGGTCCATGTAGGACAGCAAGTACATGAGCCAGATCGTCGGCAGCAGGAACAAATCTATCTTCCTAACGAGTTTCTTCTCTTCTTCCGCTGTCCAGGTGAGCTCCCCCGTGACTTCGATCTGCTTCGTGGCGTCCATGTCTTTCATATCTGCGGCCTCCAGGGAGTGTGGTGTCGACGACATGGTCCTCTAGATACAGTAGGTCCGATAAGCGTAGATAGATTAAAAGGAAGCAAGCGACCACCAGCTCAATGCTATGAGGTCGAAGAAAGTGTGCTGCGAGTAGTCTTCGAAAAGGTCCCGAGCAGATGGGTCGAGATAGTTACACGATGACGAGACAGCATTGCAGCTTTATAGATGAAAGGGAATATGGCTGTTTGTCAAGTTTTGGTGGTTTGTGTCGTCCACACGAGCGCGAGCCGCCCCAGATTCTCCTGTCGTCTGCCCCGGGCCCCGTACTGTCAGCCGACGTCCGGAAGAAGTCCCAGAATTGCGGGTTAGCGCCGCGGATTGATTGGTGGTGAGGGCGGCGGGGACTTTTGCCAGCTGCGCTAGGGGCTTGGCGGAGAACGAGCCTACAACTCGACTGATGCGAGTGCCTCGAGGCGAGGGCGTGCCAATTGGCGAGGGGTAGTGAGGGATCAGATGGGCTCATGGAAGTCGCTTCGGTGTACATACTCGCAACGAGCTCGTTTGGGTAGTTCTCCATGATATCCCCACATGGCCGATTTGGCTCGCATCGTTGCTCCACTCGCGGAAAGAAATTGGTGAGAGTCTGTGGGGTCCTTATTGGCACAGCGTTTTGTAGGGAAGAAGCGTGCTGGTACTTAAGCGTCCAAGGTCCAGGTAGGTGATTTTTATCTATTCATCATTCAGCCTTTGTCTTTCTCGCCAGACTGTCCATTTTTCGTCAAACCTCAACCCTTTCGAACCTACAGAATGTCTCCCTCCGCGATCTTGCCTCAGGCAGACCAGACTGCGCCTGTCAATGGCAACGGTACACAGGTCCAACAGTCCGTACCAAATCCAGTGTACCTCACAACGGAACCTAAAGAGGACTTCGATTGGAAAATAAGCTTGAAGGGCAAGGTCATTGCTATTACTGGCGCAAACCGAGGAATTGGTCTCGGACTTGCGACCGTTTGCCTCGCGAACGATGCCGCTGAGATCTATTCTCTCGACCTTTTCGAGCCCGGCGAGGAGTTCCAAGCACTCCAGAAGGCCAACCTCAAGCGTGTACACTACATCCACTGCGATGTCACATCGGAAGAGAGCGTCACGAAGGCCATTGACCAGGTTGTCGCGCAGTCGGGTCGCATCGACGGCATGATCGCCAACGCAGGGATGACTAAGCATCAGCCGGCGCTGAACTTTGATCGCCCTCAACTCGAGCAGCTGTTCAACCTCAACGTTTTCGGCGCGTACTTCTGCGCGACCGCCGCTGCGAAGAAGTTCATCGAGCTCGGTATCAAGGGCTCCATCGTCTTCACTGCGTCGATGACCTCGTACCGCCCCAACCGAGCCGCACCTTCAGCGCCATATGGTGGCACCAAGGGTGCTGTTCGCAACATGGCGCACACGCTCGCTATGGAATGGGCCAAGCACGGTATCCGAGTGAATTCTATCTCTCCCGGTTTCGTACGAACACAGATGACATATTATGTTGAAAAGGCAGCGGACTGGAACCTCAAAATGCAGTACTATGGCGGTATGCCCAGGTTGGCGGATCCCAGGGAATTGGGTGGCGCATACGTGTACCTGTTGTCAGATGGTGCTAGCTACACTACCGGTATTGATATCCCAGTTGCTGGTATTGTCGGTGCCTGGTAAATCGTTCTGTGCTGGGTAGTTGCATTCTGCTGCATTGGGCGGAGTTTTGGTGCTGCTAGTTGAGATTTGGTTTTCATAGAATGAATACAACGGCTTCAACGAACAGTCTGCTCGATCAATTTGAGCCTCTGTAAAGATTTCCAAACATGCATAGAAGTTCTACAGTATCTACATGAAAACTACCGTTCAAGGCCCCCAATGTTCGGGAGGGTTGATCGCGGGGAATGGTCTTCAGCCCGACATGGCCTAGGCTCTCCTCATGTGCGACAACGCCTGCAATGGAACTCTGGACGCGTCCACCTAGCCTCGCCTTGTCCCTCTCATCTAGCATTAAAAGTGCAAGCACTAGTTGGCGTAATCACGTGTCTCTTCTCCGCCTGTGCGCTGCGTAACAGCTGAGAGCGACCGAACTGCCGGGGTAGAAAACTGTGGAGTTCGCCTGTTCTCCTCATCGCGCATCTCAGCACACCCATCGCCCTCGAAGCGAAAGCACACCCTCGACGCGAAGCCATTGCAGCATGTGCAGCGCTGCCTGTCATGCCGGCGCCATCAGTAGGTGTTCCTAAACCTCGGAAACCGCGTCCTTCACGTGCGAGAGGCTTGCGGACGACAACAGGCTGGTAAGCATCTCATCCCCATGAAACACATCACACGCATGATCTACCCCACCTACAGCTGCAACGTGCCTAAGCTGATATCGTGCTACTAGTCTGACTTGCCGGAAACGACGTGTCAAATGCGATGAGCTGAGGCCTCGATGTGCAACATGCTCAAAATCTGATAGAGAATGCTTGTATGCACCAGCTACCGACTCTCCAGCAGACCCAAGAACCACTGCGTCGGGTTCTGCACGAACATCCACGCCGCCACCACAGGGCGATACCTCAGCTATTTCGCCGTCTCCAGCTATTGCTAAGAAGTCGGTCACTGCGGATAGTGATTCCCAGCTTTTTATCAACTCGCCTGAGCTACTGTTCGATTCACCTCTGACCAATGTTGCCTCAGTACCTTCTCCAAACTCCGCACCGTTAGAGTGGTATGATTTACTCGCCGAGGATGCGATCAACAACATTGACAAGTACAACCTCAATCTCGACATTGATCGCACATGTCTATCGCGAAGACAGAGTCCCGCACCAGAGGCCGAGCACATAGACCCTCTCCTGCAATCGCCTGGCCAAGATCATGAAGCTGCACCCCCTTTGCAAGAACAATGGAATTGCCCTGAGAACATACATCTCACCGATGATGAGCTCGTCTTATTTCATCACTATGTCAGCGTGATCGGACCAATATTAGATCTGTACGACTCTTCAAGACAACTAACAACGACCCTTCCGCGGTTGGCAGTCCGTAACGTCGGCGTGTTGAAGTCATTACTCGCAGTAGCAGCACGACACATGGCGCTTATCAGTGAGCCGCAACTACATCGACTTAATCTTAGTGAACGGCTCGGATCAAATGTCAGCGACTCGAATAGTTTCCCGAACTCGCTCCTCCAGGTGGCGACGCAGTACTATTACGAGACGCTTCATTATCTTTCTCAAAATCTGCTCTACCCTTCTTACTCCAAATCGCAAGAAATCATTGCAACAGCCCTCCTGATTAGCACATATGAGATGTTCGACGCATCTGGACAGTATAGTAATGGGGCGTGGGAGAGACACCTTCGAGGCATCTTCTGGATACAAAGGTCCCAGAATAACAACGGGGAGAGCAGTGATCCACTCCGCAGGGCAGCTTGGTGGTGTTGGATACGTCAGGATACCTGGGTAGCCTTTCGTGAAGGACGACGAGTGCTGACAATCTGGAGACCTACCAAACGATTGATGGACCTCAGTGCCGATGAGCTGTGCTTGAGGATCCTATACATCTGCGGCAGATGCGTCGACTTTGCCGCTAATGAGAGAAAATACGACATCATCACGCGCATTGATCAAGGTGGGAAGTTGTTACAAGCACTCGATGACTGGCACCATGCACTTCCATCCTCATTTCAGCCTATTTACAAGGTACCATTGCCAGAGCCAGGTCATCTATTCGCGCCCATCTGGATTCATCCCCCATCTTACGCTGCCGCCGTCCAAACATTCCATTTCGCTCGTATCATCGTTCTCATCAATCAACCATCAATGGGAGGCATGGATGATTTTCGAGTTCGACAGCGCTTTTTGGACGAAAGTGTTGAGACTGTATGCGGCATCGCTATGATGCATCAGGGTAAAGACCTCTCAAGTGCATTCGCGGACTTCCAAGCGCTTTACGCGGGTAAGCTTACAACCTTCGTATGCTTTGCGACCAGATCACTCACCAAATTCCAGCTGGCCTCTGTGTCCAAAGTCCTGTCAAGCAAACAGCTATTTTGCACCTTCTTGAAAAGACCTTGGACATAACTAAGTTCCCTCCAAAGTCTCTGTTGCACGATCTTGCCAATTACTGGAGAGCTGAAACGTAAAATAAAGCCTCTTTTTGACTTGACATTTCAAATTTGCATGCCTTAAGGTGCTTGCTACACGCTCCTTCGCCGATTCTTCGGGGCTAGGATGCCACCGAGAGTACGTGTCAGTCAACTAGCTTTCGTGCATTCGTTCCTGCAGCTGGGAACTCAGCAACCCTGTCAGAAGCAGCTGCAGCCGTATTCGCGTGGTTTGTTTTTCAACTAGCACGGTGCGAGTACGTGCCAAGGGGGGAAGCCGCGTTGCGAGCCCAGAATGAAATGCAGTAACGAGGCACACGAGAACATGAATCAGGAGTTTCATCCCCACAGGTCGAGCGTAGGAAAATTCAACTCAGGTAGCGGAAGTGGGCCTTCAGACGGGGTAAAAGCGGGGCGCATTCGATGTCTACAACGAGAGCAAGATGCCATCGCTCGCTTAGGGCTTCGTGCCTCGTTACGGGGTACATCTGCCCACTAGTTCACTCATACCATCAGTTGTAGCCGCGGAATTGCGGAGTCCAGCAAAAAAAACTCGAAATATATAATACCCCATAATTCAAGTCCCTCGATACGCGGTCCAATCAAATCACGTCGTAGCCGCAGCTCCCCCACTTCTGGCAAAGCTCAAGCGACAGCAGCTCACGCAGCCACGCAGCTTATAGTTCCGAAACGATTCCGAATGACAAGATTCGCATCCATCTTTGTCGCTCTCTCACCCATTCTTGCACTCCTACCGCTTGCAACTGTTGTTATACGATTGACAAACTGACCTTCGCGCAAATCCATAATGACAGCTACTAAAGAGAACCGAACTCTACAGATTCTCAATGCTGCAGCTGCGGGCAAATATGGCGTACTGGCTGCTATCGCGTATGCCCGTCTTATATCCTATAAAATCTATACACTAACAGCTCATAGCTACAATGTTGAGCAACTCACGGCACTCGTTCGCGCAGCAGAAGCGAAGCGCTCACCTTTGATCATCCAGCTTTTCCCATCAACACTCAAGCAGCTTCCACTCCTTGCACATGCAGCTGCTGTCGCAGTAAAGACTGCCGCAGTACCACTTTCATTACACATCGACCATGCACAGAGCGTGGAGCATATCCGAGAAATCATCGCAACTTTACCAGTCGATTCAGTCATGGTAGACATGTCGCACTACGACGAAAAGGAGAACCTGGAAAAGACCAGGGTCTTAACGAAAGAGTGCCATGATCGAGGTATCGCAGTAGAAGCCGAAAGCGGGAGGATAGAAGGTGGCGAGGACGGTATCGCAGACACGGGCGATCTAGAAGGCAAGACAGTCCAGTCTACGAGAAGCAACGTAATATTCTAGCGCTAATACATCGCAGCACTCTTCACGTCCCCCAAAGACGTCGACAACTTCATCGCTGCCGGAATCGATATTCTCGCCCCTTCAATTGGAAATGTACACGGCGACTACGGCCCAACTGGTCCCAAAGAAGGCCAACTACACTACGACCGCCTCGAATCAATAGACAAGCAGATCAACAAGCGCGTTTTGATCGCTCTACACGGGACAAACGACTTCCCAGCCGAAGTCATGCAGCGATGTATACGTTCTGGGGCAATCAAACTGAACGTCAATAAGCTGCTACTAGAGGTTGGTAACGAAGTTTTGAGGAAGAATGCGGCGAGTATGCCGTTGGTTAAATTGATTGATGAGCAGATGAGAGTTATTCAAGCTGAGACGGAGAGGTGGATGGATATTTGTGGGAGCAGTGGGAAGGCCTGAAATGTGACAGCGAGGAGCACCGCGGGTCGAATCAAGATAATACACGTTGAAAGCACGTCTTCACATTTCATGCTGCCTTGAGCGCTACGAATGGGGTTGAATTTATCCTGTGAAGACAACATCAACTACCCTCACAAGTCCTACTATATCTAATATCCTTCACTGCGTCACGAAAAGATTTCTCTCTGAAAAATAAAATCATGATAAGATCAAGCTCAGATATCCTTGCCCTACACATAAGTCACACATAGTACTCGAAATCAGCAAAAAAGAGAATCGGGGGCGAAGGAAGGTCTTGCCCGGAATCGAACCGGGGTTGCCGGAAGACTCTGAAGTGTGGTGATCAGAATCCGGAGTGATAACCGCTACACTACAAAACCGATTATGGGCATTTTAAAAACTAAGATAATTATATACATTAGCAATACATAGCAAAAATCCGTGATGAGTTGCGAGGGTTGTGGAATGACACCGAGCCATAGGTGAAGGTTTTTGTGTTGGGTGGGGGTTGTTAAGCGAGATTTGTGGGACCGGGCGTGGGCTTTGGGCTGTTGAATCGGGTGGCTGGTGATGGATGAGTCAGCGGGGAAGGGCAAATATGGAGTAAGACTACAACACGAACATGTTGAAGTGGTTATAAACGTGTATGGATGCAACATTGAGCCGCAAAAGCGCTACTAAGCATGAGCTTGACGAGTAACGAAAACACCGTCTCTGTGCTGCCAAAGGAGCAGTAACCACTCGAAGCCTACTCACCCCCGAAACTTCACATCGCTAGCAACGCAATCCTTCAAGATATCACATAACATATTCACATTAAATACTCTCGTCATTAGACTAGTCTTCCCACCAATCTCCCCTCCTCATATCCCTCGCTTCTCCTCTCCCTCCATTATTCCTCGCCCCATCTTTGCTCGGAATCACAACATCCATCTCCCAACTCATCCTCTCGTCCACCCTACTATACCGCCGCTGCGCCCACTCCATTTGCTTTTCAACGTTCATGGTTGCTTCTTCTGCGAGCGCGCGGTCTTCGAAGAGGAAGGCGAGTTCTTCTAGGGTGCGGCCGTAGGTTTCTGGGAACATAAAATACTGAGTAGGTGTTAGAAAGTGAGGTCTTTGAAGGCAGAGGGAGCTGGATGATGGGGGATTTGGAGACTTGAAGGAAAGGGGAAGGGGAGGGGAAGAACAGTAGGGTTGGGACGTACGATGAAAACGATTTCAAAAGCTAGCCAGCAGCAATATGTGATGAGCCATTTCCACTGGATATTATGCAGACCAATTGGATTGACGAAAGTTGTGAAGAAGCCTGCTGAGCGGCCGAAGAACTGGAATATGGTGATTCCTTTCGCGCGGTGGGCGAAGGGGAAGAGTTCGACGAGGAACGCTGTTATCAAATTAGCAAGCCAATCAGCGCTCTCTCGATCTCCTTGTCTTCTCCATCGCTGGATTTGGGTGAGACTTACTGTACGTCAGCGCATTATACCCAATATTATAACACGCCTGGTATATGAAAATGATCGCAATAGTAAGTCGCGCTGGTTCCGCCCTTTTCTCCATGCCATATTGCTGCAACGAAATAGTCCAAGCAATATAACAGCAAAGCAGCGACGTCGCACAAATGAGATACATCTTGCGCCTTGGAAACCTCCTCACGAGCAGCGAGATGCACACGGCGTTGACCAAGTTCCAGCTATTCAGTCCGACGTTAAGTTTGCCCTTGAACTGCGGATCCGAATAACCGATGAGGCCAAGTAGGTCGTTTAAGTAGTAGGACAGGAGAGTGTTGCCGGACCACTGCGTGAAGAGACCGAGGAATGAACCGATGATGACGCGCTTGCGTAGGCCTGGGACGATGATCATTTCGCGCCATGAGCGCTTTGAGTTCTCGAGTTCGATGCGGATGGTGTGCTCGATTTGCGCCATTTCGGCCGCTGCGAAGCGTGAGGATGTGTCGCCTTCGGCGTGGTAGGTGATTAGTGTGTGGTAGGCTTCTTCGCGGCGGTCTTTTGAGATGAGGAAACGGGGAGACTCGGGGATCATGCTATGTCGAAGGTTAGTGATGCGCGATGTTTATATTTTCATCGATACGAAGGGAGTGATTTCGGCGTACAATATAAAGCTGATCTGCACTAAACTCGGCCCAGCCTGCAGCAAGCTCGGAATCCTCCATGCCCAATCATCCTGGATACTTTGCGTCCCAAAGCTGATGCCCGCTGCGATGAGGCTCCCGACGAACCACAGTGCGTTGAACAATGAAGTCATAATTGGACGTTCTTTGGGGTAGGCAAGTTCACCCATTAGCGAAGAGCCGGCGATGATGCAAAAAGGAATGCCAAAGCCGAGCAGCCAGCGGGCGAAGACGTACATTCCAGCTGGTTAAAGTCAGCAAAGGGAACACGGAGGTGCCCTTGGGTAGCTAATACCGTTGATGGAGAGCGCTTGGATGAGGGATCCCACGACCATTATCCAAGAACCTAGAAAGATTGACCATCGTCGACCGAACCTGTCGTTGATGTATGGGACTAGAGGAAGTGCACAAATGGCGCCCAGATTGTAGGCTGCGGATATTATGCCGAGTAGAGCTCCCTTAGGGTGATTGAAGTCTATTTCCATCAGCTTGTTTAATCATCCAGTTAATGGACGTTGACTTACACTCCTGCCATGTTGGCGCAATCTGCACTGTGTTGATCATCTGCGAGTCGAATCCCGAAGTCATCTCAATCCCGATACATGTTGGTAGCAACAACGCATACAGCCTCCTTAGGTTCTTCTTTCGATACCAGGCTACCGTGTCTTGCTCAACGATGCGCGTTAAAACAGGGTCGGCCTGTCGAGCGGCGGCGGCTGCGCCTATGGGCGCCATGCCTCGTTTCTCCTTTAGGTCTGTCAAACCGAAGTCTCCGATATGTCAGTCCCCGTTTGGATCCGTAACTGGGACCTAGATGTCGAAGAGGTGATGTCAGCCAGCAAACGTTCGTTGACCAACGTCCGGGCGGGTGGGGACGCGGTCGGAGCTATATCCCCCAGATTTTGGGGCGCGGTCATGTCAAGAGTAATCTGCGGCATGCCGGTGAGGCGGACAATACGGGTCGACAGCGGAGAGGCGCTGGGGTAGGGAGCGCATTGACATCCGCCCCCGCATGTTGGTGGTAATATACGAACAAGGCGCTCCGTGACGAATCAGGGTGTGGCACTTGACTCGGTGCTATGCGCAGGGGTGAAAAGGGTTCGGATATGTTTGGGGTCTTGATTCCGGCCCGCATACTAGAATTATGGAAAACAGACAGAATGGATACAACAAGAAGCATGAAAGACTCGAGGATTCGAGATGGGGTGAACGTGAGGCACGCAATGGGCGACCGGAACACTCGACCGCTTTCCCGAAGCAGTAACGAGACTCAAATATGCCAAGCAGGGTAAATGACCAACAACAATTGCTGTGCCACACCAAATGAGCGCTGCTGACGCCAATCAAGCTTGTTAGTCTGACGCCACATCCGCTGACGTGAATCGCTACCGCGAGGTTGGGCTCGAGCAAGGGTCAAGCTCTGCGAGTCTGTGACCCACATCCTTCTCGTATAGGCTAGAATGTTATGGGATTGCCTGAAACCAGACTGCAGGTAAGCCATGTCTAGGGCGAAGAATAGTTTGGGGAAGCTGCTCGTTCACACAGTCAACCTGCCCCCACTGGTTCTGTCACACGAACTCAGGGCTCAAGAGTTTGAGACCGAAATTGTTGATGCTGTTGATAGACCCACGCGCAAACCCAGCCTTGAAACGCAGGAGACGGTTATTTGTCGTGTGCCAAAGTCTATTCGTCTGACTCGTGAGCTTCATCCAACCGTAGCGAATAGAAGCCGCTTAGAATACGAAAAGCTTCGCTGAACGACGCTACCTTCTTTTCTAAGCGAAAGCTGGTTGAAGTTTTCCAGCAACCCTCTCCATGATCCTCTCAGGAAGCAAGCTTTCATACACATGACTCACCCACTCACAGCACACATGTCTCGTGTACGCTGGGTCAACGATTTCCTCAACACCGAACTTGTTCGCTGTTCGGACAGGGTTCATAAGTCGCCTGTACTCGTTTTCCAGCTCTGCATACCGCTCATCTCGCTTCTCCTTGCCGTGCTTGCGTTCGATCTCCTTGAGTTCGAAGGAGTGTCCAACTTCAATGCCACCCTCGAGCGGAAGTGATCCCCACAGTCCGGACGGCCAGGCGATGCGCATCCGTGGGTCGCGGCAGTCGAGCATAATACCTCCTGCTACGCCGTACACGCGTCGTACAATGACGCTGAAGATTGGCATTGTGGTGCTATAATATGTTGCCGCGAGTGTGACGCCGTGCCGCATCGTTGCAGTGCGCTCAGCGACCGTGCCAATGGCGTAGCCAGGTACGTCGACAAATTGCACAAGAGGGATGTTGAAAACATCCAAGAACTTAAGCATGCGCGTGATCTTCTGCGATCCTAATGCGTCAAGTGCGCCCGCGTTGACTTCGCAGTTGAGCGACACTATACCGACTGGCTTGCCGGCAAACCTCGCCAGGCCGACTATAGCGGTGGTGCCCCAAAGTGACCCAATCTCGAAGAATGAGCCTTGGTCTACAACTTCGGTGATGATCGCGCGCGGGTTGTACATTCGATTTTTGGCACGTGGGATGATCGATCGAAGGTTTTCCGACACGCGATCTATGGGATCTGAGCATTCGACCGTAGGAGGGAGCTTGGTGCCGCAATCCGGGAGGTAGCTCAGAACTGTTCGCAATTGCTCAAAGCACCCGGCCTCATCTGGGGCTAAATTGTCAATAGTCCCATTTGTGCAGTGCATCGATGGGCCTCCCAGGTCGGTGAATGATAGACCTTCCTCGAATGTAGCGTTTTGCACCACGCTTGGTCCGGCATTGAACAGGGAGCCTATATCAGCGGCCATGACAGAGAAATGGCATGCTACCACCCGCGCCGCACCAAGCCCGATAGCTGGGCCAACCACTGCACCCAGGTTCGGTATGCCCATGTTGAGCTGCTGGACAACTTGTGTGAAGGAAGGTAGCGGAGGCACGTAGGAATAACCGGTGGAGCGGATGGTAGTGACGGAGCCTCCACCAGATGAACCGTCGACCAGCTTGACTATGGGTATTTTGAGTGCTATCGCTAGCTTCTCCATGTATATCTGCAGCCTCTTTAGCGTCTACACCATGCGACGCACTGGTCTCTGCCTACTGTCTTGTCCATCAATGCGCCATCAGCGTGTCCGGCACGAATTGAGAAGTCATCGGCTGTGAAGACGATCTTCCGCCCTCGTAGTCGTCCGAAGCCTGCGGCAAAATCAGCATCCCGCTGGATATCAAACACGATAATACCTACCCTGCACGTTGTTCGACGGTACGTATTCAAGCGGCTCTTCCTTCACAGGTCCTAATTGCTTCCACTTGACTGTTCCACTCACGCTGCCAACCTCCTGGAAGCTTCCTGGGTCTAGCAATTGCTCCACTCGCTCGCGCACCCACAATTTGCCCGCCTGCTTCTGGCGTACATAACCTGGTTGAATTAGACAGGTTTTACACACAACTTCGGCAATCGTCTTACCTCTGTTGTTCGTATCAGGCGTCGCTGCGATGTTGCGGAGCGTCGTAATCTGGCCGAGAATGTCTGAGTAGTCGGCGGGGAGGTCTGAGTCTCCGCCTTTTCTCCGTCGACGCTTGGTTGTGTTCGGGACGATGTGAGAGCTCACTTGGGCAAGTCGGTCTTGCGCGGTGGAAGGTGACTCTGACGCGTCATTAGACGCGGGGGGCTGCTTATCACCGGCCATAGTCGCGACTACGTGGTGCAAGGGAGAAAAAGGGTTGTATCAGGCTCCGTCGATGGAGCGATGAATGCGGCCTCACATCATCATAATTTCGGCATCCATGGGGAATGGCCGTGGTTGAAAGTTGGGGAAGCTGGGGTACCGAGGCACTTTGAGCTTTCCCCGCCAAACCTCGCTAATAGCACAACACCTCGACTACGGTGGTCTATTGTAGAGCGAGGTAGCCTGCGACTTGATGGACGAGCTTGCGATTCTTTACCTTGTAGGCCCTAAAAGCTTGCGAACTTCCTCGCACTTTCCCAAGCCGCCCTGAAGCACAATCCAAAGCTCCTCGTCACCATCCAAGCTCGGTCTTGGCGACTCTCCCACTCGAGTCATCTGGATTTCTCTTCCACTTCTTGAGTTATTAGGCAATTTGGACCTGGGTCTGTTAGTTGGCGACCCTGATAAACTATGGCACGACCACCGCAAAGGCCCATCAAGCGTCTTCTCGTCGCTAATAGGTACGCGATTAACTTGAGCAGGACTTGGAATATGCTAATCAATGTAGAGGTGAGATAGCAACGCGAATTATATCTTCAGCGCGAGAACTTGATATCGAGACACATGCTATCTACGTATCTGGAGACACGTCGCATGCTGCGCGAGCAGCGAAGGCAATCGAACTACCATCAGCCGCATCTTTTATGGACATTGATGCACTCATTGGTATTGTGAAAACACATCACATCGATGCCATACATCCCGGCTATGGCTTTCTTTCAGAGTCTGAGGCGTTTTCGAAGAGGCTGTGGGATGAAGCCCAAGCAGTGGTGGTAGGACCTGGATGGGATATCTTGGAGAATACGGGTGACAAGCTTAAGGCAAGGCACCTCGCTGAAAAGTGCAAGTATACCCGGATCACTCAATAGTATATACCTTACTCATTTCTGATCCAGGTAATGTCCCTGTATCTCCAGCTTTAGGTTACCCGACCAACAGCGTGGAAGATGTACGGCAATTCGCATCAAAGACTGGCTACCCAATCATGGTCAAGGCGGTAGATGGTGGGGGCGGTCGAGGCATTCGACTCATCCAGAGCGAAGAGCAGCTCCCATCTTTAGTCAAGCGAGCAGTCGAAGAGAGCCCTTCCAAGCAAGTCTTCGCGGAGAAGGCAGCCGTCAACGGGTTTCGCCACATTGAAGTGCAGATCATTGGCGATGGGACGGGAAACGTTACACATCTCTGGGAACGCGAGTGTAGCATTCAAAGACGATATCAGAAAATTGTGGAGTTGGCGCCGACCGTCGTGCCTGATCGCGGGCTGATTGCGAAGGTCATCGATAATGCACTGAAGATGGCCAGGCATGTACGTACTAACACTAACGAGTCATATCAGTTCTCTACTAATACTAGATTAGATTCAGTACTTCTCTCTCGGCACTTTCGAGTTCCTTGTCAATCCAAGCACTAAAGAGTACTATTTCCTAGAGGTCAATCCTCGATTACAGGTCGAGCATACAATCACGGAGTCTATCAGCATGACAGATATTGTCAAAGCCCAACTGTTACTCGCTCAAGGTGCCAGCCTTGACAACTGCGGTTTGCCCAACGCCAAACGAGACCCAGAATTCGCACCCCCAGCGCATTCCATCCAACTACGGATTACTTCGGAGAACGTGCAGAGCGACTGGTCCCTGTCAATCGGTAAGATTACGTCTTTCCGCTTTCCGACGGGCAACGGCATCCGCGTGGATACGCATCTTCTTAGTGGTCATGCTTCCGTCGTGTCTGCAGACTTCGACAGTCTCATTGCTAAGGTCATAATCACGGCATCGTCATGGGAAGATGCAGTTCGAAAGGCTCAACGAGCTCTAGACGATACGCAAATCAGTGGCGTGAAGACCAATCTCGATGTGCTAAGAGCCATCGTGGCGCATCCTGATTTCCTGAAGGGACAATGCGATACTCAATGGCTCGAAAGCAAACAGCAAGAACTTCTCCAAGCCGGTCAACGCATTTCTGCTTCCAGCCAAATCGATTTGGCTCCGGACACAACAAGCACCTCGTCAAGCGCGGCGATATCAAATGCAAATACACTCTTCCGCAAGGGGGACGCGTGGTCAATCGCCATATCATCTGCCGATGATGCAAAGCAGAACAGTGAGCAGCGGCCACACCATCTTGAGCTGACGCGGGTTCTGCGCAACGAGTTTCCTACCTCGTTAAGTGCAGAGCTTCTCTTCACGACACCTTCCACATCATCATCTTCCAAGCCTCAGTCTACTCCTTACACGATAACCCTAAGCGCAACATCAGCTAGCGCTTCAGCAGCAACTTCACATCATAGGCGCGGCAACCCGTCTGACCCTTCGCACATCAATATCCCCTTCCCGGGCAAATTAGTTGAAGTCCTGGTCGATGAAGGCGATATTGTTAAGGAGGGTGACGTAATCTGCGTCGTGCAGCAAATGAAAATGGAGCTTGAAGTTCGATCACCAAAGAGTGGGAGAGTAACCTGGGTTACAGAGGCAGAGGATGGGGAAGACATTGCTGAGGGGACACTCGCTGCTGTAGTGGAGAGTGATAAGGAGGCTAGGCTGTGAATGCCTGACACCTGGTAATCCATCAGATCTTCTACTTTGATGCGCGTTCGCCCTTGCATCTGCGATCTTTTCACGATCTTACAAAACTGGCAACTATTGGTTGGATGGATCGAGTTCCCCAGATTTCGGATCACTAGCGGCGGGAGTCCCTCGCGCTAATCGCAACCAACCTTCATGCAGACGTCATGACTTCGAGATCTGAAAGATTATGTCACTATTGCCCATAGCTCTAATAGACCCTTCAAAGAAACTTCTGTTGAATTAATCGTTGCGACACTTGAGTTCTACCACATCTCCTTGGGTATTCTACATCAAACTCACAATTACATTCCATTCCTTCAAGCCCGCATCAACATCACCATATCTTCAATCACGATGCCCAGCAGAACCTTCACACCAATACTCCGACAAACCGTCCGCGTTTGCCAAAAAAGCGCCATCGCAACTCCCCGCCGCTTCATCAACACCGAAACAGCGCCCAATCTATACACAGCACGTGCACATGTCGTAGGAGCACGAACAGGGTACAATCCAAACAACCCACCCCTCTCATCCACCTTACTAACTCAACCTATCAGCCATGTCGACGGCGAAAACCTCAAAGTAGACCTAACAATGGCCAAAGCCCTCGGCGGCCCAGGCGACGCCGGCAAAACCAATCCCGAGGAACTCTTCGCTGCCGGCTACGGCGCGTGTTTCCAATCCGCAATGAACGCTGTTGCACCGTCGCTAGGCGTCAAGATGCCGTCTAAGACTGAGGATAGTATTGTGGAGAGCATGGTTGAGCTGGTGGGCAGTATGAAGGAGTTGGATATGGGGTTGAGGGTGCAGTTGTTGGTCAAGGTTAGGGGGTTAGAGAAAGAGGATTTGGAGAAGGTGGTGCAGAAGGCGAGGGAGGTGTGTCCGTATTCGAGGGCTACGGAGGGGAATGTAGCTACGAGTATTAAATGTGAAATTATGTAGGTGATGGATAGGTGATGGGACTTGGGTGTATATACGGTTAAAGGTATAAAAATAGCATTGTACATGACAATGGAGTAAGCGGTTCGGACCAGTGATTGGAAATTTGCATGCACGTAAGTCAATTGATGATGCTAGTAATTTGACTGTTAGGCGCACACTTCAACGAATATATGTTTGTCTTCTGACGGATAATAACATACATATCCCCCTCACCATCATCCTCGTCACAGCACCATACCCTCATCTTCCTCCTAACAGCAAAAGCATAAAGCCCAAAACTAACGCTGTAATCAATCAAAATCCCTGTCCACATACCGCCACACCTCGAAATTACAAATGTGTTGTTTCGGAGCACCTCCTCCACGACCTAGAAGCTCCAGTAAAGCTGCCTCCCTCCTTTTATTTTGATAATACTAATACTTTCCAGGGCGCCGCGTAGTAGGTGATTTCGTATATTCGCCTCCTCTAGGTCTGAATCCCGCGGACGTGGGTCTTCCGCCGAATTTTGATTTTGTCGGTTGGCGTGGGAGAGGGAGAGGGAGGGGACGTGGGGGGTTTGGAAGAGGAGCGTTTCCTAGAGGAGTTCCTATAGGCGGTGTGGCACTTGGTCGTGGGCAATTCCTGCAGGATAACAGGGGTTTAGGCAATGGTGGTTTTTTCGGCGGAAGAGGAGCTGCTCAACGAGGTGGACATTTTGGTGGAGGTAGACGTGCAGGAAGGGTTGGATTTGCCAGGGGTGCAATACAGCGTGGAGACAGGGCTGGTGGTCGTGGTGGTTACGCTGGTCGCGGCGGTAGGCAGCTACGGCCCAGCCCTGATAGCGATGACGTTCATTCCGAGCCCGCTGGTCAGGCAAGTCTCGCTAGTGCAGCCACTGAAGTACGCTGGGCAGCACAGAGTGGTAGCACAAGCTCTACTGTACGCCCACGATCTGTCGACGACGAAATCCCGCCAAATGATCAACCAAGCACTATAGCACCAATTACTAATCTTAGGTACTTGCGAACAGGCGAGTTACATGGCCATATGCAACCCGGAGGTCAGACCAGCTACGGAGAGAGAATTAGAGGGGTTGAAGGACCAAGTGTGTATGTTGGCACTGAAGTTCTGGGAAGGCAAGGCGCGGGAGGAGAAGATAGAAGATCTTCAGGTGTTAGTAAACGGCCTGCACATCCCTGGTTTCCAGAGTCTGAGTTGTATGCGCAAGAGAAGACGAGGCAGAAGAAGGAGCAGTAGGAGCGATGATCAGAGGGTGGAATAGAGTGTGTCCTTAATCCACTCCTTTGGATGGATTGAGATTCTACAAGAGCACCTCGGGTTGCGTACCGTTCACATTCACTGAAGTGGCCTCTAGGTACATCCTGACTTTGCCACTAGACTTGTAGCACTCATTGGAATCAAAGTTTTCTGTTCAAAGCCCACGCCCTTATGCATCTCACGTTTTCCATTGGGTTCTGTCCTTCCCGCAGCTTTGCTTTAAAATCAATAGAACACATCAATTTCCATATAATAGCCGCATGACCAATCTATAGCTTGAATCTTGATGAAAATAATCTCAAAGAAAAGTCTGATTTATAAAACAGGACAGAAATTTCGAGTGGTCGAGACAGTGGGGAAGGGAATACGGGCTTCGTAAACGCGATTTTACCAGATGCACAGAAAAAAAAATCAAGATGGCTAGGCCTGGTGGCCATTCTTTCCGGATATAATTCAACAATAGTAACAACTTGGATGTCGGGTCCCAAGTGTTGTTGTTCACAACGAAGCTTCAAAGCGAAACCCGTGAGAATTTTTTTGGGGAAATCCGGAAATGTTTTGTAGAAGGCGAGATCGGGATGCAACGAGGGCCGCGACCAATATAGATGCAGAAACAAGGCTGATCACGAGCTTGAACTTGATGAAACCGTCCTCGAGTGAATCCGTTTGCATTCCTCGCTTACCCGCCCTATCCATCTATCGAGGATCTGTGAAGGAGTATACTACCGCATGGTGTCTTTACAGCCTAGAGCTTATCCTTGACCACCTGAAAGCGTTATAATAGTCTGCGAGATACTTGGCCCACATAGCATAGTGTTGCTTATTGGTTGTACTTCCCCACACGTACAACGACCCTGGGTGTCGACATCGGCCCCGAACAAAGATATCCGGCAAGCGCGCTCCCCGGACTCCACCAACCAGGTTCTTGGAACACAGTGCTACAGGCTAACAAGTCTCTTGAATTCAATTCAGACCTGCTACTACACGCTGGACATCCCAACATGAACTCTGTGATCAGCCTGCCGGCCCACATCATCGAGCATCTGGAACATGTTATTTCTGCAAACCGGGTCGACGTGATGTTTCGAGTCAAGAAGATGTACGAGGATACTCTTTCTTGACAGTACCATGGGTATGAGAGCTCTCAGTGAGCGGAACTGGGTAGGCATGCTTTCAAAGGAAATGCAGCTCAACGTAGGAGCATTTTGGAACTGGAAAGTCTATAAAGAGTGAGGAAATTGTCACATTACAGATCAACTACCTGAGGTAGACCGGCACTGAAGCTTCTCCTCTCTTCTTGTTTGAATTTCAAGTTTACATCGTGCTCAGCCTCAATCATGGGCCTCGGCGGTTGCGTCGGCATCATGAATGCCAGTCCCTTTACCTGGACTCAAACAAATGTGTCCTCCTACCAATTCATCCAATGGGATCATTCCTTTCCGTCAACAATCAAGCCCGGTGAAGTTTCCAAGAACTACATCGAGTGGGATACAGCTGATTTCGTGACAGAATCAGACACCTTTGTGTCCGTAACTTTTGAGCTGGACAACCCCTCAGGCACGAAATTTGAATTCCACGCACTGCACCCAGAGAACCAACCGTATAATGTCTTTGTCAATCCGACAAATTTTGATCACGCAAACGGAAACCACGACAACAATCGCATTGATCTTGGATTCACGCACGATGAGTGCGTTGCTTTCTATCTGAGCGGCGAACAGGAGAGTCTCTACGCAAACAGTCCGCCTGTCGACTGGATGCACTCCACACTTGATATCATAGGCAATACGACTCTCCAAGAGATTACTATCCCCGGTTCACACGATGCTGGTATTGGGCCGGACGTTGAGTACGGAACAGCCTTTGTCGACGCTGGCAACGTTAAGACACAGCAGCTTGCTATAGGCGGCCAGCTGATTCAGGGGATCCGCTGGTTTGATATCCGCCCTGTCATTGGGGATGGTGGCAAGTGGCTCACTGGGCACTATAGCGGCGGTAAGAACTCTCAAGGTGCGAATGGGGAGTCGATTGCGGAGATCAATCTGCAGTTGAATACCTTCTTGTCTGCGCACCAGGAGCTTGTGATATTGGAATTATCACATGCGTATAATACGGATGACAGCTACAGGTATTTGATAATAATAATCAGAGTTGCACTTGAATGAGCCTGACGATTGCGTGCACAGAAATCTCAACCAGGATGAATGGAACACGCTCTTCGACACGCTTACGAAGGACGTTAAGAACCTTTATACGAAAGATGTCTCTGACCTGTCCACGGTCAAAATCTCGGATTTCATCTCCGACGGCCCAGCGGTCGTCATCGTCGCGCGCCCCGACGATGACATTGCGCTCGGCAACTACTCCACGGCAAGTATTCATCCTGACTCCTCCTTCAAAGTCTTCAACTCCTACTCCGACAACTCGAATCCCGACACTGTGGTCAGTGACCAACTGGACAAGATGAAGAACTGGAGAACCATGGACGCGTCGAAGAACATTTTCCTGCTATCGTGGACAGAAACGGAGGTTGGGATTGATAATGCTTTTGGCAGTGGGATTGAGGCAAATGCGAAGGAGATTAACGCAAGACTATTTGGAAATGTCGCGCCAGTGTTGTCGGAGAATGACCGTCCGAATATTATCATGGAGGACTGGATCGACACACGAATGATTTGGCTTCATTCTCGATGGCGATTAATTGGATACAGGCCAATATCTGGACTTGAAGAGGAGAAGTTATAGACTAGAATATCAACACAACAGTATAATAAATTAAATACTAAGATACCATTCTTTTGATCACAGCTCACTCGCTTTGTCTTGGGTGAGTGTAAAAACACGTGCTGTCAACAGCCTTGCATCTAGTGTCTTATCGATAAGCGCGCTGTTGGAGCATGTCCAAAATTTCCGCCAGCACCACGTCCTCCCTCCAATGTAAATCTCGTCCACAATGCCCAAACGAAAGCGCTCCTCGCCGGCCCCTATCGAATCGCAACCTCCAAATTCCCTCCCGCGGCAGAAGAAATTCTGTACCGAACGTCTTAACACCGGGCTTAAATCCCTTCTCGCCTCGCTCCGCGTCGCTGCCGGCCTCGAGCGCCAAAAACACAGCCGTCGCAAGAAATCCGCCACCAAGAAAAATGATACAAAGACACTTGCGCGACTAGATGTCGAGTATGCGGTGCTAAAGGGCCTGGATCTGGAGAAAGTGGCAGACCAGCATCTGCGCAGGACAGTGGGCAGGGTGAAAAGCCTGAAAGACGCCGAGGCGCTACAGGAGTATGTCAATGGCGGAAGTGTTGGAGGCGAAGAGAAAGGGTATGAGGGTAGGGGTCTTGCGAAGGATTCGGCGACGCTGAATGTTACGGCGAGGCTGTATAAAGTGCATGCGGTGAAGAAGGCTGTTGATAATGTCGTTGATGATCTGAAGGGCATTGTGGGGTCCTCTGAGGGCTCTGGGAAGGTTCAGGATGCGCACAAGGATGCTTCAAAGAAGCAGAAGACATCAAAGGTAGAAGAAGAGGACGAGGATATGCTAGACGTGAGTGATGATGAGGGCGATCCTTACGAGGCATTCAGCGCCAGGATAGCAGCGCCGTCGTCTGGAGAAGATGATAGCGAGGACTCAATTTCGGACGACGAGCGACCGCCGAGCATAGGCGACAGCGAGAGCGAACATGATCCCGAAGCCGACCTCGATGAAGCCAGCGATGACTCAGAGGACGACAAGTTCCAAGCCACAAGCAGCGAGACAGCGGAGGAGACTGAAGATAGCGATACCCGAATGCTATACAGGGGGCAATTCATCTCGGTCGAAATACCCTCCTCAGACTTCTCCTCATCCAATTCCGACTCAGACTCAGAATCGGACAATGAATCCCTGTTAGCGCCTTCCAAGTCCAAGTCCAAAGCCCAAAAAGACACAACACCCTCATCCTCAGCCTTCCTCCCCGCGCTCAGCCATGCAGCATATTTCTCCGGTTCCGAATCCGAAGCCTCAGACCTCGACGTAGCACCGCGCAAGAACCGGCGTGGCCAGCGAGCACGCCAGAAGATCGCAGAGGCGAAATATGGTGCCAAAGCTAAGCACTTGGAGAAAGTCGAGAGAACCAAGGGCTGGGATGCCAAGAGAGGAGCTGTCGGTGATGACAAGCGCGGCAGGGGGAACAAAGGTGGTGCGCCGAAGGGTCGTGGCCCGCAACAAAGTGGAGGCAATGCAGAGCCGCTGGGCCAGAAGCAGAGTGGCGGGGTCAAGAGAGATGATAAGGGCGTATTACATCCTAGTTGGCAGGCTGCGAAGGCGGCGAAGGAGAGTAAGAAGTTGAAGATTGATGTCCAGGGCTCCAAGCCGCAGGGGAAGAAGGTGGTTTTCGATTAGATACCCAAGATCAGATGTTATGGAGAT
The DNA here is from genome assembly GCA_033682645.1 of Phoma sp. ATCC 74077. NCBI lineage: Eukaryota > Fungi > Ascomycota > Dothideomycetes > Pleosporales > Didymellaceae > Phoma > Phoma sp. ATCC 74077. The sequence goes on along the minus strand of JAWDJC010000006.1, from coordinate 773,933 downwards.
TGACTATTTCTGGAAGGAGGGTTTAAGCACATTTAGTCTCTGGTCTTTCCACACATTTCAACGCTCCGAAACCCGCGGACTCTCAACCGCAACAGCCTTCATCCTCGAATGATCCTCAAACGCATCCTGATCAGCCGTAATCCTCTCCCTATCAGGCCCATTCTGCATAACCTCCTTGAACCTCAAAAAGTGCGCCTCATCCTCATACTCCACGACTGAAATGCAGTCATAATCCACGGTTGCAGGGTCTCCAATATACAGTAGTGGCGGTGGGGGATCATCGTTCGGGCCTTTTATTTCTGGAGCGCCTGCTGGATTGCGCTGGACGTAGTAGCGCGAGTGGCGGACGGGCTTTTCGTCGCCCAGAGCTGCTAGGCATAAGGGTACGTGTTTTGTTTCGTAGTATTCTTTGACTGGGAGTGAGGATTTAGTAGCTTGTATTTTACTTGGTGGGTGAGAGGAGGTGGATTACAGGCTTCGAGGGTAGTGCCCGGCTTGCGGGGGATGAACATGAAGACTGTGAAAACCATTTTGCGGTTTAATCGGTTTGGCCTGATTGTACCGCAGGTTCAGGTTGTCGGACAATGACAGCGGTTGGTTGGGTTCAAGATGCTTATGTAGCGACAGCTACTATCTCATACTTCCTTCGGCTTGTAGATCCCGGGAATTGGAGGATTCCAAGCTATGCTTGAAGAGGCATGCGCATTCGCGTGGGGTTGGCGGTTACATCTTTCATGGGTGGGTCTGGTGTTGGTGTAGTACAGGCTAAATGTAGCATGCTAGTACTAACCTCCAAGCAGTAGGTTTCGTAGGGCGTCCATCTACTTCTGCACGCTGTTTGGATCCTGTGTTGCCACGAATGCTAAGCAATGCGTCTAATGCTGATAGCTTTGCCGCGCGCTTCAACGTGCCAGTAGATGGTCGTTCGAAAGGTAAGCAGTGTCATCATGCATTCGAATTGATTGCGTAACATCGATCATCGATAAGCTTTGCTACACTGGTAGCTTAAAACCGAGGGCAGCTATGGACATTACTGAATGTGGCATGGCGTGCTTACTGCAGTAACATGTAGATTGCCTGGTCGCGCTGCAGAATGTAAGACGAACGTCTCAAAGTCGGCACACCAATCACTTGCCTCAGTATACCTAGCCGCCAAACTCCTGCGGGGGGGAGAGAGTATGTAGGACTAAGTTCTTTAGAAGGGTTTTACCTATTTCAACTGGCTGCTAAAAGTAGTTCTATCGTTGGCCTATATACTACTTGTCCCTCGACTCTTTGCACCTGTGTAGAACATTCTTAAGCAGGTTTTACAGACCAAGAGGTTGAATGAAGGAAGCACGTAGAGTTTTGAACTCGAAGGAGGCAGTGGCTGATGACCTGTAAAGGATTATAACTCATGAGAAGACGACTTAGCCGTGTAGTACTAGCTATAGCTCCCTGCTCTATTATAGTAATGGCTATGAAAGGTACCAGAGTGTATAAGCGATGAAGAGTCGGCTTTTAGCTCAACGAAACATTCACTGTCTTTGCTGCAGCAACACCTCCTCTAAAGATACCCCTGAACTGCGCCTCAATTTTGCCATTGAAATCACTGGTTTATTAATCGTGGAGAGGCCGGACCCACAGTAAGTCGGGCTACCGGATAGCACCCGCGACCTAAGCAAAGCTTAGAAAAGCTTGCTCAGCTTGACAGATCAGATCCCAACGCCAGATCGATACCTAATATCATCCCGGCCGACCATGTGTATACATGTCGTTTGACTCTTGAGGCTTTCGCACGAAGGCATCTCCCTGTGATTTTGGATGTTCTGAAAATGTGACCTCATTGCGGTCCAATTCTCGCTGGGTTCATGGTCCAGATCCGCACCAGACTAATGACACCGCCTCATCCACAATGCGTCCTAGCTACTGCAGCGGAACAATCTCCGACTGGAGGAGTACTTGCTAACAAGCAATGACATGCCATTTTGGAAGAGCTAGCTGCAGGCTTCGGTGCAGCGCGATGGCCACCGAGACGAGATAAATTGCGCAGCATACGCTCCGCAAAAGGCCGACTGATCAATAAAGTACGAATAATTTCGCTCGCGATGGGTTTTCTGAACGAACTCGTCTCCGAATTCAGACATTCCGGACAGCAAGGACAGCAGCAACAACAACATGGCAGTCCACGAGCCTCACCTCGCCCACCGCCTGTGTCCCCGCCATGGGACGCAGAGTGGGATACCCGCGACAACCGTTGGGTCTTCTTGAACCAGCATACTGGCGAGCGCACATTCACATATCCTGGTCCCGGCTACGCGCAACAGCAAGGTAGCTATGGTACACCGCAAGGCGAGTATGGATATAACCAAGGTGGATACAATAACCGAGGTGAATACAATCAGAGCGCGTATAATCCGACTCAGGGAAGCTATCAGCAGGACCAGCATAAGGAGCATGGAGGTGGAGGAAATGGATGGAAATATGCCACTGCTGGGGCGGCGGGTGTAGCGGGTGGTGCACTATTAATGCACGAGGGAGAGGAGATCAGTATGTTCCTCTCAGAGTCGACAAGGAGACGTTCTTATCAGGGTGCTGAGTGCGATACTAACTCAATGCCTCGTAGAAGAGGACTGGGACCGCGATAAGTACGGCTTCGAGAACCGCGTCGATGAAGATAAATACCGTCTCGAGAATGACGTTACCAACTTTCCCGAAAATGCCGCAGGATGGACGGGGGAGCAAGTTGGCCGCGTCGAAGGCTTTGGTGATCGCGTCGAGAATCGCTGGGACAATGCAGTTGATGATGTTGAGGATTTCCCCGAAAATGCAGCAAGTTGGACCGGCGAGAAGGTAGAGTACCTCATACGAGATGCATGCAAGAAACGTGCTGACTACGTACTTCTACACAACAGGTGCAGGAGGTCGAAGATATTCCGGAAGGCATCGAGAACCGCTGGGACAATGCCGTCAACCGTGTGGATAATTTCGGCGACAGGATAGACGATGCGTACGATGATGGCAGGGATGAGAAGCGATATGATGACTATAGGAGGGATGGTTGGTAGTACTCTAGCAACTCGAAGTTACAAGCAGCATCTCTCACTGAATTCTTCTGAAAAATCATTTGATTTCCTTGCCAACATGAGAAGAAGATTCCGTGTTCCGCCCGCCAAGTCCACGTTCCTAGGGTGATGGCAAGGCAGAATCTGCCTGCAGGCTGTTGCTAACAAATCGTCTCGATTACAGCGATAAGGCTGTACCAATTGTCGAACTTCAAACAGCAGTATGCAGCAGAAACCCTCTTGCTTCGGCGCCACTGTACTCGGGTCCTAATAGTGGCCTGGCAACGCGTAACACCACAACACCTAATTCAGTTAAGCGAAGCGAGTCCAGACGTTCTCAGAAGCCAACGGCCAATGCTTTTACCGCACTATACTCCCCAAGTTGATTGATAGAGCGGCAGATATCGACAGGTTCAACTCGGTGCTTCCTTCGACACGAAATTCAGCGTGTGAAACGATGCTGCTTGCTCGCAGAATGGGGCGCAGCCACGACGTAGCTAAATCCTACGCTTGGCGGGTTCGTATCTCCTACATCACCAAACCCAGATGTGTTTGCTGCGGGGTAGATAGATACTGTGAGTTATAAGCTAACCACTCTCTCCACAGGTATTGAGTCGTGTTTCCTGTAACAATTCCACATTTCCCCTAGTGTAATCAGTTCCTCATCAAAACTCAACATGATTCTTACCACTTCCGTGTTTCTTCGATACACAATCCTCCTCTCGTCGATTGTGCTCATCGTCCTATCTCTCGCATCATTTTATCTTACTGGCCATGCCTTCAAAACAATGGCAACGGAATTTCCTGGCGATGAATACATCTGGTTTAAGCTCGGCGTTAGTAACCCGCGGGTTATCGACCACATGGTGACATTGGCATATGACTGGACGACCGAGAACCTAGTGTTCGTGACGAGTGGTCTCAGTGTAGTAGCTGGGTTTCTCGGACTTATTGGCTTCGTGATGAGTCGAGGATGGAGAAATGAGGAGGTATGTCGGCGATCCATCACAACTTGTGACCAGCCTAGGACAATGAGCTAATTTCTTCGCTTTCAATTTATCAGCACCATAAACCTCCTTCCACACCGACATTCGTCCTAGACATTGTTTTTGCGTTCGGCGCCTTCGGCACCGCCCTAGTGTCCTTCATTTGGGCATCCGTGCATCGCGTCAACTTGAAGAACGACACCTGTCGCTGGGAGGCTGGCATGACGCCCAATGCCGTGCTAACCTGCTCTCGAGAACTCGCTGCCTGCGAACTGCTTCCGTTCATCGTCGATCGAAGCGAGGCGGAGAGACAACAGGCGTGTACTGAGACGGTACGTGACGACATCTTTTCTCATGTTATCAGAGAAATAATGACTAATTAATGACGTGTATTAGCATGTATCGCGCATGATCATGATTCCGCTCGCTGTTTTCTCCCTCATTTTGACCGCGGCGTATGCTGCTCAGAGGTACAGGGATCAGCGTTCTGTGAAGTGGATCACCGCGGATGAGAGGGTTGGACATATGCAGCAGGAGGACTATTGGAAGCGTAGTACCGAAGAATATTATCCGGAGGCGACAGCTGCTAGCAAGCACGAAATTGCATACGGAGTGGAGAAACAGTGATGATATCCACCAGAAAGTCCATCATTAGACGAATAGGTCATTTGTGTCACTGCATTGCACGGAGCATCTATATCGACAGCCCAAATTGAGTTAAGAGATGATATGATGAGTTAAGATTACAAGAGAATCGTCCAGAGTAGTTAGTCTATTGTATGAATTTAGCCCTTGCTTCCTTCTAAGCTCAGACGCGATATCATCTTTTCCCGCCACCACCACAATCCCACCAATGCCGCACCAGGTCCAAGCACTACTTGCGCACCAAGAAACTTCATCGAAACAGGTACAGCTTCTTTTGTACCTATCAAGCCCCTCCGACGTAGATCGAACACACTGTGTAGCCCGTACAGCGCCATGGCAAGTGCACTGAAGAGAAGCTCTTGCTTTAGGAATGAAATGACGCCTTCTTCCGAGGAATGAGCGACTAGCTCAGGAGAGTGATTCACAGGTAAAAGCAAGCGTGCCAACGAAAGTGTAGAATCGCGCGAAATTAGAGCGTAGGAAACAATGAAAAGATGATACAAGACTGAAAAGACAAACGTAACCCTATACGCTCTAAAAAGATGTTGAATATCACTGGAATACGATTCTGAGATGGAGGACGTCGAGGATTTCTGCCAGTAAAGTACCGAGTTTCTTGAAAAGGCAAAGATCAGTAAGCTGATAAAGATAGGAGCAAACTGGATTGTGAAAACAAGATTTAGCAAAATGGGGAGAGTTGGGATGAACATGAGAACCGTCGGGACCACGTAGCCGAGGAGAATTGATGCCAATAAGGCGCGCGCGATGGATTCCGGGATGTGTCGACCGATACCTGTGGCGTATAATTCACTGGCCGTACTCAAGGTGCTTGCAAGACAGTAGATGGGTGTAGTTATAGCCATGCCGAATATTTGTGTGCTGATACCGTAAATTGTTGGCCTATTCAGAAGGTTAGCCAAGCGATGATAGAGGGTGTAATGTGGATACGTACCATGCGATGAGTGAGCCTCGAGTGCCGTGACGATGGCCCTCTACGAACCAAATAAGTAGTATCGCTGTCAACCACGAGAGGAGATACAGGAACTGGAGCGTGTGGCCAATATTGCTCCAATCAGATAGACTGGACAAGTTCACAACTGTGTTATTCACAATTCGATTGAGTGGGGCGATGCGGGTAAACGTCGTGGTTTCCACTCCCTCGTATCCGTTTGTTTGCAGTTTACTTGCCTCTTTCATATTCTGCGTAGCGATGTAAGTAAGGAGCGAGAACACACAGTACGCTGTCAATTTCTCCGCTCTTGAGATACGCTTTCCGAGCGGCCTGGCCGGGCGCTCGTCGTAAAAAGAGTCGTAATGTGGTCTTGGAGGAATTGTGAGCATCTCTAGTCGTGCGGCTGGCCGCGAAGTGCCCAGCAGTGCTCCCAGACCATGCTCTTTATTAGCAAGTGGCAAGATGTATTTGGCAATGAGCTTTGATGCGGTTGATTCCATTGCTTGGATACTCTGGTTAACATGGGATTTCTTCATGATCTTAGAGGCGCGGCCCTTGCGTTTTGCTTGCACGTTTGCAAAGGCTTTGGTGATGTTTTCGTCGGTGAACTTAGCTGTTTTGTCTGATAGCAGGTAAAACAGTTCGTTGGTGAGTACCGCGGCGTCTTCAAGGGCGCTGTTTCCACCCTGACCGCTGATCGGATTGAACTGAGGTACTGTCAATAAGCGGGTAACGCTTGGGTACGGCATGAAGAATTATTTACCTTGTGTGCAGCATCCCCAATAGTGATAATCCGGCGATGATGCCACTTTGAAAACACTACTTCTGGCAAAGCTTGAAGAGTTGCAGCTGTTCGTAGCCTGTACAGCTCGCCGAAGCACAGGTTATCTCCAAGTGGATCGTTTGCGTGTTGGTCCGCTATCGCATCTCTGTCGGCTTCAGTGTATCGCGGTATATTCTCATACAATCCATGTGCTGTCTTTTCCAGCTTCTTAAACAGAAACCAGTATATCCGATTCCCAGGTGCGCTGACCACGAGATATGAGTGGCCTTCCCCCATTACATACTGCGCCGAGTAGGGCTGAAACTTATCTGTCGACTTCGAGATACCGAATATGCAGCAGTATTGAGTGGATACTTCGTTTCGTTCGCGAAGCGGAAAAGAGTCTGGTCGTGCTTCATTCGCCATTCTCCACATTTCGCGGCGAACAGCGCTGTGAATGCCATCAGCACCCACAAGAATATCTCCATTATAGATGTGCCCATCCTTTGTCTCGACCTTTACACCGTTCGATACTTGCTCGACTCTTGCGACTCCTTTAGAAGTAAGGACCCTGCTTTTGTCTTTGAGATTTTCGTACAAGATTCGAATGATCATTTGACGATCCACAAAGATGGGTTCATAACCTAGCCTAGGCAGCATTAACACAAGCCCGCTCTCACTCTCGAACAGGCAAAGTTTACCGTTCAGTAAAAGACCGTGATGGGTCATCCATGCTGAATACTGTTTTGCCCTGTTCATCTCTCATCTTCATTACATCAAACGCATAGCGACCTTCATTCAGGGATGTGATAGCGTCATAGCAACCAAGCTGGTCCAGAATTCTAAAACCATTCGGGAAGATGCCGATACTGGCACCAACATCGGGTGCAATCTCATGCCATTGTTCGAGTACTAGGTAATCGATGCCCGCTTGCTCTAGTGAGTTCGCTAGCGCAAGGCCGGCCACGCTTCCTCCAGCGATGAGAACTTTGGCGTGCTTTAGAGGTGGCATGTGTAAAACAAATTAGAACTGGTGGTGCAAGTTAACTACAATGGCGTAGAGAGAATACGTTTCGTGCGATGCTTCATACCTTCATAAAAGTTTGGTCTTATCTGCAGGTGCTCGTGCCACAACTTAGCCGAGGGATCCTGCGATTTTAGCTGGATTGCGCCTGCACCTATTCGTCCGAAAATCCATGCCATATGCCCACTTAGAACCGCTCACGGCCGTAAGATGCATCTATTATGTGACTTTTTCTCTTCCTCTCGACCCGATGTGATTGAAAATGATAAATGGCGACCATATTAACACCATCTTAATCCAAAAGGGCGACAGACAAGACCAATTTTATATTGAAACCCTAGTCGAATTTTGATGACTACGGTAAGAGGGAATACCGGCCGTAGTGAGCCGCCTGCGAGGTACGCTACCACGTGACGAAGACCGCTAACGAACGCACACGTAGATACTTCATTGGAGTAGAGATCGATTATTGGATATCAGCATCACGTGCTTAATAAACTGCCCCTCGTTGATGGTCATCGTGGTACCCCAGATTAGACCTTTGTGAAAGCAGACCCTGATCAATTATATGATCGCTAGTTTGCTGAACGAAGCAGATGGTCACAGGAGCGCTAAATGCGGTTAGGCTATCGAACGAAAGGAATGGTTCGAGCCCTGGAAAAGAGTGGTGAGAGGTTGCATGACCTGATAAGTACCACGTGGCAAAGATGCGTCTCCATGGACTAGAATTAAGGTGACGGTCACTAAGGCAGAATTCATCTCTCCGTTTAAAGAGCAATGCGGTAACTTGGATGCGTGTTGTACCGGGACGATGTTTCGGCCCCAATCCTCTCGATCTACGTGCGTTTCAGACATCCCAAAGGGGCACGCTAGTCAGCGGTCTTACGCTACTCCGTAAAGCCTACTAGAATATACACAGCCACATTGATACATATCAGTGTGCCTTTCCCCGATACTGAAAATCAAGGATGCATCATGTCGACCGAAGCGCTTGCATCTCTCTACACCGACCGGCTTCAAGGTAGTCAGATCCGCCTGTTGCGTTTATTGCCCACTTCAACATGCAGCAAGTGCGGTCACATACATCTTGATGAGGATGATAGCGACTTCGACGACGAAGACTCCAACAAGGCTGATATCAGCGATCTCAGGAGCGTGAGTATCGGTTCCGACGATTTTATTCACGACGTGTGTCGTAGTCACAGGTGCATCGACTGCGACAGAATCCGCTGCGAACTGATTGTAGTTCCGTTAGAAGATGTCGCAGGCAATTTCGTTGCGCTGTCGTACGTATGGGGATATCCGTTTGAGAGGGAAACGATCAAGGTTGATGGAACCGATGTTCCGGCTACGATGAATCTAGAAGCCGCACTCAGGAGAGTGAGGAACATGGAAAAGGCGGAATTACTTTGGGTGGATGCTATATGTATCAATCAAACCGACATTCTAGAAAAGAATATGCAAGTCATGCGGATGAAAGAGATATATATGAAGGCAGGCCGAGTGCTGGTCTGGACAGGAGATACGCTGAAAGATCAAGATGAAGATGATGGCCAGAAATATATTGACGACGCAGAGATTTCTATGTCTCTCCTCAAGAGGGTTCATCGTGTAGCACAGGGCAAGGAACTGGCTGTCAAACCGGATCCGTATCAGATGTTTGTTGGAGATATGGTACCCTTCGAGGACCCCACCATCGTCGGTCTGCCTAGCGTGAACAGCGCGGAGTGGGAAAGCCTCAATAACTTTCTAAGCAGGCCTTGGTTCTCGCGTGTGTGGATCATTCAGGAAGTTGCGTCTGCAAGCAAAGCTACATTGCTCGTAGGAAAGGAGGGGAGGTTAGGATGGAAACAGACTGCTGTGGCAATTATCTGGTTGTTAAGTCACGGCTATACGGACAACATACATGGACTTCACAACTGCTGGAATATTCTCACCATCGACACCTGTCGCCGATATAACGGAGTGCCTTTGATGCGGAGGCTGAGTCCCACAGCGACATTCCACTCCACGCTTCCCCACGATAAGATATTTGCTCTGCTTGGCACGACGTTAGAAGGTCAGATGCTTGAGAAGTATCCACGACTCCGTATCGACTACAGTCGGGACTGGCGCGAACTCTTCCGAGACGTCGTACTCCACTGCATCGAGACCCCAGGCTCTTTCGGCCCCAAGCGGACATTACATGTTTTGAATCAAGTCCGCCATACCCGTGAAAATGAAGGGCCCTTAAAATGGAACACGGAACAAGCATCCTGGGTACCCTGCTGGGACGACGACAACCGGTCCTGCCCCATAGCATGGCAAGGCGACGGCTCCAAGTGCCAGGCAACAAAAGATACCGATGCCACCATCATTGATTCAGGGGACTCTCGCATTCTCTCGCTCAACGGGATGCTCGTTGACAAGATCGCGAAAGTTTACCTTCACCTCGTGGACGTAGACGACAACGACGATGCATTCTTCTCTATGAACCTTTTCCGGGCTGTCGCTAAGCTCTGGGCTGCTATAACTGTCAACTGGAAACTCATATATCACAATCGCTACCCGCATCTTGCTGACGCCTTCGCCAAAGTGCTTACTGCAGGGTCTGTAGCGAAACACGGTACCTCTGAAGCAAGTGCTGGCATGTACTTTGCAGCATACTGGGAAATGGGCGTATCCATCTCAGATGAGGAAGGTTCGACGTTTCAACTCTCGTATCTGACCGGCCCAATAAAGAAAGACGTTAAAGTCTGGGAAGATATGCACGACGCCGCAGACGACAAGTCTGAGTACTGTGCGTACATGGCGAGCTATGTAAAAACTACTATGGAGCTCGATAAAGTGGTATTTGTTACCGAGAAGGGTTATATGGGGATTGGACCGCAAATCGCTATGCCTGGTGATGAAGTGTGTGTGTTGTACGGCGGGACGACGCCTTTCGTTGTACAAAAAGTGACGAGAAGTCATAATTGTCCGGAGTGGTTGCATATCGACGATGAGAGTGCTTCATCTTCTGTGGGGAAACTCAAGGCGTCGATGAAGAGCTTCCTACCTTTTGGCAAGAAGGCTTCGAAACAAGCTGACAGGAGGAAGACGGGACCAGCACCTAATGCTACGCAGAGCTCCCCTCCACGGAAGGATGTTTACCGCTTCGTTGGCGAATGCTATGTGGAGGGACTTATGGGTGGCGAAGCTTTGGATCAACGAGATGCCGGTGAGTTGACGGAGAAAACACTGCATCTGGTATGAGACAAGTAAGCACACAGGTCTCGAACCTGAGTCGTGCCATGAATAACGGTCAAAACGTATCAAAACCGTCGCTACTTTCCAAGAGCCTCTGTTAGTTCTATCTCTAACAACTCCTGAGGAAGGGATAACGAATTCAGAGAAGGAGGGTACTATGTCATGAAGATAATCAAGTCAGTCTCTGCAATTGCAAGGTCGTATTGTGCTACTTTAGACGAATCCTTCAACCATCTTCTTTCGACGAGTCCTGATGTGTTTTAGTGATGAATTCGTGGGCCTGCGTTCAGCTTCCACACCCAAAAGCTGGTTGTGATCCGTTTGATGTTCTACCAGCTAACGATGAAGGTTTAAATGATCGCATTGCCCTCACCTATGATTGGTGCCATGACGACATAACAGGATTTGCGAATGTTGGTAATAGCCTTCCGTGTGTGGTAATCAACTAACCCCATCAGGCCTAGCGAAGTAATCCCTTCAAAATGAAATGTTACCCAGCGGTTCGGTGTCCCCGCAGAACCAATCTGCTCGCAAAGATATTGCGTGCTCTGTTGCATACATGGCCGAATAAGCAGAGCCGTTGATCCCAGCCCGTAATGATGCCCGTTAGACGAGTACAACCTAAGCTTTCGCCATGAAAGGCTTCTTCCGCCCAGCTTGCTTCGCTGCTGCTACTGCTGCTCCCTTTCAACCTGACAATATTTTTGTGAGGTTTCCACCGAAATGGCGTCCGTGGACCCCGAAAAATACCCTCATGACGATGTCAGCTCGCCGGAGCTTGTGCATCCGCACGTGGTCAACGAAGACCGTCTGCGCCGCTCGCTGTCCGCTCGACAAGTCCAAATGATCGCGATAGGCGGCACAATAGGAACCGGTCTCTTCTTAGGAACCGGCAAAGCACTTGCAACAGGCGGACCTGCATCCTTGCTTATCTGCTATGCCATCGTTGGCGGAATCGTCTTCGTGACAATGCTCTCGCTGGGCGAAATGGCCGCCTTCGTGCCTGTCGCAGGATCATTCTGCACGTTTGCAGGGCGCTATGTTGACGATGCGTTTGGATTTGCGTTGACTTGGAATTACTGGTTCAACGATGCCGTGTCCACGGCTGCGGATCTGGTTGCGCTTCAGCTGCTTGTGCAATATTGGACAGACGACTTCCCTTGGTATGCGCTCGGCATTATAGTATGGGTGCTGATTGTGCTGGCGAATATTATCAATGTCCGAGCGTATGGCGAACTCGAGTACTGGCTCAGTCTGCTAAAAGTTGTGACGATCATCATTTTCATCATTTTGAGCATCGCAGTCAACGCAGGCGGAAACATCGGGTATGGATATATTGGCGGTAAATTTTGGACCAAAGGGGATGCACCGTTCGTTGGTGGCATTGGAGGTTTCGCGTCTGTCTTCGTAACGGCTTCGTTCGCATACGGTGGCACGGAATCAATCGCCATCACAGCGGGAGAAACTCGCGATCCAGCACGCGTGCTTCCACGTGTAGTCAAGAACGTCTTCTGGCGTATCCTGCTGTTCTACATCCTTTCAGCTCTAATGATCGGCCTCAATGTCCCCTACGACTACCCCGGACTCAGCACCAAATCCAGCCGCACATCACCTTTCACCATCGCATTCCAAATGGCAGGCTCGAAAGCAGCAGGCTCCTTCGTCAATGCAGTCGTCCTCACCAGTGTGATCTCAGCAGGAAACCATGCCCTCTTCGCGGGATCGCGCCTACTCTACACGCTCGGCGCTAATGGTCATGCTCCCAAGGTCTTCACCAGATTAACTCGCTACCAAGTCCCCTGGGTGGCAGTAATGACGACAAGTCTCGTCTCAATCGTCCTCTTTTCTCTCTCCTTCGCTGGATCAGGCCAAGTCTGGACATGGCTCCAAAACATCGTCGGCGTCTCCAACCAACTCAGCTGGATTTGCATCGGCATCGCCTCTCTTCGATTCCGCGCAGGTCTCAAAGCGCAAGGAAAGACGCACCTCCTTCCATTCAAGAACTGGACGTATCCCTGGGGTCCCATCCTCTGTGTAGTTCTGAACATCTTTATTGTCTTAGTCCAGGGATGGAGTTCGTTTAGTCCTAATTTTGGGGCGGTAGACTTTGTCAGCTTCTATATTGAGCTGCCGATTTTCGTGGCCATGATCATTGGGTGGAAGCTGCTTAAAAGAACGAAGATGAGGAGAGCGGGTGAGATGGATTTGGAGACGGATGTTTATACCAAAGATGATATGGAGCCTGTTAAGAGGGATTGGAGAGGGTGGGGTAAAAGGGTTGGGACGTGGTTTTGTTTTTGAGTGTGCAGATGTAGGCATAAAGAAAAGGGTGGAAGTTGTAAGAGGAAAGAGTATTAGAGAAAGACGTGAAAGGGTGAATACGCCCGTAAACATCCCGTGCGCGCAAATCGACGACTAGAACGTTGAAATACGGTCGTGTGGCTAGCACTTCAGCAGGTCGCACCCTCACATCGCCGCTAGTGTGGCCGTTCTATCTACCCCTTGGAGGCAGCACACCTCATCTAGGACGACTGCAGCATTACCGAGTGCTGCGAAATGCGAAATGCAGGTCTGGAGCTTTCGGGATCCAAGCAAGAACGTGGCATTGTGCGTGGGAACGTGGGATGCGGGTCTTGGTATCGTATCATTTTGCTAGTGCCCAGATCTAGGAAATCGTACAAACCGAAATAGAGATACGATTTCAAAGCCTAGATACAATGCGAAGTGTGCTCGCCCACCAATGGACTTTAGCCGAGAGGTGTTCGTTTGCGCTCATCGGAGCTTTGGAAGCGGCCAAGATCCGCGAAACTCGGCATATGTTACAGATTTGCCTCAAACGTCGGGAAGCGACTTTCCACCACATACCAAGCCTTGGTACGCTGGTGTATTCGCGGCTCTGGTACCAGTCATGTTGGTGAGGATATAAGTCTTCACCATGTACCAATGTTGAAGTTCAGGAGTTCCACGCTGTTGAACAGTCTCTCTTCACTTTCATTCATTTCGCATCTCATTATCTCTTTCCATACTGTCGTTAAGCCAACTTCACAATACCTATAATGAAGACCTCAACACTATCCTCTATCGCGGGCCTAGTGCTCAGCGCATCAGCCGCACCACTAGCCTCCGCAACACCAGTCGATCTCTCCAACGGCCGCGTCTCCCTCCAACTCAACATCGACCTCGGCCAAGATGCCTTCGGCGCCAACGCCCAAGCAGCAGACCAACTCTTCGCCTTCAGCTCAATGCATTTCATCGATGCCACACCTGACCAGGTCGTCGACGGCACCGAACTCACCGGCGGTCTGGCCGGCGCATCCGGGACTTTCAACTACGGCATCAACAGCGCCGCCAATATGATCTGCTATAACATCACTTTGCACAACTTCCAAGGTGACTTCGACTCGCCTGCTACGACCGCCACGCATATCCATGAGGCTGCTCGTGGTGCGTCTGGCCCGCCGCGGATAGCATTTCCGAACCCAGAGCCCGTGAATGGGGATCAGGCGGTGAGGAATAGTGCTGGGTGCTTGACGGGGCCATTCACGACGGGGGTGTTGGTGGATGATGTGGATTCTGGGGAAGGATTCCATGTTAGTAGGATTGAAGAGGATCCTGCTGCGTTTATGACGGATGTCCATTCTAGTTTGGCGCTGCCTGGTGCGGTGAGGGGACAGCTTGCATGAGGTGGGGAGGATGGAGTGAGAGGGTAATGGTAATTTAGAAATAGAATAGTGTGAGAGAGAATGGGAGATTGACTTATCGCTAGTGTGTGGCATCCATGCTGCAATCGTGATATTTCCCTATTGAGAGAGACCTGACCTATTTTGCGAGCTTCCCAGTCAAGCATATTAGCTGTACATAGGATCACTCCGCAATTTCAAGAAGGTCGGGCAATGAAGTCAAAGCTGCACGGCATTACATACGTAGACTGCGATGCCATTGGCCCATTACTACAGCGGAAGTTATAACCATCCTCTTCGACTTTTCTGCGGTAACATCAGGTCTGCTGGTGTGCAGTATTTGTTTGTAGTCTCCGACGTCACGCGTTTGGCGCAGGCGCCGCCGTTCATCGTAGCGTCGACTTCACCTTCACTTAGTTTGTTGGCAGCTTCCCAAGAACACGAACTTGACGGCCGCCACCAACCCACAAGATATCAACACATTGAAGCTTTCTATTCCACACCCATTCTGAACCTCGATATTGAGCGGTGTGATGCGACAATGGCACCGACTGTCGCGTATCTGCCGCTTTCACGTGCAGCGGCCGAAGCAGCAATTCGAAACCTCTACTCCATCAATTCCGAAAACACGGAGTCCCTCATAAATCGATCTACTAAAGGAATGGAAATCATTGCACGGAAATTTCCGAACCTCGATGAAGCCATCGACCGCAGCTGCGACGCCAATTTTGAGCTTTACAACTACGTCGATCAGCGTAAGGTTTTTTTGGAGCTGTACCTACAAGGACTGGAACGAGACGAAAATATATGTGTCGAGTTCTTGCGACTGCTAGCGAAAGTGGATAAGGCATTCGAATCAGTTATGGACCTCCGTGCGTTGGTTGATCAACGTCAGCTAAGCCCAGCGGAAAAGAGGGCCATCGCGCAATTCTTTAGGGATACTGAGGAAATATACAGAGAAAAGATTCTAGGATGGAGTGAAGTTCGACGGAGACTAGAAAATGCAGAGGTGGCCGCCGGAAGGGAGGGCAACGCAGGCAAGGAAGACTGCGTTACTCAGAGTATTGGAGATGTTGAGGATCGGTCGAATTTAAAAGATATTCTAAGCTATCTCGAAGGAGAAAACATAACGCCGGACGAACCATAGGCACGACAGAAGATACCGAGGCGGAGCTACCAAAGGAAGAGGCGCTTGTCCGATGCTATTGTGAAACAGCCATGCGATTGGAACAGTGTCTAGAAATGCAGTTGCTTTCAACCATCGCGGATGAAATGAAATCCGAAACACTGGAGGACATGAACTTAGGTCTAGTGGAGCTGCTGGACCGACTGAAATCCTTGCATGCCGAGTACATTGCACGGAAAGCGGAATTCAAGCATGGTTGCGTGGATGAAATCGATCGAGGTATGACCGAAGGATTCTGCAAGAGCTGCGCCAAATAAATGAAGGCGCTGGGAAAAGAGCGCTTGCTCCATCGAGAAAATTTCTATGGAACATGTATAATGGATTCTTCATCTTGGAAGGTATCGCCTCCTCAGCTCTATCGAAACAGTCTGGAGTTCAGGCCTGGGACCCATTACCACCGAAGCGAGTAGTCATTAAAACTAATGTTCTCGCTCACACCAAGACTACTCTACCGCAGAACAAACAAACTCTATCCCATGACCATCAGACCCGGCCAGTGTTGGGCATGCTTTTTGCGACTAGCGAGCTCTGCGCCTGCCTTTCTACTTTCTATCGTTTCTGCAACACGAAACAGGACGAACTATTCCTATTGCTTGCTAAGACTCAAGCCATCAACAAGGAGCAACGCATACAGAACTGGTCTGTGGTTACTATTTTCCAAAGCCTGCTTCTATGCACATGTGCAACATACCAACAATTGAAGATGGAGATGACTGGTTATATCAACGGCTCTGCAGCACAATCAATCAAATCTAACGCATGCAGCATAGCCTTTGACTATTGTAAGAAGCTATTATGGCAGAGCTATGAGGGATTGGTTCTGATGCTACAGCACTTCACCTTTGTGCTCTGCATACGATTAGCTCATGATCGCAAAGATTCCACATATTTGGTGCTCCCCTCAGAATTGGAAATGGTTTGTCCGGATATCATGACGGCACATAAAGATCTTCGAGCAGCCATACTCACCCTGCATGAGGTCCTGTACGGTATTTGGACGATGCGAATATTACAGGGAAAGAACAAGGTCGATGCAGGGACGCAGATGAAGACAAGTCGCACGAACGAGTGCTGATCGACCTGGAACTCAACCAAAGTCTTACAGCAAGGCGCATGTTGAAGCCACTAAACAAGGCAATGGGGCTCCAAGAAGAATTAGAGGTGTGGGTTGATGTCGTGGCGACGTATGCAGAGACGGTGATGGAAGTGGATCTTGCGCAGGAGATGGTTCGGTACTTGGACGAGAACACTTGGCCTATACTCGAGATACTGAAGCATTTCGAGACCATTGTGCGTGCGGCAGAATGCGAAAATCTACTATGAGTGCGAAGAGGCTCGGGACTGTCTAGTGGAGAGAACGACACAGTGCCCGGGGCAGTTGCAGCAACGGGAAAGGGTCGTAAAGTCCTAAGTTAAGGTGGTGGAGAGAACCAAGCCTACGCAAACAACAGAGATGAAGCTTTATGAACGGTAGGAAGTTATTTCGCTGTACTATTAGCAACCTAGTCAATGCTAGGAGAACTGATGACAAGCTCTAATATGCGAGAAGCAACGACTTATTGCCCAAAGTCCTTCCAATTCTCGCCATCATAGTAGCGATCTTGATTATCCGGATGTCTCTGCCACTGCAGATTTGCGTCGAGATTTTGACTCCATGGACCAGTGACCCAGATAAACGTTGAGCCATTCTGATAGTACCATCGAGTGCGCTGGCTGCTCCATTGAAAATTTGGGAGCCCTGGCTCAGCAGCAGCCACTGGTGTAGAATCAGAAGCTACGGGTGGAGTCACTGGGGCGCTATCATAGTTTAACATTTGCCTTCTCAAGAGATTAGTAATGTTCTTGGAGATATCACCTAAGATACTCACGGTCCAGATCCAAACAAGACCATCCGATTCCAATCATCCGATGTCAGTGCTGTGAAGTCACGATCCGACGTTTCGAATGTAATAAGCTTTGGTTCATCGACTTGACGCTTCTTGTACAAGAATGTGAATCCGGCAGGATTTGTCCACGGCTTCTTCACCCTGACTGTAAAGTCAGAACTCGTCTCCACCACAACGGCGGCGCGGACGATCCTTGGCACTCCAGCTTTTGCGCGGCCATCCTCCTCAAGCTGAAATGACAGCGCATCGTACCACTTACTGCCTTTTTGAAGCTTACGATGGCCTTGCACCTTGCCAGAGTGAATTTCGGTCCACGAAGACTCGCGGCTCGTTCCAAGCGTCGTACTGACATCTACCGGTGCGAGACTAGGAAGCCCGACTGCAACTTCGCCAGTTGTGCTGTTGACGTGATTTTCAGTTGTAGGGGCTGACTCGAGCTTTGCCGGCCCATAATTTTTGATCTCCGGGTTGTTCCCATCCGCACACGCAAACGATAGTTCGACCTCAGCTTCTTTGAAGCGCTGATCGCGTCCATATCGGAAGTCGAACTGGAAGCGAAGCAGACATGCGCTCTTCTGGCCGAGCTTTCCCCATTCGTGGTCAGTAAGGCTGACCGTTACGGAGCGCTGTTCGCCGTCTGGCCGGTCGTAAAGGATAGACATTGTGTTGATAGTCACAAGGCCAGTGTTCGTGTGCGCAGTCGTCTTCTCACTCTAGAGTCCTCGGTCGGCTTGAACGGCAATTAAAACAAGTGTCTATTTTATTGAAAGCAGGGGAATTTCGAACTCATCATGTTTCAGGGTCGATCGTCGGTAAACCGAATAAGCGCTAGGTGTCATGCTATGCCTCATTCGCTAGTGCGAATCCTTCCTAAGAGTGGGGGCCAATCCTGCTGGACTGCTCTATGGAGCATTTGATGAGAAAGCATGAGAGTAGACTCATAGCCATATATACGACTAAATGAGGTGTATGATATAGCTTGGACAACCAGATTCATCCAAGCGCACCCCAAAACAATCCTCGGCCTCCACATCATGTAGAATCTTGGCTACAGTGGACTCAATTTGATCATCATACGAGCCGCCAGCAAGCTGGAACCATCCTACTCTTTTATAAACGCCGCTTTCTTCACCGGCAGCCTGCAGAAGTAGACCAGTAACGCTATTACCTTGGTCCACTTTGAATATGGGTAATGCGTAAACCTTGTGAATAGCTTCCTCCTCTTTAGAAGAAGCTCGCACATCGAGTCCAAATGTACCAATGATAGAACTGTAGTTTGGTATCATTAGCTCTGAACCTTCTTTTAGGTCCACACGCAACAGCGAATTGCAACTCAGTTGGAGTGTTGCCATAGAAAGAGGTCCAAAGACATCAGTCCCGGATAATTGAATGCTCACATCAAGAACTGTGACCAAGATAGAAGCAACACCTCTCGCCTGATCGGTTCTTAAATCTTCCACCCATCCCATAAGCACAGGAGAGTTCGCGGATGCCCATGACCAAGTCGGCGCTATGTATACTCCAGTCGTGTCTCGCAAGGATGCACGATGAACACGCCA
The DNA here is from genome assembly GCA_033682645.1 of Phoma sp. ATCC 74077. Lineage (NCBI taxonomy): Eukaryota > Fungi > Ascomycota > Dothideomycetes > Pleosporales > Didymellaceae > Phoma > Phoma sp. ATCC 74077. The sequence goes on along the minus strand of JAWDJC010000006.1, from coordinate 754,980 downwards.
ACATAGTTGCGATTCTAAATTTTCTCGCCACATTCCCGCGATGTACTCATCTCCAGTCTGCCTATGGATGCGTCGAGCAAGTCCTGATACTGCCACAAACTTGTCAGTGGCATAAGTTAGCTGACAGGTAGAATATCGTTGGACTATCCAGCTCCACATCGACAAATTCAGAGGTTGCTTCGCAAGTGCATCGTCCGGGATCGTGTGCTCCGATGGAAACTCTTCGGGGAACGTCTCACATGCGGAATGGTGGTGGCATTCCCAGAAAACTTCCGTTTTTGTAAAGTGGAGGGTGCGCGTAGCTAATAGTCGCTCTTGAAGTGCCCATCCCCGACTCGTCAAGGGCATATTTGTCAAAGCCACATTAATCAAACAGCCCGACACTATATCATAGCGCTGATTTTGCCCATTGACTGGTATGTCGGCCTGGCATCTCCAATGCTGCGGTCGTTCGAAGAAGCAACCAACACTGCCATCAGGAGCACCTGTTGCAGCTATGTTGAGAGTAGAGCCTCCATAGACAGAACTCATCAAAGACGACTCACGTTTCCAATCATCTACATCATCCTGAATTATGCACAAAGTGTCAATCCACAGATAGTGGATTCCCATCTGGCGTGCTATTTCGACAGCATCTCTGATAGTTTGTGATAAGGCTTGCTCTGGTATTCGTCGTTGAAACTCTTCAATGTTGCTCTTAGATAGTGTGAGAAATTCCATCCTACCCCAACAATGGCTTAGTGTGGCGTACCGGAGAGGTCCTTGAAATTGCTCACCCAAGCAGAGCTGCAGTGCGGGTGCGTTGGTTGAAATAAGTCTAGTCGGAATGAATCTCTCAATACTTTCGTTACAATTTTTATGCGACTTCTCACAATTCCTTAACCAACGTTGAGCGAGTTCCAACGAGTCTTTCGTGTTTGCTTTGGCGCTAATTTTCTGAGGAGTGAACGATACTTTTATAACTAATATAAGCTTGACTCAGGAACCTAACTGCTATGTTGGGACTCACAGGGAGAATTTGCAGGAGTCAGTGCGACTCCGAACCAGGTCGATGTGTGAAAGGATCCATGTTCACACAGGGCCCCATCCTCATTAGAATCTGTAGTAGAATGGAAAATCCTAAGGTGAAGATAAAAGCTACCACCAAGCAGTGCTTCATATGGCGGAGTGGCGGAGAACGCTGTTATACGTGATCGTTGTGACTTTTGTGGTCCTTGAGCCAGTTTACTTATCTCTTTCTGCACATCGTGCGACGTCGTTCTCCAGAACTGATAGCAAAGTGCACATGTTTCGAATGCAGCTTTCCGGAATTGGAATATGTTTTCATGATGGGGAAATTCAATATCTTGGTTCTCTTCGAACCTAAACCAATTGTGGATAATCCATTGACAGCGGTTACAAAGTTTTGCGGTCACGCTGTCTTTCTGATCGATGCCGTATTGAGTATTGGAGAGATCATCCTCATCATCGCTAGCTTGGTTTACTGATCCATCGAAGAGTTTCGTTGTAATGAGTGGCTCATTCCGTTGAGATCCACTCAAAAGGACCTGGCCTTCTGACTCAAGCCGCGGGCGTATATCGGATGTTGCGTTCGTGTTCATGTTGAATGTAGAAAATAGCGCTCCGTTTATTGTTGATACCATAGAGCTAGCTAGCTCCAGGAGTTACTTCAAAACGCCGCTTGATTGGTATAATATCTGGAAATCAAGGAAAGGCCCATGCGAGGCCACAGAGGTCGTTCGGGGAGACAGGTCGTCGAGAGGTTACTGTCAGAACCTCAACTGTGTCAATTGCTTACGCGAAGGCGATATTGGCGAGGCTTCGTCTTCCAAAGCTATAAGAGGAAAATGTTGGTCGATGTGGTAGTACAGATATCGCTCGTCCGCTGCAAAGGAGGGCTGTTGACGCAGTGACCTTCCGAATTCTGTGAAGTTGAGGTTTTTGGTCGCAATGCTCTGACATATCGGGATCTCTCGTGAAGTCGTCTGCACGACGCTCGATGAATACTTCTGCTAGAAGAAGATATGCCAGAGAAGATGGGAGTTACTTTGATGAGTGGAGCCTACGAAGTTGTGAAGCGCCTGGGATATAAGCAGTCTAGCGCGGCGCGTAGCACCGTCAGACCCGGCGCGAAGCACAAGACCCGGTGTGTAGCACTGTTAGACCCATACCCACACATTCTTATCCAAATAGTGTGATGGGTTAATGGTCGGAAGACGATATGATTATCGTATTCGCCATCGTTAGTAACGGCGGGTCATCTGCATTTACTGTGCAGCATGCATGCAGCCTAAGCCCTGGTCGGCCTCCACATTAAGCGACACGCAACCTCAGCCCCTCTCAGCCTGATATCGATTCTGGTCTGCAACCTATTCTCACTCAGTCATTGTCGACTGCACAGTAGGAAGCAAGGAAGATGCGACTCATCAATACAAAAACTGGCCAGCTTGAAGAGTTTCTTGGTCAAGAAATACCGAAATATGCCATTCTCTCCCACACGTGGGGCGATCGCGAGGAGGAAGTCAGTTACCAAGACTACCTAAGAAATGTGCACAAGAGCAAAAAGGGATATAGAAAGATCCAAAAGACTTGCGACATAGCTGCAGAGGCAAAGATCCCCTATGCCTGGGTGGATACGATGTGTATCGACAAGAAGAGTAGCGCCGAGCTTTCCGAGGCCATTAATTCAATGTATCGATGGTACAAGCAGAGTCATGTCTGTTACGCATTTTTATCGGATCTCTCCGGCGATGCGGACATAAAAGATGCCTTGGGAAAGTGTCGATGGTAGGTGTACGGCGAGTATGGCTCGCCCGCAATGTTCCTTCCTCATTCGAACCATGAAGAACGCACTGGGTTCAGAATATCATCTCACACCCATTTGGGCGAACCTTGAAGTTGCTTCCTTTTACTATCTCGCTAACTTTTCTTCATCAAGGTTCACACGAGGATGGACGTTGCAAGAATTGATTGCTCCCAAAGTGGTCTCCTTCTTTGATGCAAGATGGAAGATGCGCGGGTTTAAAACAACACTAGCATCTCAGCTGTCCACAATAACGAAAATCAACGAAAGCGTGCTGCGCAACGAGAGTCCCCTCTCAAATTTCTGTGTTGCTCAGAAGCTTTCATGGGCAGCTCTGCGTGTGACCACTCGCATCGAGGATAATGCATACTGCTTGTTGGGTCTCTTAGATCTGAACATGCCACTGTTGTACGGGGAAGGAGAGAAGGCGTTTCGTCGCTTGCAGGATGAGATTATAAGATCGTCTGCAGACCTGAGCATATTCGCATGGAAGTTCAAGCCGCGTGAAGAGGGGGAAGCTTTGCCCAAGGACCAGAAGCAAGTGCCCTTGGAGAAGCTGTCACCTCAAGATGGCTTGTTATGCGGTGTTCTAGCCCGGTCTACTGCCATGTTCTCCCAATGCAGTGATTACATGAGCAGCCAGGGTGGAGGCCTTCGGGAGTTTTCCGTTACCAATATTGGCATTAAGATTCGAGTCCGGATACTGCTAAGACGAGTAGAGGGAAAAAGTGGTACGGGCTACGTACTACCACTGAACTGCACCTTTCGCGGCCGCGCCTTGGGACTACGTCTTCGCCAAGCGGGAAGCGATGGATACCTTCGTGAAGATCCTTTCGCGCTACTCGAGTACGACGAAGGCAGCTTGCTCACTGCCCCACCCGCCGAGAGACATCTTCTTACCGCATTACCAAAAGATTCATTTCCACCCAGTGTTACTGTGGGCCATATCAAAAATGTCCTTCCACTGACGCGAACTCACATACTCCGATTCGAACCTCAGACCACCCTACTACTCAACCCGTGGCCAGTAGATCGTTATGACCACGAAGACCAGTTGTTCTTTGTCTTTCGGGATCCAACAAGAGACTTTAGCATTATAGAAATGTTGGTATTAATTCAAGTACCAAATACCATGACCAGCTACGTCGAGTCCGAATGGGTGCGGTGTAAATTTTGCGCGCTCGGTTGGTCTTCAACAGCTCCAGGCATAGCCCAATTCGGCCTCGTCGACGAAAACAAACACGCTGCATCCTTGAATGCTATACAGCCTCAGATGTCCGATTGGGACCGCAACAGTGCGCAATTAGCGTATTATCTAAACAGATACAATATCCCCAAGTCGGCTGGGGTGCGCTTCCCTCTCCCAAAACTCGGAAAAACTGCACACGTGACATTCAGTACCAAGCTAGAGTGGGATCACAAGATGTCCACAAATTCATTCTGGAGTGTCCAATTCTCCTATACTCTTTGGGGTAAAAACGTTGAGCCTCACATTGATCAAGCAAAGTGGACGTTGGACTGAGCATGTGAATAGAGACACAGGTAGCTACATTATATATTACTGGTCGCTTCTCAATAATGGTCGACAGTACTTGGTTTTGGCGTCTCCAGTGTTGCTTCCTTGCGTGACGACTGTGTGGAGGGATTTAATCGCGCACACCTTTATAATTCGCAACTCGATGTTGACTTTTCTTAAAACGCCACAGTCTCAAATGACTCGTCGCATTCTTCATACCATACCATGTAGCACCGTCGAGATATTAAAGTAGGACTTCTGTAATTCAAGAATGGGTTTATAAGTCAGTTATCGCATTAGATCAGCGTCATCCACCCTTTCAAAGAGTTAACCGTATCGCCATCGTGTCTTGTCCATTTCATCGTCGAGAACTCTGGTGCATCTCGGTTCTTGAATATCTCCTCCTTCATGATGCCGTGCACATAACATGGCCCAATAACGTGGACTGCACACTCGAGCGCCTCGTCTTTGTACCTCACCCTTCCGGCAGATCGTATTACATGAGGCATATGCAGCCATTGAAAATAGCGGATAACAATTAGGTGAAATCTACTCTTACACAAAGCTTGTCCCGGATTTGACCTTGAGTTACACAAGGGTGCAACGTGAGCTATGGGTAAGCAGCTTGAGCTGTGGCTGAGTCTGCCTGAGCTCGCCATGAGCCAACGCGAGCCAGCGTGATTGCGCCTGATTTAAGCCTGAGCTCCTCCTGATCACAGTGATACCTGCCTGATTCCAACCCGAGCAGTGTGAAAAGGGCCTGAAACTGGACCCTAATCAGCATGTAGGGATGCGAAGTGTCTAGGACTGACTGCGCATCTAATGAGCTACGGCGGTGAGCGAGGTGTGCCATATACACAACTTTAGGTAATGTCGGGACCTCCTGGTATGGCTTTAAACATGAGCAGTGATGCGACTGAGCTCCACACTAAAGCTTTCCTAATAAATTTCGGCTGCAAGCAGGTGAAGGGCGCTGAGCTTCTACAGTGCTTGAGAGAAGTGCCAATGCAGAAGCTGCTTAACGCTGCCGTGCAATATTCCATCGTGCATCACCCGCCAGTGGGAAACTTTACTTTCATTCCTCCCATTGATGATGACATGTTTGACAGGCCGCTTGAACAAATCAAAACATGTGCGAACATGTATATTTGGTCTATTACGATTGCTAATGGCTCTCAGCTAGTTGATTTATATAGAGAATATCCTTTCGCTTCTTAGACTAATGCGCCGACCTGGAGTATAAAGAATTGCACTGAAGAGAATCTCTCTTTCGTAAAGTTAAGAGCGGGTACGCCGCCTTTAGGACCTTTTAATTATAATAATTAGTTAGACAAAGCAAAGAATTTAACTTAGCTTCCTTGTTAAACATGTAGCGGAAGTTATGTACTACTCTATTCCCTTAACATTAATAACGACACTTCACCCTTCTCTAAATCAAACGCGCTATACATCCCTTCCATAAAAGCGGAACCTAGCACCACCCATTCGTCATCGGTTTGCTGTAAGTAGGCGAACGGAAGCACGCAGCGGATCCCCTTCTCAATATCTCGGACCTCTGTCAAGTAGTCCCACGGTGTCAACACGATCACTGCGTTCTTGCCGAACGAGAACACAATATTCGGTAGGTCGTCACGCATCGAACAGTCCAGGTCCGCAAGCTGATCGTCCATTCCTAGATTTGGGTGTAGATTAGTTTGAATCTCAGTGAGCAATGTGCCCGGGAGCGAGATGTAATCGAAAGAGTTGGTGAAGACAGCTTTGTATGTGGACGGTTTCCTGCCACCGGGGTTGTTTCCGGGAGAAGACTGGATGGCTACCGATTCCAGCTCAACGGTGTACCCGCTCGAGATGTAGTACGATAGTTGGCTAAGTTCCTTAGGAGGTGTGGCCTCGATTAGAGGAAGAGTGACCGCACTTTGTGACAGGACTTCCGAGGGAGAGTACCCCAACGCCAGCTCGCCGCTTTCGTCATCACGACGGGGAAGCCTAAGCGAGAATACCGGGCGGCTGAGCACCTTCTGATCCAGCATACTCCGTAAGGCGCTCTTCGTGCTAGCGTTCGATGCTGGGGTGCGACTTTGGAGCCGTGCAAGGCCCAGTGCGCTATCCAGGGGCGCTGCATTCAAGTACATGGATCGCCAGAAGGTCGCCTCCTCGAATTGCTGGTCAAGAATATCCAGACCCCCAACTCTCAAAACATCTTGCGACAAATAGCCTAATGTGGAAAGGCCTTCATACATGAGCTTAGTGACAGTCTTGCTTGGGTGGTAAGTGGTGGAGAGCGATGAGTTGTACTTGTTCTGTCCCCGGCAGTACAGCGCCGTGACAGGGTCTTGCAGACATTCGACAGATGGGACGAACATGTCTGACCAGCTCAGATCGATGGATGCAGTGAAGGGCTGTGCCGGGGTACCGATGGATATCGAGGTGGTGTAAAGGATGTGGTAAAAAGTCGATTGATCACGGCGACTCAGCGGATGCTGATGCCCCGCCTGCTACAAAGTCAGCTGTGAGCCTTACGCAGACTCCTTTAGGGATTGTGGCACACAGACCTCGGGTTGTTGGAAGGCGCCGGCATATTCGTTATACAGTTGCCAGTCGTCGAATTTGAAGCGAATGGTTGTGCGCTTGATTGGTATCGTCGCTGTGGCGCCGCTGCACACAGGAAGAAGGGCGAAGAACAGGAAGAGATATACCTCGTTGCTTATCATCTTTGGATCGTGAGCGCGAGTTTTGAGGACTTGGAGGCGTAATAATGATAGAAATTAGAGCGTGTACGTCGAGGCACTCCGAGCTACTAGAGACGATTTCACGCTGAAGTAGTAGCTCTAAAGGAAAGATGCCTGGGTCTACTATGACGTCAGAGGCATCGTCAATTGGCCAGAGCGGTGTGTTTAGCGCTCAAGATTGTTTCATCATGCGGGGCGGAATTTATAGCTATTCATAGAAAAGCGCCGCATCTAGTGTTGGACGTCGTTGGGTGCAACGAAACACGACAATCCTAAGGTAGCGGGTAATCGTAGCGGCTTAGCAGGCGTCGGCGACTTTTAAGCGCCCAAGCAGCCTCCAATCTTTTCCTGCACAATTTGCCCAGCCCAGCCCAGCCCTCGCTTGCACACCTCCAAGTAAAGCGAACGAACATAAAAGCGGTGGTTCTATCTGTTTATTCGTTCGAGTTCTCACTCCATTTGATATTACCAGAAATTGCGTCTGAAGCGGACCACACTCGGAACCTGCGGGTTGTATATACTCCCATGGAAAGGAATTCTGATTCGATTTAGTAACCACTTCAGTAGCTCCAAACCACCAGAAACATGTCAACTGTTGGTGATCGACATCGATGGGGTTGGATGTGAGGCGCGGTATGTGGCACACTGTCGGACAGTCAAACATGAGGCTGAAGATGGCGTTACCCTTACAAAAGTTTCAGACGAAGCTTCGCCGCACATAGATAAGCGTTTTGGACTGATAGTGTTATGCTCATCCTGCATGAAATAGTAAAAACTGTTTTTCATAACCTCGTAATAGCGTCGCTTCTACATCTTAGAGCTACGATCTTCGGAATATAAATCTCAAACATAAACCCTGATAGACCGAGGAATATAAAGAGACGCTTACTTCCACTAAAGATATACTCTTACTCGGAGACTTATAGATAATATGCGGCACTGTCCTTTCATCATATCATCCGTTGGCTATCACTGTGCCATGGCATGGAAATAACGGTCTGCTGATCTATGTCTCAAGCTCTGAGGCCGATGGTCGCATAGAACAAAGCCTCAATACTTTGCCGGAATGTCTAGAGCGGCTCACCGAACTCCAAACGGAAACACTAGTGGTCAGATTCCATGATTTGCCCGAGCTCGCTGAGGCTTATACCATGGCCCAAGGGTGGCTTCTCCACAATCACACGGCAAGAGGGCTATGAGCTTGCTAGTCAGCTCAGATTTCAGAGTGAGTCTCCTACAGGCTTCGCTCCTTTCATCTCTAGATATTCATTCAGAACGTCTGTTCAATAATCACACCGCTCGTGTCTTGCTACGCCGTGTTGTGCCGTGCCTGAAATTGTATATATGATGTGAGCACTTCCTGGGTGTTGCGCTCAATACAAATCAAGGTAACGCTCTCCATTCAGCTATTCTCTTCATCGTCCCGTTTTGCTTCAAGTCTCTTGCATCTTTCAGCTCCATTTATGTTGTATGCTTTAGGCTACCTCTCCTACCGCTGCGTAGTAAGTCTCTTTGACTATATCTAGTTACAACGTGTGGCCCACGATGTGGAACCCGTTCCCTTTGGACTTTTTTGTTACGCTATCGGGTACGCAGTCTATAAGTCACACAGATTAGGACTGACATAGACTAGCTCTATCCGTGTCTCTCGTACAATCGAGAGTAGTTCCACCCCAGTCGGTTTCTCCCGCGCAAAATTCCGAGCCAGGTCCTCCCTTGCCAACGCCTTCCAACAATAATCTTTTCGGTCCTGACTTTTACGAGTTCCTGAAATCCGGCAGTGTCTCAACAGAAGGCAATAACCCAGATCCTAGACCTTCTGTATGGGTTGCCTTGGGCGATTCGTTTGCGGCTGGCCCCGGCGCAGGCGATGAGTTACAAGATGGCGCAAATTGCGTGCGCGGCAGCATGAACTACCCCTTACAAATGCAGGCAGACACTAACATACCAGGCCCAAATGGCCCAAGTAGTCAAAAGCCAACCTTTACACTCAAAGCTTGCACCGGCGATGTCACAACGGACCTTACGAATCAACAGAACCCAAACTACCAGCTGGGTGATGTCCGACGTGACACGTCCTTTGTTACCCTTTCTATCGGAGGCAACGACATTAAATTTGTTGATATCCTCAAGAAATGTGTGTTTGGGTTTCCGCCAGTAATTGGAGGACCTAGTTGTGATGCGCTTCTCAGCATATCTCGAGACGTCCTCTTTGGCCAGGAATTTTACGACCACTATAATGATGTCATTATCGGCATCTTGTCCAACATGGACTGGGAAAATCGAGGGTCTTCTCAAACTGCAATCTACCAAACCAGTTACTCTCAATTCTTCGATTCCTACACCGATCAGTGCGATAGTACTTCATTCTACGTCATCGACTTTATTGGGCCGAAGATCACAAAAGACCTACGAATTAAGCTAAATAGGCTCACACACGAGGTCAATTACGTTATTTCATACTATGCAGACCTCTTGAACGTACACTACTCGCGCGCAGCCGGAAATCCGAGCTTATTTTCAGCCGCCGTCAGCTTTGTCGATGTCGACATCAGTTACAACGGACATAGATTCTGCCGACAGGGTGTTCAGGAGCCGGAACATCACAATCCAGACACACATTTCTTCAATCTCAACTTGCTCGCGTCAACAGACGGCAAGACGGTAACAGTCAGCGATACGAACATGCCGATTCCCCGCGAAAATGCTACGGCTGAATGGATCGACGCCAACTACGGCGATGGCGTGCATGCATCCTGGGCGTGGGTTATGAAAACGTTTCATCCGACTCCAGCTGGATTCACTCATACCAAAGATATGTTAATATACCCCAAGCTGCAATTCCGGGAAGCCATGCGATTCTGGGGGTCCACTTCTAGTAGAGATGTTGATCTTGTGGTTCTAGGAGATTATGTCGCATTTGCCTCCCAAGATCCGAATTCCGCCATTTATCAAGGAATTATCCCCCATTTGAAGGCCATCTTCCGAAACTACCGATACTATAACATGCCCCCTGGGTCAGGAGTTCATGTTAGGCCAACATTCTCTGGTTCACAAAAGCCACACAACGCCAACTCGGAGTTCCACGAATGCTACAAAATAGCAACCATCGATGAATTGCATGACAATTTCGTCAGGTCGCCTGATTTCTCTACTCGAAACAAGGTCATCCTTTTGATGGCCGGAACTATCGACGTGCTATATGATGTGGATTTGGACCACTGGCCTGACCGCTACACAAGCCTTATACACGATATTTTTGACAGTGACCCTAATGCCAAGGTATTTGCTGGCCACATTCCCATGATAGGTTACAACCCCCAGGGCCCATTCAAGTGGTTCGGACTCCACAAAAGAATTGCGCGTTTTAATGCTCGTCTCAATGCACTTGTTGACCAGCTAGCAACGGAACACGGCTACCGCATCATGACCGTTCACACTTCGGCCACCACAAGAGAGCACCTGGATGGGGATCTTCTGTTACCCAATACACGAGGATATCTTCGCATTGCTCTTAACTTCGTCGAGCACATGGCTATGGCCGCGTTAATGGGATGGTTTAACCCGGGCTCGCGCGGGGTTCCGAACGGCGTGGGCTCGATCGGCATAGGCAGTCAATTTCCAGCGCGCCCCGGCGACAACGACACACTTGTAATAGACAAAGTAATCTGCAATCAAGAGTTCGAATCCTTTGCAGGGCAGGGTATGCCGACAAAAGAAGACACCCTCAAGTCCATCCTGCGGGGCGCCTCCACGGATGACTTTATCACTAAGGTTGCCTGCAATGCCGACGAGAGCTGCAAGTGGGCTGTCGATGGAGTAGTAAGTCTGCTCTCTCAAACCTTCCAACTTTTTGCTTGAAGACAAAGAATCTAATATGAATAGCACGGCGATAAGACGGATTTCCCTTCTGCAAACGGCACTGTCTGCGTCACTGCCGGCGGCGCTCCGAATGAGGCTGACTACAACCAGCTCATTATCGTGCGACCTGAAGCTTCATACGACCTTAGTCGGGGTAGTTGTAAGGATGCTGTTCAAGGTATCCTCAATGACTGCATCTTGTCTGGCAAGTATTACGGCGGTTATTTCAAAGGGAAAGATGGGTTGTACATTGAACAAACAAACTTAGTAAGCGCCTCCTCTACTTTACTCTACTCCCGATTGAGATTATGCTGACTAACGGCTTTAAAAGAACTTCCCGCGAAATCCAACGCAGGACAATGGCTTCGCAATTCCAAACATCCCGAATGATGTTGTGCAATCGGCGCTTGACGGCCCAGCGCCAACTACGACGACCTTCAAGCCATCATTGCCTTTTGCGACTGTCGCGGGTATATATGTGTAGGTTGAGTCAGTAGATAGTATTTGTTACAATACAATCTTCAAATTGCCGATGCTTAAGATAGCTATTAGCCAGCATATATGAATTCATACAAGTATTATTATTTTAGTATGCTAACCTATGGCGCTGCGGCGTATAATCACCGATTTTCGATAAGACCAGTATGCAGATTGGATTCTTGCAAAGCAGTGTGGCTATGGTAGACCTCTGGGCAACTACAATATCTTGAGTCGTACTTCGACCTAGTAAATTTCGTTCTCGTGGTCGCGGGCTCTACACATGCAAGTCCCACGAATCGACTGTGCAGATTATAACGGGGACCGTTTTTGTGCTATCTGTGACTGAGACAGGGGGTGGACGGTTGCCTCATGTTTGATACATTTGCTCGCTTACTTCTTCTATCTTGTAATGGTCTTTTTAAGCTATGTAATAAGCAAAATATTCTTATAATACTGTATAGATGCGATGGCGAAGCTAGCAGCAGGACTAGGGGAGCAGTATTACTTCCGCCGACCACTGACGGCGCAAAGACGGCAGGTTAAGGTCAAAACACTTGAGGAGGCGTAAGGGTAATGGTAAATTCAAAGCGAGAAAACTGTGCAGAATCGGACACGGTCTTCTATTCATCCCCACACATGAAAGCCCTACAGCAGCCGACGGAGATACCTTTTCTCCTGAGAGCTTTCTTCTCCTCGTAGCTTTTCTCTACTAGGAGCTTGTCGCTCCCCGGCGAACTTCTCTTCTCGGAGCATTTCTTCGCGGAGCCCACCTCTACTCGGAGCATGGCTCTCCCATGAGGGTACTCCTAGGATCTCGAGCAGCTCTGGAGATCTGCAGTGCCCTAGAAACTAAGCTGCTCTTCAGAGTTGCGTTAACGTCAACCGAAGCTCAGCCTTTACACTGGCACTACTATGGACGGGACCTCCCTGAATTGTTCCAGGGTGCCGTCCTAATCACCATTTTGCCTGCCTGTACTGCCATTTGACGGATTGCAGCCTCTCATCCGCGCATGAAGTTTCGCCTGTCCATGCTCTTTATCGCCAACCTGTGAAAGAAGTGAAAGGTTACAAATTAGGCATGATCTGACAAGAGACCAAGATCGGGCTCCTTCTGAGGGGTCTGAAATGGGACCCTTTCCCCGAAACAACACGTGATCAAAATCTTCAGAAGAAGATCACAAGCTCGGCCTGAAATCAGTCTCATCAAGTCAAGCTGCACTGGTGGGGGACTAGAATCAGGACAAGGAACCAAAAGAGAGCCGAGCATGACCAGCCTAAGACACCATGATTTTGGTCATCTGTAGCTTGAGGCACCATAATTTTGATCATGAGCAAGCCCGAGCAAGCATGATTCAGGCTGAGCAACCATGAGTCGAGGTTGAGCCAAGTAAGGTTTCGCTGATGTAATGAGCCAAAATGGACTAACCTAGTCAGTTGTATGCCAAGAGTAGATTTGACTTGGAAATAGCGACGAAATCACCGCTTCGGATATCACTTGAAGCAAGCCCTACATATCCTTTCGTGGTCACAAATAGTCGGTTGGGAACGAAAATATTTGCTAAGTAGTTGAGGAACCCGACAGCGGCTTCAGCTTTTGGCGACAGCGGCTTAAAATCTATTCCCAAACTTTTCAGAACCATCTTCTGGAATATTTCTCCGGTTGGAGCTAGGCAATGCGTTGTAAAACAACCCCGAATTGCAGTCAGCCAAGGCAGACTGCCCGGTTCGAGATACTCGAGACTCTTGAAATTAGGGTACCGCAATAGCATGGATTCGGCACCAGAGCAGTCGCTAATTCCACCTGTCACAGTTTTGCTTAGAATAAGCCATGGGGGCTGTGAAACAGGCCGAATATGTTGCTGGACGCCATAATCGAGCTGTTCATCTTCTACTTCTGCTGGTGAGATTCCAGACTCGGGAGAGAGGCACATAAATGCCTGCAATTCATTGATAAGTGAGAAATAGAAACCAGGCTCATCCATGCAATGCGGAGCACTGCACACTTTATAATCTGACGTAACTGTTCCGATAATGTCGAAGATAGTACCTGTGGCGAGCATCACATTGGGCAGATCTTGATGCGGTAGGAACCAGAAAGGGGCCCCTAGGGTAGTACTATAGGTTCCAGTAAATGACGAAGCTCTTGCGAGGTTCAATTCTAGACGAAATTCCGGTACCCAGGAAGGCAGATAATCACGGTCATTGATATTGACAGTTGGCGGCTGACCATCTTTAGCAATAGGGTGCGCATCATCCGAATTTCCATAGGGCTGTCTACGACAGAGCCCTGCCCGATAGATCTGTGCGCTGGGGAAACATCTCCTAGTGAACTCAGTATAAGCCTCGGCTACCGTTCTCCCATAGTCTGGTTTCGTTGAGTATGGAGAATTCGTCATTGCTAGCATGGCGTAAACTCTATCGTGATCATCGGTACACGCCTTGCTCATTTGGTTCCCCACAAGGTTAGTCATGACATGATGGTCTCTCGTTCCAAGCTGATCGAACAATCTGAAAGTATCCCGAAGCTGCACAAGTGCCCAGGCCGGCTTGACACCGTCCGATCTCAATAGTACCTCTATTTGCGGGACCTGTCTCATCGCTCCGCGAAGTGCCTCCAGGGTGCGGGCGAAGGAGGTCCAATCTAGTTTTTAATGGCCGCAGGAAACGACTAGTTTTGCGGCCAAGGTGACTTCTTGAACGATCCATACTCGGTTGAACCACGATCGAGAAAAGAGATAGTCGAAGTGAGTCTTGACAGCAGCATGAATGAGATCCTTCGCTTTTTCATCCGATATGTGGACAGAAGGAAGGTTTGGAATCACTCGTGGCTTATCAACGTGATGATGATTCCGAGAGACTTTGCTTGCAATGAAAGATTTGCCATGAATTCTATAGCTTCCTTCGCCTGCTTCGAAGCAAGCGCGAGCCAGACTTGCACCGTCTTTGCCCTGCTGTAAATATCAGACATGATAGACCTGAGTTTTCTCGACTGCGTCCGCTTGATTGATGCAAATGGCATCCGCCCACAGTACTCTGATACGATCAGAATAGCTATACGCCATTAGGGCCGCATATAGATTTGCTGTAATTCTCAAACCCTGGTTGTTCATATACAGAGGGAGGATGAGCTCGGGATGATCGCCCCAGGTGTATGAGATGGCTTCTTACTCGCATTGCGTGTCGAGTTTGTGGACCTTAAGACAGCCTCATAATTACGAGGGATCATCTAAAGCAGGCTCTAGGTGAAGAAGGCGAATATAATCGGGCCCTGGAAGGGGAGGGTTTTCGAAAGGCCTGAAGGCTCGCATGGAAATGAGATGTTCTTTTGCTGAACCCACTTTCAGCTGCTTCATTTCATCGAGAAAACAAAAGTAGAGCGGTTTCGCTTTAGCGGGCGGTCTTCTCATCGGAGGACCATATATCTCAAGATATGGCGTTATCTTCTCTTTGTTTGATGACTCTATCTTGTATTCCCTAGTAACCCCGTAGATTTAGGCTCTGCGAGTCGTCCTTGTGCTTTTATCTTAGGCCGACAAATGAACAAACTCAATTGAGTCACCCTTTGATTCGAGGTTTATAGCCAAGGGAAGCGTTTTTCTGAGCTGAGGTTGTTCTGTCAAGGCCAGTGTGCTTGCACGCCATATCTAAATATCGCCCACGGATGTTGTTCCCTAAAGAAGTGCTTCGAGTCTTACAGCTAAATTGACAGAGTAAGGCTGGTGATGTTACTGGTATGCATGCTGGTGCCTGGCGTTGCTCTCAGCCGCGCCGGTTGGGCCAAGTTGACGGGGCTGCAACCTCCAAGGCGAAGGATACCTTCGTAAGCTAGACCTAACGTACAACACGTATACCTAAGATGATCATATAGGGCAGGACAGACTCTTCTCAAGCTCGTCAATTCAAGATCATTCTAGTCACAAATCAGCGAGAGATTTTAGCTAAGGCTCCTAACGCACCCATCTTAACTGCGGGAGATGCTTTGTTCGAGATTCCTTAGATCTGTTGTAAAACGCGAAGAAGAATAGAGGGGTGTTAGTATTCGTAAACACGTTCGTTGGGGGAATTCAGTCTCTCAAGGAGCAGCTTGGTCGACGCAAACGCAGGTCGTAATTATAGTGAGCGCAGCTAAATCATAGGGTCACCCTAGCTCCGTACACGGATGAACATTGTAGTTGAATATCCACAAGAGTTTAAATCGTGTGTGCATGTTCTCTAGACTGATGATCATTTGACGGTCTTTCCAGCGGAGAAAGACGAGTCACGCCGCATCCAGATACGCCAACAACCGGACTTCGCCGCTAGTTCGGACACTCACGTGCGATAAGTCTAAAGGAGGCAGCACCTTGAGATGAAATGGATTTGAGATGGAGCGCTTGGAGAAGAGCTGGCTATGAAGTGAGTCAGCCCGGAGCGCTAACGAATCATATACCCAGCAAATGGGGCATCCAACGACATCGAATAATCGCGCATTTACCTCGAAATTCGCGAGTCTGAAGAGCAAAGAAGAGGTCAATACATAGGCGAAATCAAATCCAAACTCTAGTTCGTTGAAGACAACAATTCCTTCTGCAAAGATCCAGCCAACATATGGAGACAATCAAAATATCGAATCTTCTCCCCCAAAAGAACGACAATACGAACTTCAAACAATCCCTGCCCTAAGGATCAACATAATCCTCCCCAAATCAAGTATGTGTGCCTACAATTGCCAAATTGGATGCCCATTTCCCCGGATTACCCACTTCGGCAACGCGAGCCCTTCCTCAAGCCGCCCTGACATCATCGATCCCCACACATCATCCCCATGCGCCGTCCCATCACCCCACACATCAACCCCAGAAACCTATTCCCGATACCAAGCACGTGGTGTTCTCTGAACCCGGCGGCTCGGCAAGGCTCTTAAGCCAGCTTGAGGCCTGGCAAAGCTTCGTGTTCGTGTAATGTGGCGATTATTTCCACCAACGGTCATGCATGCGGTGCGTGTTTGTACCGAACGAGGACGATGTGCGGTTTCTCGGCACGAATTTGTGCATCGGATAAGTCGCCGGCTAGTGGACGCACGGCGAAGTCGCCTTTATGATTGTTGTTGATATATTTTGGATGCCGGCCCTTGGTGTCGCCTTTCGAACGTTCCAGCGCTTCTCTTTCATGATCTAACGCTTAGGGCTGGTCTCGATAGAATTATTGAAATATACAGCTGGCAAAATGTTCAAGGCACCGCACTTCAATTGGTACGGGCGAGGCTTCAAGCTTCGCGCCGCTATCACAATCGCATGTCAACTCGCGTTCGTGCTCTTCGGTTACGATCAAGGCGTCTTCAGCGGTATCGTCGGCAACGAAGACTTTCTGAACACATTCGATCACCCGAGTCCTGGTCTCGAGGGCATTATTGTTTCCATCTACAATCTTGGATGCTTCACCGGATGTATAGTCAATTTTATTTTCTGCGAGAAAACGGGACGGAGGCTGGCGATGTGGATAGCTATGGTGTGGATCATCGTAAGTGCCATATCTTCTGGATATGACTGAGGGTTATTACTCACAGATTACAGGTTGGCGGCGCTCTCCAAGCTAGTGCATACACTGTTCCACACATGATGATCGCGCGCTTCCTCACAGGTATCGGTACCGGTATCGAAACCTCCACCGTCCCCATGTACCAAAGCGAGCTATGCGAAGCGGGTAAGCGCGGCCGCCTCGTCGCCTCGGAACCTCTTTTCGTCGGCTTTGGCATCGAAGTCGCGTACTGGTTTGATTACGGAATGTCGTTTACCAGTGGATCTATTGCCTGGCGCCTGCCAATCGCATGCCAAGTCATCTTTGCGATCCTAGTCATCATCATGGTCTTTGGCCTTCCCGAGTCACCCCGCTATCTCTACGCCCATGGCCGTAACGAGGAAGCGCTCCAGATTCTCTGTGACGTATACGACGGCACGCCTGATGACCCGAAGATCGCGAAGGAGAATCAGGAGGTGCTTGAAGCGTTGAAGGTCGAGCAGGAACATGGAGAGTACAGGTGGACTCAACTGCTCAAGAAAGACAAAGTGCAAACCGGACGCCGAGTTCTTCTTGCATATGGGGCCCAGTTTATGAATCAAATGGGCGGTATTAATCTAGTCGTGTACTACATCACTTCAGTGCTGCAGATCAACGTAGGTCTAACGAGGAACCTCTCCCTATTGCTAGGAGGCGTAATCAACCTTATGTTCTTCCTCGGTTCTCTCTTCCCTACATTCACGCTCGACCGAACCGGGCGCCGCAAACCCATGATGTGGGGCTCCTTCGGGTGCGGAATGTCCATGATGCTCATCGCCATCCTCCTGAGCTTCCAACCGCGAGGCGGTTCAATCGCGAAAGCCACCGCATCTGGTAGCGTTGCATTTTTCTTCACGGTAAGTACTCTTATATCGATCAATCCACAAATCGCGGTTTGGCTAATAATCGGGCTAGTACATGTTGTCCTTTGGTATGACGATGAACTGTATACCCTGGGTCTACGTCCCTGAGATTCTGCCCCTCCACGTCCGCGCCAAAGGAACAGCCGTCGGGATCTCGGCAAATTGGATCTGGAACTTCTTCGTTGTTATGATTACGCCTACTTTACTGAATTCTCTCGCTTGGAAGGGGTATTTGATCTTCATGGTTCTGAACTTTTCGTTCATCCCGCTTGTGGTAAGAACCCTAACCCTAACCCTAACCCTAACCCTTCTCCCCTAATCTCGATCACGACGGAAGCTAATGAAATTTTCAGTACTTCTGCTACCCTGAGACTTCGAATCTCACCCTCGAAGAAGTTGACTGGCTCTTCTACGAAGGCAATGTCGTGAGCCGCAGCCGCAGAGTTGCCAAACAGGGCTGGGAGCAGGCTGAAGGAATTCATCCTGCTGGGATTTTGGAGACAGGCAGTATGTCTAGTGGGAAGAAAGCTGAGAGTAATGTAGAGAAGAAGGAGGAGCATATCAGCCCATAAAAGCGCGAGCCGTAAAAAGAGACAGAAAATAGGAGTATTATATGATAGGATGAATTGGTGGCTTTGAATTGAGTTCAAAGCTCCGGGTAAAGGCCCATAATGATAACTATTATGAGCGACATCGGTCAAGTAACGTCGATGCTGTCTTTGCTGAGATTCTAATAATTGACTTGGAAGGCTGTCCACGTTACAGCCGATTTTTCTACCCCTATATACTTTTGATATTTTACATTTGGTGACATTAAAATATTGTAGTATCTGATTGGAACAAGTTTTGTTTCACATCTGACTTTATGTACCGTGTCCGAACCAAACTAACCCTGAGGCCAAAAAGCCATTTCAACCTCTCTAACTGGCAGTCACACATGAGCCGGACGAACTCTATTTTGTCAATGTTGTTGGTGATGGCGTCGGCATTCAGGTTCGCGGTTGAGGTGTGTTGTATAGTAGAGATATCGTTGAGCTCAACGTCGGCTGTAATATCTTTCAGCATCAAGTAGCGCGATTCTGAGCAGCATGGCATTGATTATATACTGAATGGAGGAGGTATATACTGGGGATGTATGATTGATCCGACTATATAAATAAAGAATGAAGAGAGCTGTAAGGAGTGCAAATGAATAGCATGGAGTGAGTGTATTAGTACCCGTTTCTCTGTTGTATTTTACCCAGCAAGAATCAGTTTGTTAAGCGGAGCGATTTGCTAATGAAGTATCAATTTGATAAAACAAAAATGAATTTGCTCAAGTAAGCATACACAGGCAACAAGTTGTAGGGGTTGAAGGGATATCTCGGCACCGATGTTGTGATAGGGGATTGCTGTCCGTGCTGATTCCCGTCGACTAGCCACCTGTGTAATAGAGCTTTCGTTGTCGAGCCAATGCACTTCGAGAAGACGAAGCGTGTAGAGCTAATAGCGATTGCTTACGCGGCCTCGGCGGATAGCATCAGTGTGATTTAGAATGCGATGAGAACCCACGTTGCTGCGTACTAGGACGGCGGAGGATGATTTCCTTCGGATGACGTCACTTATGTGCGCTGATAGGTTGCCGGCAAAGGATCACTAAATCCTCCCCATCCCGTGCCAGGTCTAGTTACATAGCTGGCGATGTAACATCAGGAAAGTGTTGCAGTTCTCCCTCGACACGGGTGGGTGTTCGCAAGTGCAAGAGTGCAGGATACATTCGAACTATAAACCCCAAAACAAGGCGGCATAGAATCTTCCCATATCCACTGAGCAGGTCATGTACTTGGACATCGCCATTCAACCTAGCTTTCGGCACTTTATTCAACTACGCTAAACAAGATGCATGTGGGTGGCATCGCGTGCCTGTTGGCCTCGTTGTTAGCAATTGCTGCAGCTACATCGACACCAGGCCTCTACGACCTCGTGGAACGACGACTGCCTGGATATTCCAATGAGTTTATTTTCATCCTGAACGAGACGGCGCCCTCCAATTCAAGCAAGCTCGCCAACGACGAGTACCTGGTCTCAACGCACCAGAATGGTTCAATTGCGATAGAGGGAAATAGCCTGAGTGCGTTGGCAAGCGGACTGCGGAGATACTTCGTCGACGTCGCGCATGTTGATATGTACTGGTTCATAGGCAGCCGCTTGGACCAGACCACCACCCCGCTGCCACGGCCAACAGAGAGCATCTCGGGCTCGAGCATTGTCCCTTGGAGGTATTATTTCAACACCGTAACATTCTCTTATACGACTGCCTTCTGGACATGGGAGGATTGGGAGCTCGAGCTAGACTGGCTTGCCCTTCACGGCGTCAACCTCCCACTTGCTTGGGTCGGCTTTGAGAAAATTCTGCTCGAGGTGTTTCAGTCAATCAACCTTACCACCTCCGAGATTTTGCCCTTCTTCTCAGGTCCTGCATTCCAAGCCTGGAACCGATTCGGAAACACCCAAGGGTCATGGGGTGGTGAACTTCCTCTGCAATGGATTGACAGTCAATTCGAGCTCCAGCAGAAGATACTCGACAGGATGCTCATGCTTGGCATGACGCCTATATTACCTGCTTTTACGGGATTTGTTCCCCGGGCGCTTGTAGATGTTTATCCGGACTCGCTGGTAGTTAATGGCAGCCAGTGGGAAGACTTCTCCGTGGAATACACGAACACCACATTTCTAGAGCCGTCCGACCCTCTCTTCGATAGATTACAAGACCTTGTTATTTCGAAGCAACTTCAGTATTACGGAAACATAACCACGTTCTACACTCTGGACCAGTACAACGAAAATGATCCCTTCTCCGGGGACCTGGACTACTTGCGCAATGTTACTCGCGGCACATGGCAGTCTCTCAAATCGGCCAATCCAGCTGCTGTATGGGTCATGCAGGGCTGGCTCTTCACGTCAAACGCTGACTTTTGGACTAACGCGCGAATCGAGGCATATCTCTCCGGCGTCGAAGAGAATGAGGACATGTTGATCCTCGATCTCTTCTCGGAAAGCCAACCGCAATGGCAACGTACGAACTCCTACTTCGGCAAGCCTTGGATATGGTGCCAGCTGCACAACTACGGAGGCAACATGGGCCTTTATGGTCAAGTCTCCAACGTCACTGTCAATCCCATCGAGGCCCTCGCCAACTCCTCGTCTCTAGTTGGCTTTGGGCTCACTCCGGAAGGACAGCAGGGCAATGAAATCATGTACACGCTCCTTCTCGACCAAGCATGGCAGAATACGTCAATCGATACGAAGTCCTATTTCCACGATTGGGTCCGTGTTCGTTACGCAGCGCTCAATAGCACCATTCCCTCCGGCCTCTATGTAGCATGGGAGCTGCTTCGAACAAGCGCATACAGCAACACCAACCTCACCAGCAACGCTGTCTCCAAAGCAATCTTTGAGCTAGCGCCAAATATCACAACGCTCGTCAGCCGCACAGGACATCACCCCACGACGATAAACTACGATCCCGCCATCGTAGTCGAAGCATGGAACAATTTGTACAACGCCACGCAGTCCGAACCACAGCTCTGGTCAAACCCAGCCTTCACCCACGACTTCGTCGACGTAACGCGCCAAGTCTTCTCAAACGCTTTCTACTCCTCATACACCGACCTCATCGCAACCTGGAACACCTCCACAGCAGCGATCCCATCGCCATCAGCCCTCCAAGCCCGCGCAGACGAATTAACAACCATACTCCGTGCAGCGGACCAGATCCTCTCCACGCTCCCACAATTCAGCCTCACACCCTGGATCGAGTCTGCTCGCAAATGGGCTACTTACAGCCCCTCCAACACCCCCAACACCACATCTTCATCCAACAGCTCCTTTATCGCCGACTTCTACGAGTACAACGCGCGCAACCAAATCACCCTGTGGGGCCCAGAAGGCCAAATCAGCGACTATGCGAGTAAGAGCTGGGGCGGCTTGGTCGGCGACTACTATCTGCCGCGATGGGAGACGTTCCTTAAGTACCTGTTGAGCGTGTCACCCAGTACGTACTCGGATGCCGAGGCGCGGACGCGGGTTGCTGGTGTGGAGAGTGGGTTTCAGGTTGCGGGGAGCGGGTTGGGGGTTAGAGAGGTGGGCGGGGATGTGAGGAGCGTGGTTGAGAGCGGTGTTGTGCCGGCGCTGAAGGAGCTTGGGTTGATGTGAGGGATGCTAGAATAGGAATGAGTGAATGAATCAATCAATGGAGAGTTGCGCGTAATCGTTGTTTTGCTGGCTCGCTTTGAGGTCTGCTTGCGAGTGGTTGGTAGGACTCGTGTGATTGTTTTCTACGTCTAAGATGTGACGCACGGTGGTGGGAGTCGTAGTAGTCGAGCATGGACAATGTTTCCGAGACTACTAGAGACTTAGAGTATTATACAAGATATTGAAGAGCTAATCTTAGCGTACGACTTATTAAATAAACAAGAGGCTGCTGCTGCTTAGAATTGGCAGATCAATGTCATAATACATGATGAGGACCTTAAAATCTTACTCTGCAAATAAGTCTATACTAATAAGGCTATCGCAGGCCTAATCACGCTCTGCTTTTCTATTAGGCTGTTCAGTCCTCTTGCTTTTAAGTATGATTCGTTACTAAGTACTAGTGGGGCTACTGAGGATAGACTGCGGATACGGAAAACGTTTGACTCGGAGCGAGGATGTTGTATCGGAGACAACAAAGTGTGAAAGAGGAGTAACGTCCTTGGTACGTCTAGGACAGCATCCTACATATCTTACATGAAAACGAAGCTAAACACTTATACTAATATTGTACATGCTTTTACAAATGGTAGGAGAGCTGCTACCGAAAATTTACGAAGCCGCCTTTTGGGCGACTTTAGCAGCCTCCAGCCGAGAGCTGATATGTGGCGCTGCGTGGGTCCTAGGGGCGTGCGATTTCATGACCTGGTTTAGAATAGCACGGCGAGGCATAGAGATTCTGCTGTACAAAACGACAGCGCCGGTAAGAAGCGCCAAAGCACCAGCCTGGTGCGCTGAAGCCAGCCATGTGGGGACCATGTAGATAAGAGTGCTGATGCCGAGGGCGACTTGCAAAGAGACGAGGTGCACCATGCCCATGACACCCTTTCTAGCATCTTTTGGCAGCGTGGTACGCACAGCCGTCGCGTAGCGAGTGTATGCGAATAAGGACAAGATGGCCGTGAAGGTGGTGGTAGCAAGAATGCGGTGGTCGAGTTGCACAAGAGACGGGTTCTCAAGCATATTGCGCCACCATAGATCCGACTGATCTGGGACGTGGCTGTAGAAGGGGTCGAACAGCTCCTTCTTTGGCGGGGCGAGGCCGAGGCCCATCCAAGGGAACTCATTGTAGATGAGGCCAGCGTCCAGGCCAGCAACAAGGGCGCCTGACATGGCAGTGGTGAATACAAGGAGGGTGAGGCCGACGACAGAGCCCCTGAAGACACGAAGAACGGGGTGCTGCAACGCCTTGATCGTTTCGGCGGCCTTGGTGGGGTTGGCGAGCATTCGATGTTCCTTAAGGATGGAGAGACCGGTGAGCACCATTGAGCAGTATACAGCAAATGCGGCGCCGAGATGGGCAGTCAAACGATACTGGCTCACACGGGGGTGACTACCAGGCTCGAAGAGGTCGTCCTTGAGCCCGCTCTTGACCATCCACCAGCCGATGACGCCCTGGAAGCCAATCATACCGCAGATACCGACAAGCTTTCCCGCCATGGACGGCGTCACTCGCCGGCGAGCGATGAAGTATGCGGTGGGCAGCAGGAAGGTAACGCCAATGACACGGCCCCACAATCGATGAGCCCATTCCATGAAGTAGATTTGCTTGAAGTCGTCAAGCGTCATGCTCGAGTTCAGCATGGCAAATTCAGGCGATGCCTTGTATTTGGTGAACTCGCTCTCCCAGTCGGCCTGGTTCATGGGCGGCAGCGAGCCGGTGACGGGGCGCCATTCGGTGATACTCAGGCTGTCCGAGTTAGCAGGTGCCATGGACGCGCAGTCGATCGTGCCTACCCTGACTCTGTGAGACGAGTCAAGCCTCCAAAGATGACAATGCCAAAGACGCTTGCTGCACTCCCCAGCAGCCAGTATGCCACGCTCTTGGACGACGTCTTGGGGAAGCTGCTCGACCTGCCCTCGCCCTTGGTCGCAGCTTCTGTCGCCGTCGCGCTTCCCGCATTCGTTCCTTCCAGGGCTGCGCTACTCCGAAGCGGCTGTGTTGACTTCCATCTCACCGACTGCAGGAGTGATGGTTGGGGTGCGGCGGGCCGTGAGGCGGAGACGGCGGATCGAATTGGCGCATTGAGACATGGTCTGCATACGAATAATCTTCTCGAGAGCCGTGGAGCAGCCGTCCGCAGCTGGGGGAAGGCGTGGAATATCGAGGCCATGGCAGCAGCGCGATGGACAAGGGAAGAGCGATGCGGTCCCTTCTCATGCCATCTGGGGACTTTTTCGGTGGTTCGACAACACGCGCGACGTGATTGGTGCCAAGAGATTGCCCTGCGTCACGACCGCCGTTGGCAGGTGGAAGCGGCGACCCGCTCACCACCGAGCTTGACCGATAAGTCTATCACAAGGGCATCCGCAGTGCAGATCACGCCCGGCCAGCGAGGGCTGCGTGATGCCCGCATAGTAGCCTGTGTCACCACAATGCCCTCATCGCCTCCTCTCCTCTTCTTCTGTCCCGTACTTTGATTTTGGTTCGTGTGCACGACATTGCCTCTGGTTAGGCTTGCGTGGTCCTGCTTGATGCCCCACTGAGAGGTCACCTTGTCGCTCTACGTCACCAACTCCATGTACCTTCGAGACACAATATAGCATGGATCCCGCAAACAAGGCCCTCAGCGGCCACGACAGCCATGGCCTGGATCATGAGGGGCAAACACAGATAGGCGACCCCAATAACGGCGAGACATGGGCTCTGATTGACGGCGAGGTCATGGACAGCGCGGGCTCAAGTACTGCTCCGCCAGTGAGTCTCTTCTCACCTGGCGTGCCTGTATTACAGCCCTCGCCGTCGCCCAGCCTCACTTCTGCAAATTCGAGGGTCCATGTGGACAACTTCTCCCCTTCGGGCTCCTCACGCTCGCTGCCCTCGCTCGCAAACATCACCAGCATGGCGAAGCGCACAGCTCGACTTAAAATGTCCGACGACCATACGCCCATAGTCCAGCTACACACGCAGATCGATCAGGCTCAGAAAAGTGCCGATGATCCAACCACTCCTCTTGAGAGCGACAGTTCAAGGCGGACCACGATGGATCTCATGAGGTCTGAGCACACTACCCGTTCCGACATCAATAGACTGTTCAGCGAGGGTGAAAATATGCCAGGCTCGCGTGCACCATCTTACAACAACGCCACTGGCCCGTTGTATCTTAGAGGTACATGTCAAGCACACGATCATCGAGTGTACAAAGGCACTAACACCAAGAGCAGCATCAAGCGAAGCGATACCACTACCTGACCACCTTTACACCCGCGGACTACTTGAAGGCCGGCACTCTGACATCACGGTCATCGCTTTCGGTCAGCGATACAACCTGCACCGCTTGATCCTCGACCGCGCCCCCTTCTTCACAACAGCCCTGTCAGAGCCATGGCTAGAAAGCCGGTCTAAGGAGGTCGCTCTGCATCCAGAAGAGATCGACCACAACATCACACAAACCTCATTCGAGCTGGCTATTCGGAAGCTGTATGGTGTCGACATCTCCAAGGAATCAGATTATGAAGCAATTGGTCTGTTCGCCACTGCGTGTTGGCTGGAGATGCAAGACCTGATCGACTCGGCCATCGAATCTATCCTGCGTCAGATGGCGCCTGACACACTCGCATTCCTCATCCGTCTGGTCACAACTAATTACTACGGTCGGTCGGGGGATCGCATCCTAGAGTCGGCGAAGGCTATGCTGAGTAGAAATGGCTGGGAAATGCCAATCAAATACTGGGACGACATGCCTGGCGACATTATCCGCGAGCTTATAGGGTCAGATGGCTTCTTTGTAGATAGTGAATGGGATAGATGGGTGCTATCCAAACGCCTTCTCGACCGCCGCCTACGACACGCTGCAATTGAGGCGGGATTGATGAAGCGCGGCCAGAAACCCATCCCGCAAGCCCCTAACTCTCTCCGTCTAATGGCTGTCCGCTTTGATGGTGTTTACCGGCAGAATGCACTGACGGCCGGAAATTCCTCGTCCGATACGCATGCTGACTGGCTCGCGCTTTACACGACACCTGACATTGAGCGCATACTGGTGTTGCTGGACGAAGGAATTCACTACATCCATATGGAGCACGAGCAACTTGACTTCATCAGGAACTCCCGCGATATCTTCGGGCTTCCAGTCATGCCAGAGAAAGTCATTTCTAATGCCTTGTGGCAGCAGCTTGCGCTCCGTCAAAGGGTGCTCAACACGGATGAGTCTGCTCAAGAGCTGGGACTTTGCCAATCGCCACCAGAACCCGAATTGTCGAACATCGCGACCAAGAGCGGGGGCCATGTCCTCGCCAAAGGGAAATCGAAAGCCATTATTTCTGCTCAAGAGGACCCTGAAGTCGAGTCTGAAAGCTGGGATGGAAATGGAAGGCCGCGTAAATTCTGGATACCGAGCTCAGACTGCAACATTGTGCTTGGTAACGGAGCAGACCCCGTCATCACGACGTCCAGCTCATTTCAGCGTCATGCGTCGCGTCTCTCTGCCACTATACAACCGGAGGATGCACAATGGGCTACCGACTTCGCTTCGACTCCATCGACATTAACAAATCCCAGCACACGCATGCATGACACACAGCGTCCTATTTCTGCCGGCGGAGGCAACGCTGGCCAACCGAAGCCAATCGCCTACACCGAGTTTCCTCCCTTCCGCTTCTCTGCAGAGTTTCCCAATCCTCGCTTCTTGAAGGAGAAGAAGCGCGTATATTCAAGAACTGTGTCATATGCGGGGTCATTATGGAACATATACATACAGAAGGTTCGCTCAGCCAAGAACGTTCAGTTAGGCGTTTACCTGCATCGTGCAAAAGAGAGGGAAGCGGACGAAACGACACATAATAGCGGTCTAAGCCAGCAGAACAATGGGTCGGTAGACGAGCGTATTGGTCAGCTCGAGCGTGAGATGCTCATGCGCAGTGAGCGGCGCGACCGCCGACGTAGCACCCGAGCTCACTTCAACGATCTAAATGTAGAAGACGACACAAGCGGAAGCGGTGGTGATCCAGATGCGACACTAGCCTCCCCAGGCCTCCGCAACCCACTCTTCTCCAGCAGTAGTCTTGGTCGTCGCCGCAGCGCAAACATGCCTAGGCTATCTTCCCGCGGTATTCCCCAATGGGATTTTCAAGCCCTTGCAACCTCCCCACCACCAACTGGCGAGGTCACGGACCCACCTGCCTTTCCTCTGAGCATGTACTCTCCATCGGACCACGGCTCCGACACCTCTGATGATGACGAAGCAGATGGCGCTGCGTATCTAAACCCTTCATTCGCCTCTCGAGCACAACGCAAATCCCGTGCCCTTGTTCCTACCCTTCCTCCGTATGTCGATGGGCGTCCTACCATCAAAACATATTTTAAAATCTACAGCCCGTCCAAGGGAGGTAGAATGCTGAGCATCTACGAAAGCGCGCCTGACCGCTTCAACTTCAGCCAAAGCTGGGGCTGGAAGAGTAGTACGTTGATGTTAGATGAGACTACCATCAGCGGCGGAGGAGAGGACTCACTTGGTGGTGCTAACCCAGCGGCGACCAAGAAGACTGATGGCAAGCTCAGGTTTATGGTGGTCATCGGCAATTTGTAAAGGGCGGTTCAATTCGAGTCAAGTCGAGCAAGCAGCTGCGGTCTCTGGTATTCTTTAAATTGCATAAGCGATGGGAGTCTTTCCTGGTTTTGGAGTTATTAGCATATGATTCGAAGGCTAACGAGCACCTTTTTGCTAGTGATTGTCAGCGTTGCTGATACGTTCGGCCCGTTTTTAGCGCATACGTAAATTGTAACGGATATCGGATCTTCATTTTGCCATTCTAGTAGATAGCTTCAAGTAACGTCTTACGAACCTCTGGTCAGCCATCAAGGGGAATGAATGCCATAAAATTGTCCCTGAATCCATATATTCGCCATCTATGTACCTATATTTTTCTCTGTTCCAGACCTGGTTTATCTTTTTGTATGTTTTATCTTATCTCAAGTCCATAGCAGCCATGGCCATCCCGATCCTGCCCTCTGTAGTCACTGAATCTTTGCATCATCATCGTCGCCATCTGCTGATCCCCATTCACACGGCGGCATATCATCAAGCAGCGCATTGGCGCATGCTCAAAATCCAATCCATCTCTCACTCTCTCCTTTCCCACCGCATGTCCACACTCAAGTAGTACATCCACGCACCAGGCATGTAGCAGCGCCATAACGCACACTTACACACACCCCGCTTAGCCATTCAATGTCCTCTCGCTTGCAAGAAGGTATTCCAGCCGCGGGAGTACTCCAGCAAAGCTTAGTCCTTGTGTGCATGACCGCGAGCGCGACCGCGCGCACGATTACGACGTCCATTGCCGTTACCGTTCTCCCGGCTTCGGACGTTGGAGCTTTGGTTGTGGACTTGCATCAGCTCAGGAGCTATGTTAGCCGCCTTCTTCATGCGCTTTGCTCCGAATGGGTTTGTGTCGTCTTGGTTCTGCGCAGAGATATTACCTGCAGTGTTTCTGGGAACTTTGCGCTTCTGCTGGGTTTCGCGCGCCTGGGGACTGCTGGCTGCGAGTGAGAGTGCGCGACTGGGCTGGCCTTGTTGAAGACCTGTACTTGTGCCTGTGCCTGGGGAAATAGAGGTCTGCTTGCGAGTCGCAGCGCCTATGAAGCTGAATTTATCACCCACTTGGTCACTGCCGTGGAGATCGAGAACGCGAGGACTGCCTCGTGTCTGCGTGATTTCCTTTGGGCTCTTTGGCTGCAGGATGTTTCGGGGGACTTGTTGTTGTTGCTGCTGGTGGTTTCGCTTGTTTCGAGGACCCGCTGGGGTGTGAGTGGCAGATTGCTGCGGCAGCTCGTGGGGTTGAGGTTGCTTGGGTAGCATGCTCTTTGGAACTTTGGGAGCGTTGAAGATTTGTTGTGCTTGTCGTTGGCGTTTTGGTGACAGGTCGCTAGGAGATGAAAAGTCGCCGTGGTTAGCTTCTGAGTAAAGACGCTTTGAGCCCGCACTGGCGCCTAGAGTCTGCTTCAAGGGTGAATGTTGCTCGTTCTGCAGCAGTAGCTGTTCACTGTGGCGTCGTTGTTGTGGTACAGGATGAGGCTTTCGACTTCCCGGTGTCTTCGGTAGGTTGATCGTAGGTTGAGGCGGAGCTGGCTGCCACTTCTCCGGTGGATGGCTATACTCATCGTCGGTAGTACATTCACACCAGCCGTGAGCAGCAAAAACTACACAAACAACTTTGTGTAGTAAAGGACACTTCGCCTTTCGATGACAGGAGCCAGTACCGTCATCATCAGGGCATGGTACTCCATTCAAGGAGTGATTGTACGAGCAACCCTCAGCGCCATGGAAGCAACCTTGTCGGCTATTGACGTACAAGCAGACCTTGTAAGCGGCCGGGCCTTTCAGCACCTGGTCAAGGATAGGCTTTAGGTTTCTCTGCTTTGAATCCTGAGCAGCCGCTGGCTTCATGTGAAGAAAAGCACATTTGTCGCCGAAAGAGCATGTGATGCCCTTCCCAACGGACAAGCAGACTTTGCCTTTGTTCAAGTGGTGGTAGGTGCATATGCCGATTTCTTCGTCTAGGCAGCCTCCTGGCTTGTTGATGCGAGGACAGGGTCGGGAGGGGGTCGAGGGTACCGCGGCCAGTGATCCAGTTGCTGTCTGCACGTGAGCTGTGGCGGTTTCTACTTGGTAAGCACGAAATGTTGTTCCGTCACTGTTTGCTCTTGGATCGATGTAGATGTCGACTGAGTCGTCGGAGTCTGCGTCTGAGTCGGATGATGGGCCTGCGTCAGTAGCGTCTGCATCATGCTCTGTGTCTTCAGGAAAGTCGGTAGAAGAAATGGTGGGATCCCAGATGTCATCGGTGGATGTGCATGATCCGTAGACCACGGTCTTGCAATTCTCGGCATGAATATTAGGCGTGGTCACGTCGATGTCCTCATTGGGCTTTCCAAGCGCATCCCGACTAAGCTCAAGTGACGTGACATTCGTTATCAAGCCATCTTCGCTTGGGTCTTCTAACGATGGTTCTTCGTTGCTTTCCACGTCCTCTTGTGCTAATGTCGTGGCCTGTCCGATTGCGGTGATATTCTGAAATATTTGCCCTGTGTTCAACCCCTCGTCCTGCGAAGACTTCTTCTCATCGTCTTCGATTGCTCCTTCCTTGGACGTTTGGATCAGACCGCCTATGGAGATCTCAAAGTCAGACATGAAATCGCCTCGTGTTCCATCCCATTCTTCTTCATCAGTGAAAGTAATGTGGTTCGGTGCACTGCTGGAATTCTCCATCGTAGGTGGAACCCAGCTGTGCTTGTGTGCGTCTTGTAGAGTGTCGCTGGCGATAAGGATTATGGCTTTGCCTTTGCCTTTCTCCTCACTGGAGTAGCCGCTCGTATCTTGCGGATCCTGCAAGAGTTGACGGCCGTTGGAAGAGACAATGTCGTCCTTTGAAGACGCTACGGTATTGTCCGTTGTTCTATCCTCATTCATAACGGTTGCGCTTGTAGAGGTAAACCATTTGGGGGACTGAGACAACACTGATTCGTAACCGCTGTCGTTTGGACTGACCGTCGTAATATTTCTCTTAGGTTCGGGAGTATTCTGTTCATTCGTAAAGGAAATCGTGCTCGGCTCATTGTTGACGTAGTTTGTACCATCTTCTATTTGGTCGGCGACCGAAGCACCTACATGATCTCCACCATCAACCTCTAACTGAGCGGACTCTTCTGTCTGAGGGTCCTGCGGCTTCGCAAATAAGTTCGGCGTCATCGTCTTCAACTTATACTCTCCCGACATGATCTTGTCTAACACTGAAGACGTAGCCGTCCGCTTCTCCTCTTCCATATCTCTATCTAGGCGCTCTTTGTTGCGTAGGTACTCGGCATGTTGGTCTGCATATTCTTTCTCTTTCGTCGTTACTATGCGCTGACGCTGGCGGAGAAATGCGGCCTGTCTGTTCCGATAGAACTTTTCACTGCGGTGGTAGGGTTGCGGGCTTCGGCTTCGGCGGCGCTTACGTGTTGGCTCTCGTGTACGTGCATCTTGGCTGATATGTGACTCTTGAGTGAGGGGAGTTAGAGGTACGGCAGTCTGCTGGTCAGCGGGTTAGTTGGATGCACACTGCAGGTGTTGCGCATGACGAACTTACAGAAGGTGTGCCATAGTCGCTCTGACTTTGACTAGTCGTGGTTGTATCAGGGGCGGAAGTTCCCTAGGCAATGATTAGAGGCTCTATAGCTAGCTGATGAAACATATGAATACTTACAGTCACAGCAGATGCGCGTAGTTCGATGTTGTGCTCTACATGACGCTTGCTCCACGGCGCGGGGCCCTAATCATAGCATCAGTCATAGAATCATATATGGAGAGATGCAGGGATATTGCGTACCTTGCGCTTGGAGCGCGGATCGAAGAAGTCACTCTTGCTTCCGAAAAACATGCTGGCTGTTGCATGTGGAAGGTGTAGCAGTTGAGAGTTCAAGGCAGAGCTTTGGTTGAGCACGCGCAAGTCGGAGGGGGATTTTGAGGGAAGGATGAAAGTCGGAATTTTAGTGCACGAATCATTGGCATGGTGCTGGGAAGAGTTGCGGGTGAATCTTTCACTCGGAACATATCACGTGTTTCACTGACGAATCGTTCGAAGCATTGTGTCTACACACACTAAGAAATAATGCGTAATGTTTAGGATGTAATCTATCTGTGGATGTTCATAACTAATCTCTTACAACGGATGAGTGCCTAATAGCAAGACTCTTTAAAGGGATTACCTCTACCTCTTGCGTCTCTTTCCCCCGTCATAATCGCGCTCGAGCGCACTATCTTGAGCAGCATCGTATGTCCCTCCTTTCCCTTTTATTGTCTTGTCGTTGTCCAAAGTTTCTGTCACCTTTCTCAGCTTTTCTCGTGGATCGTATCGTTTTATTTCGTCTCGAATCGCACGGCGCGGTCGTGGCTCTGCGATCTTTCCATTTGTACTAAGCTTCTCCTCCTCTTTCTCCGCTCGGGTGGTCCTCGTTCTTTCAAATTCGTCACGAGAGCGCTTGCGGGTATGACGCGATGGTTCTCCAGCACCAGACCTTACATACTGAAGCTCACGACGATCCTCGATTCTACGTGCATGTGTCATTGGGTCCTCCGACTCTTTGCGAGTCGATTCGATCTGTTCCACTCTGCTTTCTCGTAAACGATGTTGGCGACGTACAGCATCTATCATTTTATCTTGCACAGCAGATACGGAGGCTTGCTTCCGTTTGCGATTCTTGGTGTCCTGTCCACGCGTAGACTTAGCATCTTGATCTACAGGCTTGATCTTTGCCTGTCGATCATCATGCTGCTTGTTGACGGATGTATCGTCTCTTCTAGATGCACTAAGGCTTTCTTGCGACTGCTTGTTTGGTGTCGACTCCGGGGAAGCTTTCAGGGTGAGAATTTTATGTTTAACATGCTCTATCGCCTTATCGCGGCCATGGGAACCCTCATTATGAAGAGATGCGGATGCGTCAGAACTCTTCCTCGGACGCTTTCTATGGTCACATTCCTTGCCATCAGTGGACTTTCGCTTGCGGGAAAGTGGTGAAGATGCGGCTGATGGCTGTAGTGTTGTTGCAAAAGTGGACTTTGTTGCATCGTATACTACATATGCTTCCGGATCTACTTTATCGCTGCGTTCATTCGCTGTAACTGGCTTCACTTGCGGATCATCTTCATGACTTGTGTTGACATTGACTTCTCCTAGTGAAACCTCATATCCATAGTCTTCTATGGCATCCGGATTGGGGTCTGACTCTCTGAGAGATGGCGCAAGCGCAACAATTGGGTGGTGTGATTCCTTTTGCGCAGCTTGACTAGAGTTCATTGAGGATATGAATGCCTCCCGCGAGGGTATGTCGTTACGACGGTCTATGTGGTTCGTCAGATCGTGTCCCGCTGCAGAGAATTCTTGACGTGATTGCAAGTGAATTCCAGTAGAACTGATAAGCTTTCGGATTTCTTCGCCATAGATGTTCGGTATGTAGAGCCCTGTGAGATCCACGCCTTTTGCGTTGCCCTCTGCGTTGAGCTCGATCTTGACGGGAAACTGCTCAGAATGTATTACTCTCTCATCCTTTGACTCTGCCCACACCCTGTATCCCGCATCTTCAACAACGCGCCGGTATCTGTTGGCTGTCATTGATGCTTTGGCCTTTGCTCTTGCAAGCGCTCGCTTGCATGTCGAGAACTCTGCGGTCTGGAAACCCGAACCTATGTAGGCTGCTTTCCGTCCAGGAGCTTGTTCAACCAAAAAGGCTGCACCATACACTAGCTCATGCGGTTTTGCAACTTGCCCACGCTCGTAGCGGCCGATGGCACCTGTGCCAATCTTCCGTTCAAGCTCACACCGGGTCGGGGTGCGACCAAATATTTCCTCGAATTGGTATGCGTCGCAGAGAGGTTGTGTCTGAATTCCGGTGCTATGGTAGATTGCGACAGACCGTGTTAATGTAGTAGATTTCGATATGCTTGGAAAGCACTTCTTCGCAACGGTACGGTCAGTCGAATTCAACGCTGGTACAATACGCGCATAACCAGTTTTTCTCATCAGAGCAGCCGTAGCAGGTCCGGAAGGATAAGACGCATGATCTCGCTCTGATGTGTTCGACATAACTGATAAAGGGTGGATGGATATGGCAGCGCAAAACCTTGGCTGTATAAGAGTTGCATTAGCGTGTTGAGTCTTAATGTGTGGTACAGAGCGGTGAGAGCAAACAGGAACGGTGAAGTCGGAAAGAGCTACCTGTGACAACAAACACGCACATTACATATATCAGGTAAATCGCACCTAAACTTCACAATGACCTATCAATTACATCGTGAATCATTGTGTTTCTATAACAATAGGTTTGGAATTAATTTTATGGCACAATGTCCATCTTGCGGGAGTTGTCGCGGCTCGAGTGGGTCTAGTGAATGGACATTGTACAATAGGCGAAGGGAGTTGACACAGGCTAAAAGCCTTCTGAATTCCCATCTTCTGACACCACTGGCAGGAATCTAGTACTTTGAGCAGGTGTTATTCATCTGCTGGTTGCAGCATCTCTTTCACCAAAGACGGAGCGACTTACGTGGGTCCACAAACAGCCACTTCATTGGTATGAAGGAGTTCCCCTGAAAGCACACTTTCGCCGCAGAGAAAGCTGGTGGAGTACTCTTCCTCTTCACCCATGTACCCGAGGGAAGTCAATAAGATGATACACATTTGTTGATTCTCGTATGGGCTTTGTTCATCGTTAGGCCTTGAGTCTTCTGGTGCTCTTGCACGTCGAACTGCTCCGCACGCAAATTTCTTTTCACTCGGACGCGCTCTCAAGTCCGCATTCACCTCTTTTCACCACCACAACGTCATTTCAATTGAGCCATTAAAACTCTAGTACCACGTGCATGTCTTAGCCCGCATCAGTATCTCGTCGTCGACGCGTCGTGCCCCTCGATATAGCCCCGACCGCAGCTGTGCCCCCGACACCACTTCCCTTTCCTGCCTCAACCGCAGCCCATACAAACTGATTACTCGGTGTCTATACTGACAACCTTTTTCTCATTCACACCTTCTACAACACGAATCACACCCACCATGAACATCACTGCACGCGTCTCGCAGTCGCTCAATCGCGCTCTGCAGGAGACCACCAAGTTCTCTCGCAGGGCTATCCTCGAGTACCCAAACAGCAAATTGCGACGCGAGCTACTCCATAGTAAGTTGTCTGAGAGCCGCGACGTCCGTCGACAAGAGGCTGCATTCCGCCGACGTCACATCGAGGAGAACGACTCCGACATGGACATATCTCCTACACCACCTCGCCGCTCGGCTCCCTCCCCACGATACAAACTAAGTGCGAGCTGGCGACAAGCAGAGCTAAAGCGCAATGAAGCACTAACCCGTGGCATGAATCTGCACATCCAGAAAGCACATGACTCCCTACGCTCCATGAGTGCTCAGGTCAGTTCTCTCTGCACCCAGTCCCAGCATCACTCACTCATTTATTTGCTTAAAGATCAATACCACGCTCAACAACATGAAAGCTACACGATCCAATTCCGATCAATTCGACCTGTTCGGCTCAAAATTCATCCAGCAGATGAATGCCGCAGCTCCTTATGTCAAGCGTATCACGGCCAGGTGCGACATCCCGGGCGTCCGAAAACCAGCTGTCCTCGAGATTGGCTGGCAGTGGGAAACATTCGAGGAGATCCACACGTACCTGTATAAGCGGGCTGAGCGCGGTGACTTGCCTGATGAGTGGTACGCGCTCCTCGACCACATTGAAGAGTTTGCAGAAGCTATTGGATTGCCGCTGAGCGAGACGCGGCGGTCTGAGAAGCGTAGCATATCGCATCAAAGACTGGCAGCAGATGCAACTCAGGACGAGGACCCATCAGGTGGTGGCGTCCTCGAGGTTCCAAACAACTACGGGACGACGACTGCTTCGACGGGCGCTGACGACGCGATGGATGAAAGCGAATACACGACTTGCGGTCCCGTATCCAGCCTTGATTCGGCTTTCAGCGCATTGAGCCTCAGCAATGCCGTGCGTAGCCTCAACGGTGTTTCACAGATCCCATGCCCAGCTCATAACACGACGTCGTCTCCAGGCATAGCCAATGCGATCAACTCGAGCACCAATCCCGCTGCTGTAGCTGCCCCAGCAGGCACTCCTGCGAGCGGAACAGGATTCCCTCCGGGCCTGCGATATGCCTCATGTGCCTCTATCACAGAAGCATTGGCAAATCTCACAGCTGAGTTGGCAGGCTTCACGCTTAGCAGATGATAGCTTGAGATAGATGTGTGACGGCAGCCCGCTACCGCTTCATCGGAGGATATAGAAGGAATATAGGTCTGATAGGAGAGCAAGATCGCAATCGATCTTGACGTAGCTTTGATGGTTTGATATATTAGAGGCTCGCATTCGAGGTTTACATATGTGGGATGGAAGTTGATTATATTGGAGAAGATAGATGGAGTGGGAAGATGGGTGATAGTAGGGATATATGTGGATGGTCGGTTGCGGTGAAGATAGACTGCGGGTTTCCCGCGTAAAAGTATGCTCAGAGAAGTAGAAGAAAAACGAACAGGACGTCAAAACGTGCTTTAATCATCATGCATAACGAAGTATCTACTCCACCCTCCTAACGACCCCATCATCCCCCTTAATCTCTCCCTCCATCAGAACCTCATGTCCATCTCCCTCCTTCACCCCTTGAGCAACTGCACACCCGACAATAGCAACAGCTGCCATAAGCCACCATGCAAAACCCACTATACCCATGTCCAATCCCCTACCAAACACCCAAGAGAACATAATCGGTCCAAACGTCCTCGTCAGGCTCGAAACAGATTGCGCAATGCCATGGACCGTCCCCAGCACTGATGGATGTGGACAAACATTGTTGACCAAGATAGTCGTGCATGGCAGCGCAAAGGTCCTTGCAAGGACTTGAATGAACAGTACTGCTGTAATCGCCATCCATATGTACGGCCCGCTTACGCCCTCTGGCGGTTTATTCCAGCTCGGCACTCTGCTTAAGAACGGTGTGAGCGCGTATGTAATGGGAAATAGGGCCAGAAATATGCGGTAGCTTTTTGCCGTCCCGAGTCTGTGCGAGAGCTTGGGGTACAGGAAGAGCTGCAACGATATACCGATGACGCCTAGAACGGCGAGAGCGACACCGATACGCGGTGGTGGTAGGGCAAGTCCGCCTGTGAAGTGGAAGAAGCCATGAGGTCTGAAGCCTGGCGGATGCGGGTTCAATGGGTCAAAGCGGGGTGTGGAGAGGTAGATGAACCATAGACTGTTGAAGCCACCTACGTGCATTGCGAGGAGGCCATGAGCGCAGAGAGTGATGACGAGGTTTCGGGTCCATATTCGGCGGAAGGGGAGCTTTTGCCGCAAGCCCTTTTCCAGCTTATCGGGAGGAGCGGAGTTATCTGGATGTGCAGATGTTGGTGTTGGCTGCAGTTCGAGGCTAGAGGTAGCTGTCGCCCATTCATCGTCAGGAATGGCAGTGTATCCGGCTTCTGAGGCGATCTTCTGGCGCAGGATATGGCGGCGAATCCAGCGACCGATGCGAAGACCATAATCCGGCTTGTCTTTGCAAAATTCGCTCGTCTCCTCGAGGAACAGGAGAATTGCCATGCTGCTGAAGAACAGAAAGACGGCGCTCATGAGGTTTGGTAAGGCATAGGGCCAGCGGGTCATCCATTGGACACCATCCTTACCACCTAGCCGCGACCCAGGGCCGAAAAGGGAGGGATAACTAGCTGCGGGATTCGCAAGAAGACCACCTGTTGCAATTAGTGGCATGACAATAGTCGTCGCTCGTTTGACAGCTTACCGAGTATAGGCCCTATTATGACACCAATGTTAAACGTCATCGGCAAAATGAGAAACGCTCTGCTCTGGTATTTCTTTTCTTTGATGATCTCACTGATCATGGTCCTCATGACGCCAATATTGCCGTTTAAAACTCCGCCCATGGACCGAAAAGCTACCGCCATCGCAAAGTTATGCGAGAACCCAAACCCAATGGTACTACACATCGTCCCCACCAGCCCGATGTAAATGACTCTCTTCCTTCCACCATGTTCTGAATCAGCGAAACGACCCCATAGAATAGCAGTAAGAAACTGCGCTGCTGGGAACGCTGCTTGAACAATGCCCGCTTGGTAGGAAATGGTTGATTCGGGAAGCGATGGGTTGAAAGACTGGAGTTGGTAGAACAGATACGAACCCAGTGATGTTTGCGTTAGTGGTTCAGATAGTCGAGCGAGCGTTAACACGAGTAGTTGGTCCTTCCGAGGTAGTGCACGCCATGACACGGGCTTCTCTTTAGTGGCTTCTGTCTGCTCGGTGTCATCGATTTGTGGCAGTGCTGTTCCTGCCCGGACGCTCGTGTCTATGAGCAGGTCGCGTGACCGCCGGCGAGGTAGTTCTGCACGTATGTTGGGCCCTTCCTCATCGCTGTCGCTCGTGTCTATTCGCAGTTGTGTCTTGTTCCCCTCTTGGCTTTTTAATTGATCTTCGCCTGAGATAGGTACGAGGCTTCCACCGCCGCTCGAGTCATTTCCAGTTGGTAGGATTACATTGCGTTCTTCTAATGAAGGCCTAGGTTTGGGCGACCCATTGTGGTCCCTGTAGCTCGAGGTCATCAGCTACCAAAGTCAACCAGATTGTAACAGGCACGAGAAGCCTGCAGAAAAAGAGCGATGGAGAAGAATGGGAGAGTAACCCCCGCGACTTTTCCATTGCGAATTCGGATTGTCGGCCGGGAATAGAGATAGCGTCACTTGAGTTGCATACGCCGCAATGTCATTGGTGTTGGATGACGGTTGACAAAGCTTCGCGGCGTCACCTGCAGATGTCGGCGTCAAGAAAGCTCCGTTGCACTGTGCGTCGCCACTAGTGGGGTAACGCCGAAAAGTAATGGAAATAATGGACTAGTGCTGGCTAGCGCTGCTGGAACGAATCGTGCTCGAAGACAGCATTGGATGTATACGTTGGTAGAAACGGGGCACGACTAAGAGATATGCATAAAAGACGTTTGTGGGATGGCAGGAAGGCGGAATGAAGACCAGCAGAGGTGAAGCGTGAGATGATGCACTGCTCTTTCCACTTTCTCCGGCAACCACCAACGAGGAAAGCACGATATAACAAACTCTAGTCCTACTATACTCATGTTCCTACATAGAAAGAAAGTAGTAATATTTAAATCATCTCTCATTTCATCGTCACTAATACACTTGTTTCTACAACCAATGCTATCTCATCCTCGACTCTTCTTCAGTCAAGCGCGCCTTCCTCATTTCTTCTCCTCGGCATCGAAATTGATGCTAACACTATTCACACAATGTCTCTCATCCTTGGGGTTTCCGAACCTCTCTCCCTTGAAAATATGCCCCAAATGCCCTCCACAGTTATTACACACAATCTCGGTCCGCATCATACCCAAGCCGGGATCTGGCCGCTGACCGACAGCTCCGGGTACGGCATCCCAGAAGGCGGGCCAGCCGCATCCAGAGTCGAACTTGTGGTTTGCTTTGTAGAGGGGTGCGGAGCAGCCAGCGCAGCTGTAGACGCCCGCGGAGGGGTAGTGTTTGTCGTATTCGCCGGAGCCGGGCATTTCGGTGCCTTTCTTGCGGAGGATGCGGAATTGTTCTGCGATGAAGAGTTAGTATGCGCGCTATTTGTGGCAATGCTTCGAGGAATGTAGACATACCTGGCGATAGCTGTGCCTGCCACTCGCCCTCAGGCTTTGAAACAGGATAATTCGTGTTGTCTGCCATGCTGCTCGACGATCCGAAAAGCGAGCCTAAGAAGGGGATGTTTGGCATAGATCGGTAGAGAATTGCACGCTGCGGAGAGCTGTAGATGGTGCGGCCGAGGCTGTTCCCTGCACTTGATCGGGCGAAGGCGCTTGTTGTGTTTGTGACTGTGTGGAAGGCGCGGATGATGGTTGGGAGGGAAGGGACGCGCATAGAGGGAGATTATATGTGTGTTGTAAGGTATATGATTTGGAAGAGATATGCGCTGCGGCTGCTTCGAGATGATGATGCTGACTAGGGTGGTGTGGCGGAGAGCTTCCGCCGCGGGGAGCTTGGACACTGATTTGGAATTGCGTCATGACTGCGCCTTTCTGTCAGCCTCGTCCTCTTCAACACCCCATGGCCAAGGCATGTAACATCATAGGCCCAGCGTTGTTTTCTAGGCTTGCTGTATGCACAGCCTCAGATTGAAATAATTTATTAACGCAAATATTCCGCAAGGTAACCTTCTCCTGCAACACCCAAAGGCCTATTCGCACTCTTGGTTCCTTGTTGGAGAATATAACACTATTTGAATTACTATCCATTAAGCCTCGTTTTACAAATTCGACCTACGTACACCATGAAATCAAAACATACCGAGAATACCAAGGAAAGCTACACTCAAACATCAACCCTGACAGCAGACCCAGAACTGCCAATCTACTATGATTCTGAGCCATCGAGTCAGCCGCCGCAATATACTAAAGCATCACTCCCCGAAAACAAACCCTCCCAGCCGGCATCACAGCAGCAAACTCAGAGATTAGGCAACGGGGCCTCGGCTGCAACTATCGCAGCTGTTCTCGCTTCTCCTTCCGCCTACCACGAAGAGAAAGAGAAGAAGCCATTACGTGAGCGATGGAGTGACTGGAAGGAGAGAAATCTCAAGAATAATGAGTATTATTCAGATAATGGAAGCTCAGGGACGTGGAATGTGAAGGGAGTTAGCATAAGGACCTGGTCAAGTCCAGGGAAGCGTGGTTATCGGTGAACTGGAGCTGGGCTGGGCTGGGCGACCTCAAATCTGCTCTCCGTGCGCGCCTCATATCCCTGTCGTGCAATTATTGGTCCCGATAACGATTGATCGACTTCTCGCTGGTCTCGAGTACGAAGAATTTCGTTCAAGGTCGAATCTAACATCGATGTCAACAGTCAGCTTAGGAAAGCCAACATCCACTTGTTAGCCACGCGAAGGAAGCATACCCCTCCGATCGTTATGGTCACAACCCTATCTCAGACGTAATTATAGGACCTGGAAGACCCTCGGACGACTGAAGATAAGATAGAGAAATCTTGCTATTAGAGGTTCTGGAAGCAGCAATCACCTACCCAAATTTTCACATGAAAGACTAAGACGATAACCCATGCGACCTGACTCAGTCTCACTCTGAACCTTTTCGCTTTTGACTGATGTTCTACGTTTACAAGGGCATCAAATTGCACTCCCTCCCACGTCTGCGTTAGCGCGCACGCTCATACGCTGTCGGACCGACCAAGGGATAGCCAAGTGCGCCAAGTCCATAACGGGCTCTTGACTTGAACACCATGCGCACAGAAAAGGAAGCTCATAATATGCTCCAATGGAATGCCGGGATCGGTAGGATTGCAAGGCCAGAGGGGAGGGGATCTGCGAGCACGTTCGAGTACTGGAGTTTCGGACCATGCCGAAGACTTCGAGGAAAAAAAGTCTCCGCTTCCTTTGGCAAGACTTGGTATGCAGATAGCTATGCCGTGCAGCATGCGATCTCTTGTGGTTCTGAATTTCGTCTTGCATATAAACCGAGCATCATGTATTGTTTCGAATAGACAGCCCTGAGCAGCTCAATACCACCACACTCATTGGCAACTCGAGCACTCTCTCCTTCAAGATGCGCTATGCTCTTTACCTTAACGTTGTCGGTGCCATCCTCTCTCAGAGTGCCTCCGCGATATGGCTACTTCCCCAAGCTCGCAACTTCATCTATATCGTCCCTGATGGGTTTGGTCCCGCCTCGCAGACCATGGCACGTGATTATGTCTCGCTGCTACAGAATGGCGAAAATCCTGAGGCGCCGGTCTCGATCCAACTCCCAGCGGATCAGATGGTAATTGGAACTGTTAGGACGCTGGCGAGCGATAACTTGATCACGGATTCGGCAGCGAGTGCAACAGCGTTTGGCTGTGGTGTGAAAACATACAACGACGGTGCAGTGCGAGCTCCTTGTAGTTGCCGAGGAGTCATACTAACACCCCAAAGCCGTTGCTGTCGACGACGACGGCCAGCCAGTTGGCACCATCCTTGAAGCTGCGAAGGGAGAAGGCTACAAGACCGGTCTCGTTGTGACATCAACCATCAACCATGCCACCCCTGCCTGCTATGCTGCCCACGTGGCTGACAGAAATTCATACGAAAAGATTGCCGAGCATGAGATCGGGTACTCACACCCCCTCGGTCCTCAAGTCGACCTTCTTTTGGGTGGTGGTCGCTGCTACTTCAAGCCGAAGTCTGATCCCACGTCTTGTCGCACAGATGATATTGACCTCTTCGGCTATGCAAAGAAGAAGGGCTTCAGGGTCATGCAGGACCGCAAGGCTTTCGACGAGCTGAAGAAGGGGACGGCAAAGGCTGCCAACTTGCCATACATTGGGCTGTTCAACGACGGTATGATGATCATCCAATCACTCCACACCTATACTAATAAGCTTCCAGATCAGATGATGTACGAAATCGACCGCAAGCAACAACCCGACAAAGAGCCCTCTCTCCTCGAAATGGTCGAAACAGCCCTCACCTCTCTCGACCGCGCCACCAAATGGTCTCACCGCGGCTTCTTCCTGATGATCGAAGCCTCGCGCATCGACCACGCAGGCCACGCAAACGACCCGGTAGCCCACCTCCACGACATAGTCATGTACAACGACGTAATGAAGTTCGTGCGCGAGTGGATCGACAAGCACCCCAACACGCTGATGATGTCAGCCGCAGACCACGAGTGCGGCGGCCTCACGCTCAACG
The DNA here is from genome assembly GCA_033682645.1 of Phoma sp. ATCC 74077. Taxonomy (NCBI): domain Eukaryota; kingdom Fungi; phylum Ascomycota; class Dothideomycetes; order Pleosporales; family Didymellaceae; genus Phoma; species Phoma sp. ATCC 74077. The sequence continues at coordinate 712,652 of JAWDJC010000006.1, read as the reverse complement.
GCTTCAACCCTCTTCCCCTCAAGGACGCGACCATGACCACCGAACACGCTGAGAGTCTCTGGGACGCATACAATGGCACTGACCGCCGCGCGTACCTTAAGGATACTATCCTCCCCGGCTATGCGCTTGGCGATCTATCTGATGCGGAAGTCGACACCATCCTTGCGAATAACAGACTTGGCTCTGATCTCTCGAGCCGCCTTAGTGAGAAGGCGGGCGTCAATTGGTCTACTGGTGGTCACACGGCGTCTGATGTTGTGCTTTATGGGTATGGCAACGGATGGCGTGGTGGGAACTTGAGGGCCGATATGGCTGGTAATTGGGATAATACGCAGTTGCCCGGGTACATTGAGGGTGTGTTGAAGGTCAAGATGAGCAAAGTTACGGAGAAATTGAGGAAGGCTGGGAGTGAGTGGGTTGGGAAGAGGGACTTGAACAGTCATGGGCATGTTCACAAGCACTAAGTGGTGTTCGGTGCTCTTGGGAGGGATAGTGATAAAATTGAGGGGGTGTAGATGAGTGCAGCCCTAATGGTAATTAGCTGTGCAGGTGTTACTTCTCGATGTTGCTTGAGCCAACGACGATTTGGGCATGGTGTGACTAACGTGCATCCTGACAGAACAACCGTCGTAACGGAACAAACCATCAGTACATCGATTTCGCAGTATCCGCAAGTCAGCACGTGCTTCAATTTTTGCGCTGTTGCCCTTGTGTAATATGCTATGGTGACTTATAAACCCCTGTAATGATGCTAATACCGAAAAATGCGCTTATATAGACGCTTGCCCACCTAATTTGCGAAGAGTCTATCTTTATAGCAAAAGCGAACCTCGTCTAGCACAAGGTCACCGCTGTACTTATACTACCGTTGCGACTTATAAATCACGTATATATAGGCTTACAAGTACAGTAGTAACGCGAAGGAATTATAATTAGCCGTACTTCTCTGTATCCAGCTGTAGGAGCAACAGTATTAGTATTGCGTGGCTCAAACAACTGTTTGATCGTGAGACTAAAGCAAAAGGTCGACAATCGTATCGATTACTTATCGTTGATGGCCATAGATCTCATGTTTCCATGGAGTTTATCAAGTATTGCGATGACAACAAGATACCCCTCGCGATCTTTCCGCCTCATTCAACCCATACGCTTCAACCGCTGGATGTGGTCACGTTTAAACCCCTATAAACGGCGTACTCAAACGAGCTCACTCAGTTTATGGATAAGTATCAAGAGCTCTTATCTATCACTAGGCGCAACGTCTTCCGCTTCTTCTACAACACTTGGAGTAGCTCCTTCAAGGAGAAGATGATCCACCCAGCTTTCAAAGCAATCAGTATCGCGCTGCTCAATCCCGAAGTTATACTCCAGAAATCTAACACCAAGCAGCCATCGCGGCCATGTTATAGCTATAGTTCAAGCTCAGTACTTAGTGTTTTGGGTTAGAAAAAGATTGAGCGGTTGTGGCAGGTGGTAGGGATACGCACGACTCTCGATCCGGGAAGCTTAGCCGAAGCATCCACGCCATCTCAGTACAGAAATCGATACTACAACATGAAAATGAGCGGCTCAAAGAACCCTTCCACGAGAAGAAGCGCCTCTAGCGTGGCAAACGTCTCTACTTCAAGCTCCCAATAAGTATCATGGTGGCGCGGTGTTCTAGTCTCCATCTAAAGTTCAAGCCGCCCAGGATCGTCAACACCAGCAAAAGCTAGAAGAGATAGGAATACAACACTAGAAAACCAAGGCAACTAGACTCCGAGATGAGCAGAAGAAACAGAAGCTACAGATATTAAATAAAGTCACTAGCGATTCCTGTACTCTCCTATAGTCCGCCAACCTTCACCTTACCCGTCAGGCCAGGTGCTCCCGCTCACGTCCAGTAGAATCTCTAGCTCCGAGAGCAAACATCCGTCCGTTGCAGTCACGTGCAGCAATCTGCTAGCCTAATTCAAGCTCTCCCTCTTCCTCACAGTGAAATACACTAGAATGTAAGACTTCAGCGTGCTAGAGTCCAGGGAAAGTATAATAATAGATGACTTACCGCTCTTGAGAGGGTGACCGCTATTAACCGAACTTGGGCCTTCCAAAACAAAATGCGAATGGTCTACATCATAGTTGGACCAGATCTTTGCGACATTGCTTCCGATTTCCGGGCAAGAAACGTAGCACGTGATGTTTTCGATAATTGCATCGTACGTGATCTTCGCTTCGGCGCCGGTCATGCCTGAAAGGTCCGAATTTGAGCACCATTAACAGAAGTCTAATAAGCAATCCAAAAGACGTACCAGTGTCTAAGATATGGATCCTAGAGGAGGTTGACCTCTTGTTAATCTTATAAGGGGGCTTGCAATCATCGTCCCACTTCCCGTCGATTACTGTATCTTCGGATTTATACGTAAAATCGGAGCCCGTCTCATTCGTGATCCAAAACTCGCAACTGTAATCTCCGAATCCAAGGCGGATGGTACCTTTTTTATCTGCAGCCTTCTTTTCATCAGGAGCAGCTGCAAGAATCAGCAGACATATTTAGAAGGGAGGAGGACCTGTATACTAACACATCCTTCCGTGAGATATTAGGTGAAGTTATAATTCAAGTGATTTATAGGGCAATAGAGCACACCCAAACTTACTCGGAAGCTTCTCCAAGTGAAGTAGGAAGGAGGATGGTGATGGGGGCTGAGAGTGAATCAAAAGTGGGGTCAATGTTAGCGAGAGTGTGAGGATATATGCATATATATACGTAGTGCAGCGCAAGTACAAATGGACGCCCAATCACATCGTAATGTTCACAGGCAACCAGAGGGTCCAACTAATAAGACTGATCGCACCTAAGGTTTAGCACTCCACCGTGGGAGAAACAACGAGGTGGAACACGCCGAGTGCGCCTCTACCGCAGCTTACCAAGGCAATAACATGGGCCGCCAACCAATAAGTCTGCCGACTCTTTATGGCCCTTGCTTGGTCCGCCAATCACGTTGGATGTCCATTCGTACTTGCGCAGCACCACGTATGTGTGTGTAGCCACGCAATTCTTGTAAATCATCTAATACGGCCAGGCCAACAACGGCTGCATATAGAGCAACCTGCCACTGAAGTGAGCTGCAAGTGTGAAATTAATTCGAACTGTGAAGGCAAATAGAGCGGCATAGTGGTGCTCTAACAGCATCCTTCCCTAGCTCCAATGTTCCACAACCCTCTAGGGCCTGTCCGGGGCTGGCCCGAAGTCGCATTTGAACATAGATAATACGGCTTTGCTGCAGATCATGAAGTCTCCCGACACATTACCTTAGCGCCGGCCCGGCTATACCCTTGTCAACAGAGATCGCGCTGGCAGTAAGCACTGCAGCACAGGCAACGTGTTGGTTAATTGTTCGCTGGTAAAGGGTCTCACCTCACTCGAGTGGCATTTGCCGTTGCGTGGCTAATCTGCTCAGGCTACACCCTTGTAAAGTGGAAAATTGGCATGAGGTAAGCTGGTTATCGGGGAGGCCAAGGTTAAGTTTGATCGCAAGGCTGGGGAGCTTTAGGTCGGCCTGCTTGTTTAGATTTTGCACAGCCACCGGTCTAACAGCCACAACCCTTGCCTTGCCTGAGTACCAAGGAGTTTGAGCTGCATCCGTGTAGTCTTTGCGACTCTACACAGTCTTCCCCTTCTTGTTCTTCCTGTCTTGTGGACAAAATAATCAAGCAACAGCAGCCATGACTCCCAACGCCATCTCACTCTCAGGTCCCACCACCACTCACACCATTGTGATTCCGCTCATACAAGAAATACGGTACGATTGTGTATATGAGAATACAAAAGCAGGAAGTTCGTTTGATAACTACTTTTTCGTTGTTTAATTCGTAAAGTTTTGTGCAATAATTCAAACACACCAAGAGTCTAATGTAGCCTAACCGTGGAAAGCTTACGTATCGAAGATGACTCTAGCGCTTGCTCCAAAGATGATAGAGGCTGCTGCCGCTTGATCGGTGTTTCATATGCTTTAGAGATCCTGCAGTATAGTCAGCGTGATTTGATACACAATGCCCTGAAAACTGACGAAAAATTGTAATGCTAATGTCCGTCCACCTTGCAGACGATCAACTGTTCTATAGGGATAGAGGATAAGGAGGAAAAGTTATCCAAATGACTGTTGAAAGGACACGTGATTAAGCAAGCTCGATCTTTCATAGCTGATTTCAATCGAACCACGGTATCTGGAAGCCTTTCGCACGAGTACATGCTTGCATGAGGAAGTTGACGTACAGCTCAATTAGCTCCCATGAGTTTGTATTAACAGCAAGAGTGCGGGAAAGGCGTACATGGGATTTCTCGGTCTTACAGACGGATTTCACGCAACATCTTGCTTGTGCAGCGTAAGGTCGGGTAGATAAAAGGTGCCGAGCTCCGATACGTTCCTTTGTCAGCCGAGGAATTCTTCGAGAAATTGCAATTACATAGCACACGTTTCGACAGGTACACGTACATTTTGTGCAGCAGTTATTTCCTTAGCAAGCAGTTATTTCCTTAGCAAGCAGTTATTTCCTTAGCAAGCAGTTGTTTCCTTAGCTTAGTGGCAGAAGCTCCCATAGTTGTACTTGATAGCTGGAAAGAGCTTACACTCTCTCACACGTATACATTTTTGCTACCACTAATGTGTGCTGCAAGATGCACAATCTAGGGAAACCTCATACTAGCGCCTAAACTCCGAAAAGCACTCGCAGCAATTCTCATCCATGCGACTACCACAATATCGGCCCCATCAAATTAGTCCTAGCCTTTACGGACCTCGGTATGTCTTAATTCAATCAAGCTTCTGGTTTTGTAATCACCTCCTATTGAAGAACATCAGAATCCCACCGTTTCCGACCTCATGTCAGGTACGCGGCGGGGTTTAGCGGACTTAGACTAGATGTGGCCTGCTAGTCGGCAGAACAATGCTCCTTGGCGGGGCTACACAAATACGAGTCGTGGTTAGCGTGGAATCTCATTATGTGGTCATGGTGATACGACTAGCTTGACGTTGTTTGGGCAGAGCTGAAGGAGGCGTATAAAGATGGATGAGGTCGTCCTTCTTCTCAGTCATCGAGAACGACAAGATCACCAACCTTATTCCCTACTCAACCCAAGTGCGTCCCAACGTCCCAAACTCAGCTGTATTTTAGTACCAGTCACGTGCCATTACCATGTCCTCCGAACACAATCAAGTCGACTATATCCGAAAAGTCGCCTTGATTGGCGTAAGCACTCCATACTGAATCAAAAACACTCTCGCAGATATTCTAACATCCTACAGGGCACAGGGCAACTCGGCTCCCACTTCCTCAAACACCTCCTCGCAACCGGAAAGCATACAGTCACGGTTTTGACCCGTCCCGAGAGCACCGCAACCTTCCCCACGAACCCGAACCTCAAGATCGCCAAGGTAGACTACTCTTCTGAAGAGAGCCTCATCGAAGCCCTCCGTGGTAACGACTTCCTCATCATAACTCTCAGCGTGCGCGCTCCACCCACCCAACATGGCGAGATCGTCAATGCCGCCGCAAAAGCAGGTGTGCACTGCATCATGCCTAATTACTACGGCTTCGGTATCGGCGAGCGTGGCGGCGCTTTGTCTAGCGATCCAATCCTCAGCTCTTTCGGGCGCTTCATGGACGACGTAGAGAAGCATGAAAACTTACACTACGTCGCCTTGTGCTGCGGCTTCTGGTACGAATTCAGTCTAGGCATGGGCGAGCCGTGGTACGGATTCAATATTAAGGAACGCACTGTTACTTTCTACGATGAGGGCACACGGAAGATCAACACGAGCACGTGGGAACAATGTGGTCGAGCGGTCGCTGCTCTCTTGTCTCTTCCTGTGCCGAAGCAAGATGATGGTAAGCTCGCGGTGCAGGATTGGAAGAATCAAGGTCTGTATATTTCGTCGTTTTTGATATCTCAGCGCGATATGTTGGATTCGTTGAACCGTGTGCTGGGCACGACGGATAATGATTGGACGATTAAGTACGAAAAGACGGGGGAGAGGTATAAGAAGGGGATAGAGGAGATGCAGAATGGGAACATGTTGGGCTTTGCGAAGGCGATGTATGCGAGGCTCTTCTTTGAGAGTGGCGAGGGAGATTATGAGACAGGGCATGAGTTGGATAATGGGAAATTGGGGTTGCCGAAGGAGGATTTGGATGAGGCGACGAAGAAGGCCGTCGAAATGGTGGAGGGTGGTTTCGGGATTCACGGCTAAACGAGAGTATTGATTCCTGGCTCTTCTCTTCCCTGGCAATTGTAACACTATGGGAGTTAATGAAGTTATCACACAATTAATCTGCGCTTGCCATTGAATCCCCGCCTTCTGAATATTATTGATCCCGGCATCGTTATGTGGTTATTTTGCGAGACAAACCTAGCAGAACCGATTGTTAAAGAAAAGATAAATGCGACTTTCACCATTGCAACCGAAGCCCAGGAGAGGGATGTATATACAGTCCATTCACAACGAGAGGCAACCACAAGTATATACATGAAGTTAGCTCAACCACTCTATCACCTCCGACATCCCACATCTCAAGCCCTCCCGAACAAACCAATCACATAGCCTTACCAAAGACCTAAACGGCCAGTTTAGCACGAGCTAGTGAACCCACTAACAGTACAAGACGTTCCATCCGGCCCGCTTCCAATCTTCTTGCTCGACCCATTACCCTTGACAACACCGGTGTACCTATCGCAGTTCTTGTTATTGTTCTGGCACGAGTTCGTAATCTTGCAAGTATCTGTCCAAAAATCAGCCCCATCCTTATCAAACTCAGAACAAGTTTCTCAATAAGAGAAAGAATAAAAAAGAACATACCTCCATAGTTCGAATTAATTCCACAAAGCGGACCCCCATCCTTCGCCGTAACTCCATCAATAATAACATTCCTCGGCCCTCCGTTGGCCGTGCAGTCACCACAGCTCCTAATCACCTTGCCGTAGTCTTCAGCGTAGAAATTCTTGATAGATACCGTGCCGCGCCCGTTGAATTGGAAGATCTTGTCTGCTGCGTGGCGCGCGCCGCCGCCGATGACGTAGGATGTTTTGCCGGCAGGTTGCTTGAATGTTGCGGCGTCTTCGCAGACGTCTTCCCACCAGACTAGCCGTGAAATCAGTAAAGGCCAAGACAAATTCAAAATACGATACGTTGTATGCATCTCTATTGGAGCTTGGAAGGAGGGATGGATGGATGTGGGTAAGTAGGGAAGGGGGTTTGTTACGTACCGTTCTCGAGTGTACATGCGCCACGGCAATGGATACCTTCGGCTTGCGCTTTGCTCAGAATCACGTTCTTGATTACCGCGCCGTCTTCAGCGATGAACATGGCGGCTGCTTCGTCTGTCTCCTTTTGTTCCTGGCAGGTATCTGGGTTGCGTGAGTAGCGCACCATTTTGCCGTCGAAGGTGCCAGAGACAACGCGAGGAGTTGGTAGGGCGGTTTCGCCTGATGCAGCAGGGAAGGCAGTTGCTGTTGGGGCTGCGAAGGCGGTGGTTGCCAGGATGGCGAGGGTTGCAAGGGTGTAACGCATGGTGATGAGAGGAGTTGTAGAGTAGGAGGGAGAAAGTGGTGATGATGATTATGATGCAAGAGAAGAAGAGAATGGCGAAAACCGATGGCTTTATACTTGCTGGTACTCATTGAGTTTGTGAAGTTTATTGTGGTCAGTCGCAACACGAGAGTAAGTGTAGTAGAAGGAATGCTCGCTATTGGTGGAACGTTAGTGTTTCTCTTCAATTCTTCTCCTCCAATGAGCGATAATCTTGTAGCGCATGAGCATCTTGCTCAAAACGTGGTCACCCCAAGGCTTTAGCTATGTGTAATCCACGATGAAGGCGGCCACAATGATGAAGGTCACGATGTTCGGAGCAGCTATGCGTGGTCGAATGAAGTAGGCTGCACTGGCATGGATTGCCTGCAGAGGTTAGCGTAGATGTATATGCAAGCCATTTTCAATATATGCGAGGGCGTCCAAGACGGTACCCCGCAAGCTGATTTTCCGGGGACAATAGCTGTCAGTATACACGGAGAAAAAGCCTGTTCGTCCCATTGGATCGGCGACTGCGATTTCGTTCGGCTTCTGATCCATGCCATATTGGCGAACTACCGTACCCTTCTTACAATGATGATCCTTATTCCTTGCACTTTCCCATCCTTCGTCCATTTTCCATTGAAATTGATGTAATCAAGGCTTCTCCTTACTTCTTACTCCCCAACAACATCAACCAACTCGATACTCGGCTCAATATACGGCTTGACTTTCCTCCGCACATTTGTTCTTTGCTCGTATGCATATGCGAAACCAATGAGATCGGCCTCTGACCAGTGTGCTCCAGCAAATGCTAGGCCGAAAGGAATGTTCGGTGCTGTCGCATTCAAGTTTCCTCTATTGTTTGCGACGACCGTTGTATTAGACGGAAACGAGCCCAACGGTACAGAAATAACAGGCGCGCCGATAATGGCTGATATGCCAGATGCGCTGCGTGAAGGCGAGACGATAGCGTCCAGGTTGTATCTGGACAAAGCACCGAGGATGCCGCCTTCGCCGCCAAGGTATAAGTCCTCTTGATATGCTTGCCAGAACTCATAATCGGTAGTAGTGAAGTTCAATGCAAGCGATTCATCAAATACCGCCGTGTCTCTGCTCGGGTATTCTTCCAGCGGGAAGGTTTGCGTGAAGTTCGTCACATCTTCTAGTGTTTCCACACCTTGCGGGTTGTAGATTAACTCGGACAGATAGGAAGCTAGGTTGACCTTGAAATCGGCTACCAAAACTGTGTTTTCGGCAGTGGAATTCAAGTATTCCGCATACGCCGTATAATTCGTATTGTCAACGATCGTGGCGCCAGCTTCTCGGAGAATGTTGAGTGCGGCTTCGAAAGCATCATATATAGGTGCAGACGTGCTGGTGCGCGTGCCTATTGCGTTGCGTGGAACGCCGATACGCTTTCCTTTTAGGGCATCAAGGGTGCAGGCAGCTACGTAGTCTGGTGTTGAGACGTTTGATGCGTTGGAAGCCCATGGGATGGCGGATGTATAGTTGTCGTATTGATCCGGTCCTACAATAGCTTGGAGGATGTATGCGGCATCCTTGACTGTGCGCGCCATTGGCCCGACAGTATCTTGATGTTCTGAAATTGGAATAACGAGGCTCCGGCTCGTAAGACCTACGGTCGGTTTGATTCCCACAATGTTGTTCTGTTGACTTGGCGATAAAATACTTCCATCTGTCTCTGTGCCCAATGTGCCGAATGCAAGCCCAAGACTCGCAGCCACACCACTTCCGCTGCTGCTTCCACTAGGATCTTGACCGGGGTAGTACGCGCCGTACGTTTGACCACCGTATGCAGACCAGCCATTTGAAGAATTCGAAGAGCGAAAGTTGGCCCATTGCGAGAGGTTCGTCTTGCCAAGAAGAATCGCACCTGCTGCGCGCAGTTTGGCGGCCACAGTGGAGTCACGTGGGACACGGGCACCAATGAGGGACCACGAACCTGCAGTGTTGTTCATTTCGTCGGCTGTGCCAATGTTGTTCTTGATAAGGATTGGGAGGCCATGGAGCGGACTGCAGATTCTTAGCAATCGGGGCCTTGAGCGTATGTGAAGATGACAGACCCTCGACACTTGCCATGGGCGCGTTCTTCGTCCAGCTCCTTCGCAATTGCCCATGCATCCGGGTTGATCTCGGTAACCATGTGAAGGGTTGAGTTAACTTGAAGAATGCGTCCGACATATGCCTACCCCAATGTCAGCTCATGACTCTTTCAACTTCGCTGTAGTTTTTCTACACAGGACGAAACATAGTACTTACGTGAACTAGATCAACGCTCGTAAAATCTCCCGCATCAAGCCCTGCCTTCAATTCCTCCGCAGTTGCATCAAGCAGCAGAGGCAAATGCGCTGGCGTTTCATACTGCCCGAGTACGCTCGTCAAAGGCGCGAAGGCGGCGAAAACCCTTACAAGATACCACGCTGACACCATGACGCCAATGAGCAGTTTCTATCCCCAGAAAGGGTGACTTGGTGATGTCAGATGGCTAGTACGAGGCAGACTGGAGCTGCGAGCGAAAGCTTGCTCTTTGAGCATGCTTCTTGTAGTTCCCAGAAGTGCCTGAATATGAATGCCGCAGGTTACCCATGTCATACCAGGATTAGATGCGCCATGTTGCGGGATGGAACAGGGCCGGAGATATGTCGATCGCTACGATAAGCAAAGCGATGCAAGATCCTGGATACGTCTTAATAGTCATACTGTAACATTTATACGAGGCTCAGTTCCAAGCTTTGGGGTGCCTGCTGAGCGTTTCCTTGACACAACTGTGCACAAAGCGTCACGAGTGAACGTTCGTCACGTTGCAATAGCACAATAAGGCTGTTAAACAAACTAGTACTCACAATGTGCTGCCGTCGTACTTCGTGTTGGGATGGCGGCGGACGTGGGTTGGAGATCTTAACCGAGATAGGAAGGTAGATAAGGCGGGCTCTAGGTAATCCGGGGCTCGACAAGCCGTCCGCGGGTGTCAAGACGGGCTGTTGGTAGCGGAAAAATATCGATATCTAGTGTTTGTATATTTCAATGATGCGATGACTGTATTCTTAGTGCTCAATGCCTTACCGACCTTCCATATGAGGGACGTGCTATATGTGGTAAGAACGACCGCACTGTTGTATAGGAGGATGACATGTTTCGTGTTTAGCAGAAAGAGTCGTTTATCTTGAACCTGAGATCTATATGTTGAAGATTCGTTGGCACAACATCTTGCTCTTCGCAGCGCTGACAGAAACTGCTGCAACTCAATCAAAGTAACCCGGGAACAGCCATTGCAGCTTCTCCACTGTCTCCTTCGACCTCCCTTCATTTTTGGTCATGGCGCCTGCAAATCTCATTTGCCCCTCTAAGTGCTTTGCTAGAACATCCTCCCCATGCTCCTCTTTGGTCAACTCATTGAGCACAGCGCCCACAAAGCGCCTGGCATTCTCCGCATTCGCCTTCATATGCGCCATGACCATCTCCACATGAACATCCTCCGAGCCATCACCCCGCCAGCAGTCATAGTCGGTCGCCATACAGATCATCTGGTAACCGATCTCTGCTTCCCGCGCGAGTTTGGCTTCGGGGAGGGCGGACATGTTGATGACGCTGCCACCCCATGTGCGGTAGAGGTTAGATTCTGCGCGTGTGCTGAATTGTGGGCCTTCCATGCATATGAGTAGCCCTTTGTCGTGTAATGTGACGCCCTCGCCCTCGAGAGAATGTCCACAACGCCTAACGATTTCGGCCAAACGCTTGTCAAAGGGGTCGCCAAAGCCAACATGTCCGACCATGCCCCCCTCGAAGAATGTAAAGGGCCTGATGCCCTTAGTCCGATCAATGATCTGGTCCGGCACGACGAAGTCGCGGGGTCTTATTTCCTCCTGCAGCGACCCGACCGCAGAGAACGCGATGATGGTGCGTACGCCAATGTGTCGCAGCGCGGCAATATTTGCGCGGTTCTTCACTTCATGTGGGGCATATTCGTGGTAGAGGCCGTGGCGCGAGAGAAAAGCGATAGGGATGGGCTTGCCTGTGGTAGGGGACGGGTGTTCGAGGATGCTGATGGGCGAAGAAGGCTTCCCCCATGGTGTGTCGACGTCGAGGGTCGCTGCGAGGGTAAAGCCTGGTAGGTGGGAGATTCCCGTACCGCCTATGACAGCAATGTGGACTGGTGCTGTGGAGATGAGCTATGATCTGAGAAACATGTGAAACGGAGGGTGCCCACCATCGAATGTGCTTGGGACGCCTGCCATCCTGCGATATGGGATTGAGATGGAACGGCTGAAGACTCGGGGTATCAAGAGAGTAGTGAGTCTCCTTTGGACGCGCTGTAGCATTCACCGAGCGGCAGTAAGCAGAGTAAGCTTTCGGCGATAAACAATTTCTTTCTCGGCGGGGTAGCTCCTGCTGACCCCTAGACCCTGATGGCGTCATTCCCCAGCCAATGGCAATGGCGGAAACCACCTAGTGCACGTCCGTACCTAATACACGCGAAGACCAAAATGTGATACATGGATAAAGTTATAGTAGCTATATTGGGCGTTGGTGTTGTGCCTGAGCAAAAAGGAAAGCGAGTTAGAGCCTCATAGAGTCGGCGTCGGCGTCGGGGCCCGGTCAGGCCGACGTATCACATGGTGGCCAACCAACAAGGAGCGGCGTTCTGTGTATAACGATTTCTTCACGAATTTTGTGTTCAATTGGAAGAGGGGCTTGCCTAGTTTAGTTGGCTGATATTTTTGTGATACTCAATCTTTGTATTATATATAGAACTCAAAAATAGTAGCTATAGAAATCAAATTTTATAGTATAATATTATATAGGAGCAAAGTCTTGCACGGCTTTTGTAACGTCAAAAATCAGCCGTTCACCTTGTTCTTTAGCCTTATAATAAATTCTCGATCTACTAGCTGTCACGCCATGCTCATATTTCTAGCACGAGATGTGGGACACTGTCTTCTGTATGTCATGATACATGATAAAGTTCTACTTCATATCAGTCCTTGACCGAGTTGGAGAAATTTCAGGTTGCCAACAGGCGGTTGCAGCAAATTGGGCAACGATCGGAATCCACAAGTATACTCAGGATAAAAGAAGCTGCTGGTAAAGATCCGAAATATAGTATTACAGCAAAAATGGGTTCTGGGTCGAGAATGAGTTCAGAGACTGGAATTCAGGCTATTATTCCACGCGAGGATAGCGTCGACGCACAGTTTGAGCTGATAGAGAAGAGGAAGCTGTTCTCAGGGTTGCCGATAACCTTCGAAAGTGCAACTGGCCGGAATATACGAGCGTACACTTAGGATTGTCCTAGATGCTAAAGTGAGCATTGATATGTTTGCTTCTATTATTATGCACTCGCAAACTTATAGCCTACACTGTGCATAGGTGATGAGATAATAGAGGCGCCGAGCATCGCCTACGAGTGTTTGAAAACTGAAATGTTCTCAAAAATGGGTACTCAGCCATCCTGGGCACGCTACTATCCTTAATAAGGCTCACTGTGCGAGGAGCTACCGGTATGTCAACAGCTAACATCTTTGTACGTCCGTCAATAGGCACGGGGGATGATGTTGAGTTTGAGTAAGCTGAAGGTGATGAGAAGAGCATCAAGGCATCCAGAAGTTCGTAGCGGCTGTAAATTCTCATTATTATCCTCGGTCGATCTGAGTGAAACCATCGCCTCGGGGGTGAATGCCAAGTTTTCCCATTCTGAATGCCAAGCTGGGACTGACTCGGTATAACGCGAACGCCGATTCCGCCGACGCACAGGGCAGCGGCACGCCTGATATGCAGAATCTTATCAGATCCGAGTACCCAATACCGTTCTTCTCTCCTTCTATCCGCATAGAGTTGGAGGCTTGCATATTCTAGCTTTACAGGATGGCATCCTCGACATGTCTCAACGATGACACCCTTGGGCCTGTTGTCAAAGGATGTCGAGATAACTTCGACTTCACCATCAATTTTGAGCTGGTTTTCTTCTCCCTCATTCCTAGCTCAATCTTCATTGGTCTCAGCATTCTTCGATCCATACAACTCCTCAAACGGCCCAAACTGGTGGACAGTGGGGTACTACTACCACTTAAACTTGTGAGTTCTTACCCATTATGTGCGAGGTGTCCTACTCGAAGGAAATTCAATATCTGACCTACCATAGACCTTTCTTTGTTCCTACTCCATAGTCCAATTGGCGCGGTTACTATATTTGGCAACTGCTGGTCAAGATACCCACCATGAATTATCTTTAGCAGCGAATGCCATGATGTTCATCGCCTCTCTACCCATGATCATACTCTCCTTCTTAGAGCATGGTAGATCTATTCGGCCTTCCACAATTCTCTCGGGGTACATATTCCTGACGCTACTTCTCGATATCGTACATACACGAACTTTGTGGCTCGCAATCATGACGCACTCAATGAACACCAACACCAGGATATTTACTGCGTCAGTGGCTCTCAAGGTCATTGTACTACTTCTCGAATCTAAGAAGAAAACCAAGTGGATGCATCGTGATATCAAGGAGTATAGCCCAGAAGAGTTATGCGGCATTTTTCATATTGGTTTCTACACCTGGCTCAAACAGCTCTTCTTGAAAGGGTGGACGTCTGTTCTAGATATGAATCATCTATATTATTTAGATGGAAGGATGTCTTCAGAAAAATTACACGACCGACTCGCTACACAATTCGACAAAAGTGTGCCTCCTGGAAGGAAATATCGTCTTGCCAAAGCCCTCCCGAGGGCCCTTATGTGGCCGTTGTTGATGCCGGCGCCTGCACGACTGGCACTGATTGGTTTCACATTCAGCCAGCCATTTTTTATCTCCTCTGTTCTCAGCACGATAGCGCATGGGGACGAAGATGGGGCGAAAAACGCTGGTTTTGGTCTCATAGGAGCTGCGATCCTTATATACGCTGGCATGGCGTTGTCTCGTGCCTTCTATGGTTATGCCTCGCAGCGCTTAGCTTGCATGGCTCGCGGCTGCCTTGCCTCCGCCGTGTTCGACAAGACCACCGAATCCCAACTCACAGCCGGGAACGACGCGGCCGCTGTTACTCTCATGAGTACGGATATCGAACGTGTAATCGGATCTATCGAAGGTTTCCATGAAGTTTGGGCGAACACGCTTGAGGCCGGTCTGGGCTGCTGGCTACTGCAACGAAAACTCGGCTTTGCATTTCTGTCGCCAGTGGTCATAATCACTCTATGTGCTGTAGGCATGGTGTGGGTCGGCCGCACCGCTAAGAAAAGCCAAGCATCGTGGATGGCCGGTATCCAGACTAGAGTTGGAGCGACTTCCAAACTCATTGCGCACATCAAGCAGGTCAGATTGTCCGGCCTCGCAGAACCTGTAGAGAAGCTGATTCAAGCCCTTCGGGTTGAGGAGCTTGGCCTCGGAAACAAGTTCCGCGCTGCTCAAGCCATCGCTGCTGTCGTAGCCTTTACTCCACAAGCCTTATCTCCAGTGTTCGCATTTGTTCTGGCGGGACGCGATCTGAACGTCTCGACGACGTATGAATCGCTTTCGTATATGATATTACTGAGCTCCCCGTTCTCAAATTTGTTTCAACAAATTCCAAGTATCCTAGCTGCATTCACCTGCCTTCAACGAATTCAGGACTTTTTGGAGGCGGAGCCTAGGCAGGACTTCCGGACTACTCTCGAGATTGATGAGTGTACAAAACCATCCTCACCCAAACAGACTATGATAAGCAACCTCCCGAGTACCAACATGATAGAGCTTAGCAGCATGCGTTCACCAAACAACGCCACGACACCTGGTGAAATTATGTTAACGATTACGGATGGATCTTTTGGTTGGAAGGTTGACGAAATGGTGCTCAAAGGCATTGATGTCTCCATCCGTGGTGGACAAATCACGCTCATTATCGGTCCTGTCGCGTGCGGAAAGTCCTCGCTCTGCAAGGCTATCCTTGGAGATATCCCATCTGCCACTGGTGAGGTTAAGCTTCACTCCTCTATCTCTTCCATCGCGTACTGCGATCAAGTGCCTTTCTTGGTGAAAGGGACTCTGAAGCAGAATATTGTAGGACACAACCTCTTCAATCAAAAGCGATACGACGATGTAATTTGGGCAACTGCTTTGTTCGATGATATTGCCACCTTGTCACAAGGCCACGACACGGATATCGGAGGTGGCGGAAACACGCTCAGCGGTGGTCAAAAGGCTAGAGTATCTCTAGCCAGAGCGCTCTATCACGAATCTTTGTTTGTGGTTCTCGACGATGTGTTCAGCGCCTTGGACAACGACACCGAGATCAAGGTTTTCCGTCGCGTCTTTGGGCCTCAAGGTTTACTTCGCAACAGAGCCGCAACTGTGATACTTTGTACCAACTCTAAACGCCATTTGGCACTTGCCGATCATATTATTGCTCTCGGGCCTGAAGGAACCGTAATCGAACAGGGAACCCATCAACAGCTGAAACACAACAAGCATGCCGCTGAGATCATCGAAGAAACGGCAACGGAGGCTACGCCAGAACTGGAACATCAATCCCCTGAGACAACGGTTTCAAAGGTGCCTCAATCTGGCGTTGACAACACCATAGAAGAGGCGCTCGACGATCGCACCCGACAACTAGGGGACTTCAAAGTATATAAGTACTACTTCGGCAGCATGAACAAGCTACTCATTTTTGCAATGATCCTTAGCTGTATTGTCACAGCTGCTGGGCTGCATCTTCCACCAGTTTGGGTAGGATTCTGGGCGACGAATTCGCTAGGCAAATCGAATAGCTTTTATCTTGGCATCTTCGGGCTTTTCAGCTCATTCATGAATATTGGAATCGGTTTTGGCGCCGTTATAACATCCTGCTTCATGGCCAAAGATGCAGGAACTCAGCTGCACCGCAGCGCGCTATCAACGGTCATGCATGCGCGACTTGGGTTCTTTGCTGCCACCGACACTGGCACCATTACCAACTTGTTTTCTCAGGATACGACTATTATTGACAGTCAATTGTCAATGTATCTGCTTAACTTCGTCTACGGCGTTGTAGCCATCATTGGTTCTGGATTCGTCGTTGCATTAGCATCCCCATACCTGGCTGTTTCATATCCAGTCCTGATGATAATAGGGTGGACTGTTCAGATGTTCTACCTCCGGACATCAAGACAGTTACGCTTACTCGACCTCGAAGCAAAGAGCCCGCTTTAGTAGGTTGCCTAAATCAATTTAGCGTGATATCTTCACTAACGATCTTGTTACAGTACCCATTTCCTTGATACCATCAAGGGTGTCGCCACGATTCGTGCTTTCGGTTGGACTAAAGACGAAACAGCCCATAATCTGCACTTACTCGATACGTCACAGCGTCCTGCTTACCTCCTGTCCATGGTGCAGCAATGTCTGATTCTGGTCTTGGGTCTTATGGTGGCTGCAATGGCGGCAACGTTGACTAGCCTGGCCACACAGCTGCGAACGAGCAGTGGCTTCACGGGAGCGTCTCTCATTGCTCTGATGCAATTCGGTCAGCTGGCTGCGAACCTCATGTACTCCTATACTGCGCTTGAAACATCAATCGGAGCTGTAAGCCGATTAAAGACGTTCAGTGAGAAGGTTCCTCTAGAGGACCAAGCAGGCGAGAATATCAGCCCACCAGAAGACTGGCCACACAACGGTGCTATCGAGCTTCGAGATATTTCAGCCTCGCACAAGTAAGGAAGGCGTACTCAATTCGTATTGATTATCTAGACTAATGATAGCGCTAGGATGCAGCCCGATTACAGCACAGGGAAGTCGACATTAGCTCTCGATAATATCGCACTCAAGATTCGTGCTGGCGAAAAGATAGCGATATGTGGTCGCACAGGAAGGTGAGTACAGCCGGCATTTTTACAGTCATCCATGCTGACAGTAATATCTAGTGGTAAATCCTCGCTCGTCCTCTTCTTGATGCGCTTACTCGACCCTCTACCATCCACGAATGGCACCTTTACAATCGACAACATCAACATCTTCACCGTAAAACGCTCCACACTCCGCACTCGCATCATTGCTATACCCCAAGAATGTGTCTTCCTCCCCGATGGGAACTCCATCAAATCAAACATCGACCCCACAGGAACCGCTACCGACGCTGAATGCCTCTCAATCTTAGATATGGTCCAGCTTTCCAGCTTCGTCAGCTCCAAAGGTGGCTTACACGCGTCAATGTCCGGTGACGAATTGAGCGCAGGCCAACAACAGCTATTTAGTCTCGGTCGCGCACTTTATCGCCGCCGATCTCGTACTAAAGCGTCTGGTAGCGATGGCGGGCTGCTGTTGCTTGATGAGGTTAGCAGCGCAGTAGATCATGAGACAGAGTCCCTGATGCAAGATATTATCGCCAAGGAGTTTGCTGCATATACCGTTGTTGCAGTTGCGCATAGACTGCAGCATATGGTTGAGTTTGCGGATAGAATCGTGGTTATGGAGCAAGGGAGTGTGGTCGAGAGTGGTGCGCCGAGGGAGTTGCTGGAGAGGCCTGATGGGAAGTTTCTCAAGCTGTATAATTCCGGGATTGAAGTTCTGTAGTTCCATGTGGATGTTTTGAAACTTCGACTGTAAGTTTAGTGGCTTGTAGTACTTTATTTCTTACGTTCAGATACCAGCTCACTGTTCGCTGCAATAATTATCCTTGAAAGGCAAGCGCTGAACGAGTCCCATCTTCGACTAAGGCGCACCTCCTCCTGCAGCTGAACATTTCTGCCGCTAACCTACTCTTACAGGTGAGCTGCCATGATCTAGAACCTACGACTCGATACCGCAACCTCCCCAGCGTCCGGATGTGCTTTTATCGACGTTGATCACTACAATAGTGCGCCTTGAATAGGATTCGCAAGCTAAATCTCTCTTAACCATGAATTGCAGCCCACTCTTCCGCCATGTCCGCCTGGAGACTACTGATATCATGATTATCGACAACGAGCTGCACCTTATATCCCGCCTCCCTGGCCATCTCCACTCTTTGAATAAGTCTCGAAAGCGCATCTACACAAATCTCGTCCTTCTCCTTTTTCGTCTTGGTATCTGTCAAAAAGGGAATACAGATCCTTGCACCCTCCTTCAGCACAAACAACTCATCCAACACGGCCTGCACCCTCTCAGCTTTCCTCGGTGCGCCAAACATATACCCACGGAATGACCCACGATCATAACTGACAGCACTGAAATGCACCTCCACGTTAGACACTAGATGTTTCGGCAAGATGCCCAACCCCATATCATCCGTTTCCAAAAACCTCTTCATTACACCTGGCTCATCGCCGAAAACGAACGTCGAAGTCAAGAAATAGTTCTCTACGAGTTCCTGGAAGAAAGCATCGCCCACGTACTCTGCATTCCAGAAGTGCTCAGGATAGTGTGACGCTTTCCAGCGTGCATGGTCATACGAGTACAGTCTTGTTACCGGATCTAAGGTGGTGCGAAAATGTTCGCGCTCGATGCGTTCGTAACTGCGAGTACTGAGATGATGGTATATCATATCACGCAGTTCGCGAGGGAGTTTTGTCATAATGTCATGGGATAGACTCATGCATTCTGATTTTGCGAATTGTTCTAGGTCGTGTTGGGTGGTTTTGGTGTTGCTGGCGAGGTCGTCCTCGAGCGATTGCAGTTCTTGTTGGAGTGCTGCGATGCGGGTTTTGCGGTTGTGTTCCGTTGATAGTGCGCTGTGAAGTGTTGTCAGTAATTGTTGATGGAGTTTGTGATGTTCATGGACAAGCTCACTTGAAAGCGCGCTTGCGCAATTCTTGTCCATGGGTTTCTATCGTGGATTTAGACATTGCGGTTAGGTGATGAGTACGGACTCTACAGATTTGATTGGAATTCTGCGAAGAGGCTCAAGGCGTTTATAGAGGGATCGACTGTTGCTTATTGAGGTACTCACACCTGCATTTGGCTGTAGCGTGCCATAAGCAGTAGTTCGGTTGTAGTCGGCCAATGACGAAAACCGTGAGCATGACAAGTGAACCCTAAACAAATCACGAGATGACGCCAGCAATAAGAAATCTTAGTAATAATCCAAATCCTTGTGAGCCTAGGGCATAATCGTGATTTTCATCACTCCGTGTCGTGAAATCAACGTTCTCGCCTCGTTGTCGCATGCCTTGCAGGTTTATGTCCATTTCACCTTGCTTTTTACTCCTCGGAGTTTACCAGAAAATAAAGTTAAATATACCAGACCACGTCGTTAGATCATTTCTTCCAGTCGATTTTTCATTCATCATCATTCGCATCGCTGACATCGCTGAACCAGTCATTTGGTACCGCATCCAGGGCTGCTTGCTCCCCCTGTTTGAGTATCTTGACTCTATACTGGTAAAATCAGCAAATGCGTGAACAGGTATAAAGTTTTGGACTGACCTGCTCAAATTTGGCCTTCCAGACTTCGACAGAGATCATTGCGCCGTCTAACGTTAGTTCCAAAGCACCCCAGAACGATGACTCCAGAAGTACCCGAATGCGATACCCATGATTCTTCAGCCGCTGCAAAGTAGGAAATATTACAGAGACCAGAGTATTCCACGTGTCTCTCTGGTACTGAAGATCATCAGTTATATACGCATGCATTTCGATAATCTTTATGGTGATCCTTGTCCCTTGTCTAAAGCCGAACAGAGATTCAAGCTCCGACAGAAGTACCGAAGTTGATTTGTAGCCACCAAGCGGAATGGTCTCGTCCCAGTCTCCACTAAACTGAGCAGCATTGCTCCAGCCTTCGTTGTACCCACCAAGGTCGGTATTGTTCTTGCCCTTCAAGCAGTAGTCATCGGGGAAGATGGAGACCTCGACGTCCATTACGAAGTCGACAGGAATGAAACCGAGGTTCCATTGATCGGTTGTCCGAAACTTGGGGACGAGATCAAAGTGCTTTCCAAACATGAAATAGGTGGAGCGAAAATAATGTTCGCCGATCTCTTGAACCATGTTCTCCCCAACGTAGTCGGACTTCCACCAATGATCAGTGTAGACATCTCCAGAAGCGGAACGCCCAAGTCTGAAGTGTGTTTCCGACAATGTCTCGAAATATCGACGTTCGGGATGCCAAGGGCTTGAGCTAGTATTCGTGATGGCAATGTCCTCTACCGGAATAATGAAGCCATAGACCACGTCTCTCATCTCTCGAGGGAGAGAGTTGTGCACTGCACTACAGAACTGACGGCATTCGACTTTGGCGTATTCTTCGAGTGCTTCTGCAGAGGTTGCTTGCTTCTCTTCGACACTCTGTCTTAATCGTTTACCTTTGAGTCGTAGGATCTTCAGTTGCTTTTGCAAGGCTTCCAGCTCCACATCGATCTCATGCTCATCTTTAAGTACACTGTATAGGTCAGTATTGCTCAAGCGTGTGGGTCGACTACCCACGCGAAGCATTCAGCACGCAGGCGCTTGCGCTCTTCTTCGAGCAATCCGGGTGAGTCCATTGTACTCGCTGAGCCTAGAGCAAAGAGGGTTGACTCGAGGCGATGGAGTTACAAACGGCGAGGTTGAATATGGTAGACGACGAGATCACGGGCTCGAGAGCAGGAGAATTTCTAGTGAGAAGAGGTGAGGCGAGAGAAGCAGCTGCGATAGATACTTGAGGAGCTGGGCGCTAGCGTATGAGGAAGGCACGCGTGAATGCCGCCCCACTACACACGAACGCATGCGCGCTCTCTCACTGTAGTGCACGTGTATCACTCAATTCAAAGTTTGTTTGGAAGAGGCAGCCTTATGCTTCGCCATGGTTGAAGATTGTGTGTGAAAAACCTCTGGGTCCGTTTATCACAACCTCGTGTCTCGTGTTGCTTCATTCCGGGTTTGCTCAACATGTTAGCTGCGTGTTTCGTGCTTTCGTCCCACCGGCACCGCGCATCAGTCCCATCCCAGTCGCGCGTGTCTCGTTGCCTACAGGAGTCAGCATGATGCTCCTCATCACAGTTTTAGTGTTACCGACATCCTGAATCTGCCTCATCCAAGCATCTACCTCGTACCCAAAGCTCTTTGAGCAGAATTCGAGGTCATGCAACTCGGACCACTGAACGATAAACCTATGTCCTGCAGCATTCAAAGCCTTCAGGTCGCTCACGAGAACCTCCACGGTCCTCTGCAACTCCTCACCCTCCAGACAGCCAAACTCTAGGCCGCGATAAGTGTGGATGCGGATAAAGAAGTGAGCATAGTTCGGAAGCTGATATAAGTTTTTTAGGGGCTTCGTAAGCGTATCAGCAAGTCCTATTACGTTGCAGCAGAGCGTTGTATTGTGAAGCTTGTTGTCCCCGGGGCCGAGATCAAATCGCACCTTACATATAAAGTCACGCGGCTTGAGGTCAAGGCCCCAGCGATCCTTCACAAGGAACTGATCGACGACTTGGGCGTTATTCACTTTATCGTAGAAGTAGAACAACGTCGTTCGATACCAGCTTTCCACGAGCTCAAGCTTCATCGCATCGCCGACGTATTCGTTATCCCAGTAGTGTGCTCCTCGGTCGCTTTCGCAAGGCTGACCAGCTTTGCGCAGATACTCAGGACCGACGTAGATAGTGTCGTGAGTGTGAAGGTAGTCGTAGATGATATCACGGATCTCCCTAGGCAATGAAGTTCGGACTTTCTCGCAGAAAGGCTGGCAGGTCGCTTTCGCATATGGTTCGAAGTGTTTGCGCAGTTGTTCATCGACGACCTCCTTCTGCTCTTTCTGTTGGTAAATGCGCCGGTTTAGGGCATAGTCATCCTTGTGATTAGCCCGTCGCCCATGCGTTGCCAGTAAAGCAGCTAGCTTTTCCTCAGAGTCTTTAATCTTGATGCTTAACCGAGCACTTTGATTGAGGAGTCTGTGGGTAGATTTGAGCGCAAGCGATGGGGAGCTATATAGCACAGGATAACGTACGGCTGCGCATTTTGCCGCAATAGGGGGAGCTGTTCCGTCACCAGCAGTTGCCTCCACTTCCTAAGGGAACCCATGTTGTGTTCTGGTTTGTATGACATGATTTGAAGCCCGGATCATGAGACTTGGAGATGAATCGGCGGTGAAGAAATGCGCGCACAGGCAGAAGCAAGTGCAAGAGTGGCGTTGCTAGCGGATTTGCTCAGCCCCACCAAACCGTGTGGTTGTTTGGCCATAGCACTGTGCAGCGTCGAACTTCCACTTTCCGGAATGTAATAGAAACCAAATTTATTTCAAGATGAAAATGTCCGTACATAACCATGTTGCCCTTAGTTGACTATAATCAGCCGCGAGGTTGCCAGTTCACGCGTTCCTTCTCGTCTAAAGATATTGGTAGAGGGTGCATAAAGTGATAAAATGACCTGAATGTAAATGTATTGAATTTCTAATAGCACTTAGAGTGCAAATAAAACTCGCCGAAGTGAGTGCGATGAGAATCCTATGCCGCAGCAAGTGCTTTTTCCAGATCCATAATCGTGACCAAAATATCCGAGGACTTTTCCGCATTCTCCGAACCTCCAGCGATACGAAGCTTACTCTGATCACTAGGCACTGCCTTCGTTAGGTTTTTACCTCGCAGTATTAAACTTAATGACTTACCTGTGCGTACTTCCCTAGCATACGCCCTCCCGGCCGTCGTCTGAACCTCATTCCATTGTCCCTCACCCAAAGCCTGGTTGACAAAGACAGAGTTCGAGGTCGAGTCCGTGAGCACAATAGTACCATTTGCGCCACCGACCGGCGACCAAGTGACATATGGAGCACCTTGTAGTTTCGTACCAGTTGAGGTGGTAACTTCGTGCATGCGCTCTGTGCCTACGTTCTCAGGGGTATTGGTGAGTTTGAAGTAAAGTGAGCGGTTGTCAGAAGAGCTATTGCCGTTCTGGGTGAACTCGAAAACTATAATGTATTGATTGTTCGGGAGCTAGGTGTGTATATATTAGTGGTGAAGATAAACCTTTGGCAATGGGTTTACCTTAGCAGCACTAGTCATGCCTTCTTGATCCGTGAGAACATCTGATGCCACGACATCAATCGCTGTGCCCCAATTATCCCACATGTCAGCGGTAGATTGATGGACAATCTTCTGCGCGTGCTGGCCGTCTCGCTGGTCGGAGTAATAGATCGTAAGACGCTTATCACTGAATCTCAATTAGCATTCCCACGCCTACTCCAGTTTTTGCGGCAATGCTAAAAGGATACGTACTGTAATATCATGAATGGCTCTCCAACTGCGGTTGAGCCCGACGTCGCAGTAGCGGGACCACCCTCAGCAACACGATGCACGAACTCAAACGTCGCGCCGCTGTCCCAGGATGCATACAACTCGATATTCGTACTCTTGTCATCAACGGCATTCACAGCCAGTAGAGTCATGTTCGTTTCGCTACTCCATGATCCCTCCACATAGAGCAAGTGTGGCTCTAGCAACCTCCTCCCTGCTACCGTTGATTTCGCAGTGCCATGTGCATACCACGAAAACCCATTGTTAGTTGATCGGTAGATGGAAAGCGTGCCATTGGCCTGATGAGGGTCATTCCACACGGCAAGGACGGTGTTGTTGGGGAAATTCTCCGTGCGCGGAGATGTCAGGTGATGCGTTGAGTCGTCAGGCTGGTATACAGTCGCGTTTGCGAAAGTGTCGACACCAGTTGGCAGAGGCGGCTCTGGTTCTTCCGTCTCTTCAGGAGGCAGCTCCGAGGTAGTAGTGGGCCTTGTAGGTCCACGTGTAGGCGTGGGACGTTGTGTAGGCCCTCGTTGAGTGGTGGTAGGCCAACGTGGGGGGTCATCATCATCTGGATCTTCAGGCCATCGTGGGTCGTCGTCATCATCAGAATCCTCGTCCCATTGAGCTTTTACAAAGCCTAGGAAGAGGAACAGGGCTAGAAAAAAGGCCACGAAGCGCATGTTTCCGGCTAGCAAAGGTATGAAGGCCAAGGACTTGATCGACAATTGTTCGTGTTGTACGGTCCGGACGATGCCATTTGAGCGTCCCGGCGAAAGTATATATATTCATAGTCAAGCAACGGCAGTCTCCACCCTGAATGTAGTAGATGAGATCTCATAGTATTGTGTGACCTCCTCAGTCAGGAAATGGAGAATTTCGAAATTCTGGTGATAGATAATGGTGGCTAAATGCGGGAAGAACCTAATCCCCGCAAGCCACTATGGCTGATCGATGTGTACAGAGATCTACCAATCTGCTTTCGGTAGCGCTTCCGCTAAGCTTCAGGTACAGGGCGCGGTTTGTTATTCTCCGATGCATGATTTGCCGGCAGTTGAAACATGGCCCTTGGGAATCTTAGCAGACGAATTATCGCCAGAAATTCGAAGATTATATTCTGAGTCATCGACCAATCGACTCTCTGCCGCAATGTTACGGTTCATATATCTTTATACGTGCCACTCCTTGTCTCAACAATTGCGCTACTATATGCGTAAGAGTGGCCGCGTAGTTGAGAAAGGGGCGACAAACCAGGAGCGCTTATGCAACGCTCAGCCCTAAGCCAAGACCTTCCAGTCGGGCCATCAATCCTCCTAATATCTGTTGTGCGCGACTTTCATCGACAGGATCATTCGCGGCGGACGGTCTCGTTGTTCCGCCTACGCAAGTCCAACTCGATGCCCTCTTTGCGTCACCAATACCCATATACTTTGACTGGGCCGGCCAAGCGCATAGGTCCCTAGTTACTATCTCTCCATTGTGATCCGTAGTCTCTGCTTCCAACGTCTCGGGCGGCGTCTCGTTTTCAACCCAGTCCACTAGTGCAGCAAGTGGATCTTTGGGAGAGGGCCCGATGCCTCCTCCACAGTGCTCAACACCAGGTGCGAGAAATAGACGGTAGTAGTTGTCGACTTCGTGCGCACCTCCCATGACTCCTTCCACCCTCTTTCGATACTCGATAGTGTTCTGGTAAGGTATCATTTGGTCGTAGATTCCATGCCATGTAATCATCTTCGTACCGGAGGCTCGTAATGCAGATAAGTCTGGGTTGTCGGTATTCAGTAGACCGCCAAACTCATAGCTGGCTCGTCCGAAGATTTCGAAGTAAGTTCGCATGTCAAGGTGGGTTAGGTTATACGTAGGATCTCGAAGGACGATATGTTTCAGCCAACTTGCTGAAATACGGAACGGACTTTGTGAGCGCGCACCATCTTCGGATACCGTAATGTTCGCCAGCGTGTCCATGGGAACTCCATAGGCGAGGCCAGGGAAAAGTGGCACGTCTCGCCCTGTACCGGGTCCACGGCGAATTTCGTCCACAAGCTGAGCCATCTCGGTGGTAAATTCGACTTCTTTCCCGTCGCATTCGAATATATCGTTGCCTTGCGCTATGAAATATGGGTTGAAATTACATTGTTCTGGGTCTTCAAGAATGCCATCAAGAACACCATCCAAAATATCGCAATCCTCAATGGCTTTGGCCCGGTAGTACTCCAGCTCGCATCTTGACATGTACGTGTTCGTCATTTTCATCCTCAGCTGAGGCCAAAATTCTCCTGTAACAAGATGCACAAAGTTTATTGCTGGAGCACTGGCAAGAATGCCGTCCACCAGGTGAGGATATCTCTGCGCGATTGCGTATCCCTGGCGGCCGCCAGTCGAGCACCCGTTCCAGTAAGAGTGATGCGGCTGTCTCCCATAGTACTGTTCCGTGATGTGTTTGCCGACCAGGATCTGCTCGACGAGACTGCGTGAAGCAAAGTTGTGGAGCAGGTTCCAGTTAATGCTTTTGTCTTTATTCAATGCCCACGAAGCGTCTGTTAGCTTAGCCAGATCCGCATCATGACCACCATCCGTAGAGACGGCAGCCCAGCCATTCCGAAGTGCAACACCAAGCTGCGCATCGAACATGCCAGTAGCAAAGCCGCCACCACCTGTTGCTTGAAAACGACCATTCCAGTCATCGCGTGTTAGGGGAAGCCATACTTCCACCAGAACCTTGTCTTGAGTGCCTTTATTGCCGAGAGTTATGTCGTCCGCTGTGTGGTGGGTGAGGTAGACTTTGACCTGGCAGAAGTTCAAGCCGCTTAAGACGGGTAGCCGTGAGCCCCACGAGAAGCTGGTGTAGTCGTATTGTGGCTTCGCCTCTATTGATAGGACCTGTACTCTATGGCCAATCTCAGGTAGTTCGAACGCGTCGGATGCGCACCTCGGCGGGAGAGGTGTGTCCCTCAACTGTTCCGCTGACAATGTCCAAAATTGTGTAAGCAAAGCGACTAGACTACCGCTCTTCATGGTGGTTCAAATCTGGATAGTCTACAGGATAGGTCAAGACGAGAGTTGTGGATGATGCAATCAAGATGTGGAGAGGTCCCCGCACGAATATGCCGCCTCGGCTCGGCTTTATTGGCCTCCTTGGACGGAGAACAGGCAGACGCGATGCAAGCTTGCCTACCTCGCTGGGAATCTCAAAACATTGAACGCTTCATGAAATAATCCAACAAGGGTGAGTTGCAATCAGCATCACGATTCGTCGCCATCGCTCGGAAAGTACTTGATGGCTTGGCTATGTGCGCTAGCCTCAGTCCGTGCTAGCGCTCTTACCGTTGCTTCCGAATTGCTCTTTCCTCCCTCGCATCCTTCACATCTCCAGAACCAACATACAGCACGCCTTCGATTTATCATCGTCTCTTGTGTTTGCAGTATCTCGGTCTCAGCTGATAATGTCGAATCATCTGTTCTATGCCTCGCCTCGTCTGCCTGTCGCAACAATTGTCGCGTCTAATACGGCTTCCGAGGGCTGGTTCGTCTCATCCTCTGCCCAAGCTGTGAGCAGAGGATTCACACCACAGCAAGGCGAACGCACATCGCTGCAGATTAATATGTTTCAAACAACATGTATCGCGATGCTTACCAGTCCCAAGAAGTTCAGGCTGGCATTCGGTTTCCGAAGTGAGGGATCGTACTCGGTTCCTGACGAACCGCCGCTTAAACGGCTCCCATCAATTTCTTTCCCACGCACACGCCTTTGTGCAGTTGTTGAGATTTAAATCGACGCGGTGCGATTCCCAAGTCACTTCATTTGCGGGCATCTGATTGGCGGGTCTTGAAGTCCGGTGCCACAGTCGACCTGTACTGATTTGTTGTTTGGCAGGTAAGCGTGGGTTGTTTGTCTTCGGACTGCGATGGCTTTCAAGACTTTCGCTAACTACGATTCATCGTTCGGCTTGGTTACTCTTGGCATAGAGCATGTTTGGTTGTGAATAGTGGCTCTGTCGGGCGACACTGCTGTACAGCATCACTCAAAATGGTCAACTCCTCGACTACGTCACTATGCGGCATTCAAGCTCTTCCTCCAGCTACAGCAACAGGACCAGTTAAAGTTTTACAACT
Source organism: Phoma sp. ATCC 74077 (assembly GCA_033682645.1). NCBI lineage: Eukaryota > Fungi > Ascomycota > Dothideomycetes > Pleosporales > Didymellaceae > Phoma > Phoma sp. ATCC 74077. Next base: position 684,840 of record JAWDJC010000006.1, on the reverse strand, counting down.
GTCACGCATCATTAGCAAGATCAGGTCGACATGATGTTCATGATCTGTTCACGAATGTTTATGCACTCCCGTAACGGGAGCCGGGAGGACGGGACCGAGCCCCAATGCGTAAACCCGGCATGTCAGCCGCGCCACCTATGACCAGACCTATTAATGAAAGCAAGCGCTTAAAGCCCCCAAGATTAGGTGCATGACGCAAACGCTCTCATTCGCCTATGCGCTTACTATTGCACAACAGCGATTTATTCTGGAACGAAGGCGCATGGTTCGCAGGTATTCGATGGGTACCTTGTGCTAGTCCCATCTAGCTGCGGAGTTATGATCTAGTGATTACTGCCGAGGTGAACACCGCAGTGAGCCTCGACGAGAATACGTCGCTACGATATTCTGAGGTTGGCACGCCTTGCGTTGTTTTTGGTAAGATTTATGGGTTACGCAAAGCATGAGGGTGGTGTAGTAGCTCGCCCCCTTCTACGAGTACCACCCCATATCATCGACACTTCGGACCTCGACTTTCAACCTCTCCACGAACCCTTCGCTCTCACTGGAATCTGGGGCTGCGATCCTTCGCTATGCTTACGGTTTTCAGTAATTAACATCTAAATTTCTTTTTGTTTGTATCTTTATTTTCCTTGTTTCGTGTTGGGTCGGTTTATTGAGCATTCTGCGTCTTTCCCTTCTCTTCAAGATGAAGATATCCATGACATCCTTAACAACCCGATCAACACCAGTCCAAGAGATGGATAGAACAGAGGCGATCAAGATCGCGTCGTGGACTATTTTAGGGATCACCGTCGTTGTGTTCATTGCGCGACAAATCATGAAGACCATTGTTTTCCGAAGAGTAGCTCTTGATGACTTCTTTATTCTCCTAGCTACAGTAAGTAATCTGAGGACGCTCCATCTCAAATTACTAATAAGTCAAGGTGTTCGCAATCGGCCTCTCAGCCACGACTTTCATTCTTGCATCTGAAGGCCTGGGCGAATTTGGCTTTCTGACTCTTGAACGCGCCGTTATTCTGATGAAAGGCTACTATGCGTCTGAGTTTCTGTACATATCCGCGATATGCTTCGCAAAGCTATCTCTCCTCGTCCTATTCTACAACATTGTAGTGGTGCAGCGCTTGCATCGACGATGTGTGCTCGGCTTCGGCATAGTCATTTTCGCTTGGACTATTGGCTCGCTACTAGCAGTCGCATTCCAGTGCGAGCTTCCTCGGCCATGGGAGACGATGACTTTGCGATGCTTCAACTCAGTAGGTGATATGCAACGCGATATAGCATGAACGCTGACCGCTTTAGCGAATCTTCTGGATTGTGTATTGCATAGTCGACATGTCTACCGAGATTTCTATCATCATGCTATCCGTTAACCTTGTTGCATACCTCAAAGTGCGGTTCACACGCAAGGTTGCAGTCGTTGCATGCTTCGCACCCCGAGTACTCGTCATTAGCGCCGCACTCATTCGCTTGATCTGGCTCTACCCAATCACACCGCACAGTGATCCTCAATATAGACTTTGGTTACCTTCAATCATCACACAGGTGCAAGTCTGCTTAAGTATATGCACAGCATGCATCCCGTATATGGTACCGTTCTTTAAGAGCTTGGAGGGCAGCTTGCGCAGAACTTATTCGACGAAGAGCCGCGACCTCCGGATAGAGGATGGACACCACCAACCGAGATCTTCAATCTGGTCTCGCCGACACAGAAAAGGAGAAGTCTTCAACTCGTGGGACTCAACTGCAGTCGCAAGTCTACAATATGAGCGAGTACCACAAGTCTCGCCCCACATCCCCACTCCGACGCCGATGAGCCCTCTGACACCACCACGGCTCTATACCCCGCCAAGCAGGTCCCCAAGCGAGCGAGGTCTTAGTATTAGCATTCCAGATCGCAATACTCAAAGGCAGGTAGCAAATGATATCGGAAGTCCGCAGACAGCAAGTTCATTTGCCTTGTCACCGGCGTGTACATCCCCACAGCCACTGTTGTCGCAATCCTTCGTTCCAACAAGAAAAGCCCCTACGCCTCCGCTAAAGACCCATAGCCCCATTCGACCTACATCCAGCTCTAAGTATTCAAGCGGCGCCCCAACTCCTTTGAGCACCCCACGAACGCAACGATTCTCTTTATTCCCATCTCAACGATCTAACTCGCAGTCACCGCAATTAAGTCAACGTGCATTTCCTTCTCCAGGAATTCCTCCAATTCGAGGGCTACGATCAAAGACTGTTTCTAGCACTAGTAAGCATCCGATTAGTCTAAACCCATATGATTCCTCGGACAGTGCACGGAATCAACCACGAGCTTCGAGCAGTGCGCAGGCACCCAAATTTAGCACAGCACCACAACCACGATCCCCGCCGCCAACAACGACTACCCGTAACAAACTACAAAAACGTCCCGCATCCGTGCAGGACTTGACTTCTCCCATGGGCGCTGCAATCAATAACTATTTCAAAAGTGCTGTGCCGAGCGATCCGCCACCTCCACCGGCACCGCCTCTATCGAGCTTGCAGCGACAGCGCAATCAACAGATCTTATCACCATCGAACTCGAGTCGTGTTCCAACGCCACACGATGTTCTTCGCGACGAGTTGTTCCTTCCGCGCGACTCAATTTATATAACAAGGACTTCGAGGTCTCAAACCGTGCCTTCAGTACTTGATGCTCGTAATAGCCCTCACATAGGTGTACGAAGTCCTCTGTGATAACATACTTGTAACTTTACGTCTTGTTTCATTTAGCGGGAATTCTCAGATGGCATGGGTTCATGGAGACAAGCATTAGATCGGCGTTCTTATTGTGATTCAGATGTAACAGTACGTCAGCATTGGGATGTAAGAACATCACATGGAGTAGACTCTATAAATTTTATCCATTCTTATTCTTTCAATAATCCGCTCTGAAAGCGCCTTTCCTATCCTCAGTCATTCGGTGCCGCCTTGTTAAAAAAATCAGCTCATGAGGCAGGAGCCAAACTTACCATTCAATTATTGGCAAATCTTCCGCCTAAACCATCAATAGCCACGGCGAGAATCGCTCCGTTCTCTCCGTTAATCCTGTGCCGCCTTATCATCAATCTGACAGCACTAGAAATTAGCACAGGCATCTTCACTTACGTCCCCAAACTTCTGTCATAAGCTGTTGAATCTCCTCATCAAGAGCCGGGGCCTACACTAAACGCTCTCCCTCGTCATTAAATCCCTTATGCAGCCACCCAAAAAACTCATCCAGCTCATTAATCTTCCTTCTCATTGCGCCGTCAGCAACAGCGCCACATTTATCAATCGAACGTGCATCTCAACTCAGTTTCTTCTGCGGCAGCTTCTCTTCTTCCTTGTCCAGCCAATTTTCGATGCGTTTGTGTTTGCGTTTGCGTTTACGTTTGCGTTTGCGCTCATTTATATATTTTGCGCCTGGATCTCCGGCAGGTGGAGGCTTTCGCTGCAGAGGATCAAGTAGTACAGCAAGGAGTTGTGCAACCCGCATGCGGGTTTTAGCTCGTTCATAATTCTTGAGAACTACATTGTAGCTATCGAGAGAACTTTCGTGCTGGCGAGTAACGGCCCGAGTCCAGTCGAACCATACTGGACCCAATTCTGTTTCTAGCGCGACGGCGTCTGCACGATGTTTATTTTCTGCAATGAACATCAAGAGTTGTGTTTCGTATTTCCCTCAATGTTGGTCGAATTCCTGCTCCATATTCCGGTGTCCGGCGTGCGTACGATTCGTCCCGCATTGCACGCAAATAAATCTTTGTCTGTAGCTTGACGGTGATATGAAACAATGTTGAAGATCTGAGCTGTAGTGAACTTTGTCGAGTCACTTTTCAGATTTGAAACGCTTCGTGATGCTCATACAGTCTTTTTGGTATCTGATTGAGGCGAAAGAATGATGGCTCGTGTCCTTGAATGTTTATGCATTGTAGGCTGTGTCTCAACCTAGTGTGAAGAGCCGTGCGATCAGCACTACGAATACTCTTCACCCTTTGTTCCGAGGTCTGCTTTCGCTGAGTATCTGTACTAATGGCAATACGTGACACACCCCATAATATCTAATAATATTTTGACCAGGACTATGCATATTCCCACTAGAGAGCAGCGTCAGGTAGATTGACAAAAGTTGAGCCTTATTGTTGCATGGCGCCTGGGACGAAAGAGCGATAAAGTAGTACTCGGGTGTCCGAAAGCTCCTAAAACCTCCAGCTGGGACCTAAACCATTGCTATTGGTTCATCTTTGGAGGGTTGGACCCAGTTTTGTACTGGTGAAGTTGGAGGTGAAGATAGGACACGTGCGTGGCTTGGCAATGCGTGACAACAAAGCGTACGTCACGCCGGTCTTTCCGTCACAACACCATCTACCTTACTATGGCGAGCGCGCTTCGATCTATCAAAGTCCACAAGATGCAGCGAGTCTGCTACGGACTGCCCGACTGAAAACCGCCCATTTAAAGAATACTTGTATAATTTGATATATTCTTATCTCCAAACAGCATGTCCGCACCAATACCATCATACGACGAAGTCAACAACCTCGCCCCTCCTAACACCAATACCAATACCACCATATACGCTCCTCCTCAAACACCTCCCATAGAACTACCTCCCGCTTACGCTGTCGTTGACGAAAAAGCCACCAACTTCATCATCTACGGCACCTTCATCCACACGCCCTCAGGCCCCGCATACCAGCTCTCCTCCCTCCTCGATGCCTGCATATCGCGCCTGCGCATCCGCCGTCTTCGCGCTGAAGAAGTCACGCGCCTACAAGCCGGCGCTCCGAACGTCGCTTTCGACAACTCGAGCGTACTGTATGAAGCGCACGATCCCCCATTCGCGGTGAATGAATATTACGTCCAAGGCAAGCAGAGCAGCTGTCTACCTGGCGTTCTGCAGTTGCGGTTTGGACTGAGAAGATGGCATGTGCGACATCTTCCTGAGCAGGGCGGACGGGCGAACGAGATAATGACGTGTGGGAAGCGCGGGAAGTTTGGCCGCGTGTTCAAGGAGAGGAGGAATGAGATGGAGCCTTCGGAGTGGAAGGATATTGAAGGAAATGTCATGGCTACTGAAGTGCTGAAGATTGTGGATGGTGGGAAGATGCCTACAATTGAGCTGAGGGAGGGATTGGATCAAACGTGTAGGGAAATGATACTGGCGCTGTGGGTTACGCGGCTGTGGGCTGCTTTTGGGGCAGGTTCAAGAAGCATGTACTCGGAGCAATGGTAAAGGTGCCATACAATTTTCGACACGACCGAATCTACGAACCACATCTCCTAACAGCACGACTGGACTGGCTTCCATCGCGGACGGAACATTACAATTCGCTTAAGCCAAGATCCTATGAAAGTTCGCCCGCTTCGCAGTTCGACAACCCTCTTAGCAACACGATTAACTAAAGCAATATCGGACGAACGCAAACGTATAGCCAACCGAATTCTATTCCAGAATGTACGAAGCTATCTCACCAATTTATCTTGCCGTCATACTGCAACACCTACGCCTTTCGCACAGCCCTCTTAAATCCCTGCAACTCGACCTGCGCCTGCGCGGCCGCAATCACAGCCGCGGCGTTCGGATCATTGAATCCACATCCCGTCTTTCCATTCTGCAGGCTCGCCGCCTCAGCACTGCATACACCATCTCCCGTTGCTGCGACTTGGCTGCAGCAAGCGGAGGAACAGTCTGCGTCAGATACGCAACCGCCTGTGATGAACTGCGCCCCGTTGCCTGCGCCAACGTTCTTGGCGCCTGCGTTATTGGGCGTTACTTGTGCGGCGGCCATGGCGGCGACTTGATGAGTGTTAGTAAGTGGAGTGGGTAGTGAGGTAGTTGTGAGCGAGGACTTGATTATAGTGAATTTGGACATGGGGATGTAGGAGGAGATTGGGATTGCACATACGAGTAACGAAAGCAGCGATAGTGAAACGCATCTTGATATCTAGTATCAAAATTCCCACTTTAAATTGTTCGATTAAAGAATGTAGGATATAATGAACGACGCCGGGTCGGATTGCTGTCACAGACGCAAAAGAAGATAATGGAAAGATTGGTTCGCTGGCAGAAACTAGGTATGAGCTGATGTTCGTTTTCTCTCAATGCGGGTGCGGATGTCTTTTATGCCTGAGCGAACCAAGCTGCCTGATCTGAAAAGCAGGCATATCTAACTTCAGCGCATGCACGTACTCCTTCATCTGCCCTTGTCGCTGGAACTGTGTGATCGGCCGGTCGGTGGTGGGCAAGGTGCGTCGGATTGTCGCCGCGGAGTGTGACACGACGTACCGGTGCTTAATTGAGCAGCGATACTTGAGTAAATCCAAGTTGCAGAAAGTTTCCTTTGAGTTCAGGCACAATGCCATTTACGATGCAACGTCCTTGGGAGACTGAGGGGGCCAATTAGAAACAGTAGAGTAGTGGCGCATGATGTGTACGGGGTTGCCATGCGCAATTGTCTCAGGTGTCTCGTACTGTTACAGTCCCAGACTTGCCACGTGATCTTATGCGGCTCAACTTGCAGTAAGCCTTACAACTTGGCGACTTCTTTAGGGGTATGAATGTGATGGGTTGAATGCATTTAGCCGTCGTTAGAGGCAGGTGTACGCGGCTCGATGCTAACATTCACGCCGCAACGCTATCGAAATAGTTCATGATAATCTCGCTCGCCTTGATGACGCTTGGTCCTTGTGGTACGGTGAGTTGGGAGATGTTTGGCTCTGTATCAGCCCAGCAGTGACCTATCATGGCTGTCAGTCTCTCTCCATCTGATTTAGTGGTTGTACTTACCTAAATCATCCACCCTGTAGTGCTGTAGCAGACCAGTCTTATCACTGCAAGTCCACGAATAATGATGGACTTTTCCATTGTTGAGCGTTTCTTCAGTCTTGCTGCTGCAGTCGTTGCGTTGCGCCCACCATTCAAGCCTTACATACACGTCAGTCTCAATGACTTGTAGTACGCAAAGTACACTCACCAATCCGAAATCGGTGGTTGCGGTCCACCATCGCCCTGACCGCCTTCATACTTCACAGTCTTGTCAGCAGCACCATGAATCTCCAGTATCGGAAGCAATTTGAACGGTGCGCATCCATTTGCAGGCCCGTTAACATCTGTGTAGAATGCGCCCGAATGCGCAGCCACAGCTTTGAACAGAGTACTGCCGACAGAATCGCAAGCAAGCGTGCCGATGAACCCTCCACCATTCGACATGCTATTCTCGTCAGTAATGCATCAACATCTGAAAGCCAACAAGACCCATACCCAACACCATACACCCTCTCTTCATCAACACAGAACCTGCTCTTCACATCATCAATCACATCCGCCACGAACTGCACATCTTCCTGCACGCTCGACCCAGAGTGATACGTAGGCCCCGCCCAGCTCCCTCCAACACCGTTCGGATAGACCATAATCTTATCGCCACTATACCGTGCCTCACTCATTTTCGTGTCCAACTCGAAGAATGCGCCAATACTGCTACTCCCATGGAAACCCAGTACAACTGGATACGCTTTGTTTGAGTCGTACGAAGATGGCACGTGGTAGGAGTAACTGCGATCTTTGCCGCTTGATTTGAGGTTAAAGCGGTATTGCGTCACGCCTGGTAGGAAGACTCTTTTGCCGCATCCTGATGAAGCGCGAGTGGTAAGTTGGGAGGAATGAGGGAGTGCGAGGGTGAGGTGGAGGATGTATGCGATTAGGATGATCGCTGTGCGTGGAGACATGGTGAAGTTAAAAAGACGTAAAGAAGTAGAATAGAAACAAGAAAGAAGACAGCAGATCATAGAGAAGAGGAAATACTCATATTGAAGGCTTAAATCGCCACTTCAGGAGTTCACAATGCTTGTTGTAGACGTTAATCGGGAAGGTCACATTCTGTGTTGGTCATTGGTCACCAAGGCGTTTGGCTCAATTTCCCGTCCTTGTGGCCTTGTTTTCACCCCAGTCTGTGCCAACGAGGGTGGTCACGCTGAACATCTGCATTCTCGCGTGCGCATTCGAGAAGAATAGCATGCCAGGTAGTATTTTCACGTTGTAGCGAGGATGCGAATGAGGTGCTGTGGAGAACTGCAGGTGCTGACGCTCCGCAGACGCAGAGTGGGGGCGCGCTGATATAGCGGCTGTGGGGTAGCGGATGTATGCTTCCGATGGCAGCCTTGCACTTGGTAAGATCACGTTCATTAGATGGCTTCATACTTTTGTTGAAGTTACGATCCTGTCAATAGTTATATTATCAGTTAGCCTTGGCCAACATCAATAACTTGGTGGCCCGGACTGGGCGGCACGTCTCCAGTCTCCCAAACCTTCTGCTCGCTCCCTAGTCTGAACAGAATCTCTCCTCCTTCACTCATGATCCCGCCCGCATCTTCATGCTCGAACCAATTCTTATCCCATTCTTCGCCGTTGATACTCACACCCTGAACATAGTACCCCTGCTTCCCATCTCCATCATCTAGGCCTTCGGCGCGAATGCGTAGGGTGTGATTATGATTCACAGTAATATTGATATCGCTGAACCAGGGTGATTCGAGCAGGTAGACGGGCGTAGTGACAACGGGATAAAGTCCAAGCATTTGCCAGATCAACCAGCAATTCAGTGCACCAGCGTCGGAGTTTCCGGGAATGCCGGCGCTGGTGTTGAAGTAGAAGTCGGTAGCAAGCTGGCGCGAGCGCTCAACGCTCTTCCATTGCTTGTTGAGGTAGTTGTATAAGTAGGGTGTTTGGAAATCAGGTTCATTAGCTACGTTGTTGATGGTGGTGATGCCGAGTCCATTGACACCGAGGTCGACGCCAGAGGTGTTGGGTTGGAACACGTAGTCTAGGCGAGTTTCGAAGTGAGAGGGGCCACCCATGAGTTCGATCACACGTTCAACGTCATGGGGGATGACGAAGGAGTATTCTATATATGATCAGTTTAACGGCCATGCGGAATGAAGAGAGTAAACGAGACTTACCGAACGCAGTGCCCTCGTAACTTTCGTCAGACCAGTTGCAATCGCCGCAGTTCGTGATATTGTAGGTCTTATGAAACGTTCCGTTAGCGTAACGAGGCATAACGAAGCCCGTGAAGTTGCGACTTTCTGCTTCGGGGTCCCAGCTCAACTGCCAACCTGCTGAGCGTCGCAAGTACAAATCACGATCACCGGGCGATTCCCCGGCTGCGATCTGGCTAACGGCGAAATCATTTAATGAGTACTCGACGGTCTTCGAGACTGCACGCGAATTGCGATCCGCGGAAACATAGCCAAGCGGTATCCAGTCATCGAGTGCAGAGCGGCCTTCCTTAAGTGAGCCCTGTGGGTCAACAGGGTTTTGATCGAAATATGGCAGCACCTCCGCGTTCTTTTTAACTGCCGCGTAACCTTCGGTCCAGTTGATCATCCCGTTCAACCCCTTTACATACGCGTCTGCCAGGATGTTGTCTGCATTGGACCCTCCTTGTACTAGACCATTGTAGTTTCCTGATCGTCCATCGGGCATCCATCCCTCATGCTTGAACATATCGATCAAAGCTCGAATCATAGACTCATAGTAGCTTGGCTGGATCAAATGCCACAGTGACACCTGGTTTCTGAAAAGATCCCAGGCAGTGTAGAAGTCGTCCCAATATGGCTCGTCGGATTCCCAAAGCGGGTTCTCGCCTATACGCTCGCTAGGTATGAGATGCATAAAGTACAAACTAGAGTAGAGTAACGCGAGCCGCGTCTTATTAGCTGTCTCAGATGTGTCGACGCGGATCTTGGAGAAGACATCGCGGTTCCACTCGTCACGAGCTGCCTTCGTGGTATCTTCGAGGGACCATGACGAGATCTCAGAGTCTTTGTACGTACAAGCTTTCTCGACAGACATGAATGAGATGCCAACGCGTGATTTCACTTCCGTGGCGTTGGTCCAGGTGAAAACTGCCCCAACGCGGTCGTTCAGCGGCCCTGAGCGCGCACTCGAGCCTGTAAACGTAGGTTGAGGCGTGGTACCATTACCAAAAGTTCGGAAATGTCGACTAACGGGAAACGTATTTTTCCCCTTGAAAGCTTTCGCCTCGTCAGGTGCGCTCTCAAACTCGCCACAAACATACACAGTGACCGGTGGACCGAGACACCATCCACCTGCAATGGAAGTGTAACCTGTGTAGACGCTTGAGTTGGGCTGTATCTCGATTTCGCCGCCCGTGTAGAACTGCGAGTCCCAAGATCGTGTGGGATGCGGAAGGTAGTGCGAGAAGTCCACCAGCACGTGCTTTTCGGATAAAGAAGGGTAGGTGTAGTGGTGTAGTCCGGCATGGCGCGAAGCTGACAGTTCTACTGTAACGCCTGATTCGAATTGTGTGGAGAAGTAGCCGACTTTGGCTACATCGTCGCCAACCTACGCTTTGATCAGCATGGCTGCAGTTCTGGCTTAATTTCCACTTACACGTGTCTGCCAGTAGGTTCGGTTGTCCAGCAAATTTACATCGCCGTCAATTGTTGTCAATGGCATCTGCGCCGGGAAGCCATACTTAGGGCCGCCTCCAGTACCTGACTCGTGCATCAAGCTGATGCCCGTGACATATCCTTTCGGTGTCCAGCCGCCATTCAGCGCGCTCTGATTCACAGGCTCCTCGTAGGTATCAAGACCAAGCTTGACCATGCCGAAAGGCACCGTGCCACCAACGAAGACATCGCCGCCGCCATCTCAAATTCATTAGATTGCTGAAATCGTGAAATCGAGAAGAATAACTCACATGCATAGCCCGGTATCGCACCTTCAGAGCCAATGAACGGATTCACGAACTGCGCATAGTCGACATCTTGTGCGATCACAGGCCCAACGATCGACAGCACTGCTAATGGTCGCATTGTGAAAACCGTGGGAGCTATAGCAGAGCCTCAAACTGGAGGCTTACGGCCTCTTTATTATCTAGTCGTTTGCACATCTTGGACAACCATACCCCGCATCTCTTGCTGCGTGGGATTGGGAGTCATGGTCAAGCTTTGAGGTTACATCGTTAAGCCGTTGTTTCTTGGAGATAAGCGGTACGGTGAGGCCATGACGTCGTATTAGGCCCCTCCTTCTGCATCTGGTACCTGCCAAGGTGCGGAGATAGTCGTGTCGGAAGGGCTGCCCGAACACGATAGTTGCCGACTACGCCGATGTCTACCTCATAAGAGTCTTCTTTTCGTGGTCCTTGAGGATCTAACAATTGTCAAGGTCATTCAGGCGTTCTTCAGACGTTCTGCATAGACTCATTTAAGTATTTCTCGAATTCATCGTTGATAATTAATACAGCTTTGAATGAAGGGTATATAAAGAAAAAAACGCGACTAAGCCACTATGCTTCTTCTATCGTTGAAGGAATTAAGAAAGAAATCTAGTCTCGATACTGTCGGTTTACCTCAGCGCACATAGGACTTGATCGAGCCAGTGCCATACACGGGCCCATAACCACTGCCTGTAAAGTAGACACAACCACTCCCACGTACGACTGCGGATCCACTTCCGTTCACGTGCACTTTCCCACTTCCACAGACTGTCACGTCCGCATCGCCCGTGACGATTATCTGGCCACTCCCGTTGAGCTCCACGGTACTGTCTCCATCAATCGTTACCCTGCCGCTCCCACTAAGACGCACAAACCCGCCGCCTTGTACTTCGACTTTGGCACTTCCGTCAACGAGGACGTAGCCTCCTCTGACGACGGAGCGACCGCTGCCATTGATTACTGTGGGTCTAAGATGATCCCAAGACGTGTCGAGCCTTTTTTTCTCTTCCTTGTCTTTCCTTACTTTTGGCTTCTCAACTCGCGTAGAGATCGTCTCTTCGAAGGGAACAAGTTCTAGGGTGGTCTTGGGCTCCGTCTTCTCCTCAATGGGGTACATGGCCATCAAGAATCGTTTGTCCCCATCCGACAACACATTGTTCTGCGGTATCGTTGTCCCCAGACTCTGCGTATCTCCAAACTCGACCGAGTAATGCATGATGCTCTTGACATCATATGGAAACAACGTCGCGCGCTTGGTACTGACCTTGTCGTAGTTGCGTTTCACCGTTTCAGTACCCCGGCCTTGTCGTTGTCCGATGCGTGTGTAGTCCCAGTTGAAATTGCAATCCGGGTGTTCATGCTCGTGTTCCATACCTAAGGCATGACCGAATTCGTGGAGGATGTCTGCTTGAACTTTTAGCTTTCGGTGTTTGGGTCGCTGTAAATCAGGATGCCTATTAAGCCACATGGTTGTCTGCCCGTGATAGTTTTCAGCATCGCGGCCGATGTAGGTTTTCGACTCTGTGAAGAAGGTAATGTAAATATCTGATTGGTCGGTAGAACTGTCGGCTAGGAATTTGAATTTGATATGCATGGGGAAGGAATGGTAGTGTTCCTTGACAATTGTCTTCACTTTATCCTTCTCCGAGCTACTACCGTTCAGAAAGCGTACTTTTAAGTAGCGCTTGCCTGGAGGCCACAAGGCATCAGTCCAGGCGATATTCTGCTCAGGCTCGCGCCGCGACGATTTCTTGCGTGAACGGTGATCATACGATGAGAAACTGCCCGACGGCAATGATGCAAAGAATGATTTACCAAGGAGAGAGGAGAGCAGTAGCTCGTGGTCGGCCATCGCGAAGGGAAGTACCGAGAGCCCGTCTGAAGAGGAACGAGTGTAGTAGAGCCCGGTCTCTATACAAAACCTGGGGCTGCTAAGAGTGAACATTCACCCCGCCGCTCCGGTGATTCATGTCAAGCGCTGAAGAGCCTCACAACGTCTTCGAGGACCTATCGAGCGACTCGGCTTGCCAAAATAAGGTAACAACTCCCCCGAAGCTTGGTCTGAATCTAAGAACGGGATTGAATGGACATTGGAATACGCGAGGCGGAGGTGGCTGAGCCAAATCTTTTCATCGGTTGCCTGGTAAACAAAGCACACGTGTCAGCACGCTGCGCGCGCACAGGCGAGAGGCGTTGAAATCACTACGCTCTCTGCCACTCTTTGAGTTTACAGCCCCGTTCGTCCTCCCTGTGGCGTGGGGTTGGTAGCGCCGACAAAAGCCATGGGATTGCCATCTCGAGTGAAAGCGCGAAATTCCTGCGCGTATTATCTGGTCAAGACGTACTTTAGTCTATACTGGCTGAAGATGGCCGAAGATGGCGTTCCACTTCCCAGGGGACGACCGTTTCAATTGCTATAAGCAACAAATCGTGGGACTGGCCCCAACGGTCCTGGTTGCCAACGTAGGTCTTGGCCTTCTCTTCAGGCACTACATCGGTCATCACGTCTTATAATCAAACATAATTGCCACCCCTATGTGCCCTTGGCGAGGGGATGAAGACGGCTGACATCTCGATGCAGAGTGACGGCGAGAACAGGCGGTGAGGTCATGCAGGATTACGTGTTTGGTCACATTAACGAGCGATCCAATCGCCGTAACAACTACAGCTCTCAGCCTTCAGCGATGAACAAGAAGAGATACTGACAATCTCACAAAGTCACATAGCCGTCAGTAAAAGGCCTTTCTCTCTTGAAGCGCAATTCGAGACAGTATAGTCTATTCATGCCACTCATGGCTCATGTTAGTGTTGGCTACAGTTTCTTTATGATCAAGTCATAGCGCTTGTACCATAGTAATCATCCAAATTCGCACGTGATCCGCCGTAGCTAGAAGCCCCTCCGAAGTTCAGCTTTCTCTTATGATACTGTTTCTTATCGACTGCCTTCATTTCACCTCCTCCTTCTCTGTCTTCGTTATCTGCTAAGGTCAGATATGAACGGTCATAAGCTAGGGAAAATGTTATAACTTACCTCAGAGCATAGATCTGTCATCACTTGAACGATGCGATCAGATGAACCAACATTGAGCTCCTTGTGTCTGAGTGCCAATGTCACATGGCATCCGTGACCTATCAACGCTTCGATCGTGGGAAGTAGCTGCTCGATTATATCTCGGCACTCTGTAATATCAGCTTTAGGCCTAGTCCGGCTGGAAGAATCAGGTCCAATGTGAAAGGTGACACGGGTTCCTTCCTTGAAGCAATATACGCTACCAGGGATCAATTTGAAAAATCGTTCGGTGTTCTCATCAAAAAGCGTTCCATTTCCGATCTTCCTGCCTCTGGGGACTCGGATGCTTGCAGAGCAGATGAGGTTATACGAATTTAGTCCAGCACCCCAGACGTCTTTCTGTTGGAGGAATTCAGGAATTCGACTGATGAAATTACCGAAGTTTATTTTCCTTGATCGATACCAGTGTTCTATCAATTCGCGTGCAAAGACGGGCCCTGTGTACTTTACAACGTGCCCGAATGCAGAAGTAGTATCGCCCAGGCGTCTATGTTCTTGAATCGGGATGGTGAGAGTGGACAGGAGGTATCCATCATCCTTAAATCTGCTCACTTGAACCGTAGTATCAGTAAACAGATCCTCGTAGATCTGATACTTCAGCTCAAGAGGGAGCCTATCGACAATATTCTCGCACAATGTGAGACATTGAATGCGCCCCAGTTCTCTCAAATAAAAGTCTATCATTTTCTTAGCAGCAATTTCTTGATCTCTGACGTTGTTCAAGATCTTGTCGTGATAATTGATGCGCCGCAAGTATATCTCGATTGCAGCAAAGCTACGAGGATTTGATCGGAGAGCCCTGATGCTGTTAGGTTCGTTCATCGAGAGGAAGGTGCGGCTAACCTGCTATAGGCGTCACAAGCAAGTTGACAACTCCGAAGAGCCTCCTCGACTTCATTACTTGCTAGATTTAGCTTTTTCAGACACCTTAAAGCCTGATTAGCATCATCTTCTATCTAACAATTCTTGGAAACGTACGAAACAACGAGACTTCGATGTGTCCTTTCCACCGGGCTCAATGATAGATTCTTTGGTGTCGCCATAATACCTATGGCGCAGTTGATCGGGATCTCTTTCTGTGCTAGAGTGGTTGCAATCACAATATTGTGTTGTGGTGAGATTCAATAGAAGGACTTTGCAGTTAAGTGGACCGAGTTTCACCTCCGCTCCACTTTTCTGTTCATCCTTCACCTTAGGTCCTCTTTCTGCTGACTTTGCTCCAAGACTTGAGTGCGTTGTCCTCTCTCTGTGATCCAGCAGCTCATAGCAAACTAACAGGCTGTTTCAGCAGCAAAAGCTCAACAAGATGCCGTTAATCGCTATTCCACTTTAATTGTCGAGTAAGTCATCCTGCATTCACGATTTACCGCCGCCAATAACACGTTCGGACTTCTAGATCGCTCGCATTTCTTCGTAAGCTCAAACACCTAGAGGCAAGTGTTGAAAGGGGCAGACATGGAGTTCAATGACAACTTGCTAGTTTATTCCGCGACCCTCTCATGTGCGAAGGCCGAAAGCTTCTCGATCGATTGTCGAACATTCAGGATTGCGAAGAACGAATTACGCGACTGCTCGACAACTTCGAGAAGGACGTTGATTTGATCATAGAAGCGTACGCTGAAGTTTTATGCCGACAACTATGCGACCAGATGCGTAAGCTTCTACTACGAGAGATATGGAATATGGTATATGGGTACATCCTGGAGCGGCCAATTGTCAGAGCTCCAAAAACAGTAGTGGACTTTAAGACCTATAAACTTGCTGGGTACTACTTTCATTCCGATCCCGGCTCAAAGCATGGCATTCTGCGGGCGCAACACTTCTAGAATGTGTGCATCATTGGCATGCACATGAAGGCGCTAAACGGGATCTGGTACCGCGATGCGCACTTCATCCTAGAATCTCATTCACACTTCGTGTCAAGCTTGTTCACAAGAGATACGTGGAATAGTTATGTGGTCCCAGTTGAGCACTTTAGGAGTGTCATAATTCACATACAAGCGCTTCCACAGATTGTTCGAGCTTTTTCCCCAAAAAAATAAGTGTAGTCGGCAATCTGGCGACATGCAGAAGGAAGACCACAATGACTTTCATCGTGGGTATGCACAAGTGTCAACAGCATCATCCATAAGTGGATCCAATTACAAACAATATCATACTGGTCCAGAGGTGGCTCCACACCTTCGTCGATAGGTTGGACTCGCTCACATTGGCCTGACATACTCTGGACGTGAAGTACTGGAAGAACTTTACGGTCGAGGACCTGTACATTCCCGAGTCCAAGTTTGTGCTGAGGACCGTAAAGGTATGTCTCCGTAAACATCGTGCTGGGAAGCAATAGTTTAATTGATCTAGTAATGGGAAGAGGCTGCCAACGACGGGACCTTATTCACGTAATGGTAGCCGCTAACAGCTTCCATGTATTCTCTAAGAACAAGTCACTTTGATTTATCATAACGAGTATCAAGGTAATTCACTATTGGATGTTTACATCATCGTACTCGGTCTTTCGGTACAGTGTCCTCCGGCGTACCTGTAAAGATCTGCACGATCTTCGTTTGGAGAAACTGATGGAATTCACCCGATTTGTGCAAGATTTAGCGCAATGTGGGGTAAGGTATCCGAGCATCATCTGCTATCCTGTGCTCAACTCCGAGCATGGCAGATTATCCGGACTCTCAGCGGAGCTGACCACGAACAGCAGAGGAGCCGGTCCATTAGAAATGTGCCGCACCGGACTATTGGCAACGTACGCATATCAGCGATGTACTTTTTAAGAAGCCATAGCGCCGTCGCATATCCGTATGCCGTTTTATGTCTTTCTATATGATCCAAAATGAGACTATCCAAAGCCTTCATGCTCCCACTATGCGCCAGCTTAGGCCTAGGAAACCCAATTGGAGGACGAAAAACGTGTACCATTAAAGCCAGCGGTACTAACAGGACAGATGACGCGCCTGCCATTCGCGCAGCCTTCAAGAAATGCGGCCAAAAAGGCAAGATCGTATTTGAGCCAAAGACATACTATGTGAACTCCGTATTAAACATTACCGGCTTAGAAGATGTTGACATCGATGTCCATGGAGAGCTTTTGGTATCCTGAACCCATCTTTTAAACTTACCTCGCTGACCATTTTTCCAGTGGAGCACGGACATCAAATACTGGCTGAACGCCTCTCTCCCTGTTGGATACCAAAATCAATCCACCGCATTGGTTCTCGGCGGCAACAACGTGCGCATCAATGGCCATGGCGTAGGCACATTCAATGGCAACGGGGACTACTGGTACGAATGGATCCGACAACAACCTAACACGTCAAACTACCCTGGTCGGCCACATCAGATAACGTTCAACGGACTTACGAACTCTGTTGTGAGGGGATTGAATTTTCTGCGCAGTCAGATGTGGACCATGTCGATCATTCATAGCCATAATAGTGTGTGGGAAAATATCTTCGTTAATAACACGGGAAACAGAGTCTCGAGCTGTGAGTTATCACATTGTTCCTAATTGCTCTGTATGAATCCACCTGACCATTGTCAGCGAATACCGACGGCGCAGACACATTCTTCTCCTCAGACCTCCTTTTCCGCAACTGGACCGTCTACAATGGCGACGACTCTTTTTCTTGCAAAGCAAACAGCACCAACATCACTCTCATAGACTCGCAATTCTATGACGGCCTCGGGATAGCAATAGGGTCCATCGGGCAGTACAAGGACCATTTCGAGACTATCGAGAATATTCGCGCGGAAAATGTCTACTTTGAGAATACGCTACACGCATTCTACGTGAAGACGTGGACCGACGATCAAGTCGGTTATCCGCCGAACGGTGGAGGTGGCGGACTGGGGTATGCGGGGAACATGGTAATGAAGAATTTGACGACGAAGGGTATACGCGGCGCTGCGTTCTCTGTCTCTCAATGCACGCGTTTCAGCGGTGCGCCAGGTGTAGGAAATTGCACGAACAGCCGATTTCAGGTTCGCGACATTAGTATTGATGGTATGAAGGGGACGACGAAAGATCAACGGGTCGTGAGCTTACAATGCAGTGCCGTCGCGCCTTGCACGGATATCGCGTTGAATGGTGTTGACTTGAAGTATGCAAATGGAACGACGGTACCAAATTACTTGTGTGGAAATGTGGTGGGCAACAAGGGTTGGGAGTGTACGGGCCCGGTCTGTGTGGGCGGAAGTGCGACGGGTGGGTGCTAAGACACGACAGTGCCGTCAGATTCTCGTCCCAATTGGTAGGGGAAATGGCTAGAATCAAAAGCATGCTCATAGCTCACAAATTCCCGCAAGCTTGTCGACACCGTTCTTCTGACATGTTTAACATGTGCTCGAATAGCCATTTGTCGGCGTCGCACGCATCCTTCTCGAAAACCGCGAGGTGAAACCCTTTTTCTTGCCTCATGATTGGAGATGTGCAGGTAAGACGACACAGATAGTCGGAGATAGTATATAAGCGATTCACAAATAAGTTTTACGTACGGAACTCACATATGCAGTCTCTCTGATGCGGACACGTGATTACGCGACAAGCGCAATCAACCAGTGTCCGTTTGCACCTTCCCTGCTACCTCGCCCCACCTCTGGAGTTGCGTCACTGTCGCCAGAACTTCGACAATCTTTCTGTTACTTCGGCCGATCCACCCAGTACTCGACATGGACATCGAACTATCCAACACAAATCCGCACGATCCCGCAGGCAGCAGAGGCAGGCCACTGGAGGAAGGATGCTCAGAAGTTAGCTCGTCGTTGCAATTATTTGAGAGCGTAGTTGACAGATTTAGGACGTTAGACCTCATCGCTAAGCTCAAGGAAGAGTTTACCGCCAAAGCCAATGAGCTCTCGAAGGCGCCTGGAGTCCTAAAACGAATGCAGTCAAGAGAAAGCAGGTGCGTGCGGCGGAGAAGCAGTTCGAAGCCCAGGTTGTAGAGCAGGCCACGCGAGGGTGTCGATCGTTGTGCGAGACGATGCACTTAATGCTACCGCAAGAGCTTCGAGATGTCACCTGCGAGACTATCATCACGCCGCGCTGCGAAGATGGCTGTCGCTGCGAGAATGCACAACCTTGAGAACCATGGTGTAAGTTAGCTTTCACTTGTCCTCTAGTCTACGAGCTGATACTGTTTCACAGCACCAACGACGATACATTCGAGAGTCGCCTCGTCGAGACGCTCAAGCATTCTGACTTTCACGCCAACTCGCAATCTGGCATCCCACTCGCTCGTTCAGAGATCGGCAACGCAATGCTACCTTCTTCCACTGCGAGAACGGTACTATTTCAGTCGCCAACGGCACATCATCACTTCAACATTGCTTTGAGGCCACATACACAGGGAAAGGTTTTCACAGAGACACGGGCATGAAGCTAGCAAGCATAGGCTCACGGTTTGACTCCCGGAGTCGTCACGACTTGCTCGGCAAGGTGGTCGAGCGGTATACGTCCGACTTCCAACTCAATCTGGCCGTGACAATCAAGAAGATAGGTTTCGTGATTACGGAACGCCACCTTAAGTCTCGCGAAACGCTGCTGAACCACCTCGAAACGCTTTTCCAGCTCAGTTTCGGGACAGTCATCTTTGTATTCATAAAAGCAGGCAATGGCACCCAAGAACAGATCGTGCGCCAATCTCGCCGTGTGCTTCGTGTCAATTTTCCCCTGCCTGACCGCCTGAAGGCTGCTAGTTACCGCGTCAGGATCTTTATTAATCCCGCTTATTTTCCATCGCACGTCAGGAACAGCAGTGCCAGTACCTTCTCAATCATTACGGTATGCCCCGGTCGATACGAACTCACTCTAAATGACACCGAGTTCACCATAAAGGGCCTTGAGGCCACACTAAAGCAGTTACGTCACCCGCGCAAAACTTATGGTAATAATTCTTACGATCGTAGCGCTTTAAAGAGAATGGACCTTTCTGGGACATGAGGGTGGACCTGCTTGAATGGGAGGAGTAGGGGTATCATGGAAGACGGCGAGTGCTGATGGTCCCATACGGAACTATTTTCTTGCTTTCGTCAAATTACTCTTGAATACTCCTAATAGAATATATTATCATGATTATTCTGTCAGCATTTAACACAAGAGACATTTGCTGTTATGGCGCATCGCGGAATACGAGCTGTCGTGCGGACACAAATCGCCTGACTTCCCAGACCATCTGAACAATGACTCTGCAACCAAAGCCGTTACAAGGGCGCGCCGTGACTCAGCATGAATGTGTTCCTTGAATTGATATGTGTGCTTTATTCCTAGTATCAGTAGCCATTGCTCTGGCTGCAGGTGCTTGAACTCAATTCTCCTCGTGCTCCGTCTGCATGTCACATTTGTAGTTATAATTTAACCCAGCCTACTCTTTCCCATACAATCACAAGATCTTGAATACAGATCCTCTCTTCCAATCTGTCAGATTTAATGATGCTAAGTTGGGTTGCCGTTCTCCGAAGCTAGGATCTGTGTTCTCAAACCAGGCCTCAGCCTCTTATACGCTGCGTCTCGTTGCGGTCGGTCGCCGTCCCAATGCCAATTGTTTGGTGGTAAATCTCTTCGTCACGGCAACTTTGGTGTACTCGTGTACTTGGAGTGGCAAAAAACAATGGAACATATCACATGCGCAATTGCATCATTCATGAAACAGTTCAGCAAGAGACGAAAGTAAGTAAAAAAGTTATGTACATTGAGCTCATCTTAGCTTCTCCTTTCACAAGGATACTAAACCCCAGCACCACGGTAAGGTGTGAGCACATCGCTGGGGAGGGCGCACCCCCCGAAGGAAGCACACCCCCACTACCTGGACGTAGTGTCATCAATCCAAGTCATGGAATGGATTGGGAGTTGCCTGTATCCGTTCTCTTGCCAGGCCTTCGGCTTGAGCCTTCAAAAAAAAACACGAAGGGAGAAAGGCGGGAGCCTTCTCTGGATCTTCGGGTCACCCTTGGTCTTTTTCCGGAGTTCAGCCAAGATCTCAAGAAGCACAGGTGTTGCTGGCGCCTGTGGATCCGTCCTCAATCCCGTGGCTGCGCCGCAAGTCTCGCGAGCTATACCGGCCAGCGCCTGTAAGTCGGTCATCAACTCACGAAGTGCACCAAGCGTCTCGGCAATAGACTCCCCATGCGGCGTCACTGCCATCCTCAACGCTTCGACGTCCCTCTGTACTACCCGGAGGCTTGCCGAACAATCACATATGGTCTCAAGGAAACCCACGATCCTGTTCAACAGAGGTAAATTGAGGTCGCGTCTGCCAAACTCGACATAAACGGCTAAAGCAAAAGAGAAAATGGTGAAGAGGGCACCGAGCAGCGTCCAGACTGCCGGAAACCAAAATGTTGAAGACGCATCCATGATGGTCGAAAGAGAAGTAAAAGTTGGCACGGGATCAGTGAACAAAGTGCCAGGTGACAGTCCTGAAGAAAGAAGAAGAAGAGACTGAGCGAAGGGACGGACAAACCTTTTGAGGTGGTAGCTTGGGTACGTAGTTGCTCTTTCCTCCAGGGCTGGATCGAACGACCGAGAGACGAGGAAAGCGTGCACGAGGTAAGAGGCAACTGTCAACTGAGCCCGACGTCGTTGGAAATGTAGAGGAAGTTGCGAGGCAGCACGCTCATGACATTGGGATGGCATGGAGCATAGTTTCGCGATTACGATGGAGAATCTCGCAAAGATTTGGTCCGAATTGAGGAGTTGAAAAGCCGAATGAAAAGAGGAGAACTCAAGCCAGACTGGTGTCAGTTGTTCAAAGCAACATAAATATGTTATTCTATCAAGCTAACGCCACGCTCTTCAGCAGCCAATCCAGGGATTTCTACCCATCTACCACCAGTCCTACTTGTGATACCGTCAGCTTTATTCCATCGGTCTCTGACATAACCAGGTCTGTATTCTAACGAATACGATGTTCGGGGCATTTCTTCCGTGCGCAGGGTTGACATAGTTCGCCAGTTCCAGTCCAAGGGCGACCGACAGTCACCCAGCTGGCGATAGATGAACACCTTGACGACATAACCCTTTCTTTCACCTTGCCAGGATATATCGATGCTATAGTCCGTTAGACAGATGCTGCAGGATCCGAATGCTTGATCGCAAGGGCAAAATAGGCTTGGCGTAGCTTCATTCTTGTCTAGCTCCGGAAGCTGTACGGGAGCGTAATCGGGGTATCCTTTCCCGAGGGTAAGATGTGCACAAATTGAGTGTCCTATGGAGTCAATGTGGCTTCTAAGCGATGTTGATTCACCTCGTGAATGGGCCGTGGATTTGACTGTTAACACCACAAGTTGATCGTCGACAATGCGTGCATGCTGAGACACGGACTCTACAACCCCCTTTGAAAAGTAGTATGAGTGGGCCCGCTGCTCGAGTTTGTGAGGAAGAGGGCCGTGTGTAGCTCCGTAGAAATGTCGATTCATGACCAAGCGCGCATAGTAGTATGGGATATGGCAGGTAAATGGGAGGAATAGGTGCTCGTAGTTCCATTGGCT
This sequence comes from Phoma sp. ATCC 74077, assembly GCA_033682645.1. NCBI lineage: Eukaryota > Fungi > Ascomycota > Dothideomycetes > Pleosporales > Didymellaceae > Phoma > Phoma sp. ATCC 74077. Next base: position 662,538 of record JAWDJC010000006.1, on the reverse strand, counting down.
TCCCTTGCATGACATACTCTCTTCGTACCAGGGAGGGATGTTTCTGCTCCAACGTCCGTGCCAGCGATGTAGCTTCACGCAATGATGGCAGAAATAAAGATGTGCCACGTCCCTTTCCAGCAACAGCAACAGCTCTTCCTTCTCTGCCATTTCCAGGAGCGGATGTTTAGGGAAGCAAAGACTGTAGAGAGTTCGACAGGTCAAAGCGAGAGATGTCATGGAGGGATTATTGAGATGTGAAGCAATAAGCAAGATGATCTCTGTAGGAAGAGCGAATGCACCCAAGCCTAATGAAGTACGCAACGGCCGGACGAGTCTTGTCAGGCGTTGGGAAACCCACTGGGTGGCATCCGCGACCATCATGACTGGGTTGATAGGACGGAAGGGTCGTGAGTACGGAGAAGGATGCATGTGCATTATTGTTATAGCCATTGCCATAGCTAGGACGGTAGGACGGGGCAAAGGAGCGAAGGCGAAGGGGAATCCGTGTGAACGCTGTCGTACTGTAAGGTAGCAGAATATGATATTAATAAGCGTAGAGTCTGATGCAGCTATACCCAGTCACGTAATCGTAAACGGTAGAATTTGTCTGGAGTTGATGTCTGTGAGGAGCGACCCGCACGGCCCGCTAAACGGGTGGATCGCGGGTACTTGCGTCGCGGAAACGTTCCCATTAGCGACGAGATCAGACAAGCTTCCGGCCGTTAAGCACGTGCGAATGTCTCTGCTCGCCGGCTCCCCTCCCCCAACCAAGGACCTCATTATTCAAACCAAAATTGAACCTCCTAGTCATTATTGTCAATTACCTTCCCCGCACCAAACCAGCTACGCTATCACCTTTTCTATTCGACCTACCGCCTCGACGCCGGCACCATGCTCACCTCGTCACCGAATGCTGGAACGACGTTCCAAGAGTACAACGGCACTATCGAGCCTGGTCTCCTCCGCCACCGCCGCAACACCCGCCAGGGACAGATGTGAACAGGATCTTCGACCGGCTAAAGTGGTCCGTACTCGACTCTCCTACCAAGGTGGACATCTTCTTCCTCGATTCCAACGACAAACCGCAACGGGCACCTCTCTTCGCAGACCCCCATGCGGACGAAGCAGCAACGAACCCTCCAGTGTCGCTTGCAGATCAGGATGGAGCCTTTAGGTAGCTGGGAGCATTGGCAACAAGCCTAGAAATGAACCGCCGAAACTAATACTCATTGAAAATACAGACGGTCAGCCGATCTCAGTCGAGCAATTTATACAAGCGCTTCACGACTACGCCGTACCGTTGCGCAAGCTTCTATGCCGGTGCTGCGACATCTACGGTCTGGAGGACGAAGCCCTTGCGCGCTTCTAGGTTACACGTATCATGGGCCTTGTAGAAAGTACTCCAGAAAATTCGTGTACGGAGTTACAAGTACGTGTGATTGAGGATACTGATGAAGATGGACATCAACTAGCGTTTTACCTAGAAGCGGTCGAGATTCTCTACCGGAAGCAGCTGGCCTCAAAATAGATTCTTAGTACTGCACGTCGGCACATACGAGGCCATGTATTAGGATGCTAAACGGCATTGGGTACCTATGCCAGCAGCAGCATGTATTTCTCGCTATGTCGCATATCCTCTACTTTTTGGCCTATAGAACTAATTACTAACATCTCTAATAGTTAGCTTGCGAGTAAATCTTGCCCATTAGCTGGACTTGTGGCTTCTTTCGGCTAGGTTACTCTGGTCGATGCAAAGAGCATCTATCCACAACGGGATCTTTTGACGCTTCTTCCGTGTCTCTTCAAGGAAGTCCAACAAGTTTTAGCGGATATAGTGAGATTCGCCATCAATGTTAATCCAGCCACGCCCAATTTCTGATCCCCGTTCGTGTGAAAGGTAGATATTCGTGGCTCCCTTGACAGTGGTATGACGCATAGAGCATCGCAGGAGGCCCTCTGGAGAAAGTCCAGGAAGTATTCGCAACAAACGGATGGAATCTATGTTTGATCGAGTGGTGCATGCCTAAAACTTGGACTCGTCATTGCGACTGCTTTGCTTGAAGACGAGCGCCGAGGTGCTTTCGACGCACGTGTCGACCGTGTAGAAACCTCATAGTTACCTTCCAAAGGTATGGACTCGGCACCGACGGTGTCATCTTCACCTTCATCAATCTTTCGTTTCATCACGATGGAAGAGGAGGTTGACTCACGCCACTATTGGGGAGGCTGGTATATATGGAGTCAAGTGAGAGGTCGTGCGAGGCTGAAACATGGTGGTGGCTGTGTCGCACACCGAAAACGTACATACGAGCGTAATGGAAGCGGTGGTAAAGACACTGACACCCCGTGAGCCCTTTGATTTCACGTTGAATTCCGGAGTTTCTAAGCACCTTTTGGGGTGCCTTTTGCGGTTGGGCTATGAAGAGCGAGACATGTAATTGTTCATACATCAGCATGTGTTGTTCTCAAAAAGGTTGGCGTATGAGTTAGGACCAAGCAGTTGAGCTACTCAACTACAGTTTATCTGTCCAGATAGATATGTAAATAAATTCAATCTACGGTGAGAAGCTGTTCCATAAACCCGCCAATCTGGCGACTCCGATCCACAAGATGAATTTCAAGAATCCAATGCCGTTTTCTTCCCTTTGAATCAAGACGACTCATCTGTTCATTGCTTCCCGGGGTGATGTACAACGAAATCTTATCGTTCGGTATGCGTTCATGTGGGAAAGAGCCAACCAGGTGCCCAGCAATTGGACCACCAAACTCCCAACCTGCCTCACGTGCTACTTCACCCGCAATCTTGTACAACTCCTCGCCGGTCATATCTGGGTTCTTTTGATACCGTGCCTTCACCGCGCCCCAGACAGGCTCAAGGGAGTCGCGCAGTTTGATCTTGACTGGATCATTTCCGAGAACAAAGGTGCGTCCAAAATCAGCTTCCCACGCCTCGAACACGGGCCCCAAGTCAACGAAGAGGATATCGTCAGGTTTTATGATGCGGTCTGGGGGGTTCTCGGCATAGGGTAGAAGCGTGTTAGGTCCACTGCGGACCACCCTTTTGTGCCAGTGAGTGCGGACGCCGTGGCGCTTGGTGCCGAGCTCATGGATTTGATCGCTTAAAGCCTTTTCGCTGATATTTGGGCGGATTAAGTCTCGTCCTATCTCTTCGAAGAGTTGGATAGCTTTCTGCTGAGCATCGAGGAGATAAGCAGCTCGCTGTTGCTCCTCCTTTTCAGCAACATTGGATGTCATCGGCGGTGATTTTGCGAAGACGTTTGATTGGCTGATGTGAGAAGTCTGATGGTGATCAGTGGTATATATCACAAGGAAGATATGTCAAATGTAGACTGAGAGTGACTCTAGATATTGGTGTAGTAGAAGTATGTACGCCGTACCGTTCCGAGCGGAACTCACGAACCAATCAGCAGCAAGTTATCACGGCTATATGTAATGGTTAGGGCGCAAGGTGCGGGGTTGTGCGTCCAATGACTCCCCCTTGTATCATCATCGCCTGTGGCATGATTGCACTGGATTTAATGCATTCCTACTTCGTGGTGTATTATTGCCGCGGAGAAGCCAATTATCAAGATACTCCGGAGATGTCTCAGATATGGATCGGTCTCTGCAGCAGGTCTCACTAATGCATGGACGACTCATGTTCGAATCCATAACGATCGTAGCACAATACTGAACCCACTGGAAGGCCACTAGAACATTGTAATTTATTTAAAGAACTGATAGAGAATGATACTATTTGAATGATGGATGTGTCGTTTAAAGTCAGGTGTGCATGTTGAGTCCTATCGGCCTCGCTTGCGCCCCACCTCCCTTAGCTGAGTACCGAGACTCGGAATGATATCTCGAACGACTGTTCTGTCAGTTCAAACTCTAGATCGAGTAAAGCATTCAAGGAGTAGTTTGTCTACTAACATTTCGAGTCTTGGAGAAAGCTAAACCAAATCAGATTCGAGAGCAAGACACTCGAGGAGGATATGAGAGGAGTGTGCGCGTTGAAGCTATTCGCATTTTCTACCATTCGGAAATACACATCAAACTACATTCGACAACTACGCTGCCGTACCATTTGTTGCAGTTCCATTTGTCTTGGCTCCATTCTGCTTACTCTTAAAATATTGCGTGAAGTCATGCCGCACCTGATGTATCGACTCCGCAACGGCCTTGCCCCAAACCGGATCGTCGCTCGCCTTTTCACACATCTTGAAGAACTCTTTTCGCTTCTCTTCGTGTGTGGGATCCCAGAGACGATGGAAATTTTCTCTGGACATTGGGTCGATCATGTCGCGCCAGATTCTGATGCGCTCCTCGCTGTACTTGTCTAGGATGTCTTCGTCAAGCTCGTTTTGGTGAAAGCCTAGGAAGCAATCGTAGAGAGAGCCCACATCTGCGAAACCGCCTGTAAGTCCCATACCGCCGCTGTGCGATGTTAGTGTTAGACTACGTCAAGGGTCAAGGTTTGTTACAATGGGTTGCACAGATGTGCGGCGTCAGCTACGAGTATAATCTTCCCGACTCTGAAGCTTGGTGCACAGCGTTGCTGAAGCTTATAGGGGCTCATGCTGATCAATTTGTATTCATCAGGTTTGGGATGTCCTGGAAGAATCTGTTCATAGCGAAGGGGCTGGCGCTTGATAAGCTCCTCGCGTGAGAGATCATCATCATCTCCGTAAGTGACTCGCCATAGACCATCGTTTGTGATCTTCGCGGCCATGTACCAGTCGGTGGGATGAACGATAAAATTGGAGTCCCAGTAGCCGAAACGCTCGTCGAAGGGGAGGTATACCTGATACGTTAATGGCCTTCTTGACATGAACCTTAGTAAACGTACATTTGTAGCCACAATTTGCTTCGACAATGTCTCCCCTGGGTATTCTTTGCCAAACAAGGCAGTTCGTACACCACTTGACGCCCCATCTGCGCCGACAAGGTAATCGCCAGTGAACTTCTTCGTTTCTCCATCTGAAGTCTGAACGACAGCTGTCGCTCCACTTGCATCTTGCTCCACATCTACGAGCTTATGACCCCACAAGATCTCGGTGTTTGGGTAGCTTTCAAAGTGTCGTACGAGCAATGGTCCCAGTTGATCCAGAGGTAGCACCACCATGGAATACTCGGTGTTTTCTGGTTCCCGCCCCATACCCGCTAGGAAAGTTGTATCTTTTAACCGCCAGCAAACGCCTTTTGGATGAAGACCGACCTTTCGCACATCGTCTATGATGCCTGCGCGGTGGAAATCATATACAGCCGAGGGCGCATAATGAGCTGCACGCGGGTTGGAGTTGATCTTGGTGTCAGCATCGAGGATAGTGACTTTGATGCCCAGATTTTTCGCAAGCAACACGCCTAGCAGGAGGCCCGATGGGCCAGCGCCGACAATAACAACCTGTTGGATTAGCCTTGTGCTCAAGCTATGGTCACAATATACCTACATGATTCAGGTTTGGCATGGTTCAGATCCTGTACTACTTTGATCAGTACTACAAGGTTTGTGCTTGGTCAATCCATTCACTCTTAAAACTACATTCATCACTTGGTGGGGCTTTACATTCCCCATACCCGCCTGGGGGCGGGACTGCTTCTCCAAGCACATCAATGCGGGGAAACGAGGCTCGGGATTGCCCCACATGAACATCGGCAACGGTGCATCGTAATGCCGGGACGAGAGTTCTTGTTCAATCACGTGATCCGTCAGTAACCGAGGTGGAGGCATGACGCCAAGGTCCCAAGGGGGCGCAGGTATCGTGATCAAGAGGAGTATGACGTAGGAGGAGAAGAACGCGTCTCGCAGCGAGTCGTGCTGTCCGCGTGCGACGCACCTTGTTAAACCACCAAGGCCCATATTTGATAGCCATTATTTCATTTTGCCCTAGACCCGTTTCCCATCAGTAAGGAGTGATGTTGAACTCTTTTAGAGCCAGGACGCGTAGCACATGTCGTTATCGTTGCGTTGTCGCGGGAATAGTACCATCACCAGCAGAACGTCATTCACGAGTGCACTCATGCAACATCCCACTCTGATGGCAAACGTATGATGGCGATAGGCGACACCGAAACATCCGTCTGCTCGTGTTGCAACTGTTGGGATGCGCAGGGGCTCCTTCACATACGCCCAGCGAAACAAGCTTTTTCAGCGGTTAGGGTTTTCAGCCTCTCGCCGCCACCATCTCAACCACGATGAGCCAGCAACAATATGCGAGCACTCTACCTATGACTTCAACGCCTGCCATGATATATAGGGCACTCCGACCGTGATATGGCGCGGATGGTTCTCGATCATGGTCATGGTAACGCTGCTCCACTGAGCTCATCCGTGCGTTCATTCGCGCGACGCCTTCATTCCGACTATTATTGGCAGACGCGCACTGCGAGTCTTGGACGACCCAGTTATACCCACTGTCTGCTTATCTCGGATTTCCTCAACTAGAATAACCCCTAGGCTCTTGCACAACATGTCCACTTTTCTCTTGCGTTGGCTTCCGTGCACGGAATGGGCGGCTGCAAATCCTCGCCAGTACGGTACCTCGTCTCCATAGTGTGTCGTCAGTCCAGAGCCGCATCGACATTGTTTATTCCAAGGCGTCGTGTTCTGGTTGATAGGTAGGTATGTTCTCGCCCAAATGCGGCCTCCTCACTGCTCCTGAAAACTTTTCGCTACCGGCGAGCACACGGCATTCTTTATCATTCAGCAGCTTCGGCACGCCTACGGTCAATTGATATCGGGCTTCGCGGATCCCTAAAATAATTACTTTCGGCATCAGCAGCCACTCCCGCTGCAGTTTCCCAGCATCAAAAGTCCGACTTGCCTTCTTGGCGTCTGTCGTGCTTTTTGGCGTTCCCCAGTGTTCCATCTTCCCTGCAAATATCTGCTCCACCTCGTCTTTGTTAGAGCTGGCGAAAACCATATCGACCCTTCTAGCCATTGACGTTCCAGGACAAAAACCGGGGCTCTTCGCACCATTATAGATCTTGATACCGTCTTTGGCCTGTTCGCTCGCCTTCCGGCAGCGCGTGCAGCACAGCCGCGCTAGTTCGTTCTTATCAACCCCACGCAAGGTGTTTCCTGTCCTACCATCGCGAATCCCGTCACCACTTCTGTACAAGAATTTTTCTTCCATTTCTGCATTCCAGCAACGGCATTATTCCCGAACATCGATCTACCTTATCAAGTGGCTTCGTGGGTTGCTTTTCGAATTAACTAACTATCGCGCCCAAAGGATCCATTCATACCCGAACGCAGTTCACGGCTTGCCCATTGCATCGACACTACCGAACGGGAATCAGCCGCTAGGTGCAGGAAGCGCTTCCAGGTATCATATCTCCTAGGCCGTTAGTCGCAAACGGCACGCACGATAGTCACCACGTGTGACGTTCAAATCCCCTAGTTGAGTGCGCGGCTGCTCTAGAGGTCTTGGTTGCCAATCAGAGGCCCACTCGTTGGTCGCCCAGAGGATTTCTCTGCACGCTCCAAGGCGTTTGATAGTCACCTGGTAGTATAATACCTATTATGGACCCCTTTCAGGATCCTGGGCCGTCGTCCCAGTCCCAGTTCGACCCAGACGACCACATGTCTTCCACTCCAGGACGGAAGCGTGTTGGCTTCACCTCGGAAACTTCAGCTATTCGCCCTTCTTCAACACAAACGCCTGATGAGGACACAGGGTCTGCCGGCCACAATACGCCCCTTCAGAGGTCAGATGTGTCCCACGATGACCTTCAGAAGATGCGGGAGTCCTTACGTTTAGCGCTTGGCGAGGAGTATCCCCACGATCCACAAGTCACTGCTCCTCCAAAAGAGGTACAGAAGCCCCGACCAGCGATACGAAAAAGTCCGAGAAGCCCACCAGAGTTCTATCTCAACGATCAACCCAGCCCATTCGAGGATGATGCTACCGGGACACATTCCTTGGGCGCCGAAGTCAAAGAGAGGTCAGGTCTTGCCGCGCAACGTCGAGCAGCTAAGCTTTCTAAATCAGTTGGCACTTTCTCCGCCCCAGGATCACGTCGTGGGTCTCAGGAATTGTTAGCATCACCCCCAGTGGAGTTGCGAAACATGCCCCGTACGTACGAGAATGTCGGTGACACGACTGATGACGACGAGGAAGATCCGCAGTTCCTGAAGCGCGCCTCCATGCTCTTACGTCAACACACTGTTCGTGCGGCCGGTCCCGCGATCAGCAATGAGGATTTATACCATGTAGATGCATCACTCAGATCCGGCCAGGTCACACCGGACGCTATCGAAATCGAAGACGAGCATGTTTCGCGCCCTTCTAAGTACCGAACAGGAGTGTTAGGTACCCTCCTCAAAGCCTCGAACGCCGCTCAAGCTACAGGCCCTGCCAAACCAGGTCATGCTCGAAATCTGAGTACTGGCACATTCAGCGGAGCGTCAACAGCGGCCAACTCGCCAAACTCTTCACCACCAGCCTCGGGTTATTCAACTCCCCGCAATGGTCGCTCCTGGTTCCACCGTCATCACAACTCTCATTCTACAACATCTATCTCTCAGCTAGTTGGGTCTTCTACCCACAGCTTTATTGCCCCTGCTCAGAAGGAATTAGGCCTTGAGCTAGATGAGCAGTATAAGAAGAGTCGGCCAGGCATGGGCAAGCGATCTCGTTCGGACGAGTCCATACTACCATTCAAGAAGGCTGGCAAACGTCGTGATAATGAGATTAAGATCAAGATCCATTTGTAAGTCACAGCTTTTACGATGAAATCTAGTCACTATGTAGTCTGCTTCAGACCGTTTTAGTCTACCTCATGCGGGACGCGCCTCTCCTACCTTTCTTCCAACCTTTTGAGCACTCGCTGACCTTTTATTCCCTTAGGGCCGGTACTTTAGCGCGCCAGAACTATCTCCGCAAGCTCTGCAGGGCATTAATGATGTACGGAGCACCCACGCATCGGCTGGAAGAGTACCTCAACATGTCGGCCCGCGTTCTAGAGATCGAAGCCCAGTTTTTATACATGCCAGGCTGCATGATCATCGCCTTCGATGATTCCTCGGTCCACACTAGCGAAGTGAAGCTCGTGCGCACAAGCCAGGGCGTTGACCTGGGCAAGCTACGCGATGTTCACGAGATCTACAAAGATGTCGTGCATGACCGCATCGGTGTCGAAGAAGCTACACCTCGCCTCGAAGCTATCATAGCCCGGAAAGACAAGTTTAGGCGCTGGCTGAGAGTTTTTGTGTATGGTCTGGCATCTGCGACTGTCGGTCCCTTTGCCTTCCAAGCTCGATTCATCGACTTACCTTTTTGCTTCCTCCTTGGCTGTATCATCGGGTGGCTACAGCTCATTGTTGCCCCTGGGAACGACCTTATCAGCAATGTATTTGAGATTGGTGCTTCCATCATCACTAGCTTCGCCGCTCGCGCCCTTGGTTCAATCAAAGATCATGACGGCAAGGAGATTTTCTGCTTTAGCGCCATGGCACAGTCTAGCATTGCGTTGATTCTACCCGGTTTCATGGTTCTATGCGCGTCGCTAGAACTTCAAAGCAAGCACATTGTTGCAGGATCTGTCCGCATGGTTTACGCCATCATCTACTCGCTTTTCCTTGGCTTCGGCATCACGATCGGCTCCGTTCTCTATGGTATGATGGATAAGAACGCCACTTCGAGAACAAAATGCCTCGAACCAATGTCGTCGAACTTTTACTACCTTTTTGTTCCTGCGTTTGCGTTATGCCTCATGATCGTCAACCAGGCCAAGTACAAGCAGATGCCCTCCATGACGGTGATCGCCTTCATCGGCTGGGTAGTGAATTTCCACAGTTCAAAGTACTTCAGGAGCAACGCACAGATGAGCAATACTCTCGGCGCGCTGGCAATAGGCATTGCGGCCAACGCTCATGCTCGTTTCGGCCGGCACGTGGAAAATCAAAGTCTTGACTTTTGGGAGAATAAACTCCGGCCACGACTGACCAAGCTCCGCAAGAAGTATAGGCGAAACCGCCATGGGCCACATCATCCTGTGCCCAAGCTAGAGCGATCAGAGTACGATCCTGCGTACAGTGGCAGTCAGCCGACCTCGAGGGCAAGCTCGATTAGCGAGTAAGTTTATCCATTGCTGTGATCGAACACCTCTTGAATCACCACCTAACTCTCCCTCAGATTCGTACCCCACACTCGCAAAATCGGCTACGGCCTCGCTGCTGCCGCCATGCTACCCGCAATCTTCGTGCAAGTCCCATCCGGCTTGAGCGTTCAAGGGTCACTTGTCTCCGGTCTTACCTCCGCCGATCAAATCGTGCGCAACAGCACTGGTAACGCAACGACCATTAGCACCGCAGAAGTTGGTAGCAGCACTTCGATCAACTCCATTGCGCTGGATGTGGGATTCTCAGTCGTGCAGATCGCTATCGGCATTACGGTTGGGCTGTTCTTGGCTGCTCTTATTGTGTACCCACTTGGGAAGAGGAGGTCTGGGTTGTTTAGTTTCTAGGGGAGGATAGAAGCTCTCGGAGGATTGGTTTTGAGTAGGACGAAGTGGTTCAACGTTTCAAGCTGGTTGATACCGCGTATGATCCTTTGGCGGACGTTATGGCTGTGTTACGCCTGGGGATTGTTGCAGCATCGCATTTTGTTCTTTTAAAGCGAAGCATATACATACATAAGCGGCGTATTGTTTTGGGCATTTACCGGCGTGTGGGAAACCTTGCTTCAGGGAAGAAGCTACGACAACTAATCTAATGTATTATTAAACGCAGAACACCTCGTGGCAATTTGCCTCAATAAAATCATGTGCTCCATTATGTCAACCCGAGAATCACGGCATGATCTCCTAATTTATGACGAAGCCACCAATAAAGCCGAATTTCCTATTGAGCAACTTGGAGATCTAGTACTAGTCGTAATAACGCACGCAGCATATAAATTACATGTCGATATCTGATATGTGTTCATGTGATGAGTGAGCAAATGGTACGAGTATCATTACTGGCATTATACGGCTTCCATTATCGGGTCCTTGTTGCCCTTCATTAACATAATCTAAATCTTCCCAAGACTAGATCATCGGCTTCCTCGCTGAACCCTACTCACCGCACTCGGCGTACTCGTAGGTGGCAATGGCACAAAGCTCTCTGTATGCGTCGCTTCCGCGGTTCCATTAGTCCTATAAGTATCAGTCACAACCTGACTTCCATCCGCAATGATAACATGATCTAGCACTCTCTTGAAGTGCTCCAAGCTCGCCACAGGCTGATAGTACGGCACCTCGTGGCCAGCTTCATAAATCCTCGTGAAGCTGAAGTTGCCATACTCGCGGACCTCTCCGTACTCCACGCCATCGACGAGGAAAGGCGTGTAGCCAGCGGCACGGAACGCTTCGCTGTTGGTGTAGTTGACACGGAGAGATACCTCCTGGCCACCAAACCAGTTGCAAATGTAGTCAGCGTCTCCGTAAAGGAGAGCTACGCGGACGCCGTAGCCTAGGATCTCTTCGAGGTCTTCGATGAAGTTGGGGAAGACGAAATCACCAGTAGATGCAAAGCCTCGAGATACATTGCGTGAACTAGTAGACGTATAGTTGATGTTCACGCCTAGGGCTTCTTGAGTCGATGCGAGGTTAAGAAAATCCTCAAAGTAGTCGGGAGGCGTGGGATCCTCATAGGGGTGACGAATATCATAAACACCACGGCCACCGAATGCATAGTAGGGCTCCTCGACGAGAGAGCGGCAGAGGTTGGTCGCAGATGAGCAAGTCAATTGACCGTCTTCGGTGGAGCGATCGGACTGCTTGCAGTATTCTATTTGGTCATGGCAGCCTTCAGGCATATAATATGCTTGCTTCATGAAGGTGTAGATTGTGTCGTTGATCGCTTTGATGCCGTAAGTGTTGTTAACGGCAAACTCGGGGTAGTAAGGAGCTTGAATTTGCTCATCAATAATGCCGTTGATCACGCCCAGCGTATCCATTTGGAGCTCCACGCCGGGAACAGAACCGTTGCGAATCGCCTCGTTCTGCTGGTAGAAGTAATTGTAAAAACCAGGACCATAATGGCCACCATAACTAATTCATATTAGTAAATAGTTCTTGCAGGAAGCAGCGAAAGTAATCACCTTTCGGTCCAAAGATTGAACGTAAAATTGGTGATGTCCGGATCAAGCTGAGGACTCAACTCCAGGAACGCTTGCAGGATATGCCAGGCACCAATGGCCGCCGCATCGGTGGTGTTTACAGTGTCCGGGTCGACGAGCGAATATCTCCCCTTGCTATCATTTCTGGTAGTCTCGTACGAAAAGCCAACACCAACGGGCTGACTCAGATACAGCATATTGCTGTGCTCGTTCCATGAATAAGGATTCCACTGCGTCTTCAGATCTTCGGTAACATTGCAAGGCCCATGCTCCTGGAACAGGCCAATTAGAGAGTCCGAGCCCGGCCCGCCATTCAGCCAAAGTGTGAGTGGTTTTTCTGATGGGTTCTCGCGGGCTTCGAAAAACCAGACTACAAAGATGAATTACGAAGTCAGTGTATGTCTTACATGTAGCGTATATGTTGGGACCCACAGAACATATTTGTCTTCTCGTTAAGGCTGATATATCCAGCATAGTCATCGACACCTTCTTTCGTTTCGCAAACTCCCTGCTTTCCGGGTTGCTTGAAGCGAATCTCTGCGCCTTGAGTTGATGTGATAGTCGTGACACCAGTAGGGTCTGCGGGCACTTGACGCTCCTTGAGGAAGGGTACGCGTGCGCTGCTAAGGGATGCAGCCGCCAGGATGGCAACGAGCTTTGTGAGGCGCGCCATGGTTAGATGGCTCAATTGAATCAAGGACAAAGACGCGTGCTAACTTCTCTCCAAGTTGAAGCTATCTCACGTCTTTATATAGCCCCCGCACTACGGATGGAGACGGCAACAAGCGTACCATGCTGTCACCTTCGTAACGCCGTTCTATTCGGTGCCGTATAAAATTCAGGCTTCCTGGCTGCTGGATGCGAACCGGGACCGGTGTCACAATAAATTAATCTCTTTCAGGCAACTGCAGAGTGGAAAAGGAAGTGCGATTGGCTGGATAACCAAAGACCTGGCATAAGAGTATTGATCATCGCAAGGCTATGCGCGGGAGAACAATGTTTGGATCGCTTCCGGCACGTTATCGGATGAATTGTTATGAAACCCGAGGCTTGCTGGAGTCGTTCTTCGCGCAGCCACTCGTGCCGGAGTTTAATGACATAGTCTTTCTTGCTGCTGATAAATTTTATTGCCTGTGTTGTGAACTTGAACTCCACTGAAGCTGCGCCTCGTCAAATCGCCACGGACGTTGTGGCATGGTAACGGGATTTTGCATCATCCTTGCGGCGCCTAGCCAGGACAGGAAGGAGCGATGCACGACGAATGGATAAGGCCCAAGTGCCAAGGACTGACGAGCTTGTTACCCCGGTTGAGGAAGCTTGTTTACGTCATGGATTTTTGAAGGTGGTTGGGATGCACGTCGACAGAGTTATCGTGTTGCGAGATGCGTGAGTGGAGAATGAAAGAGGGGAAGATGCAGCGGGCATAGGATAAGGAGCCGCGCCAGCACTAGCTTAGGCGGGAGGACGCCATTGCTTAACATGGATTATAGCGCATATCCATTGCTTTGTTTTTACCTGGGTAATGCAAGGAGTATTCTGTTGTACATGAGCCAATGACCATGTTAGGGAATAATTCTCTCTACTTGTCCCTAATAATGTGGCGATAGCACATTAGATGTAGTAATGGTGCATAATCTGGGATGTCATGTGCGACATTGGTCAAACTAAAATTTGACCATTCATTGGTCTTTGCTTGCTTCATAGATAAATGTTCATAAATTGCTCAGGAGGAAAGCCTCCCCGCCCCGTCGACCCATACAAATTTCCATTCGACTCCTTTCTCCTCAAATCTCCTCGAAAGCTTCACATGAACATCCCAGTCAGGCTTCGGCATCGCATTCCAAAGATCTGCATTCCGTTTAGTAGGCGCTATCCATTGCCCTTGTTGAGGCAAGACATCGTATTGCAACACCACAATCGCGACCAAGCTCAAGATGACACTCGTGGAGAAGTGGCGGCCAGGGCACATCGTTAGGCCAGCTCCGAATGGCCGAAAAGCTGAGGTGCTTGCTAAATTCTTCCTAGAGTCCGCGGAAAGAAAACGCTGGTGGTCGAAGGTATCAGCACTAGAACCCCAAATATCCATGTTATGGTGAATGCTATGGCCAGGTATCATAACGATACCATTCTTTTTCAACAGGTGTTGGTTGGCGAGAGTAGTGTCGTGCTGTACTTGCTTGATGTTGATTACAGTGCTATGGTAGCGGAGAGTCTCGTTGAGCATGGCCATAAGGGTTGGACATTTCTCCTTGATACCATTCAAGTTCAGGACTTTCGTTCTCGGAGTCGCCCTGTCGCTTGCAGATCCATCTTTAGCTGCAGCACGTAACTCTTCGCGGATAGTCTTCAGGGCATTAGGGTTTGATAATATATGAAACATCAGCCAGAAAGTGGTGACGGCGCCGCTACTTAGCATAGCAAGCGATGTGGCCATTTCCATCTTTGCGGCTTCGTCAGAGGCGAGTCCGTGACTCTTGTTGATCTCATACATTTCTGAGATCATTGGAAATGCTTGCAGATGTCCACCGGTCTCGAAGTACTTTCTGAATGCATCGATGACGCGACCTCTCGCTCGTAGAGCCTTGCGAGCTGTCAAAGATGGGCAGGGGCTGTAGAGTAAGTGGCTGATGCCAGGGACAAATTCTCTATCGTACATGGTCAGCCGTAATTTATATCGAGTAAGGAACAAATGTTGCCTTCGATTCTGAACGGTGAATAACGTACCTCCAGCTCGCCTCGATCTCGGGATCATCGTACGGGTTCTCAGGCCCATAAATAGCTCCAGTCAGCGCGAGGGTAAGCTCATGACGAATCAGTTCCAGCAACCCCTCTTCGCGACCCTCCTCCAAATTATTCGGCAGGCTCGCGCTGAGTCTATCTACCGCTGCCATTGTTGCGGCTTCGAGTGAGGAACCGCATAGCAGATACTTGTGAATGCTCGTCGTGAATGCATTGCCGTTCACACCAAATGCATTTCGAAGTGTCCGTTGTGACTCGCTATTCAATCCACTGAAGAGCATTCCAAAGTCTAGTAAATTGGGAATGAACGTTGTGGCATTAGCCTTGCTTTGAATTATTTGGATCAGTTCTGGCGCATGGACGACATAGAAGCGCTGGAACGGCATCCGCAGTGTGTAAATTGACATTCGGTACTTGCATCTGAAGAGGGTAAACGCCACCAACTTTGTCACTTGGACTATAAGGTAGACCTACCTTAAGTTCGACAGATAGTTTGCCCTGTGACGCAAGGTTCCGATGGCTGAATCAAAGAATGGCACCATGGACTCCAGGAGACAGGGCTCTCCCTTACTTTGGGTGCCATGTAGTAGGAGTTGAAGCGCAAGATGAGCAATTATGGCCACCGCAAAGCCGATTGCCAGGAGAGGATGCATGTTGATCTGTCAAATGGACTAGAGTGATGAAGATCTTGTTGCATTTTATCTATGCTACACGGGCGGCTTGAAGCTTATATGCGCTATGTTTGTTGCCCCTTTGCATCTTGAACTTTCATCGTGCGTTCTCTCGAAGGCAACTCGTAGTCGGCGAGTGCGAATAACGTCCTTGCCTGAAGCATCGATTCGATAAGAAAAGATGCACATGACGCGAAGACGCCAGTCTTGGACACAGCCGCAATCGTGTTCCCCGGTACCAATGAGCATGGGAGTCACAAGGAACGTGATCTAGAGCCTTCGTTGGATCTGCCAAATACCATACAACACCTACAGCACCACCCATAATTAACGCATCAACTCGGCAAGGCTGCCAAAATCCGGGGTGTGAACTCTTGTGAGCCTTTGTCAAAAACCAAGCCTTCCCTAAAATGTCGTACCATTTATTGATTGTTCAAAGGAATACTCTAACCGAATGATCCCAACCCTGAGCATAGAGTGAAGCGATAAGTATGTTGACAATGATAACATCGCCGACTCTATGAGCCTTGCAATTGGATGGGTCGTGATCCGAAAGTGGGTCTGCCTCATGTGCAAGGTGAAGACAAAGAAAGGACGGGAGCGACTAGAGACGGCGGCTGACCACAAAGGTTGAAGCAGATACACAGAGAACGTCTTTTAAGCGAGCAACGTACCCGTTGGTATGGTTCCGGCAGCGGCTTCTTCAATTCCGTGTTGCAGTGCGGCTCCATAGAAAGTCTGACTGGTGCTACGGGTTGCACAATGACGTCCGATGTTGCCGCTGCGATCCTGGTGAAGCGTCGATCATCGGCAGATGGATCGGTACTGTTCATAAAGTCGAGTTTGCTGAAACAAGAATTTGAACGGGCCGGCTAGTGATTCCGAGGTTTGAGGGGTTCATGGTACAAGATGGAAGATCGAAGTCAGACACGGGTGGTGGGTGTGGTTGGGTACGCCACACGTTTCGCTTATCGATACCAATAGATCTAACATGTCCACCAAGCGTCGACCAAGGTCTCATAGGCCCTGGATCTTCCTTATTGTCATTCTCTTTTCCTGTTATGTTCAGATTGACTCTCAGGCTACTTTGTCTTATTATGGAATGTGTAAAGTGTTTAAGGCGACCACTCAGCGTTGCGTATGACCCGCACGAGGTCGCAACCTCTTGTGTGATTCAACCATCTCAGTATAGATATGAGTTTATTCCTTCGTAGTATTCCTTAGTCAATCAATACCGTCATCGCTTCAGACCCTTTTCTTAATATAAGCTCATCACTTATAGACTTATCGATCATCGGGTTTTACTCATCAGGTCTTCTTCATAACGTCTAAATATACAGAATAGATACTAGGCAGCGGGCTCTTGGGTGTATTCCCGAACACTATTCAAGCAACCTCCCCTTACCCCTAGGCTTCTTTACTACGTAATCACGAAGAAATTTAGCCATCGTGGCAGTGGCAGTAACAGTATTGTGATGTTTATTCTGATGTCGCACAGAGATAACGATGCGTTGTTAAATCGTAACCCATTGTGCGAGTACACCTCGAGAAAGTCGTTTTTCCCTATTTTCACCTAGAGTTTTCTTCTCATTCTCTTTCACCACCAACTCGGGTGGCTCTTCGACTCAATATATTTCACTATCGTGCTTCCGTTTACTAGCATTTCTTCCTGACCAACCTTTCGTTCTTTACACACATTCAACCGACACATCCTCTACCTCAACGTTTGGACAGATCGAAATTGAAAATTCACTCCGTGTGTTGATGTAGCCAAACTCCACCTCCCTGCTGGCTGAGCGATTGCGATTCTGTCGAGCACAGGTAGCAACAGCTACGGGTTCAGATGAATTCCAACAACTACGTCCTTGGAGACCGGAACTCCTTCATTACCTCCTTCCTACAACACCAGTCCGACAGCGATGTTCTTCGCAATTTCCTCGGCTCCCCTATATTAGGCGCGTTCTCACTCCTCAATGAAGCGGCTGTTGTCTGTTTGGATGCGGAATGGTGGCAGAAGGACCCAAAGCCAACGACGGAAATTGGAATCGCAGAACTCATGTCGAAAGGGCTGGCACCATCTGTACACGCCGAAAATATCCTGACAGGCATACAAGTTGCCCATGCGCGCATAATGCCACATGCTCATCTCCGAAACACCTTTCCCGGCGCTGGTGACCCAGAGAAGTTCCATTTTGGCACTTCCAAGTTCGTCACGCTGAAAGAAGCAAAGCAAGTCCTTATTGACACGTTCGTGCGTCCGCGCCAATTCGGCAACAGCAGCGAGCTGCAGCCTATTATACTGATCGGTCACGCTGTTGAGAATGAGTTCGACCATATCCACGACGCTTTCAACGTCGACCTTCGCAGCTACGGCACCATTGTCAAAGTAATAGATACTCAAGTCATGGCACAAAAGGCGGGTATCAAGGGGCCCAAAGGACCTAACATTAGTCTGAAGGATCTTCTGGCACACTTCAACATCCATATCGACAACCTCCACACGGCAGGTAACGATGCTGCCGGGACTTTGATGGCCGCAGTCTTAATCGCGCTAAAGACCACGCTTTATCCTTGCTCGGTGGGAAAGCCTCCTGCGACGGTGTTAGGTCGGAATATCCAAGACGTGGTGAAGTCGGTAGCGGATATCGGAAAATCGTTACCTATGCCACCGTGGGGCCGCGAAATCTATTGTACGCGTTGTGATCGCGACAACCATACGCGCGAGCACTGCTTCGCTCGTTTGCGATGCGCTATTTGTCAAGAATCGGGCGTGGTACGACTGTACAATGCTCGGGGATCGCACTCGACAGCGAAATGTTTGTATCGGTATCAGGATCTGCCGCCGCCTGATTACGTTTCTTATGGGAGTTAGAGAATAGAAGGCTCGAGTCAACAGTTCATGGCTCTCGAAGGATTGGCAAGCATGAGGGACGGATATTATGGAAATTCGGTTATGTCAAATATGAGCGATATTATGTGGTCTTTAATAACTACTTAGTTAGGTAGTTTTCAGACGAACACATTCTCCCACACTTTGGACTAGTGTAAACGGCCAAAGGAATGGAGCCAACTATTGTATCGGTTGTATTTGATCCATCAATGCTCGTTGTCAGCCTACGCAAGACCGTACACCACAATCGTCTGATCACTGCAGCATGACTCTGTAAAATCAGCTTTCTTTTCTAATTTCGAGCGCTGGCCATACAGCAAGTTCATACGCGGACACTCCATTCCCATGAAAACATGTTGTGAATATCTATGTTTTATCGCGATCGCCTTGCTTGATCGAAGCATTCCCGAGCGCTCAGGAATTGTACGCGTAGGTTGATCCTCCGGACCGGCTACTACGATTCAAAATTTTGCTATCTTGGCCATGAAAAACAGGGTTTATGTTCTTTATGTCCCCAAATGCCAAGATGTGGTTTGGCATGTCGCGACCGGCCGAGGTCACGGTGTTTCAGACTCACGCGAATGTGAAACGCTCAACGCAGCACCTCCCGAGAGTCGCATCGCAAGCATCCCCATCCGCAATCCTATTGAAAAATTGGATTTCCAACCCTTCCCTTAGCACTCTGGATCTATCTCAATGTACCCATCATGGCAATACCACGGCGCCTCGTACTCATCATATCGTCGGTTTTCCTCATCCTCGTGATCGCTCTATCATTAGCAACAGCATTCGACATCCGCGCACCACTGCAGAATATTATCCCATTATCCAGAGCGCAAGCTGCCGAAGTGGGTGGCTCAGATGGCATAGTAGGAGCAAAAGCGCTGCTTAACGGAACGGGCTTCGATCGCGGAGATGTTTGGCACGGGACAAGCATAATATCTGGAGGGGCGCCATTTCCAACAGTAATAACAGAAACTCAAGAAGGAATGATTGGCTTCACGCCGACTCCGGGGCCGAGTTTGAGTTGGAGTGCTGACGGCGTCCTCGGGCCCATTCAGACGCCTACACCATCTGAGGTCCCAGCACCACGACCTCCACCGAATGCTCAGATTCCCATTCTCGCTCTCTCATATTCCGGCTCCGGAGGTCCTAAGCACTGTCGGGGTGAGCTTCTCCAAAAGATGGCTTTCGCACCGCCAATCGATGACTGGAAGAATGGAACATGTATCAATCTCCCAAGCGAAGCGCGATGCGGTGTTTTCTTTGCGAACAAGGGCGACAACTGCGAGGCGCAGCTATTCAATATGGCGAACTGCTACAACACTACGCAAACGTATGTCAATACTATTGTGTTTATGCCCGAGGAGCGACCAGTGGGAGCGCTATGGAGTAGCATGTGGATCAAATGCGGAGTTGATGTTCCGGAAGCTCAGATACTCGATCCGAGCATCCTAGGTGGCCTATTGAAGAAACCTAGTAACGGTTAAGGGTTCGTGGTTATAGATTCATCACCGCAATGAGTCAAGGCATTGTTAAGAGGACAGGCGTTGCCACACCATCGCAGAATATTATGAGCCGCATTGGATCAGTTGGCACAGCCAATATGGCGCTAACTGGTCTTACCAGAATGGGCCGTTGAACCCATGTCGAGTCTCAAAAGTGTACGCTACACCAAGCCAAGGATCAAAAGCAGCCATGAACGCGAATTCAAAGTGGAAATGGAATATCTCCTGAGGCGAAGATATTCAATTCATACAGCAAAACATATTTGCTCGACTGCTGTAAAAGGCAACTGCCAGAAGATCGGGTTCAGTCAAGCCACGAATCATAGTGCGGACGAAAGAATGATAGGTTGGGAGTCCCGTGCTGCAGGTGAAGGTGAGGGTGCGGAACTGACAGCGATGGGGACAACCTCTTTTGTGCTGTCTCCAGAGAAACGGATTACGCCAATAGCAGCATTGTACAATAAGTGAAAGGGTGTGAGAAATCTGAAAGTGAGGCTGCGCGTGAAGGCGAGAGTACGTACTGATCTCAATCGAACATGTTAACATTTGCAAAATGGAGGGCACATTAGTATCATTACTTCTTCTCTAGTGATCGCCTGACAAGTAATCGTTCTGTGAAGAAGCGACCTAGGTATTTATACCATTGTACCTCTTGTCCGCTACAACGGCTAAGGATAGGATTAGACTCTCACTCACCTTCGCAGAATCCTACTTAACCTCTCCTGCAATGTTACCATGCCTCCCACCGCCTCTGCCGGAGTATTCCAGCGCGATCAAGATTCGTACAGCGCAGCATACAATCGTGCATCAATGATGCCTGCCTCGACACGTGCGAAGCTGAAGAACCTACGAGTTCTCCTCGCCGCAAAACCGCATCAAGAAGTTCTCCGCATCTACTTACAAAAAAATGAAGTTGGACTGCTTAAGAACGCCGTTCTCGTCACTGTTTACCGCAAGTGGTCAGCCCACCCGCCATACCACCTCACTGAACTAGGCATCACGACTTACGATCGACAACGAGTCAACAAAGGCGAGCCAACACTCGCTGGACCACATGCCGAGTATCTTCTCAAGCATGTTTGGTGCTTGCATCTCCGCATACGCCCGCGCGTTCACCTCCCTTCGGACACCGGCGATCCGAATAGCTACCATTTCGGTACCACGACATTTGTTTCGCAGGAGGAGGCGCTACATATGCTTCATGAAATCTGGCATCAGCCAATGGACGAGAAACAACTCGATAAAGGCTTTCGACCTATCGTATACATGTCATTCGGCGATAACGACGGCGTGGGCAGGATGAGAAAAGCAGCGTTCGACTTCGAACCGTGGAACATGGTCACCACAGTTGCCGTGTTGGACGCTCAAATCATTCCCGTTCAGGCCAAAATCACACGTTCACAGACAGCCTCTCTGGATTATCTTCTTCATCAATTTAAGATCACGCCTTTCGATGTCGACAATGGCGGCAACGCAGCAATGTATGCCACCGTCATCGCATTCTGTCAGCTTTGCGTAATGAGCTTTATAGCTCGATGGACAATCCCAGAGCAAAGGCGGGCCAAAAGGGACAATCTACTTCGAAGCCTGCGCAGAGTGTTATTCAGTGGTTGATGGAGTGGCCTACACCAGCTCCACCGTTCGGGGTACCGATATACTGCTGGCGTTGCGGCAGCGCACATGCCTTCTCTGAGTGCCCAAACTCAGATCTCGAGTGCAGCAAGTGCGCGAAGTCACCACTTGTGTGGAGGAAGGAGAATGCGGGTACTCACATGGAAGGATTATGCATCTTCAGATGAAAGCGATGAAGTGGTCTGCCACGGGTGTGGATCGTATGACTCGCAGCGGCAGTGACGGGGTGCTACTTACTGAGTTATATTTATTCATGGAGTCCAAGGTGAGGCTTTTTATCCTTGCATGCAACCAGACCACGTTTTCAAAACAGCAGAGCGCAAATATCGGGCAATTCATGAAGCAAGAAAACCTAGATTACATTAAGCGATAATTCTACTAAATACAATGAGATAACATAAGCGTAAATCGGTCGTACAATCATCCCAAATAGTCCTAAACAATCCTGTACCCTGCGCACTTTATTATCACACCGCCCTCATTCCTTTTCCTGCTGAACTTTGATGATAATCTTGCCCCGCGCCCTTCCCGTCTTAAGCTTCTCAAACGCCTTCGGCGCATCCTCCCACTCGAACACACTATCCACCACTCCTTTCACCATTCCCTCCCTCATCCAATCCCTCAATTGCTCCAGATCAGCAATAGCCGGTTTCGAAATGAGCATCTGATAACTATGCTTTCCACCACCCAGAAATCCCGGAAGCAACATGTTACGCCCGATCTGCACAAAGCCACCAAGGCTAGCCGACATGCCAACCTGCACGAACTTGCTGTGTGGAAGCAGGAAAGCCGAGGACCGCGTGAAGAGATTAGCAGGTTTCCCAACGTTATCGACGACCAGTGAAAAAGTAGGTCCTTTTGAGGCAAGAGTCTGGACGATATCTTCCTTCTTGTAATCAATGACCTCGTCGGCGCCCAGGCTCTTACACAGCTCCACATTTGGTGTCGAGCATGTGGTCGTGACATGGCATCCCAACGCCTTTGCGACTTGAATACCGAAAACTCCAGTACCACCAGAACCACCGTTAATAAACACTTTATCCCCCTTCTTGACATTCGGCTTCGTAGCTTGAATCGCCGTCATCCCTACTATACCAACACCCGCTGCGTCCTCAACTTTTACACCTTCTGGCAGACTTGCTACCATCTGTCTGGGTACCGCTACATACTGCGCTAATGTGCCGTGATTCAGGGCTCCCATCTTCGAGCCGAACACCCACTCGTCGACCTTCAGATCGTCGACTTTGTTCCCGACTTTGGCGATTTTGCCGCAGAAGTCGGCGCAGGGAGTGAGATTGGAACCTACGAAGCGCAGAGGCATGGGTCCTTCGGTGACTTTGTGGTCGACTGGATTGATGCCAACGGCGTGAACTTGTACGAGGAGTTCATTGTCGGTAATGGTGGGTAGAGGCGCGGCATCGTTGATTTTGAGGTGTTTCTCAATACCGCCTTTCGTGCTGTTGTATTGCCAGGCTTTCATTGTTTGTGCCATTTTTGATGAGTGATATTTGGTAGGGCGGTCTACAATGGGGACTGTGGGGTGATTTTATATGCTGGTGATGGTTGAGCACCAGATCAAGCCCAGCCTTACGTGACGATCACCCGATTTGAGCGGGGCTAGCGCCACATTCTACACGATTCTCTTCACGAACCTTCATGTCCGCCCGGATGTTTCTCACATTGTTCTCCCGAAAGAAAGACGTGTTGCGTAGTGTTATTTGTTATGTTGTGTATGCGGGGCTGAACGCTGTGGGTCATCGATGACGATTCGGTAATCTTGTTCTCCCGGCGGCCCGCCGTAGAATCCTGGTATGACTCGTGGGGGTACCCGCGTATAACCTTGAAAAAGCAGTGATCGTGGACTAGCAGCTTGATCGGTCATTATGCACGATGGCAATGAAGAATCTATCACGCAGAGCGATATGAGTCTATCCCGACACATTGTGTGGATGTATTTAGACCGTTCCGGTATCCCATCATCCAGCTTAAAGGCTAACTAAGCATTCCTCGGCAACGCTCCCTCTCAGTACGCAATGAACATTTGGTTGAAACCTGTAACATTCCATGTCCCTGTCTGTGTATTCAGCGTCAAGTTCGTCGGCACAGTCTTTCCCCGCTGGAGCGCACCGCTCTCGACGCTGCCATTGGCCACGTTCCTTTGCAGATGATTGGCACCAGCCTTGACAGTGAAGTTCGCAAGGCTGATATCGAAAGGGTTGCGGGTTGCGACCGATGGAGAGCCTAACAAATATATATATTAAGCGCATGTACCATTGGGGGCGAGAGGAAGGTTGGAGAAGGCCTGACTTACCGTAGTATCGTGCATTCAGCTCGTCGGGAGAGATATGGAGCTCGTAATATCCCCTGTAGTACCCCTCCGCCCATTGAAGCTCCCTATTGTCCCGGACTAGTCCCGCAGATTTATCGCTCGAGTTTGCGATAGACCGCCCTGCGCCATAGCCGCTGGAGGAGACGGCAGTTCCAGCGAACTCGACACCAATCGCGCCCACGCCAGTAACCTGGTCGTATGGGGTCTCGTCAAGCCAAACCAGATCAGACACCCAGTTAGCGTGTGAGTCGCCTGCTAGAAATGCAGTGTTGGAGATATCATTAGAGTAAAGATGGTGAAGTGTGCGGTTGCGGTTGGCCGTGTAGCCCTAACGAAGGTTAGATGCATTGCGAACGGTATATATCACGGGAACATTAAACTCACATCCCATTGATCTGCGTTGAGCGGGTTGCTATACACTGCACTGTTGTTCATGCGCGAGAAAATTATCTGATTGCCCACGATTCTCCAAGTCGCGCCTCGTGCATTCGACTCAGAGAGCTGGCGATAGAACCAGTTCTCCTGAGGGCTACCCATGAGGGAGCGACCGGCATCGTCTTTGAGTTCCTCGATGTAGTCATCGTTCCAGTTCAGAGTCGTGATGGAACGATCATAGTTGCGAGTGTCGAGCATAATCAAATCGAAGAGCTTGCCCATCTTGAAGCTTCGCCAAATGCGGAGATTGTCATCCATATCGACTTGACGAATCGGCATCCATTCGAAGTAAGCGCGGACTGCGTTCATCTTCCTTGAGTCTACGCTGATACCTCCAAACTTCTTGAAGGAAGCTTCAGTGTTGTTCATACCGCTAAAGCCATCGCGATAGCCGTTGTTGGCAACCTCTGTGCACAGTTAGTCTTGCTAAAGAGAAGGCCAAGTGTTGTCGTACCATGATCATCCCAGGTAGGAATCCATGCGAAGTTCTGGTGAGCGAGTCGAAGGTCAAGGTCAGTTCGGTCTGTAACGCAAATTAGCACAAATGGAAGGACTTGTTTGGCTAGTACACTCACATTGACCAATTCTGGTTCGGTAGTCTGCAGGGCTGGTCAGTCACCATCGAAGGCTATGCAGGATTAAGTACAAACCATAAAGGCTGAAAATCTCTGTCTCAGGGTTTGTAGCTCGTTGGTCCTTGCCGAGCTTGCCTTTGCCGGATTCATAGATGTAATCACCAAGATGGACCTGCCCACTTCATCAACAAACACATTCAGGTGAACATGAGCTTCACATACAAAGAAGTCCACTTTGTCCTTTCGCGCTGCATTACCATATGCGTTGAAGTATCCGTTAGGATAGTTGCTGCATGAGAAGACAGCAAGACCGATTTTTGACACTGCATCGTCATGGTCAGGGCTTGTCTTAGTTCTACCAAGTGGACTCTTGTTACTGGAGCCGCACACGTTGAACTGGAAGTAGTAAGTCTTGAAGGGAGCCAGATTCTTAGCTTCGACCTAATGTACATCAGTAAACTGATTATAGTAGCGTCCATCCTAAGCATACCTTGACGGTGAAGTCGATATCGGAAGTGGTATATGCGGTACCAGTGTCGACAACGCTCGAAAAGTTGCCATCTGTTCCCACGCGATACTCTACACAGATCGGATTCGGGGAAGCTTTGATGTACTTCTCTGTCTCATGGCTGTAGAACGGCACATTGCCTGATACCGTAACGTTAGACCTATCGCTCACAAGGGATGGAGCAATTCTAGTCCACAAGATAACTGAGTGAGGGTATGGGTCGCCGGACGCAACACCGTGGGTAAAGTTCAGTTGTGCAGGATCCCAAGGAGCAGCGCGTTTGACAAGGCTTCTCTTTGCAACCTTGGGCACATCTATGCCGAGCCCGTCATGTCTTCGTGAGGGTGAATGGTAGTTGAGATTGCCATCGAATGATGCCGTAACAAGCGCGGCAAGAGAGACAGCTGCAAACAGAAATGAGCCCATTATGATTGCGAATGAAGTGCTTTAGAGCCTTACTTAAACTTCATACAATCTTGGAAGATCAGGCTGCCTTTATACTCCACTCTACATAGCAATATCCCGCGGACTCTGTACCCAGGTAAACTCGCAACTACGACATCAGGCCGACCATGCAATTGCACCACGCATGCGGCATCAATCAGCGTTGACAACGACCAATCGTGAGCCGGCTATTGTCAGTGTGTATAACAGTGCCTGTTGATCGTCAACGTCGACATCTGCACCATACGCATGTGCGGTGAATTTCAAGCGGGATTGGTCGAGGTTGAATTTCATCCCGGCAGTTAGCATAGTTCAGGGATGGTGCATGCTGCAGATCTAACCCGGCACGACTAGGTACGGGAGGCCTAGACAAAAGACACACGGACAGAAGACCACGCATGTCCATTGTGGATATCCGACAACAATGGGTGGAGGGAGTTGCAAGTGTCTGCCGGAGAGCTACGTTGCTGATTCGTCCATGTAGTGCTTAGTAAGGTGGCCACTGCGTCAGCTGGCCGATGTTTCATAGCATTCAGTGATCGTACTGTTCGGAGTTGATCCACAAGTGATTTCTTTATAGTCCTCTCTGTGAGAATATAGTTCTTCTCTTCGACCTCTAAGACTTCGTTAGCAGTTACGAAACGACATTCGTCTGTTTTTCTTCATTAACTGCGACAACAATTTAAGTCTTATCAGCACTCCGCTCCTATTTCTACATGCTTAACATGGTAAGGTCGTCCATCGATTCGAATTGAGCAACGGACCACGATCGCTGCCTCACAACTTCATCGATAACAGCAGCAATTGCAGGCGTGATCATAGTGGTGCTCAATGTTCGATTTAGTTGCCCATACATGCACCTGCCAATCACAGCCGGAGCTGGTGTTGATCCAAACGTCGAGATGGCGGTTCGGAAAGCGCGACCGTCCCGAGCAGCAACCACAAAGCACTCTGATACAAACCTAGGACAATGTTGTCAATGACATGCTGACTTGAGATGATGCAGTTAGAAGAAGAAGTCTTTCGGAGATGGATCCTAGGACCGAGAGATCGTGGGCTCTGGGTGCCCGGCCACATATATTGAACGGTTCGTCGATACCCCTTTGCCTACGGCAGGTCAAGTAAGGAAAAGAGAAGTGACTGCGTGTGCTGATATTTGTAATCGAAATAGCCTGTATCGGTAGGTTTTGACTAGCATTCTAATTTTCAAGGATGGCTATGTGCATGCTATATCAGAAAGCCTGTCATCATGATAATACGTGTATCTTTTGATCAACCTACGATGGTACCCAGAAGATTGCATTTCAAGCCCTGCGTTCAACCGCTGCATAAAGCATAGTAGCATTCGATGTCGACTATTCGACCTTGTACACGAGCTTCACGCCCGACACCTTTCCGTCTTCCAAATCCTTCAGTCCCTGGGGAACACCCTCAAGCCCGTTTCGAACCTCCGTAGGATGCGTCTTAATCTTTCCATACTTCAACAGATCCTCAGACAACTTCCAAAACTTGGCGCCAAATTCATAATCCTTCAGATTCGCTGGGAAGCTATCATTATACTTCTCCCCCAACGCCGTGTATGCGAACGTAAATTTCGTCTTCACATCGTCCCTCGGGAAGTCCTTGACTGGCAAAAGTGCAGCCACATGGCCACCAGTAGAGCTGATGGCTGCCGCGCAGATACTGAAAGAGTTGCCTTCGGCAATACAGTCAAAGACTAGCTTGAGCTTGTCGTTGGTGGCTTTGCGGATCTTAGCACCTACTTCTGGGTCCTTGTAGTCGAAGACTTGATCAGCGCCTAGCTTGCTTAGCAGATCGAAGTTATGCGGTGAGGCGGTTGCAATGACTTCGTAGCCAGAGAGCTTAGCGTACTGTACGGCAAGCGTGCCAGTTGCGGTGGAGGCGCCATAGATCAGAATGGGAGTCGGCTCCTGCACCTTGGCCGGCGGAATGGGAAGGCCGAGTTCCTGGTAGAGGCCTTGACCGACAGTGCTGATGCCGACGCCTAGGGTTGCAGCGTCTTCGAAGGAGATGTTGTCTGGGATCTTGAGGTGAATGCCCACTTTGACTTTGATGTGTTCGGCGAAAGCGCCGTTGGAGTGGTCTGCTGGATCACCTGGTGGCTGTTAGCAAGCGCTCAGAATAGGATACGTAAATAATCTAACCTCCTCGAGCAAAGCCAGCAATCCTGTCACCAACCTTCAAATCAGTGACGCCCTTGCCGACTTCCTCAACAACGCCAGCATAGTCACATCCAGCAATTGCCCCTGGTGCCGTAGCGCGAGCAATGTTCTTCCAATCTGTTGGGTTCAAGGCGACTGCCTTGGTCTTGACAAGAGCCCAGTTGCCTTCAGGCAGCTTGGGCAGAGGTACGTCATTACGTAGCTCCGAGACGCCCTCGGACTTGTGGACGATTGCTCTCTGAGTAGACATTGTTGAGCAAAATATTGTTTGATTGGAATAAAAGGTGACAGAAGGTGATGATGTGTGTTGTCTTGTTAGCTACACAGCACTTGAAGCTCTCTACATATACACATTCGCTATGATGTATGCTCCACTTCTCGGCACAATAGGTAGATTTGTAATGCCACTTCGCATCATCTCGTTTAGGCATTATTTTCGGCCAACCCTCGGACAAGGCCTACATGCGTCTGATAAGCACGGTCTACACTGGATTTACAATCACTTTGCTCACCTGCATTCATCATCCTTTGTATACCCCATTGGTTGGGGTGCAGCGGGCCAAACAAGCCGAGCGGTCTGTGCTCAAGCTGCGGGGGATGCCAAGAGTTCGAGGCAAGGGTCCAGCTTCGCGATTGCCTCCTTCGATGACACGCTGGAAAAAAAGTCAATTACAATCAAGCGGATAGAGCAGGCGCGCATCTCAAGGGCTTTTGCCGGTTGAGCTATCCTAGACGTCATGGCTGATCCACAACAGCAACAGCAAGATGAAGACCTAGTCTTAAGCTTCTTCCCCGATCCTCCACCTTTCTTCAGACACTTTACCAGTGAGAATCGGGAGCGGTTATCGAAGATCGAGAAGGAAGCCTCCGCAGCTGGTGAAGATGACAAAGCAGCCTCCAATCACGGATCGAAGCTCTCAGCAGAGCAGATACTCGCCCTACCCACCGAGCTTCGATACCTCCTCCCGCCCGAACCTCCCGCAGACGATGAAGAATTCAAGGTCTTTGGCGAGACGGCGAAAGCAACAGGATCAGATGTGTTTATGAGGAACATGGAGTTCATAAGCCACGCGATCAAAGAGGAGGGGGTATTACCGGAGTGGACGTACGAACAACTCTATCCTTCCACCACCCCCTCGCATCCTACCATGACCGCTACACCCGCGACGCTCGACCGCCAATCCTACCTCTTCCGCTTCTTGCGTTCCATCCTCCTCTCTTACATTTCACTCCTCGGCCTCGTCGCTGTCGACCCTGTCTCCCCCGCCAAAGACGACCATATTGCAAACATCTTGACTATGGTAACGAACATGCATGCCCTGATCAATGAGTATCGGCCGCATCAGGCGAGAGAGACACTGATAGCGAAGATGGAGGAGCAACTCGAGCGGAAGAGGAAAGAAGTCGAGGGCGTGAGGAGGATGGGGGAGAGAGTGCGAGAGGTGTTGGAAGGGTTCGAGAAGGATATTCCACGCAAGGAAGAGATCAAGGTGGACCATACCATTGTAAGAGAGGATGATAAGAGGAAAATGGTGCAGAGACATATGTGGGAAACTATGGATGAGATCCTGGGGTGATGAAAGCCGATGAGAAACATGCCACGATATCAGTCACATGCTCCAGCCCTCCGCAGGATAATTCAGTCCTCCTTCATGCAATATGGCCAACAACTAGGGCCTAGGTCAGTCCAATATAAACCACCTTGGCACTCGATCATGCTACGCTAAGTCGCACCGAAGAGCATGACGTCATGACGTCAAGCCTGGTTCTTACGAATTCATGACGGAGAGTTATTTGGCCCCATAGACTTTGGTAGCGATTTGGTGTTGTGCCTCGGAACATTCCGTCGGGTCATATGGCTATGTAACACAGGGGCGTTTGGCACGCGGACACCCCAGACACCATCAACAAGAGGCAACTGCACCTGATCGGTGAACATCAGTTCAGCGCCTTGACTAGGATAATAAGCAAGAACGACTGGAGATCGTGTGTGGGCCGCGTACGTCTATTGGGAAAGGCCTTGACTCCTTCTTCTCCCTGCCCACAACCTTTCCTTAACTCAAGTCTTCCCTACAGGCCCTACATGACGATTTCGATCTTCAAGTTACATAAACAATCCCATCACTAAAACTGCATCGCCATGCCATCTGCAGCTCATACTAGCACTCTCAAACGTCTTCTCATTTTCTGCGATGGAACATGGGTGGGTCGCGAGACGAACGTTGCAGACGCGCCAGCGAGCAACATCAGGCAACTCGCAAATATGATAGGCAACGTACAATACAGCAAAGACCTGGCCCAGAAACCTTCGAAAGTACATTATATAAGGCCCTATTCAAACACCACAATGCACTCCAACCCCTATGCGAGAAGTGTGAACGGGTCTGAGGAATCAGACGTCATCGCAGGCTACCAAGAGGGTGTGGGTGTCAATGGGACGTTTCTGGAATATATATGGGATGGCGCAACCGCTTCTACTATCGGGGACGAATGTGTAAGCGTGTACAATTTCATCGTTCAGCACTACACCACGGACGCAGAAATCTGGCTCTTCGGCTTCAGTCGCGGCGCCTTCACAGTGCGCTGTGTAGCAGGCATGATCAACAACTGCGGAATACTCAAGCGACTTCCCGAGTACACCGAAGAAGAAGTGGATAGGCTCTGTTACGAAGTGTTCCGCACGTATCGCTCCAATCTTCCCATGGACGCACCGAAGAGCGAACCGTGTCGGCGTCGAAGAGGAGACAGCGAGAGAGTGTGGCAAGCGCAGAGGCCGATTAGATTTATGGGTTGCATTGACACAGTTGGCGCACTTGGCATACCACGTCTAAACGCTGGAATAGGGTTCGACTGGAGTCCTTTTGAGTTCTTCGATCAGCATGCCTCCTCAGCGATTCAATACGTTTACCACGCGCCGGCGCTACACGATCGTTTGTGGATATTTCAGCCCTGCTTGATATACCCCAGCAATGAGGATGGGAAAGATAAACCAGTAGTCAAGCAACAGTGGTTCCCAGGCACACACTACGATTTAGGGCGCATGACCTTTCGCTTTGTACGCCAGAGTCCAGGAAACTGGATTGAGGGACTACTTG
Organism: Phoma sp. ATCC 74077; assembly: GCA_033682645.1. Taxonomy (NCBI): domain Eukaryota; kingdom Fungi; phylum Ascomycota; class Dothideomycetes; order Pleosporales; family Didymellaceae; genus Phoma; species Phoma sp. ATCC 74077. Next base: position 631,440 of record JAWDJC010000006.1, on the reverse strand, counting down.
GTTGGTTGCCCGATCTGCTAAGCAGGACGATATATCCGAACGAAATCCTAAGCGATTGTGTACTTAGGTGGCTGCTGGAGGGCATCCAAGAAGTCGACTCCGACTCTCACAATCCCATCATCCCAGATATCAAGGGCCAGATCCAGAGAATAAGTGAGCGCCTCGCGAGTGCAGAAGCGAAGACTACTGGAAGCGGAGACATCTACGGCGATGTGCTGAACTACGCACCCGCTGGTATCGTTTGGGGCACTATACAGCGGGCATCCCGATTTTTCTTCTCCTTACTGGACCGTATACTTCCACGTCTAGGCACCAATATTCAGGACTTGCTGGGTATTAAAACTATAATCGGTATCCTGACTGCCACTGCGGATAGGAGGATCCCGGGTGTTGCCGCAGACGTATACCCATACATCAAGGAAGAACGAGTAAGAGTTAAGGGACAAGAGCGTGTGTTTAGTGTGCAGGAACAGGCGAGGATGAGGGGAGAGAACGAATGGGGAAAGGAGAGATATGCAAGTAAGACTTTTGAGTCCTTTTTGCTTTGGAGACGGGTGTTTGGGACTGAGGGAACAGATTGATGAAGAAGATGGTATTTGTAACCCATTTCCTGACCTAAGATATTATCGATACCAGCTTTGCACAGGGCTCGCAGGAAGACACCGAACAATACGATTACCCTTCCTGTCGTGAATGTATAGTGAAATAAATGAGATCTACATTCACTCCTTGATCGTTCAGATACGTCTCTTATTGTCCTTTCTATGTATTAGAGTACAATATAAGGTTTAACATGAACAATAATTCCTGTGTTCGTAAGCATCATGATTGTTCTTGATGTGCACGAAGCTGAACACCAACTTCAGTGTTCACGAGGACGAACATTAACATTGGTGCTCATGAAGCTAAACATCAATTTTAGCGCTCACAAAGACGAACATTAACATTTATGTTCATGAAGCTGAACATCAACATTTGTACTCACGAAGACGAACATGAACAATATGTTCATAGAGCCGAACATCAAAGTTGACGTTCATATAAAGGAACATCAATAATAGTTTTCGTGTGGAGGAACAAGAATAATAACGTTTACAAAGACCAACGCCAATAACAACGCTCCATTTCTTAATCAAAATGTGAACAATAATCTTCTAGTGTTCTTGGGGATGTTTGATCCTAGGTAAAAAAAGGAATTTGGGAAGTCGCGGCGTTGATGGTCACTTCTAGTATTGCTCCATTTTTCAAACAACGGACCTTCTTTCCAAACTCCTCCTCCTCCTCCTTTTCCACTACACGCCTCGACATCTCGCGCCCTCCCCCACGTCTGACGCCTAAGTTGCTAGTAACCGGTGCGAGCCGGCCGGGCTGAACACGCTCCACAGGCGACAGGCTGCGCAAAGCTAACTTGATTGTCCAATCAATTGAACCTACGGACCTCGGCGGTGTACAAGACTAGAACTTCTATCCAAGTGCATGAGTCGATTCGCAGTCGCCCGTGTACTGTGTTGACTTTAAGCATCCTAGGAGTGTACGAAAGACGGACCGATTCAAGACTTGGTAACAAAAATTATCACCACGTGCTTCTTCGTATCCAAGCGCACAGAGACGGAAGTCGAAGGAGATCCAGCCAGCCACCATCTATCCCTTACTCTAAACGTGTGGATTTACGCCTATTCGATATTTGCGGAAGGCCTTAACGCACGCTGTCCCCTTTTTTTGGCACAGGATTTCCCAAGCCACGGAGCTTAAATGGCGCTAGTTCAGCCTCGAATTTCAGGGACCCTTCCACTTCGAGCAGGACCATTTCGACCATTCGGCAGCCCCGTCAAGGTACATACTGAGGTCTAGACCAGTGACCAACATCGCGTGCTAATTCTTACCAATGAATGCTTCATTCCAAGGTTGTCAAACCTCATTGGGGCACCTGGCTAGTCCCCTTTACATTTCAGTGCTTGCTCCTGAGCCGCATCTCGCTTATCGACAGTAGTCTTGCACGACGATATCTCCCCAAGTGCCTACGATGCGGCACAACATGGCGAGCACCATAGGTCTCAATCTACGGTCATGTTGTGGCTTTGTTAGCATGACGCCAGGGCTGAGCGGCAGGAGGAGTTCTTCGTTTGGCATAATTCGTACACATATAGACACTGTCCCAGGCTTTCCGCCCGACTTCCTCTCTACACCGGACGCCCTGCTCGGTTTTCGTCAGTTGCTTGCTCTTTGTGCTCTTTCGTTTTCGGGTGTTCTTTGGTGTATCACTCGCTCTGATTTCCAACCGTTGTTACAGTATTCTAATACTAATACAAGCACAAGATGCGTACAGCCTTTGTTTGGGCCTTCATGGCCCTGACGGCTGCGTCTGCACGAGTGAGCAACAATGGTCACTGTGGTGCAAATTATGGCGGCATGGTCTGTACGGGCTCATCATACGGCAACTGTTGTTCCCAGTAAGAACAGCTACAAGAGGGAATGGCTACGAGACATGACTAACTGTGAATAATAGATATGGTTGGTGTGGTAAAACTTCAGGTCAGTAAATCTGAACTGCGATCCCATACAGAATAAACACTGACCTGTTCTCTCAGCTCATTGCGGAACTGGTTGCAACTCAGCTTTTGGTTCTTGCTCCAATGCTGTCTCGTCTTCGGCGCGCTCCACCACGCTCCGTACCAGCACCCGTTCATCCTCCGTTCGCTCCAGCACACGATCTTCGTCTGCCGCTGCTGCCTCTTCTAGTGCTCAAGTCTCTAAGAACGCTCGCTGCGGCTACTCTTTCGGTGCGACAGGGGGATTCACTTGTGAAGGCTCCACGTATGGTTCGTGCTGCAGTCAGTACTCGTATTGTGGTTCAACAAAAGACTATTGCGGAACAGGCTGCCAACCTGGATTCGGTAAATGCAACGGCGCGTCTTCGTCTGTTCGATCTCCTTCTGCATCTTCCACGCGTGCGGCCTCATCTTCGAGTGTTTCCTCGACTCATGTAGGCTCCATTTCGTCGACTTCGGTTGCATCATCTTCAGCCGTCTCTTCATCAAGCAGCAGCTCGTCGTCACAGGCTTCGTCTACTATCGTTAGCTCATCATCGGTGGCTTCCTCTGCTCAGGACAGCTCATCGTCATTAGCTTCATCTACGCAGCCCAGTTCATCGGTCTCTACTCAGTCAGTTGCGTCTACTGAACGGGCTTCCACTACCAGCTCATCCGTGGTATCGTCTTCTGCAAGCGAATCTGCTTCTTCATCCAGTGCCGCAAGCTCTTCTGGGGTGTCATCCACCGCAAGCTCGTCCGACTCTTCGTCCAGTGTTGCCAGCTCGACTGTTGCATCCTCCAGCTCCTCTTCGGATGCAGCCTCTAGTTCATCCTCCAGCATATCTTCAAGTGCTTCCAGCACACCGGCAGCCACCTCCAGCTCGTCAGTGGCCTCGTCAACTGCCAGCGAGTCTGCCTCATCGAGCGCATCAAGCACTCAGTCCTCGTCCAGCGAGGCTGCTTCCTCGTCATCATCCAGTACATCGGAGTCAGCATCTTCTTCCAGCGCATCTGTCAGCGAATCTTCCTTTAGCGCCTCGAGCAGCCAGTTCTCCTCTAGCGAGTCTGTGTCTGTCTCCTCGACTGCCTCTATTTCAGAATCGTCGTCGAGCGCTTCAGCCACTCCATCTTCTTCTAGCGAGATAGTCTCCACCACGTCTGCTAGTCCTTCTAGCACATCTGAAGTCGCTTCTAGCACGTCTTCGGCAGCATCGAGCTCATCTGACGTTGTCTCGTCGAGCTCTTCTTCGGCCGCTTCTTCTAGCAGTTCAGACATTGCCTCCAGCACGTCCTCGACTGTATCAAGTACTTCTGATGTCGCCTCTTCGAGCTCCTCTTCATCAAGCGCTTCTTCTGATCTGGCGTCGAGCACTTCCTTCGACCTTGCTTCGAGTACATCTTCTAGCGCGATCTCCAGTACTTCCTCCGACATTATCTCAAGCACTCCATCTGCAGATTCCTCAAGCACGAGCGAACCTACACCGACAACGCTCTCGACGCTTGTATCGTCAAGCTCTTCTGCCGCACCATCGTGCTACAGTCCCCAGGTTACAAACTACGTGGTAAACCCAGGGTTTGAATCTGGTGTACTTGGTCCATGGAGTACCAATCAAGCCTCGCCTACCGGAGGCACAAGCCGATGGACAATGTCGGTCGGCAGCGCGGCTGGTCTGGCGAGGTCTGGGAGCACATATGCACTGAAGGGCACCACAACCACAAGCTCTGCGACCACCATCGAAGTCATACAGACCATCAACGGTCTCGATGCTGGTACTGCTGTTAACATTGGCGGTTATGTCAAGGCACTTCGTTCTGCGACCACCGATGCCCCACTCACTTTTTACCTGTATTTCGATGGTGTACTACTGGACAAGATATCCAATACGGCTGCGACCAACGGAGTTTACCAGCTCATGACTTCGCCGTCGGGCTACCTTGTTACTGGAGGCAGTAGCCACACGCTCAAACTCCAGGTTGAAACCCAAGGTGCCCGTGCAGATACCTTTGCTGCCGACGACTTCTACGTGATTGTAGCGGCAGGACCCGACAACGTGCCAGTCTGCGAACCTATTCCTGTACCCACACCGCCCTGCTACCCTGCTCAAGCCACCAACCTTGTCAGGAACCCTGGATTCGATTACGATGCGACATTTGACACTGCCATGGCTTACTGGAGCGTGTCCCAAGGCTCAGCGTACTCGACAAACTCTTGGGTCTGGGACTACGCGGGCCGTGGAAGCAAGCAAAATGGGTTCTTGGGCTACACGATTGACGGCGATGCCGGAAAGGTGGACAGCACGCAGTACCTCCGACAACAAGGCATTGAGATTCCCGAGGGTGCTATCATCGACGTCAGTGGCTACATTAACCCGCGGCGTTCGAGGGCTACCACTGACAAGCCGTTTGTCATCACGTTGAAGTTTGACGACCAGGTGGTGCAGTCCATCAGCCCGTCAAATTCATTAATAGGAAGTTGGTCCAAGATTGGAAGCACGACTGCCACCCGACCAGCAGTAATTGGATCAGGGCCTCATACCCTTTCTCTGGAGGTTCGTACTGCCGGTGTAGAGAACAAGGACATTTATTTCGCGGATGATTTTGAGATCAAGATCGTCGCTGGACCTACCGGGCAGCGCGTCTGCGTGTCGTAGATGGGAAGCACTTTATAATATTTAGACTTGGAATTTATCACTTATTCAGGTGTCGGTAGAATGTTCGTAACGCCAATGTACATATTAGCTCAAGGAATATGTCAGCCGGAGCACTTGCCGTGTAGCGCAATTGATGCCTCATGCGGCCTCGGGATCGTCCAATCACATGCACCAAGCGTTTTCTGTTTCAAACTGCTCAAGGCTTCTGGGGCTGAAGCAGCCGGAGTGCCTAAGGGGAAGATCCTTCTCTGTGTGACGACATGCGGAATCTTCTTGGTAGTCATGCCGTCGTGCTGTGAGTGGGCGCGCTCTGCCTGCATCAGCGAGCCTCCGACGTGGAATGTGGCACAAGGCAGATCTCGAGGGATCGGTAACACGAGTATGCAGGAGCCGCCCGTGCTACGGCGTGCTACGGGCACGATGTGTTCGTCTTCTAGTTCTCTTCCCGCGCCTGGTGCGAAGCGGTCATCTCAGAAGGACAGCTGTGGTGGTGGGGACGGCGAGGCTCGCTAGCACGTGCATGATAGGCCTATCTAGATGAGGATTGCAATTTACCCCAGGACGTATACGGGCAGCCAGACGAAGAGCGGGCGAGGAACAGGCTAGCCGCCTGCCGTCTTGGGCATGGTGAAGCATACGCCGAACGCAAGGAATGGAGAACGGCCCAATGAGCGGCAGGCACAAAGATCCGGGTAGCCGCTGGTGTAGAGACGGGGTCCAACACCAGATCCCCAGAGCCAGCGCGCGCTCCTTTATCACCACTCGTGCTCGCCTTGCCCTCTACCGACAAACACGTAGACGCTGGCGCTGCGTTGACCTTCTCGTCGCTCCTTAGCCTGCTGGAACCCATTCGCTTTTTGCGTCTCCCGCGCCTTCCCCGTGTCCTCGGTGCGCAATCGCACCTGCCGCTCCTTCACGCGCCCTTGATCCGCGCCCAATTGCTGGCGCACTGCCATTGTCGAGTCGAGTCGAGTCGAGTCGAGTCTACAATAGAAACACAAACACCACATTGCGACAACAGCGCCATTGTCCCTACTCATATAGTGAGCCGCGCCCCTCGGATACGCCTGTTCCGCCAACGCAGCCCACATCCTGCGCGCCTCAAACACAAGCTGCTCCGTAACCGTCGTCGCATCATGCGCACGGCACTTTGCTAGCATCCCGAACGCCCGCTCCCGATTCTCAGCTGCCTAACAAAACTGCCTTCCCTGTCACTCTTTCACGCTGCTCGCTAGTGGTGAGCAGCCGGCCTGTCACCACCACCCATCACCGACACCACACTCTCTTGTGTCGATACCCACCATCCCTTCCAACATACCGAGCGAGACCCCATGTTCTAGCAGCTCGAGCCACTCCTTGTAACGACAGCTGGACTGCAGGGCATACCACCGTTGAGCGGATATATACATACAATCCAGTAATACCAATTAGCACCAACCATGGGGTGCTGTGGAGATCGAGAAAAGGCCGTCACGGTCACCGAGGAGCAGAAGTGGAATTATGTTGTGTGTACTCGGAAAACCAGTCTTCAATTGCACCTACTGACTATCACAGAACCTTTCAGACTTCAAGTCAACGTCTTGCCTTGCCCCTTTCTCCTATGTCTGGCTGTGGATTCTCGTCATTGTCTCCTGCGCCGTGTACGCCGCCGACGCTTTCACTGCGGTCAATCTCCTTGCATTCAACAAGTGGTCGAGTCAGGTCAAGCCCAAGGTCCCCTTCGAGGTCGCCAAGTGGATCTTCGCAATCACCATCATCATCTCCTACGTCTTCCTTCTATACCGATGGATCATGGCTCTGCGCGTCATGCGGTCAGGCAGCGTCACGGAATGCTACCTCGAGCCTCTAGCAGCTATATTGCAGAGTATGCGACTGACCAAGAGCGGCCAGGGCTGGCGACGATTTCTAGTCTTCGCCGAGTTGACCAAGAGTAAGAAGGGTGCCAACTACATTGCGCTCTTCGTCTACTTTCAGTTCAAGAGCGCTCTACTCATTATAGTCGCCCAAGGTCCCCGCATCGCCATCAATGGCATGACACTATATGCCGTCATGCAAGCTCAGCTTCTCCCCGTTGGCGACCATGCTTCTGATGACCGCTCCGGCTTTGACCAGTTCTTCTTCAACATCAAGGTCATGGTCGAACAAGGCAACAAGCAGGAGACCGTCATCTACTTCACCATGTTGTTCTCACTGGTCATTTGGGTCATTGCTGCTCTGGGATTGCTCATCTCTGGCTTACTATACATTTTCTTCCTTTGGCACTACATTCCCCGAGCAGATGGAAGTTTAACAAACTACTGCCGTCGTAAGGTCGAAACTCGTCTGGAGCGTATTGTGGGCAAGAAGATCAAGAAGGCAATTGAGAAGCAGGATCAGCAGCGAAGGCGAGAAGAGCAGAAGGCTATCAAGAAGGGCGCACTTGAGCCGTCACAAACCCGACCCACACTCCCTAAACTTGGCGCACAAGACGACGACGCCTCTACTGTCTTCTCGTTACAGCGATCGGATACCATGAGCACAAACACGACCCTTCCGCCATACTCGTCAAACGCGCCGTCTCGAACGAACACGGTAAACACGACGAGCACCAACAGGACCATGTCGAAGCCTTCGTTGCCGACGTTGAGCGAAAGACCTGACATGCCATCAAGATCGAATACACAGGGCACAGATTTTTCCACTACAAGCTATGGCTCGAATGCACCGCTCCTGAACCAAGCTGGTGGGATGGGCATGGCGTCACCACTACCGCCAATGCCTCCTCTCGATCGAAATGGCGATTACTTTGGCGACCAGCCACCTCGACCTTACGGCTCAGCTGGTCGACCATTTTCGCCAATGTCTCAAGGCAGAGCATCCCCACTTCCACCTCGTGGACATCTCCCACCTGTCGACACGAGCTACTCTAACGGACGTTATGAGTCGGATCCTCAGCTCATCTCACCGCTGCCCAATGACTTGCGAGGCCCGCCATCAGCTCAGTCGAGTCGACCGCCGTATCCAGAGTTCAGTCCGTTTGACAGTCGTGGCCCACAGATGGGACCTGCATATGAGCTATCTCCTGTTGACATGACTCCGTCGGACAATATGTCTCGACATTACTACTCAAACTCAAACGGCTCGGACGATTACAACCAGCCACCTCAGATTCCCACCGCATTAAGGGCCGGGTCACCAGCCATGTCGCAACCAGTCGGCTTACCATCTCAGCCCCGAGCAGGTACCGCTCCTCCCCGACCTGGTCTACCTGCCTCGCTGCAATCAGCCATCCAGCGCCGTGAAGCTTCGCAACCACTGCCCAACAGAGGAATGAACGGTTCCGCCCAACAGCAACGCAGCGCGACGGCACCCATCCAGCAACCAAGCTGGAACCAAACACCCGCGCCACGCAGCTACACTCCATCCGCACCCCGCGGCTATGATAACAACAGCTACGGCTATTAGACTATCACTACCACCGTCCTCCTCACTCGGCAGCTCGTTTTCCATCCGACAACATGTCATGTCATTTACACTGCAGCACGTTTGATACCATACCATACCATGCATATCACGGCGTTCTCTTCTCCTTTTCTGTTAGACACAGAACCACTTTTCAAAACACCACACAACCACATACCACATACACCCCCACACCTCTCATTGCACGACGTCTACTCGTGTAACGATCCATTGATGTAAATCTCTCACTTACCACATCAAATGTGAGATCAAGAGAGAAAAAGTTCAAAAGGGAGTGGGCTTGACGACTTTTATTACTACTTTACCTTTTCATAGTTTCGAGATACCCATACGCTTACCGCTGGTCTCGGACGTCCGTTCGCTTTCTTTGATGATTAGTCTTGGTGGGCTTTGAAGATTCATGATTGATTGATTGACTGATTGGTCATTTGGAAGGGAAAAGAACCGAGATGGAGATGGTGGTAGTTTGACCACTGTGACATTGGTGTATGGGTCGTGTAGATATACTACCCACCCATATTGTGAATGAGATGAGATGAAATGATACCTACTGTTCTTTTCTCTTCTCCTTTGACTGCAATATTTTGCTTGCCTTTCGCTGGAAGTGAACCGAATCTTTATCGTCGGACTTGAACACCCAGCTTTAAATACTCCATTACATTGCCGTATCGACTGCTGTGGATGAACGCAGTGTTTCACGTCGTTACCTCTTGCGTTGGGCGTATACACTACTTTCATTGATCTACATACTACCTACGTTCGCCAGAGTACACAAAACACTCCGCACGGTTTTCAGAAACGCAAGCAAGCAATAAGGTCACGTACGGTATACATCACGTGCTTTGGCTAAACAGCGAGTTGGAAGTTAGGTAGGTAGCTCAACGAAGCACTGCATCAACATTACATCCTGCAGATATCGCTTCGACTACGGTTTGGTATTCGAAACACCGCTGTTTCTGTGATGGACTGGACTGGACTGGACTGGACTGGACTGGACTGGATCGCGTGGGATAGCAGATGCTGAGACTCAGGCATGTAGTTGCGCATATTGAGCGATGTAGTGGTGAATGAGACATATTTGTGCAGTCCTGGCACAAGAATCGTATGTGTTAGTGTTGTATAGTGTCTGTTACGCCGCGGAGAGAAGTGTGACGAGCTAGGATAGATGTGTCGGAAGTGGTTTCTCTACTCGTTCCTCTCGACCGCGGTGGTAGGACGTGGGACTAAGGACATTGTTGCGACATCAAGATGGGAGAAAAGTTTTCCAAGTCAAAACGCTCTGTTCGCAGCAGCGAGAATGCTTACTGCAGATGTTGACATCACATCAGCTATTGCGACTTAATTCAAGGTCTCTGTCGTGACTGCGCTGTGTAGGCGTACTGCTGCCATACCCTGTTGTCACAAACAGCTAACTACCTGTCTTGTTAAACGAGTCGTTCCCAACACAATAGTCAGCATGATATAGTTCGCCACCCCGCTCAACCGAGCACAGTATCACGCCCACTGGAAACGAGTAAATCAACCTAGCTATACTCGCTAACTCAGCCGAGGGCAATCTCGACTTTGATTCCGGTCGAGGACCTCTTTCTAGAACGACTTTCTCTACAGCCGAGGAAACAGATATGACTTGATCCGTGCTACGGCTCTTTGGCCGCTGTGGTACCGGAACAATGCTCGTCAGGCACACTCATAGGATGGGTCTGTTAATATTGTCGTGACATCAATATCGGTAGGGCAATCTGTAGGTATCGATAAGCTTGCGACGTCGTGCCGTGCCTGCATATAGTTGGGCCGTCACGATCTTGATGGCGTTGCGCTCGTTGCGTGATTGGTGTGATGGGTGTGCTTGGTAGAGCGAAGAAATGCAGTATGCGCGCAGAGGCGCAACTAAGCATCCAATGACGAAGATCCGGATGAGATGGATCGGAACATAAGACGGGAGAACATGCTGAGAGCGTTGAACTAAAGAACGTGCACGGTCTAGAGAGAACTGAAGCCGGCTGACAGTAGAGTAGCTACTGTAGAAGTGCGCATGCGATAGTGTTCTTGTGCATCTCCACCATGATGCGGTCAGCTTGGGAGTGCGCATGCTTGTGTGGTGTGCAGTAGTAGTTTTTCTCTGACTCACATGTCTTGCGCATGCTGTCGAACGCAGGCAAGAAACTTTGCAACACTAACAGGGAAGAGAAAAGTAGATGGATGAATTATCCACACCAGGGAAAATTTGCACATATTCCCTTGCGCTGACTGGAGAAGAGGCAAGAAAAGAGACGAGTAAGAGAAATTCACCTACACACTCGCTTACCTTTCCTTACCGGAGTATCTCGACGACGTGCAGCAAAAGCAAACGGCTCTCCAACACGTCGCACGGAGGCTTTCCTCAACACGGCTGAAGTTGTCTCTGTCTTGCTTCCGACTGGCGGGTATCATGTTCCAGTTTTTCTGGGTGCATATGCAGTCCTCCACGTTGCGATAAACTCTTATCGTCCCGTGTTGCCCCAACTAAGGCAGGGCCAGGGGATCCACAGACGTTACGTCGGCAATGGTGCTGTTCGGTGAGTGGAGAAGAAACTGCGCAGCTGCATATGACTGCAGATGGAGTAACGAAGATCGAGAGATTTGTAGTATCGTCTTGCGTCACGACTTGACTGAAGATGACTGCTCGCGCGGAGGAACACGTGTTGTAATGCATGGTCGGGGCCGAACGAGGGATAGGACAGCTGGAACTACACAATGCTGACGCAGGTGACAATCTAGTACACTACGTACCTGACACTGTCTGGCTTTGCGTTGTTGTTTAGAAAATATAGCACTCGGTGAGACTCTCCAGTCTAGTCTTGTTGAGAAATGAGACATGTGCGATTTTGTGTTCGAGTCCCAGAGGCAACGCGGCCGCTGCAAAAACGTTCTGGAAGAGTCAGTTGCTCCACCTGCGTTCGCGGCGACAAGAGGCGCAGAGCCATGCACTCCCAATCACAGCAGGCTGGCCCCACTGCCGCGATGATCGCAATTGCGCGGCCATCATTTCGCTCCCCGGGGTTGACTAGTCGTTGAGTGTTGTGCCGTCTTTGGGGATGCGACGCATCCGTGTGTTGACATACGGCGCTCGTTGTTGACAGAAGCGAGTTCGCTCGCGTCGCTGTCGCTTGCGATCCGGGAGAAGGGCAAATGGAACGGCCACACGTAGCCCATGGATAGAACCTGCTTTTGCGCAACCCAGTGCTGGCGCTGGGCCAGGGCTGCATGTGAAACCTTGAAGGCCAAGCCGTTCCTGATCCAGGCACACCAATGGGAGGGCGGCAAGATGAGGCCCCACTGCTCAGGCACGGCGCCCAATTGGCCGGGCCTAGATGAGTAGCGGTGATTGTCCGCAGCTCACCATTCCTTTTTTGTCGTCCAGGAGATGAGATGGGGCAGCCGGCTGAACTGTCTCTTGACGCTGCATCTGGCCGCTCGTTTCCCTTTTCTTCTTCTCTCCTTCACCGCTGTCCAAGGTATATCAAACCTACCGTCCCTCGCTCCTTGAATAGGCAATTCGCGCGTTCACTCCTTCACGCTCGTCTTGTTGTTTTGCTCACAGTCACTCCTTTCGCAACCCAAAACACTCATAGCCGCCCTGTCGCATTCTCGCACCACGACACGCCGTTGAACGACGTTACGATCCCTCTGCTGTATAAATACCATTTGCGTCGACAAGACCAACCCAAACATTCGAAATGCGTTATTCTACCGCTGCGGTGTTGAGCACCCTCGCTGTTGGCCAGGCCGCTGCCGCCAACCTACACAACCGTCACGCTAGCTTCCATGCGCGCCGTCAAGCGTAAGCTGCCTTGAACCCACACTCGTATCGTAGCAGCTGCTAATATGTTCCAGTGAGGCCAAGCGAAGCGCTGGTTCCGACGTCAACTGGGATGCGGTCGCCTACGACCTGAAAGAAGTTGACTGGGAGGCCGTTAACTGGAGCTCCGTCTTTGCTTCCCCAACCCCTGCTGCCGTTGCTCAGCCTACCCCAACCCCCGAGGCAAAGAAGGTCGAGCCCACCTCTGAGGCCAAGCAAGAAGCCGCGCCTACCACCACCAGCGAGAAGGCCGCCGAGCCCTCAGCGAAGACCGAGTCAGTCAAGGCTACCGTCGGCGACGTTGTTTCGGATCTGTTGAACGGTGTCGAAGCCATTGCAAGCAAGGTTGGCGCTAAGATTGGCAAGAACGACAAGAGCAACAACGGTGGTATCTGGGTTGGAACCGACAGCAATTGGCAGGCCGAGTTCACCAACGACGCCAACCAGAACGCCGTCCTCTACTGCTGGAAGGCGAACGGCTTCTCTGGCATGTCCGTCAACGTCAACGTGCCTGAGATCTCCGTCGGCCTCAAGCCTGGCGAGAAGGTCAGCCTCTCCTTCGCTCCCAACGTCCCTGCCGCCTGCGCTCCGGCCTTCCCCGATACGCTCCTCGCTATCTTTGGTGGCTGGGATCAGACTTGGTGGGAGGTCACCTTCGGCGACTACGGTGCCTTCGACGTTTCCCGTAACGTCAACATGAACGGCAACAACATCAGCTCCAAGGGTTCCAAGTGCACTTCCGACATGGACACCTGCGTCTTCAAGTGCAAGGACAGCAGCGTCAAGTCGTGCGAGAAGGGCACTGACTACGACCTCTTCAACTGCGGCGCTAGCAATGGCGGTGGCGGTGGCTACGACACCGTCATGGCCGGCACCGGTGGTGGTTGCGCCATGGGCTCTGACGGCGAGAAGGTCTCCGTCGTCTTCTCCTAAGTGGATACATCATTCGGTTTAGGTTGGAGTTGAACGTCCTTCTGCTTGGTTTGTGCATATCCTTTTCACCTATATTCCCCCATACCACCACCGCTTTGGATAGTCCCTGTCTATCTCGACAACCTTTAGGACATTGTTGCTTCTCGCAGGATACCCACACATCTCTTGGGTATTGGTCATCGTTCCATATGGGCGAGGGAGTTGTCCATCTCGGCTCTCAGAGATGAATGTGTATTCGATTCAGTGTCTAAAATTGTTAGTTTCTGCAAATCTTAAAAAGCCAAAAATAACTTCGCCTCTTTACTTGCTTCTCGTGATTGTGCCACTTAGCCTACAATATTGATCAATCGCGAGGGTCCATAGCGTATCGCCTAAAATAACGCGCCATCCCCTATAACCAACCATGAGGCGAGTAATGCCCGCCTCGGAAACGATGCTCAGGGATATAAGAAGCGAATCATCGGGTGCAACGATTGGTTTCTCGCTTCGATGAAACGAGACATGGCGAAACGCTCTCATTGCCGGATCCAATCGTACCTGTCGAGCGACTCTTTCTGGTAACTAATCAAGCATCGCGAGACGATGTGCACGGCACGACAGTGTATCATTTCTTCGCACGAGCGAAGCAGCCTTCCGAGCTCCTTGGACCAGGGAAGTGAACGTGGGTGTCGCGCGACCTGCTGAAGAAAGTACGGGACGAGTTCAGAGAGCTTTCAAAGCAGGAGAAACGAAGGGTGCGCGATAAACATTTGAAGCAAGTGCAAGATGAAAGCATGGGTTCTGAAGGGTGGGTGACAAGTTCAAATCTAAACTTGTGTCGAGGTGAGAGTGATGGTAGGGTCAAAAAGTCAGGTACCAAAGATAAGACAGCCGTGCTTCCAGGCAGGAGCCACGGTTAGGAAGGTACAATAGCCTAAGGGACCACGACACCAACTAGTTACTTCCCATCTTTAAAATAGGAGATCAACGCATACCGAGGATGCTAACACTATCCTAGCATACAAAACTCGGGAAGTAGCCGACACCGAGAAACACAGACGACATTGAACTTTTCATGGAGAAATGCGCACAATACAGTGTCAAATTTGATTCATTCAGAACATATTCTTGTAACTAGAAACTCCGCATAGTCCTATGCATGTCTAAGCCATTTACGATGTACTTATACACGGCCGACCCAAGCGGCCACAAACTATGGCTCATTCCGTGAATGCGAGGAAATCAAATGCTTTTCTGCCCTTCAACCAATCTACAACTCGTCGTGGTCAGGCTCGGCATCATCCTCGCCACCAGCGCCACCAGCCGAGCCGTAAAGCTTGGAAGTGATGGGATAAGCGACGTCAGACAGCTTCTGGAATTGCTCGTCAAAGTCCTCAGCGGCTGCCTCAGCGGCGTTGGCCTCGAGCCAGTCTTGGGTCTCCTTGACAGCCTCGAGGAGGGTCTCCTTGTCATCTTCCTCAATCTTACCCCCGAGACCCTCTTCGTCGTTGACTTGGTTCTTTAGGCTGTAGGCGTAGTTCTCGAGCTTGTTACGGGACTCAATGCGCTCACGGTTGGCCTTGTCTTCCTCGGCGTACTTCTCAGCCTCTTCGACCATGCGCTCAATATCTTCAGTGCTTAGACGGCCCTTGTCGTTGGTGATGGTGATACTCTCGGCCTTTCCAGTGCCCTTGTCGACAGCGGAGACCTTGAGGATACCGTTGGCATCAAGTTCGAAAGTGACCTCAATCTGGGGAACACCACGGGGCGCCGGGCTGCAAACATGTTAGCATTGATTCCATATGGGCCTGACTTGCGGAAATGACTTACGGAATGTTGGTGAGCTCGAACTTGCCGAGCTGGTTGTTGTCCTTGGTCATAGAACGTTCTCCCTCAAAGACCTGGATCAAGACAACGGGCTGGTTATCCGCGGCGGTAGAAAAGATCTGGCTCTTCTTGGTGGGGATAGTGGTACCACGCTTAATGAGATGGGTCATGACGCCACCGGTAGTCTCGATACCAAGAGTCAACGGGTTGACATCCATGAGAATGATGGAATCAGTCTCCTTGTCACCAGCGAGAACACCACCCTGAACAGCAGCACCGAAAGCGACAGCCTCATCAGGGTTGACATCCTTGCGAGCCTTCTTTCCGAAGAACTCCTCAAGCATGGCTTGAACCTTAGGGATACGAGTGGAACCACCGACGAGAACGATGTCATCAATGTCGCTCTTCTTCAACTTGGCGTCCTTGAGAACCTGTTCAACAGGCTTGAGGGTCTTCTTGAAAAGGTCGTTGTTGAGTTCCTCGAACTTGGCGCGGGTAAGAGTCTCAGAGAAATCCTTGCCCTTGTGGAATGACTCGATCTCGATCTTGGTGGTCTTCTGGGACGAGAGCGTGCGCTTGGCCTTCTCAACCTCGCGCTTCAGCTTACCCATGGTCTTAGCGTCCTTTGTGATGTCGACGTCATTCTCCTTGTTATACTTCTTGGCGAAGTGGTTGATGACACGGTTGTCGAAATCCTCACCACCAAGATGAGTATCACCGGCAGTAGACTGGACCTCGAAAACGCCCTCTTCGATGGTGAGAATTGAAACATCGAATGTACCACCACCGAGATCGTAGACAAGGACCTGGCGTTCCTTCTGATCGGTCTTGTCGAGGCCGTAAGCCAGAGCGGCAGCGGTGGGTTCGTTGACGACACGGAGAACGTTTAGACCGGCGATAGTTCCGGCGTCCTTGGTGGCAGCGCGCTGAGCGTCGTTGAAGTAGGCGGGGACGGTAACAACTGCGTTCTTGACCGGCTCGCCGAGATAGCTCTCAGCGACCTCCTTCATCTTACCGAGAACCATGGCCGAGATTTCCTCAGGTGTGAACGTCTTCTCCTCCTTGTGAACCTCGACGCTGACGCGTGGCTGGCCATTCTTGTTGACGACTTTGAAAGGGAAGTGCTTGATGTCGGCCTGGACAGATTTGTCGGTGAACTTCTGGCCGATGAGACGTTTCTAGTGCCCTGTTAGTATTCGACAATTCCTCGAATAGCAGAATGGCGGTGTACTTACAATATCGAAGACGGTCCGGTGGGGGTTGCTGGCGAACTGATTCTTGGCCGCGTCTCCGACAAGACGCTCGTCGTCCGTGAATGCTACCCAGGAAGGAGTGATACGATTACCTGTAAAGGACACCTGTCAGATTGCGTCTGGTGAGAAATCTTGTGGCAAACTCACCTTGGTCATTGACCATGATTTCGACCTTGCCATTCTTCATGATACCCACACAGGAGTAGGTTGTTCCCAGATCGATACCAATGACGGGGCCGGAGACAGCATTGCTGTCCTCCTTGAGCGGCTCCTGGTCCTGAGCGTGAGCTGTCTTGGCCAGCATCAAACCGCCGACAAGGACGAGGAGGAGATAGAAGGCGATCGACCATGTCGACCGCTTGCTGGCGGTCCGCGAGCTTCGCGCCATTGTGTATGTGTTGTGTGTGGTCTATTAAGACGTAGAATGGCCTCGAATGCTCAAAGCCAAGTGCGGGCGTAACTCTTCTAGAGCTCGCAGTAGGAGGGGTGGGGTGGAGTTCGCAGAGGCTCCGGGTATCAAAAGGAAAAGTGGAAGAAAAGGCTCGGTGCGAGTTGTTGTCGAAAAGAGGATGGAGGAAGAAAGGTGAGGAGCGGTGGAGGGCGGGCGTTATATGCAGAGCCGTCCTGGAACTACTTCGAAGTGAACAGCTTGCGATTTACTTTAGCGCGCCCAAAGCGGCCTAGCGCGCCCATGGATGAAGAGCCACCGTGGTTCTTTGCACCCACAACCACATGTACATCAGCCTCAATTTCACCTGCTTTCATGCCGCCGTGCGACAGGACACGTGTAGTCTTACTGGATGCTCGAACTTTCTACCATCTTCGCCACCTCGGCGTGACTGCACGCTTATGCATGCTGCAGGCACCAAAGTCCGCTGGAGCTCTCCAGGCTGATGGAACGGGAGCAATATCTGCCATTGTCCTCACTCGCTGGAACACCGAGCTTTAGGTCTGAGGTGTCAACTTGCGCCCACCGCTCTTGTGCGAGAAGCCCCTCCCCTATCGCGTATCGCAGAGAGCCCCGCGCTAGCGAGTGTCAGCCACAGCTCCGTCAGTAGTGAATCCTCCGAGCCTTGTTCCAGGTGTCCTTTCGCTAGGCTTGTTAAGCGCGGCGCGAGTTGGCCAACTGTTCACTGTGCGCCTGGTCTGCCCATGGTCAACGTGGATGACTCCTATCTCAACTTGCGATGTCTCCTGAACATCTCACTGCGCTGTCAAGTATAACTCAAAATACGAGAAATACCATTGATGTAGACTGGTATCTCTATCCTTAGCACAAGCACTGTGCATGCGGATGGAAAAGCTCCGCCTCGGTCTTCCGTGGTGTATGGCCATGATGAAAACTCGATAACTGAGTACTTACATGTAGTATCCAGAAGTTAGTTGACACACTGAACCCTTATGGGTACAAGGTTTGCCCTGATAGCCCTATTCTCGCTAATTCTTCAAGTCTCAGCCTGCGTCATCCCCTTGTCACCACGCCCTTCAAGCTTCGCAGAAGGCTTATTTGACTCTTCCACCGCTCCAGAATCATCGGCATTCTACCCCATTCGGCATTTTTAGAAGTCATTGAATGCGGCACTAAAGTATTGGCATCATGGGCGTGTTCTGTCATCACTACCAAGACACCAGGATTGCAGATTTTTCACTTCATAACCTCTGAGTATACTTGCAATGAAATGAATACAACGCATCCTTGGAATCAGCGCTGAGTTTCTTTGGCATTCTCAGGTGTTATGAGCAGTCTCATTCAATCCTACGTCAGTGGTGCTCAGTTTCATCTGAACCATTTGTATGGTTGCAAATAGGTGGTCATATTGTGGGATCAACAGGATGACCTTGGTAACCAACACCAGGCTGTTGATCCAAATAGTGAGAGAGTAGTAGCCATCAATAGGAATTGTCATTTGAAGATAATTTGAAAACATGGGCGATCATTTCTCATGTGAATTGCTCAGTAACTTGCAAAGTTTTTAGAGCAGTTTCGATGGAGTCGCTTATTTCGCAACTGCTCTACTTGCCGACTTGATTGTACACTGCTTCCAGCTAAGAAAAGTCAGCTCGTAGAACGACATCTACATAGTGATTATGTCTCGAATCTCGGTGTCAAGTCACTGGTATACTCAATTTGGAAGTCTTTCGTAGAAATTGATCGCAGCGCTAGAGGCTTGGACCGGTAACGTCCGGCGACCGTACCTTGGCCGAGCCTGAAGCGCAAAGCCAGAGATGTCACCGAAGCCATCCCAAGGTCCCCACTAGGATGGATATCATGTTGTTTGCTTAGAAATAGAAGTAACGGAGCACTCTGCGTGTTGGGATGCGCATCGGGCGCTACTAATGCATGCTTTGGCTGGGTGGTGTTTCAGATAAGATGTAAGACATGTGCAGAGATCATGAGCAAGACCTCTTAATAGTCAATCTAAAGCAGTTAGAGAAGGCATCACTCAGCCTATGGCTTCACTGATATACCTGAATTCCCACAATTGGTGGAAGATGACAAAGGCTCGGCTACACTTGTCAGCATGTGTCTAAGCCAGTATGTTTCCTAGCATCGTTGAGCCATAGAGGTGCATAAAATCGTAGGGAGATTAGACCACAGCTTGACATTCCAGTAATCAGATAGGGCCAAGGAAGGCGAAACGATCCTGCTTGCATCTTACAAATCAAACGTAGGAGCACAAGTGACGTTCGAGCTCTAATAGGGAAGGCGGGGCAATATTTTGCCCCGCGACAGGGGTTTCATGAGTACGTTCCGAGTACTAACGTCAGTGACCGGTACTTTCGAGAAGAGTGGGAGTGGGTATAAAGACTCAATGGACCGCCCACCCTTCACTTTTGACATTATTTAGCCATCATTCTCGCAAATCAGCTCAACCCTCTTATCAACCTCCAATACGCCGCAAAAATGGGTGCTGAAGCTAACACCGACAAGCCGCACTCGCACCATGCCATTCCGAAGGACATTCCGGAGGATGACAGTTTGAAGAACAAGGCCGCACCTGGCGTTCGTATGCCCCTTATAGTCAAAGTATGAATACCCCTTTTAACACAATTAGGCCTCGTACTTCACTCCCCTGCAAGATCCACCGGCGGGAACTGCACTTGGCATGCATGATGGTAGCTCCAAGATTCCAAAGCTCTTCACCCCACTTAAGCTCCGCGGCCTCGAGATCCAGAACCGCATAGCCCTCTCACCGTTATGCCAGTACTCCGCTCAGGACGGTCATCATACAGACTGGCACCTCACGCATCTGGGCGGTATCATTCAGCGCGGTCCCGGCCTTGCCTTCGTTGAAGCGACTGCTGTCCAGGCAGAGGGCCGGATCACTCCAGAGGATAGTGGACTCTGGAAGGACTCGCAGATAGAGCCACTCCGCAGGATTGTCGAGTTCGCGCACTCGCAGAACCAAAAGATTGGCATCCAGCTCGGACATGCTGGTCGCAAGGCTAGCACTGTCGCGCCTTGGTTGAGCAAAGGAGACATCGCTACAAAAGAGTTGAACGGCTGGCCTGATAACGTCTATGCTCCTTCTGCAATTGCGTTCAACGACCACCACTGCACGCCCAAAGAAATGACGAAGGAGGACATTGAGAACTTCAAGATTGCCTTCAAACAAGCCATTGAACGTGCTCTAAAGGCCGGCTTCGACACAATCGAGATCCACAATGCTCACGGATATCTCCTGCATTCTTTCCTCTCGCCCGCTTCCAACAAGCGTACCGATGAATATGGTGGCTCTTTCGAAAACCGGGTCCGTCTAACCTTGGAAGTTGTCGACATTGCCCGGAAAACCATCCCAGAGAGTATGCCCCTTGTTCTTCGCATCAGCGCTACCGATTGGCTTGATGAGGCTGGCATTGAAGGTTGGACGGTTGACCAGACCGTCAAGCTCGCTGAAATCCTCGCAAACCACGGCGTCGACCTCCTCGATGTCTCGTCCGGTGGTCTCCACGAGAAACAACACATCCATGGAGGACCTGGTTACCAAGAACCCTTCGCCAAAGCCGTCAAGGATAAGGTTGGCGATAAGATGCATGTCGGTACCGTCGGCTCGATCACCAACGGCAAGCAAGCAAACGGCTATCTCGAGGATGACAATCTAGATGTTGCGTTCATTGGTCGCATGTTCCAGAAAAACCCTGGTCTTGTATGGGCATTCGCTGATGAGCTTGGTGTTGAGGGTCGCTGGGCGAACCAGATTCGATGGGGCTTTGGAGGTCGCGGCAAGAAGTAAGTCAGCCACTTGCTGCCACATGTCTTCAATGTATCGCTCGTCATTGATGCACAAGGGAAGTGTGCGCAAAGTGGAGTTTTTCGATCAGTCCTGCATCGTACGCCATAGATTCACATAATTCTAATATAAGTTCAGGGATCAAATAATCAAGAAGGACGCGTATGCCAATGAAGCTGCGTTCACGATGCACAAAGGTGATTGATCGTGGTAATCTCGTATGTCATCGGTGTGAACTTTCCATCGACCACGTAGAAACTCTTGAGATACCTAGAATTGCAATTTTCAGTTTATACAAGCGTCCAAAAAAAAGGATAATATCACCTCGTATATTGTAACAACTAGATCTCATTTTATTAGGGATAGATGTACCTAAGACTATGTCTAACAGCTGCCTCGACCTAGGACAGCAAAAAGAGTCAATTCCTTCATCCTCACATGTTTCTAGGTTCATTGTGTTGGTTTACTCTTCCTCCAAATGTTCCCGTTGTTGACCAAGTGCAGAGATGTCGCGAAAAGAAGGCTGCACGTGGACTTGCTGATGCCACGCTTTCTAATTGGGTAAGGCGTGGTTCATCCAAGACGTCATGCGCCTGCGTCTTAGTACATTCAATGCAACAGGAATTAGCCACGCTTTATGCGCAGGGTGTGACGGTGCTTGTTACCCTACTTATACACTCAATTACCTATCCTTCTAAGCTCTTTTAACGATACCCTAGCACCCTCTTTTCCAATGTCTTAGCATGGCGATCTTCAATTAGACCGTTCTTTGTTCATACTACTTGTCTCAATTTCACATACATCACCCCTGCCCCAATCGATATTCAGCGCACACTTAACGAACTACAATTAGACATGGCCAAATCAGAGAGTGTTGTCGACCCAGCTGCGCGTGACAAGTACCTCCTTGAAGGTGCACGCCCCCCACCCACCCAACAAACCTCCATCTAACCCATCACAGTAACCACTGGACCCTCATACGACCCCTCACAGCACCAACAAGTATCCGTCAATGGCCCCAACGCTACACGCGTAGACAGCGACATCGTAACAGCCTGGATCAAAGTCCGTATAAAAGACTACCACGGCCTACCCCGCGGCTCTCCATCCTCATCCAGCTACTTCGACCACAAACTCCACACTACAGATCGTTACTCCATCGCCTTCTCCTTCGTGCCCAAGAAAGATGTCTCAGGCAGTGATCTGGTCATGGGCTTCGACTATGATCACTCGATCAAACATCAATTACCACCAGGCTTTAGGTACGCTATGAGGATTGTCACATCTCTACTTGATCCGGGAATATATTCTGATCCGTACTCTGATGAGCCGTATTTGTATGGCCCTGCCTTGAGCAGTTTCTTTGCGTTTAGGATTGGCGAGCAGATAGATGAGATCTCAGGGGATGAGCAGGTTGCGAATCTGGAGAGAGAGGCACATGGTGTGGTTGAAGAGGGCGCGGAGGGAAGCGGCAAGAGCATTCGGAAAGACGCTGGGCTGCCAGCCAAGTGGAAGAGACGCCGGAAACACTTTCTCGATGCTAAGGCGCTGGCAAAGTTTACGTTTGAGAAGGGCCGTATGTATCATGCGGATTTCTTCAATCCGCATTTGGACTTTGCAAACTTTTCGCTTAGGTTACCTGGTTTCTCCATCTCGATTGCGAAGTATATCGATGAAAAGACACATCATTTGCGGTTTGTGTTGAAGGATAGAAAGGCAGAGGATGTATTGTTTGTGGTGTTCTTTAAGTTGCTGTATGGAAAGGAGCTCGAGGATAAGTTGGAAGAAGGGAGAACGGGTAGCCAGGGGCAGAGTGCACCGATTGCTGCCGACGGGCCCAAAACAGAAGTCAAAGAAGACAATAATGATCGTAAGAGAACTACGACTATTCAGCCAGAAGCACCATCTGAGCAACCTGAGCAAAACTTGGAGCCCGACAAGGAGAATAAGCGAATCACGGGAACTACTACGAATGTGGCAACAAATCTTGCGAACTCGATATACGCAGTGTACACTGCCATGGGTTTTGGGAGCTCTTCATCGTCCGAGTCTGACGCGTCTTCTAGGAGCTCTTCGCGGCAGCCGTCGAGCAGATCGGTCGAAGCGCAGATTGATGATATGGACGATGCGATGGTGGCCCAGTATCTTCAGAGCCAACAGGGAAGTGCCAAATAGAAGGGCTAGATTTAATAATTACTGAGCAAGAGAGAACGAGACATGAACGATGACAAGGATGAGAAGAACATGCACTCGATTATGATTCATGAAATAGAGAGCCACCCTCGAAGCCTCATTTCTCGCTATTGATGTACTGAGCACACTGATCACCAGCGATCCTACCGAATACCACACATTCCAAAAGTGATGATCCACCGAGCCGATTGCCACCGTGAACACCTCCTGTGACTTCGCCAGCACCCCATAGTCCTTCAATTGGCTTGTTATCTTCTTTCAGCACTTCGCTGTTCGTATTGATCAAAACGCCGCCCATGGTGAAGTGGACGACCGGCGTTACAACACCTACATACACCACCGATTCGGGTGTCGGGCCCCTTAGAGTCCAGTTTGCGAACGCCGTCCTGTGATATTCATCGGTTGCTTCTCCAGCTACGATCTGGGCGTAATGCGTTATGGAGTCGAGTGCTTGCTGGCCAAGCTCAGATATTGTGGTCTTCTTAATAAGGCCCTTGAATATATAGAAGTCAACGTGCGCCTTCGCAGCTTGGTATGTACCTTCGTCCAGGACGATTTGGACGGTCCATTGCTTAGGCGACTGCGAGGTTGGCGCTGTGGCAGTAATTGCATTGGTGACGTTTTCCCGTGTGTCCAATTCATTTACAAAGCGCTTCCCATTAAGCAGGAGTATGCCACCTTCTCCTCTCAGCACTTCTGCTGCCAGGAATTTGAGTGGTGACGCTTGATTCGCTGAGTCAACAAAGCCGGTGGGGTGTACTTGTACTTGGTCCATATCGATTAATTGGGCACCTAATGCGGTCAAGAGCGGCTGCGTTCCAGGCCGAGGGTCGTTGGTCGAGGGATATCCAGCAAGATCTGGCCGGTACTTTGCAAGTAGGCCTTCCGCATCGCCACCGAAGCCTCCTGATGCGAATATGACCGGACCGTGAACTTCTTCCTTTTCCCCATCCTCGGATGTATATGCGACGCCCGATACCCGACTTCCGGTTTGCAAGACTTCTGTAACTGTACATGAGGTTCGCAGATCGAAAAGAGGGCTCTCTTTCAACTGCTTCAAAAGTGCGCTTACGATCGCAAAGCCTGGTGGTGTTTGGCCAGAGCCCCTATGCGTCCTAGCATAGGAGTGGCCGCCAAGCTGTGCAACTCGAGTCAAGTCTATACCTTTCTCCTGCACCAGCCATTCAATCGCTCCAGCCGAATTTCTTGTTAACGTCTCAATGAGTTTCTCACGTTGAGCCGTGAAGCTAGACATGGCACGGCCTGCCGATCGAGCGGTGTCGGAATAAAAAGCATCAGGAGGCTCTGCGACAGGCTGATACACAGTCGGTGCGCCGTTGATACCAGACGAGGCTTTTATGCTGTTGCCGCCGGGCTTCAATCCGCGCTCTAGAAGGCGAACCGGAATATTGCGACTGATCAGTTGCGACGCAGCGCTAAGTCCTGCGAGACCTGAGCCTACTACTATTGCGTGTCTTGAAGCCATCTCAGGTTCTGGGATTGAGGAGGTCATTGGCGAGTAATGTACTTTGTATAAGTATGCTAATATGAGGACGAGGCAAGAGAGTGAGAAAATGGCCAGCACGCGATGAGGGATCATAGCAGATAAGAAGAGTAGATGGAAATACACCGAGAGGACATCAGTCGATGCGATCTTGTCAGCTCTGCAGTCAGGCTCGAACGATCAGGCGATGATCACGCCTTGAGAAATGTCCGACTCGGTTTGAACATTTGCGCAGAGCACATTGCTGTATCGTGTCGAGATCCAGTTATTTGAGCAAAGCACACTGATGGAATGTATCCTTCCACGAGATATGTGTGATGAGAAAGAAAGAGGTTGAAGGTCGTTAGTAGGGAGCAATCTGGGCCAGCGCCGGAATCAGCCTAGCGGGCGCGTGCCATCCCGGCCCCGCGCAAGATCTCGAAGCCGCTGAAACTCTCCTTGACACACCCTCTGCGTCTGTTCGTTCTCCAGAGGGCAACAATACACGTTCACAAGACGCGTGGCGCTTCCGGACAGCAGCTGTAGTCGGTTCAGCTTCAACATGCAGAATTTCCACGCGCCAGGCGCACGTAGCTCACCGTAGCGCTCGTCCAAATGACCGATCAGCATCTCGGAAACTTGCGCTTCCATAGCACTAGAACGTTTTGTCTTGACAAACCGCCCAAAGCGCCCATCGCGAAGCGATAGTATGTATTAACTCAACGGGGTTCGTCCTCTCCGTGCTCGCGGGAACGTGTGTTCCAGTGAAATGCTCCTACGGCAAATCTGTGGCGCGGCATCATGCGTTCCGGGATGGGGTTCTCTTTATGTATCTGAACGAGTCGCAATTTTTCTCCAATGGTGCGATCGCTCTTCTTCTCACATGATCACGTTCCTTCTCAGTACCTCGAGTGCGGTCTTCTGAAATTCAGAGACCATGATAAACACTTGTCTTGACCTGGCGCTACTGTGCCATCCTGTCTTGGCTTTCCTTTCGATACAGCGACCGAAGATGCACGCCCAGGAATCGAAGTGGCAGTACTTTCTCTTCTCGTTCTTGTCGATACTCGCAATACGGTATGCGAGCACTTCATACCTTACGGCCCCGAGTGAGGTGATTCTGTTGGGTGCCTGCCAAACAAAGGACCAGCCGAATCCGATCGCCTCACTATATCCGATGAATGCGACTGGTACTCTCAACGGGACAGTAGCGGTCATTCCTATTCCACTCAAGTTAGCACGAAAACTCATTCCTTCACAATACGGGATCTTGGAACATGCATATCGCGACATACTTCCTTCCTTCCCTGAAGGCATGTATCCTGCTGTTCTCCAAGCGCTGCATGATCACGAAGTTCAGGCTTTTGGCTACCAGATCCCAGACTTCACAGTAAGTACCATTCGGTAATAAGACGAGAACATGAGCTAACAATGACAGCGAACCGGTATTGAATTTCCCTTTGTCGACTTGCTTGGCGACAACACTACCTCCTTCAAATGGGCCCCATCACTACTGATGACCGCCGATCATGAGATCGCCCTGAAAGGCGCTATGGACTATGGGACAAAAACTTACCCGTCTTCCTTCGAACCTTCGTGTGACGCCTACCGTGCCGTACCTGACGCAAAGCAATCGGGAACCACCTACTTTAGTGCGAAGAGCGCAGAGGCCGGCGGAGCATCTGTCACCACTCTGTTTTCATCAACACTCGAAGAATTATTTCCACTGAGCTTCTTCAAGAATTTCACCAATCAGCCAACATTTGCCGATGGGAAGACTTGCGATAACATGATCCGACTTTTCAACACCAGCGTGACCATTGCACCGAATCGCATCGAGACAGTGAAGGGTACTGTAAGAGCCAACATACATCCTTTCGAAAATGAGCAAGAATGGCGGAACGTGTATGGCTTGCGCATGGATACGGCGTTCATCGAGAACAACTATCTACCGTGCGAAAACTTCCGTGGATATGGAGCATGGGATTGAACCGACCCCCTGGTCTTGAATTGAAAAGAAACTTTTCAGAGACGCGAGATGATACATGCTTACGCCATTGACGGTTACGCTTTGTGGAAACAGAAGCACTGCCAAGAATGGTGCTTGAACAATCCCATTTGTGCTATCGTAGCAGAAGTGGAAGTGTTCGTGCACTAGATTGCAGTGGGGTCACAGGTCTACCAGACACGACTCAGCCATAAGCAGTTCACTTGAAGCACCATGGCTTCGTAGAGGAAGCTCCCATCGATTTTGCTGGTTAAGATGATACCCATAGAACGACTTTCAAATGGGAACATGTACACGTTCCTGTACACCACGAATATATATCATACACACTACCATCCATCTAACTGTACCTTTTCATTCACCACTTCCTTATGAGCAGAAGTTGCAGGCTAACACCAACAATGCTTCAACACTTCATTCCTTACTACAAAGAATACGTTGGGAAGGAACTCGTACCGTCATCTCATATAGACTCAATAGTTCTCCCGCCCCGCAACCCTAATCTCATTCGCCTCTAAATCAAACACAACAAGCACATTTTTCAACCACGAGTCCCCCAACGTTGAACCGCCCTTCCCCGCCCTCTGCACCGCCAACGTACAAATTCGTCTTGCTGAACGAAAGCCAATAATGTCAGCGTTAACTCAACATGCCACACATGACCCCCAATCTCTCTCTAACCATCTCCCAAGGGACCGTAGTAAATAAGCACATACCTGAATTAACCTTAGGTCCACCGGGGGCTTGTGGCAACCTATTCATCAAATCGTCCTCACTCATGAAAAACGATTTCCCACCAATGATAACGCCTACGCGCGGCGC
Organism: Phoma sp. ATCC 74077; assembly: GCA_033682645.1. Classification (NCBI taxonomy): domain Eukaryota; kingdom Fungi; phylum Ascomycota; class Dothideomycetes; order Pleosporales; family Didymellaceae; genus Phoma; species Phoma sp. ATCC 74077. Next base: position 604,228 of record JAWDJC010000006.1, on the reverse strand, counting down.
AGCTGCACTACACGGCACAGTGTAAAGCCCCGCGTTAGCATTAAACGTAGCGGGTGGACTAAACATCGCAGCTATATAATCCGTCAGACCATCAGGCAAGTAAACCAGCGACGTGCCCGAGTCGATAATGGCGTTGATTGAGTAAGTAGCCGGGTCGATCTTCGGAACGACGAGCTGGCGACGCTGGATGGGAGGGACGGGTGAGGAACGTCGGGAGCGGGGCGAGGGCGGTGTGATGTCGAAGCCGTCGATGGTGATGGAGTAGAATGCGAAGAGGTTTGTGTAGAGGGGTTGGATGGAGACTGTGACGAAGTCGTTGTCGTGGGGCACGTCTGGTATGCCGCCTATGGCGAGCATGCCTCCTCCTTGTGGGTCAGCGAAAGACGGTCGTCTGAGTGCGAGGCTGAAGACGGGATCGATTGAGGATTGTTGGGTCCTGTGGTCAATGTGTGAGCATCACTCTTATATCCTGGAGGTCAATGTAGGTGAGGGATAGAGAGAAGTGGTGTGAACGATAGGAGCTTACAGAGTAAACATGACACTTTTGTACTTGAGTCGACGCGCTCCACTGACCAACGCTGGGTACGCAAGTCCCATCAGCCCACTACTGATACCGTCGCCGATCCAGTAACCCTCATCCACAACGCCAATCGTCTGGTTGACCACGAGTTTCGGTGCCATGCCCAAGCTCACATCTCCAATTCCCAACTCCTCATATCCAAGTTCACCTTGTAAGAACTCGCCACCCGCGTACTTGATGTCAAAATCTTGATTGCGGATTTCCGAGAAAGTTGGTGAATCATTTGGATCGTAAAGCGTGTTGAAGCCGCAGTTCTGCATTGATATGGGAACCATAGTATTTGGGTTTGTACATCGGAAGGTAGACGAAGCGACCCAGGTGTCTGAGCTACCTGAGTCGATGACCAGGGTGAACGGCTGGCCTGCTAGAGTCACATCGGTCATATATACTCGGCCACCTATGGTGATGAGGTCTTCTTGGATGTCTGCGATAGGGTCGTCTTGCCGGCGCGTCTTAGATTGGGAGGCAATACTCGCATCATTACGGCGCTTGAGAAGGTATTTTGAGGAGGGAGGTATGAGATGGGATGCGCGAGAGGCAGTTCTGAGGTGGAGCACGTTGTTCGTGACTGTTTGTGTCAGTCGGGTGCTTTTCGTTTCGTCATGTTGAGGATGATACCTGCGACGCGTGTTGGAGCTCTGCGGTTCAAGGCGAGGGCACTATGAGTGGATGAAGCCAGGAAGACGATCAGGAATGACAATTGCATCATGGAAATAGGAGAAGATCGTTGATAAGAATAAGACGGCAGCGAACGCAATTATTTACTTGAGTATTTATACTATCATAATAAACTGTTTCCTACCTAGTAACTGCCGAGGATTTTTGTCCCAAGAAAGGGAGATATTCTTTTAATCTCCAATGCTTGACGCAATCGTGGTCAGCGGCCACGCCGCATTCCTGAGCACAAGAGCGCGAAGCAGACCTTGTGCAACCAGTATGCACCTGTAATACCCTAGATGTAATGCAACTGTTTCAGGTTTACTCTTAATAGGGTATACTGTAGGCCCCATACTGCACTGCGGTCGTAAAGTTTTGGAGCACAATAATCAAGCTAAAAATCATAGCGAACAATAAACTTACCGTACACCTGAAATCAAATACATCGAATACAACTGTTAAGCAACAGTGGACCATGATTGAAAGATCTGTGATGGTGTGCAAAGTTCCACCCTTAGATATCACAATGACGAGAGAAATACCATCGAAGACGTTGGACGCACCTGGAGCCTCGTGCACACCGGCAGGACAGAAAGGGAGCATAGTCCGATTGGCAAAACCTGAACGTCGTAGCCAAGTCCCTTGGTGATCGTTAGAAGCATGCCAGAGTCATCATGGAGAAAGCGTACATGTTCTGATTGGACTAGGTCGCAAGCTCAAGACTTCCAAGTGTCTTCCAAGTCGCCTCTTGTTGTACAATTACTGCTGGATAAATAGTTGCAGCTAAATGTTCACTCCAAATGCTGCAGTAAGTCGAACCTTTTGGGAATCGTCATAGACACACCTTGAACGCCAGACCAAGAATGATTACCAAGCGCCTCCTCCTCTTCTTCCGCGGCCACCACGTCCTCCACGGCGGCCACCGCCAAATCCACCCCCTCCGTATCCACCTCCGCCCCATCCCCCACCGCCTCGAGGACCATCCATGTCACCCCCGGGGGCCGAATATGTGTCGCGCGGTGGAGCACGGCCCTTGAGTTCCTTCTGTAAGGTCTCGTAGGACTTGCGCATCTGTGCATAGCCGAGGTGCATCTTGCCGTAGAAGTGGTCTGCTAATCGACGATCATTGTCAAGACGACTGAGATACGCACCGCATACGTCGCACACTTGGAGTTTCTGGTGACCAGATGGTCCTCCTGTGTCTGACAGCGCCCGCAGCTCCCTCTCTCGTTCCTCCTTCTCTGCCTTCTTCAACCTGACCTTGGTGAACTCCTGGACGGCCATGTTGACCATGCCTTCTTCTCCCATGATCTGGATCTCGAGCATGCCTGCATCGATCGACTTTGTGAGTTCGTTGATCGCTTTGAGCTAGGGTTCAATTAGCATGTGGCTAAGGGTTCACGGCTCGAGGTCCTCACCAGGGCATTAGTCTGCCGAATCTCTTCCGGCGTCTTCTCCAGCCTGCGCTGGGCCGAGTCGATCTTCCGGTTACAGCTGTCAATGTGGTGCTGCATGTCCCTCATATAGTCGAACTCAAAGCCCCACCTGCGCTTCTGGTCTGCGTCTGCCTCTTGATACTCCGTCTTGAGAGCTTCATTGTGCACCTTTGGGCAGGGACCAAGCTCGTTCTTTGTGTTTGTGAAGAGATCATGTGGGCAGTTTCCGACAAGGTAAGAGCGACAGACTTTGGGGTCGGTGATGCTGAGCTGCGGCGCGCGCGGGTCGCTGCCGCTCATGAGCTGTTCGCCCATAAGCTGCTCTAGGCTGAGGTTAGCATAGGTATGCTGGGCCCAGGAGATTCATGTACATACCGAGCAGCCTGCGCGTCTCTGCTGCCGCCATGATGTGTATGCGCGCTCTGGTTGTGTCTGAGATTCGATAGTCTAGTGGAGAGCAGCTCCAACAGCAGCGTCGGGAAGAAATCGCGACCGCGGCAGTGCCAAGTCCATATGTAGTCAGCCAATCACATGCAGCTAGCCTTCACCTCCCGCAACACCAACGTTCTATTGCCAGCTGTCATAGACACCTTTCGCGAAGAGGGCGCTGCGATGCTGCGATGCTCTCGCCTCTTTTCTTCTTGTCGCTCAATGCCTTCATAGCGTTCGTCTGCGCGAGCTCCGACTATCACGAGCAGCTCCTTCTTCGACCCCTTCCCCAAGACACGCTTCTTGCCTCGTTCAATTTCCGCAGCAATGAGAGCGCCGCTTCTTTCGAACAACAGAACTTCAGATACTTCCCAAGATCACTAGGCCAGATCTTGCAGCATGCCCACGCAAAGGAGCTACACCTGAGATTCAGTGTGGGGAGGTGGGATGCCGAGAGCTGGGGTCAGCGGCCATGGAATGGAGCAAGAGAGGGAGGAACCGGTGTTGAGTTGTGGGCTTGGGTAGAGGCCGACACTGAAAATGAGTACGAGGAATACTACTATACAAGACAAAGACGGCGTGCTAATCGAAGTAGGGCATTCGCACGGTGGTTGACGCTCACAAATGCGCTTTCCGGCCTCTTCTGTGCTTCTCTCAACTTCATCGATTCTACCAAAACGATACGGCCGGTAATGGCATTCATGCCCGAAGGGAATCACGGAAATGCATCAAACCTCCACCTCCTGCACGGCACGCTCCCTCACGAAGTGGTATGCACGGAGAATCTGACGCCTTTCCTCAAGCTGTTACCTTGCAAGGGCAAGGCAGGCATCTCAAGTCTGCTAGATGGTCACAAACTGTTCGATGCGTCCTTTCAGACTATGGCTATTGATGTGCGCCCCACATGTGAGGAGGGTAGCTCTGCCTGCTCGTTAGAGATGGAGCAAACGGTTGATATGGTCTTGGACATCGCTAGATCGAAGCGTCCAAGAGATAATCCCATCCCACGACCCCTACCAATTCAACAAATGGAGTGTGACACGTCGAAGCACTATAACTCGCACGACACCTGCTACCCCTTGAACAAGGGTACTGAACCGGCGTGGACGCTGGAGGAAGTGTTTGGTAAGCCACTGAAGGGAGCTTGTCCGTTGCATGAAGAGACTGGCTTAGAGGCGAATACCGTGTGTATCAATATACCACCAGAGCGCAGTGTGGAGGTCAACACAACCGGACAGTTTACCGAGTCAAAATTAGCTCAGGACACCCTCCGATGCTACAAGCTCCCTACTGGCGCAGACTTTGACCTCGTCCTCTCAGAGCAGAAGATGACTACTGGCCTCGTACGCACCGAGCCGCAGATCTTCGCTGCGAGGTCCATCAACGGACATGGCCAGGAACGAGGGAGCACGCAATCCATCATCAGAAATCCCTCCACAACCGAGTCGGTCGAAATTGTGTATTTGGAGTCACTCCCTTGGTTCATGAAGCCGTACCTCCACACGCTCCGCGCCCGTGTCGACACTTCTTCCGAGATCCCGATCAAGGAGACGTACTATCGACCAGCAGTAGACCGAAAGCGTGGCACACACCTTGAGCTACGCATGGTTATCCCGCCCAACTCCACCCTCACGCTGACGTACGACTTTGAGAAAGCTATTCTGCGATATACAGAGTATCCGCCTGACGCGAATCGCGGCTTTGACGTTGCGCCTGCTGTGATTCGACTTCTCTCGCCACACTCAGGAGAAAACAAGGGTGTATATGTCCGCACTACGTCGTTGTTGCTGCCTCTGCCTACTCCAGACTTTAGTATGCCGTACAATGTAATTATCCTGACCAGCACAGTCATGGCGCTAGCATTTGGCAACATCTTCAACCTGCTGGTGCGCCGCTTCGTAGGCGTAGACGAGGTATCAGCCGGTGGCTTAAAGGTTATTGTGCAGGGCAAAATCAATAGACTCAAAGCCATGCTTGGAAGGGCTTGAGCAATACAATCTGTGCATCACGAATCTACCGTTGTCTTCTATGTGCTCTTCAATTTCTTTGCAGTTATGAACGCATCACGTTGGCTCTTTCATGAAAGAGCTCGCTTCGAGAGCGATGTCACAGTCTGTCTTTCGCATTCACCGTCACCACGCCCTCATTCTTGCATTATCTAGCAAACCCTTATCATCTAACACACAGTATAATGACTCAGTATAATACCTTCAACCCAAGCACCATGCTCGAATGGCCGAAGCGCTACCTACAAGCGTACCGCCTTCTGTTAGATATGTGACGGGAGGGAATGAGGCACTGGAAGTTCGATACCATGTGAAGGGCCATCTATCGAAGATGGGGACCAAGTGTGAAGCCTTGGAGCTGTGGGTGGGTGTGAGACTTTTCGTCTCATACGTGGAGATTTTATCATCGATTATTTAAGGCTGCAAGGTTTTGGTATGCTCTATAATAACTTGGCACATATCCATCATCCTTAGATGTAGCTTAGAGCCATAGTCTCACCCCGGGGGAGCGTACAGCACCTCACAATTGCTCCCCTGTCCTCATACTCTGCACCCTTGCACAACCAAATGTAAGCTTAAGGCGTATAGTCCTATTCGTTACATCCCAATGCTCTACATCGAGGGTGTCATCATACTCCTCTTTGCTTACTCCAAGAATGCCTTTAACCATCTACGCAACGTCTTTACCCTCCCTAGCCTTTGTCTTTCCATATGCGCCGCCAGCCAACTTCCGCATTTCCAACGCCCGTTTGTATGGGGGTGCGGTAGGTGGTTGTACTGGGTCCAGGCTCACCCGATCCTTAGGGAGATTGTACGTGGCATCAGAATCATAAGCTGAAAGGTCACCGCAAGCTAGAAATGGTGCTATCCATCGTTGTCCACCTTCTTCTACGTCATCTTCGTCCTCGCTTTCCGACCCTAGATCCAGCTCGATCGCGCCGTCTTCCCTTACGTGTCGCGATACCTTCTTCTCCCGCTTCGGCGCATCCTGTGGAGTGGGCAACTGTGTGCCTGCACCTAGTGGCTTGTCTAGACTTGCTGTGAAGCCCTTTGGCGGACAAAAGCCCTCGCATACAACAAAAGCTTCGATGCTACTCGCGCGACTGCTGCGTGGTTTCGCTACTCTCACCCTCTCAAACACGATCCTCAGTTGCGCAAACAGTAGGTCAACATCTTTGCCCCTGAAGATCTTTGCTACAAACTTGCCGCCAGGCTTCAAGACACAGAGGGCAAGGTTGAGTGCAGCCCAGAGCAGCTGGCTTTGGACGTAGATGTCGAGATCGTGGAGTCCAGTGACATCGGGCGCGCCGTCTGAGATGACAAGGTCTACGGGCGAGGACGGAGCGGTAGAGTTGGGATCGTATGTGTCGGGGTCAAGCGCTTTCAGCATGAGCGGGATGGTCGAAGGATGTGTGATGTCGGCGCGCATTGTGGTGACGCCTTCAAGCGGGCTCATGGGTTGCAAGTCGATAGCAACTATCCTGACTCCCTCTCTTGGCTTTGGCCGCTCCGCTTTCGATCCAGCCTTATTTTCTGTGTCGTCGCAAGGCTCTTTCTTGTCTAGGCCAAGAACATAGCTACGGGTAGCAGCTTGTTTTTCCTGCAATCCTGCGCGCCCGAATTTCTCGCCTTTGATCAGCACTCTTGACAGCACCTGACTCCAGCTTCCTGGTGCGGCGCATAGGTCAACGACCCTTGTGACTCCCTCGAATAGGTTGAACTCTTCGTCCAGCTGCAGCAGCTTGTACGCAGATCGAGCCCGCCATCCTTCTTCTTTCGCTAGTCGATAGTATGCGTCTCGCTTGTCTTTGGATGACTTCCCCATTCTCGCCCTTTCCGCACAAGAGGCGTACTCTGAATCCTAAGTAGAACCTCCCACAGCCTGCAGGAACGCGAGAGTCCCAGGGTTGGTCTAATCTTTTCTTGTGCTGTTTGGTGCGACTACGAATTTTGCTGCTTTAAGCTTATTGAAGCTGATTTCCAGACGAACAACTCAGGTACCGCTTCAGTTACTGCCAAATATGCCTTTCTCTTACTAATTTACCAGCCCAGTATTTTTCTAACTTGATTTATCTTTGAATGTAGGTACGAGGTTGAGTACTGCATCCCACGTGAAAATGTGCGAGTGAATGTCTTAGGGCAAGTATAGCCGAGCGGGGCTGTCGGACTACCGAGCGCCGACCAGATTTCAAAAAATTCCAAGCAGCGCTCAAAAGTTCCAGCAACGCTCAGTCGCAGATTCTCCGAGATGAAGCGCCCTCATAAAGCCCCGAAGGCGGCTCACAAAGCGCACAAACGCCAGAAGATCGATGATTTCCCGAAACCACTGCCGACCAAGCCCAAGCGCAAAGTACGATTAGACGAGCTAGGATGGAAGACGGTCTCTATGCCTGACCGACTGGAGGACTTCGAGGGTTTCTATGGACTTGAGGAGATTGATGATGTTACAATAGTCAAAGACACGACGACCGGAAACATTTCGTTCGAGACCACAAAGACCGAAGAAGAAGTCGGACAGGACATAGAGGAAGCATGGCGTCGCGAAGAGGAGGAAGCTCAACGACTAGAGAAGATGAGATTTGGCGACGAAAAGGAGGCGGAGGAAGATGAGGAACAGAATGGGATTGGTGAGGAGGAATGGGACGGGTTCAGCGACGAGGAGCCTGTGCAAGATAATTCAGCGTCCGGCGAGAAGCCTACACCTGTCGTGAATGGCATATTGAAAGATACGAAGGGGAGCAAGCATGAGATAAAGGAACAAGAGGCGAAGTCGAAAAAGAAAGATGCGAAGGTAGAAGCTTTAACAACAAACGGTGGCAAGAAAAGCGAAGATGACGAGTCTGACGAGGAAGAGCGTAGCGATGGGGAAACTTTCGGGCCTGGTGCCTTCGATATCTTAGCGAATCAGCCCGAAGACGACGATGACGAGGTAGACGTGTCCGCTTGGGACGATCTGGAACTATCTGAGGAGGTACTTGGCTCGCTGGCGAAGCTTAAGTTCTCCAAGCCCACTGAAATTCAGGCTTCGACAATCCCTGAGATCATGGCTGGAAGAGACGTCATTGGAAAGGCTTCAACAGGATCTGGAAAGACGCTCGCTTTTGGAATCCCGATCTTGGAGTCCTTCCTTGCCTCTCGGTCAGCTTCAAAAGAGCCGAAGGACAAGACCCCTCTTGCTCTGATCATTGCACCAACTCGAGAACTTGCGCATCAAATTACGGCGCATATCGTAGCTCTTTGCGCGAAGGGTGATTTTGATGCGCCGCATGTTGCATCGATCACCGGTGGTCTATCCGTCCAGAAGCAGCGACGACAGCTTGAGAAAGCGGACGTCGTCGTGGGTACTCCAGGACGGCTGTGGGAGGTAATTAGCAGTGGACAGGGACTGCTGGAAAAGTTCAAGCAGATCAAGTTCTTGGTCGTGGATGAGGCTGATCGCTTACTGAGTGAAGGACACTACAAAGAGCTTGGAGAGATCCTCAAGATCCTAGAAAAAGATGATGAAGCTGACGACAGCACCGAATTAGATGCCACACCAGCGATTGAACGCCAGACGTTGGTTTTCTCTGCGACGTTCGGCAAAGGCTTACAACAGAAGCTCGCTGGCAAGGCGAAAGGTGGCGCCGATCTCATGAGCAAGCAACAGTCCATGGAGTATCTTCTGAAGAAGCTTAAGTTCCGGGAAGAAAAGCCAGTGTTCATCGACGCCAATCCAGACTCACAGATGGCGAATAAGCTAAAAGAAGGGCTAATTGAATGTGCGGGCACTGAGAAAGATCTTTACCTCTATTCGCTTTTGATATTCTACACAAAGAAGCGCGCTCTAGTATTCACGAACTCCATCTCCGCAGTTCGGCGATTGACGCCGTTCCTTCAGAACCTCGCTTTACCAGCCCTACCGCTGCACTCCAACATGCCACAAAAAGCCCGTCTACGCTCAATCGAGCGCTTCAAAGAACGACCTGGCTCAATCCTCGTCGCCACAGATGTTGCCGCTAGAGGTTTAGACATTCCCAAAGTTGAATTAGTTATTCATTACCATCTACCTCGCGCGGCCGACACGTACGTACACCGATCAGGTCGTACAGCGCGTGCAGAAGCCTCAGGATCCAGCATCCTGATCTGTGCACCGGAAGAAGTCGCCGGAGTGCGAAGATTAGTCGCCAAAGTACACGCCCGCGCCGGCGAGGCGCCCAAATCGAAGAAGACAGCATACTTCATCCGCACGCTAGACATCGACCGCCGTATTGTCTCCCGTTTAAAGCCACGCGCCGCGCTATCGAAACAGTTAGCAGACACAGTCATTGCAAAGGAGAAGAAGCACAGCGGAGATGATGTCTTGCGTCAAGCTGCTGAAGATCTGGGCGTGGACTACGATAGCGAGGAGTTTGAGAAGGAGGCCAAGGGAAAGCGAGGCCGTGGAAGTGGGAGGAAGAAGAAAGAAAAGGAAGCGAGTGAGATGACGAAGGCGGAGATGCAGGCTTTGAGAGCGGAGCTGAAGAGTCTCTTAAGCCAGAGGATTAATACAGGGGTTAGTGCGAGATACTTGACGAGCGGTGGGATTGATGTGGATGCGCTCATGGCTGGAGAGGGGAACATGGAGTTCTTGGGTGCAGTGGATGGGCTTGGATTTGACGACGATGCTTAGTGTTGAGCATGTTAGTTACAAGATGTAGTGAAGAACCGAGTCAACGAGGACAACTCGCAACGTAAATTTTTATCGTTGCCACTCTCAACCTTTCACAAAGACTGCTTTGCTTCCTACTCCCGCCTGAGATTACTCAATCACTCCGCAAAATAGATCGCCGGACCGTCTGGTGCTGACAAGAGAATGGTTCAAAGTTAAGCGAGCAAGACAGTGAAGAGTACTGCCCTGATCGTGATGCTTTCATTTTTCTCTCTTCAGGCTCCAAGGGCTTGCGAGATACTACTACGCTGAAGCTGCGCGAATATAGACAACCACATATTGCTCATGCAACAAGTCACTCGTCTATCGACTTCGATGAGCCTCCAAGAACATCAATCGCTCTGTAATCCCACCCCACCCATCAAGCGTATGTTTCTTCTCCAATTTCGCCAACGCAACACCATCTCCACTTTCCACAGCATCGTCTTCTTCTATGCTCCATATACCCCTCTGATCTGGCAGTGGTTTCCCTTCTTTCCAGGCATCTAAAACCTGAATTGCTAAAGTAGGTCTGAGGCGTGTTCGCTTGAGTGCCTTGACGATGAAGTCATCGGTGTGGCCGTCCGCATATTGCTCGTTGAAGAACTCATCAATCTCGTCCGCTTCTAGTGGGATGTCTGGATCGCCTGAGTCGGTAGATGAATATTGTGAAGGAGTTGGCGATAGCGATGCATTGCGGAGAGGAGGATTGATCTGAGGGTAAGAAAGTTGGGCTATGTCTTCTTCGTTGAGAGAGCGGCGGAACTCTTGTAGTGATTGCGTGGTCGATGCATCTGATTCTGGGTGTCGAGCCGGGGACGAACTTCGTTGGGGATGTCGACGACCTCCGACCTCCCGCGTGACAAAAGGTTGTGGGAGTTGGTTTAACTGTTCCCGCAAAGGTGAAGAGAAAATCGCTTGGGTATCAAAATTGGAGGGTTTCTGCCCAGTGGCACGCGGCGTTGGTGTGTTTGAAGGTAGGTCATCCGCAGATTCGATATCATGTCCTTCAGATAGTGAAGGCAAGTGGTCAGTTTCTGGAAGCTCATCGGACTCTATACTCTCTGCAACCTCCCCAGCTTCTTGTTCCTCTTCTTCTTCTTCCTCCTCCTCTCTCCTAGCTTCTTCTTCTTCCTCTCTCTCGACCAGAGCATTCTGAGCATCGAGGATTTGGAGCATTTCTTGTCGGATCTGTTCCTGTGAAGGGTCCTCAATTTCTGATTGCGACGTGGTAGACGACTCTTCTGCGGATGATATCTCGAGTGGCTGTGCCTGCGTTCCAACAGGCTCCATTTGGTGTGTTCCATAGTCCAACGTAGGTGTCGCACTCGCACTTTTTCGGCGCTTAGGTGGTCGAGATGATTCCTCTGCTTGCTCCTCTACGATATCATCTCCACGTATTCGTTTCATTGCCTTCTCGTATAGCTCAGTAAGGTACTTCGGTGACTGATGATGAGCAGTTGAGGACGACAGCATCTTTACGTCGGAAGACGGATTGACCGCGTTAACGGGAGCGCTTTTTTGATTCTCTGTTTCCATAGCAATGTAAGGTGCTTTGTCTTCTTCAGAGAGCGAGTGCCACTGAGATATGAGAACCTTGTGAAGTCCAGCTAGGATTAATTAGAAATGATCAATGTTAAAAGTTGGAGAGTAAGCACTTACTGTAGTCAAGGCCGGGTTGCGCATTCCAGGTTGACCACTTCTGCTCTCGAGCATAGTATATGTATGCAGCAGCATCCTGGTTGTTGCGACTCGCTGTCAGCAGTTGTTCGAAGTGCTCATCTTCGGACTCTGAGGGCTTGTGTTCCTTGGGGGCTTTCTCTTTCGAGGTAGTTGTAGTCGACGTTGCCTCCTCATTATGCTCATCCAGCTCTTGTTGTTGCTGTTGACTATAGGATTGACTCTGTCCTGCGCTGCTTCCGTCGTACTTCATTTCGATCTTTTTCTTGATCTGTTCCCTTTTCCACAGTGGATCACGCAACCACTGTGGGCGGACGACCCTCTCATAGTACTGCCGCCACTGTTCGGCCGTTTGATTAGCTTGGGATTCGGCCCATTGAGCCCAAGAGGCATCATAGCGCTCCTGTCCTGCCAGGTTATCGATGATGTCCACGAAAGCGTACAGCTCTTCCCAGTCTTCTGAGCTGAACATTCCCGCAAGTTCGTCCAAGCCGAAGTCGTCCTTCGTTCGAGCTTTGCCGGGTCCGCTAACCTTCGCGGTCTGGTTCGGCTCGTTTTCAGGTGCTGATTGTTTGGCATGTTTGGGGGAAGAAGGCACGGGAGGCCTTTGTTCATTCGCCTGGTCTGAAGGTGGAGAGGGTGGTGCATTGTCGGGGATATTAAATGCAGATGGAGGTCTGTTTCGTAGCTGCTTGAGATAGCGGTCTCGCCATGACTGCCACGGGTGCCGCGGGTACTACTTCCTATTAGTATATCGTCTGACGTAGAGCCCTTTGGTGTGCAGATACCTTCGCTTCCAATTGCTTGTATATCTCGTTTCCACTTGCCAGCCCACCAGCGATTTCAGCATCGCGCACCCACTTGTATAGTATCCTGTCTTCTTCGGCCGTGTATGAGGTCCTTCCGCCCTTGGCAGGTCTATTGATTGCTCCTGGCTCACGCGCCTCTCCTAAGGGCGGTCCACATCGATGGTCCTCTGGGTCTCGAATCTCGCCTTGTTGGATAGACTTCTCCACGAACTCATACGATATCGACCCTGGTGGGCAATCTCTTCGGAAGTGGTCCGCGATTATGTAGTCGGCATTTTTCTCCAGGTTTACGATCTCGCCGCCATTAGCCTTTATGTCGTCCAAGAGACGGTTTCGCGACGGCACACGCTGCGCAACCCAGAACTTTACACCGGCAAACAATTGGCCCAGGCCGTCGAGCTCGACACCTTCGGCAACATCCTGGTATATGGTCGGCGCGGCCATCTGGACTCGGGGGAACTCAGTGGAGTTGTGGGTGAAGTTGACGCGCCTGCTGGGACGCGTGCTCACATGTATTAGTGTGGGGTCGCGTGGCAGCCGCGGCGATTGATTGACGCTTCTCTATCCACCTAGGCACAACACCGTGACAACGTCAACTCTCCATGCACGTTATGTGAGGCTTGAGTGAATGAGGAAATCTCTGTTGTATCTTCCTCTCTTTCTTGGTCCCGCTATGCAGCTCGCTCAGCAAATCTGAGCTTCCTACACTATGACCCTCGCCCGTAACATCATCATCTTCACAGTTACGGTGTCTCTCGTCACCTTCGTAGCTTTCTTTGGACGACTTCCGGCTTTCAGGTATCTATTGCATTCTCAACGTGTTCTACAAACCTAAAAGTCGCAGGAATACGCCTATAGGCTTCCTCCACCGGCTTCTCGTCCTATACATCCCCACCACACTCCGCAAACTCGACCTTAAACTTACCAATGGCCGCATCACAAACGGCGGCTCCCGTCTGGGCCACTATCTCATGCACGACAAGCATCCGCTTGTCGTAATCTTCTTTCTGGGCCTCGTGACCGGATGCGCTTCCCTGTTCTTGCCTACCGTTTGGCATCTGCTTCGACCGCACCACAAGTTCCTCGCCTTCGTCCTGCTGCCTCAGCCGTATATATTCCTGTACTTAAGCGCGAAAAGAAACACTCAACTGTATATAGATACGCTGAACCATGCCGAGCATATGCGATACTACCCTTACGATAGGGTACTATACCATCCTGGGAATGTCTGCTCGACTTGCCAGTTCCTAAAGCCAGCAAGGAGCAAGCATTGTAGTATATGCAAGACTTGCGTGGCGAGGATGGACCATCATTGCATCTGGGTCAATAATTGTGTCGGTCGTGGTAACTACAAATGGTTCCTGGCCCTGCTACTGTCTACGGGTATCCTTATTGCCTATGGAGCGTACTTGGCCTACCTTACGCTATCCCCACTGGCCGAGCAACAGTACAACAAGTATGAGCGGTGGTACATATACAAGCCAAAGCCAGGCTCGAATCCTGCCAGTTGGGGCACCTACTTCGACATGAAAGGCCACTATTTTCTCGCCTTTACGAGCATATACCTCGACGTGGGCGGTGTCAGAGGCTCTGGTGTCGGCTTGCTTGCACTTCTGACTTGGCCGCTTCCGCTCGGTCTACTTGCCTATCACATGTACCTCATTTGGGCCGGCATGACTACCAACGAGAGCGCAAAGTGGTCGGACTGGAGAGACGATATGGCGGACGGAGTAGTCTTCCTTGGACAGCGCAGAGAAGACACGATGCATGCCAATCATGCAAGCAAACTTGCACATGCAGCGCCCCTGTCCTCTAGCCGTTCTTCTTCCTCAGGCTCGGCGTTCCCGACACCCCCAGAGACACCGCCAGAAGATGAAGAGCCTCTCACGACATGGCCCCTTGAGAGCAGACACATACTCGTCCGGACACGAAACGGACAACCCCCGAAGACTCTCCCAAATCGCATCAAACAGGTTGCGAAAGAAGGCAGCTTTGAGCGGGTATGGAGTCTTGCTGCGGTAGAGAACGTGTATGACCTCGGGCTATGGGACAATCTCGGAGAGGCATTGTTGAACTGAAAGCAATACAGAAATCAATATCAACGTAAATATGTTTTGAAGTACACATCGCCTTGATCGTGAGGCTGCTAAACCCCTGCCACTGATCGTGGACCCTTCACACGTTCATGCAAAACCTGCTGTTGCTGGTCGGGATGACATCATATACCCGCTCAACACCACCATCGGATACAAGTCTCAAGTACCCCGTACTTCGCGAGACCACACCCTATCCATCCAATACACTAACCACAATCTAACAAATTCCAAAACCTCCTCAAACGATCTTTACAGCTTTCTTGAGTCTACGAAGTAGAATAAAGCACACTTTATTAACAATGTCCGGCTCTTCCTCCCTCACAAAGAAAGAAGCGCAACAGCAGCAAGTCCAGCAGCAAAAGCAACATGCGCGCGACGTCGAAACGCAGGAACACCACGCCAGCGCCAATGCTTCGGTACGTCTCTTTTTCGATCCCCTTTTCTACCTTCCCCAGATCCCTTCTGCATCAACTGGCCCGACCATACCTGTGCGCAACAAAGAAAAGATTGTGATTGCTTGCTAACAGGCAATTCCAGGCAGGACTGAACCTGAACATCCTAGGCGCTCTATCCGGCGCCCTGAGCTCCAAGTCGAAAAAGACCACGCACCAGAATGCTGATGGGTCGTCTGATTCCGTGGAAGATAGACATGATAGAGGTATTTATCCATATCCACAGTCCTGATTGATTTGATACTTCCACTTCCGCCCTCCCGCCTCCTCCCCGGTGCGAGTTGGTGCATACGGCAGCTAGCTTGGGTAAGACGCGCTGACAATCGATATCTTAGCTGCAGCAAACGGCATCGCTCAAGGCCAGGGGAGTGCGTTTGCAGCGGGTAATGCGCAAGAGCATAGTTTGAAGAGCAAGGAGAGGGGTGTGGGGCAGGAGGCTACGCAGGCGAAGGCGCTGAAGGGGAAGAAGGAAGAGGTGAATCATTTGGGTATTGAGAATTGAAAAAAGAGTAGAGGTATGAAAAGGACGGGACGAGGGGCGTTGGGCGTGTTTTGATTCTTGTTTAGCTGGCTGGCTCCGTTGGATGTTGGGAAAGGGGGGATCATGTGTGTAAAGGAGAAATAGCTACATGATATTTCATTAGGATGCATGTAATGAAGCTTTAACGCTAAATTCATAAATGTCCATTCGTAAAACCAATCCCAGAATGGATCGAAACCGTGACGCTTGCATCGTGTATCCAAAACGCAGTAAACGCCAAATATACGCCTTGTCAAGTACCACTCATGACCCTCTCTAAACCCCCAACCCCCCTCCTAGCGGCAGCAACATGCCACGGCACACTCCCATGCCTAGTCCCCCTCATCCCCCTCAACTTCGCCAACAACCCCAATGCTCTATATTGCACCAACACCTCTCTCAGTAGATTCTCCGCCGTACCTCGCGTCTGTACCGTCGGCGCCCAGATCAGCGAACTTGTTGCCCTAACACCGTCTTGCGCAGGGCTAGGACTCGGCGGTGCGCTACCACTAGCATATGGATTGGGGGTTGCGCCACCAGGGCTTACGCCTTCACCTGCGGCTGGCAATGGGGATGTTGCGGCGCGCGTGCTCCCGACGGCGCCGATCCACAGCATGTTCACACCAATTACGATAGGGCCGTGTTCTGGGTCGGAAATTGGGTGGCTAATAGTATTGCTCGTAGCGAAGGTTTCGCCGCGTTTGACGAGTAAACCTGAGATGAGTGCAGGGTTAAACTGGTTCGTGGAGTTTGAATTGTGAAGGCGGTGCGCGAGGATGACGCCCCATGACTCGTCTGTAACATCGATGAGGCGCGCTTCGGGGTCCGCTGAGGGATCGGTGTTGGTCGGGTCCGCCGAGGGAGTTGCTGCTGGGGTAAGGCCAACTGTTGGGTCAGGGGAGACACCGGCTTGGGGCGTGGAGTCTGGCGTAGTTGCGGATGGTTGACCTGTGGTGGAGCTGCTTGTGGTTGCCATAGAAGGTGTGAGCTTGAGCGATGGGTCTGTATCCACTGTGAATAACATGATGAAGACATTGAGCTGAGTGGGATATGAGATGAGAGAGACCCAGGTCTCAAACTCTTCTCTGTCCACAACCCCAGCTTTGGCAATGACGACGCGCCATTGCACCCTTCGAGACTGGAGTATTTCAATCGTAGTCTGCCATATCTCTTTAGCGATCTCTGCGAACACGCGTGTACCGAGATGATAAGAGACGACAGCCTGGGACTTGCCGCAACTATCAGTCCACGCCGCTGTTATCCAGGTACCATCAAGACTGATCGCATACCCAAGGTGCATGTAGCAATTCTCACGGAGCAGGTCCTGCGCCGGCTCAGATATCAGCCTGAAAGGTATGGTGCGAGGAAGGGTTTCTTCCAGCTGAAATGCAGGCGCTTTGTAAATACTGAGTGTTGTTTTGTCTCCGCTTGGTGCGCTCGGTGGGCAGCGATCGTAGACTTCCCGCGCAAGGTTGATGTAAGTGCTTGGATCTAGAATGATGGGGACGTCGTACGAGGCGATATACTTCATGGGTATAACCTGGAGCACGAGATCTGGTTTTTGAGATTGGTCGGGTCGTCCTGGTGGCCCCTGGCTGTACGCCTGGAAAAGCGCCCAGAAGGCCGAGCCCAACTCCCATAACCCGGAGGGACCGCCAAACGAATCTACCATGTAGATGACGAACGCATCGATCTTAACGTCCTGTTGCTCTCTTATCTTGGCGTGTTGTATGGCAAGAATCTTTCCAAGCTGAACACAGGTCTCTCTGAGTACTTTGAACGCCTCTCGTTGGGTGAAGGGTGTGGTAACTCTGTACGGTACGAGGCCTCCTTCAAACTCTACAACGGTCTCAACACGAGCGTGACTGCCAAGCTTGCAGCTGTCGTAAGCAAGCTGAAGGTTGAGTAGAAGGTTCTCAAGGCACGGCCTTAGAGACTCACTGTGTGGGTAAACACAAAAGGCGACGACATTTTTTGGCGGGCTGATAGGTGATAGTCCAAGAGGTTCCCAAAAAGCTAGTGCTGGAGGGAGCAAATCCCAATGTGTCTCCGCACGCCGAACCCTGAGGAAAGGCGGATTGAGTTGGAACATGTGATTCCCGGGAATTGCCGCGCCTTCATTCGGCTTGCGCGGTGGAGGCCTCTGTTGCCCCTTTGCTTGAGCTGAAAGCTCAGGAAACACATCGTGAACTGCTGCTAATGCAGGCATATGACATTCTGTTGCGTTTGGAAATATATTCCTAATAGTCGCCTGCCAACGTGTCTCAAGTGATGCTTGACAACTAGACTTTGGCTCGAGTAGTGGATCCTCTCCAAGGATATCAAGTGTTGTTGATACAATCTGGTCTGTTACAATCTGGGTGATTGCAATGCTGTCTTTCCCGCTCAAACTCAGAGGCCGTTCGTCTGGCTGTTCAAACGTAGCGTCAGGCTGCGATGTAGGTGTATCTGGCATCTCTGCATTAGACGGCGACAAAGTAGGCATGTTGTAGCGTGCACCAGCCGTGGGTCGTTCCGCCGGGCACGGAAACTTGACTAAAGACCAGTCCCAGGTATCCGGCTCGAAGAAGGCGAGAGCTGCCTCATCAAGTAGAAGTCCATGAAGATCTTGCCAGTCACTCCCTAGTGATTCTGCAAATGAGGTCACAGACATTGGCGTGGCATTGCCTTCAGTGGGGAGCCTTCTCTTCGCAGGCAGTATAATACTACCCACAAACTCCCTAGGCGCAGTGACCGTCTCTTCCTCAGAGTCTTCTTCAGATGTGTCTGAACTGTCACTCGATGAATCAGAGTCATCGCTAACTGCCCGAGCTAAAGATGGTATTTCTGGGATCTTGTTCGTAGATGCAACGCCTATGGCATAGCGGAGTTTTGTAAGTAAGGGCATGTCTCTTAGACTCTTTATCCGTGAAGGTCCGGGACTAGCCCGGCGGTCCTTAATACTGTTCGTCTCATAATGTGCACTGGAACGGTCGTCCTGGTATTTCGCATCAGATGTGCTCATCTTACGACTGAAAATTAGTGGATTGAAAGCGCTATCGCGCTGAAACCCCAATACTCCGTCTGATTGATTTTGTGGGGCAGACTTATTAGGTGGAGACGGCTGCAGTGTCTTTGCAATCATGCCAGGACTAAGTGGAGGTGTAGGCTCTTTGGCGATAGACACCCTTTTATGAGTTTGTGAATACGCCTCCTTTCCCGAGCTCGTATCCGACTGCCTTTGCGTTGGCGAGGTTTGTGTGGTCGCCGCTTGTTCGTTTTCGACCTTGGGCCACTCTTTCCCCCTAGGCTCGGAAGCCGTAGCTAGAGCATTCTCAAGTGCCGCTAAGGGGTCATGTATCTCCTCCTTGATTTGTGACTCAGAGACAGCTACTGGCCCCGGACCCTCGCCATCCTTAACAGTGGTTGTTGGATTGTCTGGTAGCGCGGGGGCGTCTAGCATGTCCACATCTTCGTCGTCAGGCCCATCAAAGAAGTCAAAATCTGCATCATTTACACCGTTGCCCCCATATCCATCTTCTTCCAAGTCTTCGAACAGATCGTCGTTGCCGCTAGACGTATTGAAGTTGTCTGACGCTGGAGGAAACCCTGGAGACGTTAAGGGCAGTTGTTGTCCATCTATGTGAGCATTGTCCTGGGGCGCTGAAAGGTTGATTGCAGGGTTGTTTCCCCCCGATGCTAGTATGACGTTGGAAGGCCCCCCGGAGACACTTGGTGTGTCGCTGTAGGAAACTGCAGTACCAGGAACAACGCCATCCGGGGGTGTGGGATATACTCCACTCACAGCTTGAAAGTCACCATAAGCTCCATTGCGGGCGTTTAATGGAGATGATGCATAGAGACTAGGACGGTCTTCCTTGCGGCGAGCAGCCTCTTCTTCGGCCTTTTTGGCTTTCCGTCGTGCTTCCAATACTTTATCTCTGTCCGGCTTGCCTAGAAACCACTGTTGCGCGACGTCTAGCGGATCTCTGAAGCCTGTCGAGTCAGGCGTCTCAAACCATCTCAGGTCATTGTCTGGGGGTTCTGACGTCGGAACGCTGTATGTCCTTGGAGCTGTAGTTCGAGTCCAGTCTGCGAAATAGAAGAAGCATAACGCTCGTGGCCAGATTATATCTCGGTCGGAACTCGACGGTGTTGGGCTTGATACAGCGGATTGGGTCATCTGAGCGGTGCGTAGCCTAACCCACGAACTCCTTTTCTCGAGATTGGGTAGAGAGTAGCCTCTCCAGCCTAACCAACGCTTGACTGTCGACTTCCATCTCTCGATGCTTTGCTCCAAGGAGCCAATCCTCGCTCTTTTCCTGGGTCGTTGAGGAACATCTTCGCTAATGAAATCTAAGGGATCTTCAAAGCTCGTTATCTTGGCAAGCAAGCCGTTTGGAGCAACACGTACACTACGACCGACAAGCAGCTCTTGCTCACTTGGTAGCGTGACGTCCGCTAAGCAACGAATCTCGAGATTTCGGTCGGTAAAGGTTGAGATCAAAAGTGTTCCTGAGCTGGTCCAATGTACGTTGATGCCTGTGAGCCAATGCGATCCTGGCGACGTGACAAGCCTAGCATTATCGTTGCTTTGTAGAGGCAAGGGCTGTGATACGAATGTTCGATAGTTCAACGCGACGATGCTACAGTCTCTTACTAAATGGAATGAGATCAAGGCAATGACAGACGACGTGAACAGCTCGTAGAGAGTGAAGCAGTCTGGAAGCTGCTGTGGATCCGTCCCGTGAGGCTGGTTGTTGCCATGGGCAGATCGCGCACCTCCGCTGTGTATTCCTTTGTGTGATGCCGACGTAGAAGGAGGGATGTTTGAACCTGAAGCCACCGTAGGATTTATTACTCGCAGAGGCGGTCGAGCTAGTTCGGTAGCCTTTATGAAACCTGCTTGTTCACCTGGGATACATTAGCGTTGAGCGTAATGATAGGAGAGACTTCATACGCTGCAAGCGATATCCATCAAGTTCCGGTAGCTCTAGAGCGGCCTGCGCTGCCTTCTCAGCAGTATTGGGCTGAAAGAGCCATAGCCACGGTCGAGACGCATCTTGTACCACCAGGTTCAGACCTTGGCGTAGCTCTGCTTCTACAGCACGTATGTCCTCGGAGGAGGTCCAATCGTGCAATCTCCAGGATGGCTGGGCCGTGTTGCGTGAGATGGAGACGGCCTGGTATACGACGGCTTCAAAGTCACCCTGCGCACTGTGAGTGGGGAGATGGGGGTATGCGAGCGCTTGGGCTTACTATAGCTTGCGCATTCGTGTTGCACGTCTTGAGAAATTCCATTAGAGAGACAGCTGCCCTCTAAGGAACACTCAAGTGGTATTCGCGACGTATGTGCACTCCCAAGATTGCGCTGTACACCTTTTCCATCAACGTGGCTGTTGCCGGCTCGACGCGTATCGCGCGACTAGGAGGACTCCGGGGGGATGTGCAGCGACGGCGGGGTGAGGAAGGCTATGGTGTGTGCATGATATGGTCGCGTCGTGTGGTAGTGAAGCATGGTTGCCGCTGCCCGAGCCGGCCGTAGATTGCGGAGAGAGTGCGCGTCTTCCGGCAGTCCCAGGTGCTGGCCGCTGGCCGCTGGCCGCTGCTTTGGGGCAAATATCACAAGCGCGCAAGATCCGAGTCTCCTCTAAGACTCGAGATGCAAGGCCGGCGCAGGAAGGTGTGTGGTGCAAGGAGCGGCTCGGTAGACGGCACGACGCCTGGCTGGGGTGGTTTGATGCGGCGACGGGGAGGTCTGGCGAACGACAATAGCGTGCGGGTCAGCAGTCGGGGTCGGGGACAGCGCTCGGGTCGCTCTTACAGCACCCCTGCACGCTTGCTGGCCGGTGCACTACCAGCCCTACGGAACTTTTTTGCGGCTTTCTCAATTTCACGAGCTCGCCGCCCGCAACGCTTCAGTGAGCCGCCACGATGAAGATCTCCAACTCTGCGGTCCCCGTCTATACGATCAGCGGTAGCGAGGCCCGCCCCCTGCCAGAATGGCTCATACGGCGGAGAAAACGGTGCGCAGCATTTCTTCAAGTCTTGCACGAGCACACGAGCTAACAAGTTGGCAGGAGTTTGAAGAACGACCCCGAGTTCGCAAACCGCGTCGAGCTGCTGCAAGACTTCGACTTCGAAGAGGCAAGCCAGTGCGTCCGTGTCAGCGAGGATGGCGACTGGGTCATGTCAACCGGCACATACAAGGTGGGCAATTTGCGACAACCACGCTGGAGCACTGGACTGACAACCACCCAGCCCCAAATACATGTCCACTACCTCCCACATCTTTCCCTGTCGTTTGCGCGCCACACGAACAGTCTGAACCAGACCTTCCGACTGCTCTCGAGCGACTACACCAAAAGCGTGCACCTTCAGTCTGACCGAGTGATCGAGTTCCACACCAGCGGGGGCCTACACTACTCGAGTCGCATACCTCGATACGGGAGAGACTTGCTATACGATAGGCGGTCAGCTGAATGTCTCGTACCTTCTGTGGGCGTAAACCCAGAAGGGCTGGGTGAAGTCTTCAGGCTGAACCTCGAAGTAGGGCGCTTTATGAGAAGTTATGAGGTAGACGTGGGTGGAGACGACCTCGCAACGGCTGGAAGCAGGTCGCTACAGGGCGGAATCGACGCAGGTGCTATAAACACTGGAGCCATCGCCGAAGACAGTCACAACCTCCTCGCCTTTGGCACGTCATTAGGCACAGTCGAGTTTTGGGACTCACGGTCAAGAAACAGAGTCGGCATACTATCTTCGCCGCAGGATGCGTTCGAAGGACGATCGGAAATCACAGCACTCACCTTCCCCCGATCAGGACTCGAACTTGCCGTTGGCGATTCGAACGGACTAGTCCACCTCTACGACCTACGATCCCCAAAACCCCTCTTGAAGAAAGACCAGGGCTATGGCTTCCCGATCAAAAACATCATCTACCTGAATCCCAGCACCTCAAGCCGCGCACAGACTGCCGAACCCAAGATTTTGACCGCAGATAAGCGCATCATTAAGATATGGGACCCCCGGGACGGCGCATCGTGGACATCAGTGGAGCCCGCAGTCGACCTCAACCACGTCGAATGGGTCAAAGATACCGGCATGCTCCTCACAGCCAACGAGGGGAAACAACAGCACTCGTTCTTTATTCCGCAGCTTGGGCCTGCACCGAAGTGGTGTGCGTTCCTAGATAATATCGTCGAAGAGATGGCGGAGGATCCTAACGATCCGAACGCATTCGGCCGGGGTTCTGCAGGAGAAGTTTACGACAACTTCAAGTTCCTGACAATGCCGCAACTCAAGCAGTTGAATCTGGATCATCTGGTGGGAACGACCAGCCTACTGCGACCGTATATGCATGGATATTTCGTTGCGCAGAAATTGTACGAAGAAGCTAGGCTGATCTCGAACCCTGACCTTTGGCAAGAACAACGCGCAAAGAGCATCGCCGAGAAGATCAACAAAGAGCGCGAGTCGAGAATCAGAGGGAACAAGAAAGTTGCCGTCAAGGTCAACAGGAAACTGGCGGAGAAAATGCTCGATAAGCAGGAGGAGAGAGAACGACGAAGGGCTAAGCGCGTGCTGGCCAAGGGCGGCGACGACGACATGCTGGACACCGAAAAGGCCCCTGCTGTCGGCGAAGTCGAGGACCAGAGCAAGGCCGCCGGCGGTGTTCTTGCTGATCCGCGTTTCGCCCGATTGTTCGAGGACGAAGACTTTGAGGTCGATGAGCGCTCTCACGAGTTCCAAGCTCTCAACCCCAGCACCAAAATCCCCAAGGGCCTCACCGCCGCCGAGCAAGAAGACCTCGAGTCTCATAAAGGCTCATCAGACTCTGACTCCTCAGACTCGGAAAAGCAGCAGTCCCAACCCCACGTTCGCAAACAGCAACAAAAACAAGACACATCCCGCATCTCCTCATCCACCTACCGCAAAGCCGGACACCGCGACCAACGCGCTCCCCAAATGCTCGTCTCATCCTCCAACACGCGCAAAACTGGACCAAAGCGCGATTCCACCTTTGGAACCAGAGTGTCCAAACTCAAGGATAGAAAACCTTCTTCCGGCGCAAATACCACGACTGTCGTTGGCGAGCGCGAAATCACCTTTGCGCCCGAGAGGAAGCAGAAAAAGAGGTCAGAGGAGAGCGGGCAGCGACATGATCGGAGGAAAGATGGGAATAGGAGGAACGCGAGTAATAACGTATTTAGGACTATGTAGAGTTGAGGCGAGCTGGTGTGTGCTTGATAAGAAGAAGAGGAAGAGGAAGATGCATTGCATGAGACTGAATGATACCCTTTCATATTCCCCTTCGCTTTGACTCAATCATTCAGTCTCTTTATGGGCGACATTCTCGACTATTGGAAAGGACGAACCTGGCGTCAAGAGCGCCAAGGACGTGAATGATCAACACACGCTTATCAAACTCCTATACCCCCACCCTACACATATTTCGTATCCACTCTCTTGCTACAAACCCGGTAAGAGAAAACAATTAAAGACGAACTAATTCATTCATCCCGTTTCCAAGCTATGGATTTGACTTACACAATGCTCCCATGTGAACTCTCTGTGCTAATCCACAGGGTTTGACTTGGAAGGAAGGAATAGAAGCTTTGGGTGAATGAATGTTAAAGCATGTGTATTTCCTACAGCTATAGTAGTGCTGGTAGATAGATGGCGCTTCACTGATAAGTCCACTATCATGTAAGAGATAGGTAGATGCGCTGTAGCGAGGAGTAGCGCTACGTAAGGACGAATGATTCCGCGAGAGAGGATACGATGAGAATATGCCAGGCACAAAGCTGAAAGTTAAATGTGATCTATTGCAATGCCCCTCCATCCAAAGGCGTGCCGAACGGGACCCTACGCCTGATTAAATGTTCCTCTATCTGCTTGAAGTTCAACATATACGTTCTCCTCTAGATACCGAGACCTTGCGAGCCTTTTTGCGAGCCTTCACATGCTGACCTGTCGAGGTTGCTGATCCGACTCAACGCTACCTGACATGCAATGTTGTATTATGTCGCTTTGTAATTCCGAATGGACTTGACGTGCTTTGAAATTTACTCTGTGTTCTGCTTGTTCATGTAGGTATAAGCAGCGAAGGCGAGGGCGCCACCCAGGAGGATGATAGCGTAGAGGCCGACACCTGTAGAGGCACCATCGGTTGGAGTGGCGGTCGCACCAGATTGCCCATAACTCTTGGGCTTTGGGTCACCCTCCTGTGACTCGTTAGTATAACTGCCTATAACGATTGCCGGGTGTGTATGTGTCCGCTTCTGATGACGGAATTGTTCCGGGAATTTTTCTAGTCCCTCGGCCGACACCTGGCAGGGTGCAGAAAGTGAGGGGAGGTGCGTGAAGCGGAATTGTGCGCTGGGTTGGCTCTAGGAAGGAGTGGGGAGGTATGTACCTGTCGCTTTAGCACTCCGACAAGCATGCCGTCGAGAATCTCGCGAGCTTCGTCCGAGTGGCCGACATCCTCAAAGGCTTCTGTCGAATCTTGGCCGCCGACGTCGAGGAGGACTTCCTCACCACCTCTGCCAATTATTAGCACATATCTTCACATGTTGCACCTCTGAAGCGACTGCGGGGGGAGGGCGGGGTGCTTTGAGATATCAAATGCGAGATGCCGAGGATGATAATGTGTGGTGTGGAAAAGGAGCACCCACGGATGCTCGTCGACGAAGCTCGACGCGTTGTAGACCTTGTCGTGAACAACAATGTACAAGTCCTTCTTGGTGTTGTGCTCCGAGACGTCGGAGTAGGTGAATTCCTTGTCGGCCATTGCGAATACGTGTACAGCGTTTGAATTTCGTTCGGGAGGCAGCTACGCGACGATTGAACCTTCTGCGTTTGCGAGAGGAGGCGAGTGGAGGGCGGGGGAGGAAGCGACGCTGACGGTAAGGCAACAGAAGCCAAGTAACTCGCTGAGGTGAGGTGGTAAGAAGAGAGCGGTGGATAAGCACTCGTGGTCGTAGCGGGATTAGCTCTCGGTTTCGCTCCTGTGAGGCGGGAAGTGGTTGTGGCAGCCAACAAATTGCAGCCCGCCGATTGGCCAGGTTGCGCCTGGCCTCAGCGAACGCTTTTCCGACGCCCCTCCAGAACGGGCAAGACCGAAGCCCTCCAGAACAGGCAAGAACGACGCCCTCCAGAACGGGTAAGAAGACCCTGTTCCTGTGGGGCGGCCATAGATTCAGCATCGCGGGGCTCTCAGATTCGAGCAAAAAAATCCGCACATCGCAGAGTCGGTCAAGGGTGGACTTCAAAGGCACCAGGGTATCATACATGCGACTCTGTCAAAGTGATTATCAATCAGGTATCCAGCTCTACGATACGAAAGGCTACGTCCAAGGCGTCTTCCATTCTACAACTTTGATATGGAATAATAGATTCCGATGCTGGTTGTGTCCGATCGTTTATTTCGCTATGTTATGCAGTGTTTCCGGTCATCATGTCAGACTTTCTCTCAAATCATTCTTCAATGATTGTTATGAGCCCAAAACCTTGACTCTCATCCACTCGCTCGTCCCTACACCGAGATTCAATCCATTGAGCGCCCACCATCTCCTCACGTTCTCCCCTCTTTCTCCTTCAACACCGTCTTCAAGCGCCTCTTCGATGTCACAAGTCTTGTACTCTACCCTTAACCCGCTGCGTTTCCACCAATCCAACACGTCTGCATGACCCATCTTCGTAGGGCCGACAAGAACTTGGTTATCGAACAGTATCTTCTCACCACGAAGTTTGCGCCAGTAGTCCAAGATGTGCGTGTGTCCGTGATGGGAAGCTATCTTGGCGATGGTGTCCTCATGTGAGAAAGGTATGCCAGACTCGACCCAAAAGTGTATGGCAGGAAGACAGCCCGACTGTGTAGCGTAGGTAATTGATTTGCCCACTTTGAGCTTCACAAGCTCGCGGTGGGCTTTGTTGATATCCTTCTCTTCGTTAGGAGTAGGTGGCACGGTAGGTGCTGTGCGGTATCGGCTGTGTTCCTTCCACCATTTGAGCACTTGGATGTGCCCTTGTGAACTTGCTTGCTCAAGCGCAGCTTCGGTGTATTTGAGAGGGAGGCCTGAGTCATACCACCAGTCTAAAGCTTGAACTGAGTTGGTACGACTGGCATTGTCGATCGCCTCGGCGGAGTATTCTTTGGTTAGGAACGTGGGTGATGTCCTCCAGTACTCTAGAATTTCAGTCTTCCCAAATACTGAAGCTTTATGTGGTAGAAAAGCATGCCCAAAAGTTCCCCAGAAGAGATCCTTGTGGTAGTTCTCTAAATGGGCGAGGACGGGCACCATGGCAAAGCGCATGATGAGTTCGATACAGAGGCGAGAGATCCGAGTAGGGCTCTCCAAGTCTAGCAACTTCTTGATCTCAGGATATGGATAAGTGAGCAGCGTCCACTCGAGCTTCTGCATCTGCGTCTTTGGCCCTTCCTCGCTGGCAGATTGTCGCCACTCCGGCGGAACTGGGAGGTTTGTGTGCACATTCAATGTTGTAGCGAGCTCCCAGTCCTCGGTGAACTCCATAATGATGGACCACAATTCAGGCGGAAGACGAGCCCCTTTGCTCCTGGTACGGGTCAGTGTTGGTAAGTGGGCAATCGGTAGTGCAATGGTGCGATCCCCGACAGCCATGAGATCAATTTGTGTCTGGATGGACTCGTTGAAAGCTTTGTGTCCTTCCCACGGTTGATACTTGCGGCCAGCTGGGTCAAACGACCACAGAAAAGGCGGCAGGACACGGATCCAGTTCCATTTCCTCCGTATCTTGCTAATTTGCTTCCTCGACATTGGGTTTTCCCACATCAATGTGGACATTGCTGGGATGAGCATGACTTTCTTAGAGACATCCCAGCTCCGCAGTATCTGCAGGTGTAGATTGTTTGTGAAGCCATGCAGCATTCGCGCCACGTTCTCCGCATCGAGGGGCGCGAGGACCAGCAGGTCTGCCCATGAGCAGTATTCTGCAACCTTTGCCTCTAAAAAGTCGGCATGCTGCCACCCGGGGGTTGTATCATTTTCCGCGTCATACGTGTGCCAGACTGGCTCGAGTTGTGAAGGAACGGTGGTGTGAGCAGATTTGGGGAAGGCATTGCAGGCGATAACCTTCAACGAAACATGGTGGAGGCGGTGGAGGCGCGCGACGACCGAGCAGCCGAAGCGGAAGGCGGACGGGTCAGTTAGGGCAACGAGGACATTGAGCGAGCGTTCGGGGCTCTGCGGTGGCATGAGGACGTGTGGTGAGGTGTTCTGGCTTTGGCAGGACTGTGGTGAGGATGTGAAGGTAAATGTTGTGTTAAACCGCGATTGGCCGCCACCCCACATTCCTTTGACATGTACCTATCTTATCTGACGTGACAGGTCCGGCATTTTTGCGTCAGGGACAAACACAAAGGGCAGTCGATAGTAGTGCAGAACAGGGCGAGGATATCCGCGAGACACAGGGTGTTCGAGGCAGTGAAAGCGAGAGCGCGGCCTGAATGCGACTTGTCTTCTCATGTTCTCATGTACCCATCATCGCATCAGTGGCTCGGTATGGTTCAAGAGCGTCCGGCGAACTACCTGAGACACGGTTAGAAGCTCCTTCCGCATGCATCACGTGGCAACTACAGGAAATGGTACGACAGGTCTTGTACCGCGGGCTACAATATAGACATCTTCCGGATGGCTTCCGAGCGCAGGCTGGAAGACACCTTCTGGCGTGTGTCGGGTGAATGTGGGCTGGCGGCTGATGACTGTGCTGCATGAGCCACCTCTACGCACGCCCACCCTCGCCCATGACGTATCCTTATGACCGCATCGGCGCAGAATCCCATGTCTTTCCACAGCTTTTGCATCTTTGGCGCGGAAGCCTTACCCCAGGGTCATCTCGTGCCAGAGTCTTTCACACCCATTTACTGTATCGACGGCCCAGTTACATTGCCGATCCTAGGCCATCTAAGTCGCTTTGGACCTAAGATCGGCGCCTGAGTGCGCATCAACACTCAAGGCTGCAAGTGCGTTTCGCGAATCTCGATCCTTTCATGGATGGCAATCTTCCATCTGCTCCTCTCCCACACCTCCGTGCCGCTCCCCTACCGCCTTGCGTGCACCAGTGCGGCCCTAATTGCTGTACGTGGGTCGTCGTTGTGACTTTGTTCTGCTAGCTTCCACCGCTACCGTCGTCGAACCATGATTTACACCTGATTTCTTCGCCACTCCCCGCAGACTCCCAGCAGCACGACTGCATTCTCTCCCAAGTCCCTGCGGCTGCCAGGCCAGCAAAGCACCTCACCGTACACCCGACGGCAGAGACGCCTTTTAGGGATCGTCCACATCGTCGCTTCGGCGGTTTTCTCGGTCCCTGCATAACGCCAAGTCGACATTCAAGCCGTGTACTCCTGCTACGCTGTGCGCGAGCGCCCCCATGCTTTATGGTCCTTGAAGCAAAGAGGCCTCTCATGTGCTATTAGATTGGAGAATAGGAACTGCTTGAGGTGGCTAACCGCCTGTGTCTCTATTATCGCGGCCTTCGCGCCACTGACGCAGCAACTCTGCTATTTCTATAGCGCCTCCATGTCTCAACCACCAGAGCAGGACTCCGACGCCACACCGCTCGCCCAAGACGATGGTACTATCTCCTACTCCCAAGTATCGCCTATTCCAGAAGAGCTAGGCGCACCGAGCGACTCTGCGACAAATACTGGTCATGTCTTCTCACCACCCACCCGCACAGGACCTTTATCCTTCTCTAGTGATGGAGCAGGCGTGCTCAGCCCTTCCGCAACCGATCGAGTCTTTCCTATCCGTAGCGTCGTTAGTGTCGACCCTACGCCTACACCGAAATCGACATCACAAGGCGACTATTTCCACCCGTACTCTCGAGCGAATGACGCGCGACTACCCACCGATACCCGGCGAGGTTCACAAGGCTCAACGGCCTCACAGTCGTCTCAGGCTTCACAGCGTGTTTGGAAACGTCCTAGTGTGCCTGCAGCTGCGAAAGCAGACACAAGTTCTGCTTCAGACTCTCGACGGGATTCTGAGAAGCCCAGTCAAAGAAATGAGGTATCCAGGAAGGTCCCACCGACGCTACCCGCACAGCTGTTCAATGATATGGCGTCGACTAGGTCAACGGGGAGTACCCAGGAAGAAAGTCGGTCGCCGTCACTAAAAGTCGACCGTCCACTATCAACTGGCGCTGCTTCAGTAAAGAGCGGGGTGAGCAGCTTGGGGGTGGGCGCCTTGGTGACACACCGGTTTAAGCATATCATGACTGACGGTGGCCACATGGTTATAACAGGGCGCGAAGGGGATACATTGCAGCGCTGCGAGGACGAGCCCATACATTTTCCTGGTGCTGTGCAAGGCTTTGGCCTTCTGATTGCGCTGCAGGATGATCCAGCAGGAAGCGGCGGCCTGATCGTGCGTATCGTGAGCGAGAACTCCAAAAGAATGATCGGGCGCACGCCAAGCGAGCTGTTTGCCCTCGAAAGCTTCACAGATATTCTTTCAGAGGAGCAAGCCGACAATCTTCTTGATCACATCGACTTCATCAAAGAGGAGGATTCAGATGTTACTGCTAATGGCCCTGAGGTCTTCACTATGTCTATCAAGGTGTCTGGATATAGTCGGACACGGAAGCTGTGGTGTGCTATACACATCAGCGAAGCTAATCCTGGACTCATCATTTGCGAATTTGAGCTTGAGGACGACCCGCAGTTTCCGTTAGTACCTCCCAATGATCACACGCCTGAGCTTCCGGAGGATACCCTGGCCAGCAATCCTACTGCAGAGGAATTCTTGGATAGCACAGAGATTAAAAGCAAGCCTCTGAGGGTCTTACGAAGTGCACGGAAAAGGAAGGGCGAAGCTGCTGCGATGGAGGTCTTCAACATCATGTCGCAAGTCCAAGAACAGCTTGCTACAGCGCCGACCCTGGAAAAGTTTCTCAAAGTGCTGGTAGGCGTTGTGAAAGAGTTGACAGGCTTTCACCGCGTAATGATCTATCAATTCGATTCAACTTTCAATGGTCGGGTGGTGACCGAACTTGTTGACCCTCGAGCAACGAAAGATCTCTATAAAGGACTGAATTTTCCTGCGTCAGACATACCCAAGCAGGCTAGAGAATTGTACAAAATCAACAAGGTCCGCATGCTCTACGACCGTGATCAGGAAACGGCTCGGCTTGTGTGCCGTACTGCGGAAGATCTGGAGAACCCACTCGATCTTACCCATTCGTATCTCCGCGCAATGTCTCCTATCCATCTCAAGTACCTTGCGAACATGGCTGTCAGGTCATCTATGTCGATATCTATCAACGCCTTCAACGATCTCTGGGGTCTAGTCGCATGCCATTCGTATGGACCTCGAGGCATGCGAGTGTCTTTTCCTATTCGAAAGATGTGTCGTATGGTTGGAGAATCTGCGTCGAGGAATATCGAAAGGTTATCTTATGCATCTCGATTGCAGGCTCGAAAGCTTATCAATACCGTTCCTACGCAGCATAACCCATCTGGATATATCATCGCATCATCCGACGACTTGTTGAAACTTTTTAATGCAGACTTTGGTCTTCTTTCGATTCGCGATGAGACCAAGATCCTTGGTCAACTAAATAGCTCGCAAGAAGCTCTCGCCATGTTGGAGTACCTACGTATGAGAAAAATTCAAGCAGTCATGACTTCGACCGATATTGCTCAGGATTTCCCGGACCTACGGTATCCACCAGGCTTCCATGTCGTCGCCGGTATGCTCATAGTGCCATTGTCCGTGGACGGTGAGGATTTCATTGTATTCTTCAGGAAGGGCCAGTTAAAAGAGGTCAAATGGGCGGGTAATCCTTATGAGAAATTCGTCAAAGAAGGCACAGAAGGTTATCTAGAACCGCGGAAGAGCTTCAAGACATGGTCCGAAACTGTAATCGGGAAATGTCGCGAATGGACAGAAGAAGAAATCGAAACAGCTTCAGTATTGTGCTTGGTGTACGGAAAATTCATTGAAGTCTGGAGACAAAAGGAGGCTGCTTTGCAGAGTAGTCAACTAACACGGTTGCTACTTGCAAATTCCGCGCATGAGGTCCGAACGCCGCTGAATGCCATCATTAATTACCTCGAGATCGCTCTGGAAGGTTCTTTGGATCAGGAAACGCGCGAAAACCTAGCGCGATCTCATTCAGCCTCGAAGTCGCTCATATACGTCATTAATGATCTTCTCGACTTAACGAAAACGGAAGAGGGAGGGCCTCTCATCAAAGGCGAGGCGTTCGACCTCAGTGCTACTGTCCAAGAAGCTACGGACATGTTCCGAAATGATGCCAAGCGCAAGAACATCGCATACGAGGTCATTGAGCACGCAGGGCTACCGAAAAGTTGTATTGGAGATCAGCGTCGCGTACGACAAGCCATCTCAAACATCACGGCCAACGCCATAAAGAATACCGGTCAAGGAAGCGTCAAGGTCGAAGTATATGTAGCCGCACGGACCGAAAAACACCATGTTGAGGTGGAGGTCGCCGTCTCAGATACGGGTGTCGGGATGAGCCCTAAGAAACTAGACCAGTTGTTTTATGACCTCGAGCAAGTTCAGTCGGAACCTACATCGATGCTAGAGGACGCTATCATACCAGATGCCAAACAAATAGCAGAGCAAGGAGAAAAATCTACTCTAGGTCTAGGCCTAGCCGTGGTAGCGCGCATAATCAAAAATATGAACGGGCAGTTAAGGCTTCGATCTGAAGAAGGCAAAGGCACTAGATTCGTAATACAGTTTCCATTTGACCTTCCAGACTCCGAGGCAGAAGATTCGTTGTCCTTGGACAGCGCCAAAGAGCGGACCACACCAAAACCAGACATTCCTGTGCCAGAGCTTGCCAAAGAAGAACGTACATTGGTTGCGCCGACCCTATCACGTACCGCATCTGACAGTACTCAACACGCCGACACGGGCGTTGCCAGGAGATCAAGTGCGGAGAGTCTGACTAGCAAGACTAGCCTTCGAAGTTTCAAGAGTGGTTCAAGCCAAAGAAGTGATGTCGATAGGCTCATCGACGCCATTCAAGAGCCACACCTAGTCGGCAGGCAAAGAGCTGGCGATCACAGTCCAGGTGCACATTCTTCGAAGCCTACATTGGCCAAACGCAACAGTTTCGATGTTAGCGAGACCTTCCGAAAGAGATCCAAGAGTCTCGAATCTGCAGATGGACGAGTCGCAGTTCCACCACATCAGAGAAGTTTGGATTCTAAAATACCCGGTGAAGAGCGTATATCGTTCTCAGGTGCACCCCTCAAAGCTGTCAAAATCCCAGACGATGCCGCGACTCCGACCGAAGCTTCCCCGAAGACTGGGACGATCTTGGGCGAAGTACACGATGAGCCTGCGCAGCTTGAACCAAGCCCTCCTGAGAACCTGACTGCAGAGCATATGCGTGTTCTTGTGGCTGAAGATGACCCAGTCAATAGTAGGATCGTCAAGAAGCGATTAGAAAAGCTCGAACATGAAGTATATCTAACTGTTAATGGTGAAGAATGCGCATCCGCATTTGGTGATCATGCTAGGAATTTTGACGTCGTCTTGATGGATATGCAGGTAAGTAAGCTACTCGCTATTGCTTTGTTCCATGCTTACAGGCTCTCTAGATGCCGATCGTAGATGGTCTCACTTCAACAAAGATGATTCGATCTTTTGCAAAAACCCACAAGGATATATATTCTCCGCGCGCAGCACTCTGCGGACGCATTCCTATCATAGCTGTCTCTGCTTCTTTACTCGAGCGAAACCGCAAAGAATACGTTGATGCCGGTTTTGATGCATGGATTTTGAAACCCATATCATTCGACCGGCTGAACAAGCTCATGGCAGCCATTGTTGATACCAGCATTCGGGAAGAGTGCCTCTACCAGCCGGGTGAGTGGGAGAAAGGAGGTTGGTTCCACAGAGGTCAACAGGGCTTGGCAAATGTCTCAACCAAGCCTTCTGGCGAGGCGCCGGTGTCCAATCTCTCTCAGCCAGCCCAGGAAGCTGCGCAATTCGACGATCCTATGGTTGGTGGAAAAAGCGAGCAGGACATCATACCCGAGGAGCAAGCACGGCTTTTGCAGACTCAAGAGAAGGGAAAGGCACGAGCGACTGAAGATGACGAGAGAACGCCGACTTGATGAATCGAAAGCATCCTACTTTATGCGAGAATAACAGGTCCCCGCGCACCCATCCGGCCCGCCACAAGGCAGTAATCACCCACGACGATTCATCGCCATCATACAAGAGCACCATTATCTGATCTATCGGCGCGTATACATGACTATTTGTAGGTCCCCGCATAGCGAATTGGCAGGTTTAAAGGCATTACAGCACACATTTCCTGGCGCAAATTATTTACAGCATACATATGGTGCTCTATTCCGACGGTCTCTCTGGCCACAGCTTTCGCATCGTGCTGATCGCAAACTCCGATTCCAAAAAGCAGTTGTCATAGCGTTAGAGTTGGAGCAGTCTCGCGTCGGTTCGGTGACATCGGGGTTGCGAGAAATGAAGATAGTATGACGCTGGCGTGAGATAGCTCCGTCGGTGGTGACAGGGGAAGTACATGAGAAGTATACAAGCAAGAGGTTCCTCGATTTCGCGAGCAGCGTAGATTTAGTTGATGAAATGGAGCCAAAAACACATTCATACTCTTTCAGTCGTTACGTTCGACTCAACTTCTGACGTTAGAGTTACCTATTTGGATTAACTTTCACGAGCTATTCGCACCGTTTGATTCACCTTGCTGAAGATAACAAGTTCGACGTAAGAACAGTTAAAGTTGTTAAGAGGATCTGCAGCCACTCACGTAGCCAAAAGCGCACATCACACGGGGTGCAACTGCACTACTCTTACAAAAAGGTTGTTCAATACCTTATCTATCTAACATATCTACCATTTCGCTTGAGCTACAAGCATAAAAAAAAGGAAGTCTCCAGGAGCGATACTCATGTCTATATGGAATATCGCGTATCTTTTTCCCAACTCGATCCAAGCAAAGAAATTCTTCCTTTCGACTCATATACATAAGAGTAAAGACGGTGCACGATCTTCCATACATATATTCAGCAAGCTAGACGAAATACCTCGTTTCGACAGAAAGAGAAGAATTGAAGAATTTGTTTTGAGAAGTAAACAAACTGGATGTAACTTTATCCCATGTTTCGCCTTTCTACGTTGGCTTACCTACGCTGAATTGGTTTCAAAAATGATGCATCTTGATGAAGGTCGCGTGGAGATTGTAGCTCAATCCATAGAGATGATATAAAACCATATTCATGTAGAACAAATTCGATTCGTATAAGCTCCGAAGCATAATTGTGCCAACAGGTCGGAATTGCAACGTTGAGCCATGGCACAAAGTCCAAATGCGGTTGTAGACCGAGATAACACGCAATGTGACCGCTGGGTGTATCGCTGTCTCGAATCTCATTCGAATCTCATTCGAATCTCATCTAGACTCCATAAGACCAACGCAGATCGACGCTACATCGTCATGACATTTGCACTGGCTCGGATGTTGGCGCCGATCAGCAGTTCCAACAAGATGGTTGACGGAGCGTGTCTAGTGCGTCCGTAGCGTGCCTCAGCTTCGGGAGAGAGGCCGCTCCCGCGGAGGTAGGGATATGCTTGCATATTCGACAGTGAATGTCAATTTCCCACGGCGCCACTACAGGATACGCGACTCCTGAAGAGAGTTCTGGAATCGTGCAGATGAGTTGTTTGTGCAACATGCGAGTGATTGTAGTTGTTGGCGTAATGCTGTGTTCTGCATCTCTGGAAGGCACTGCGCACTTGATCTCCGCAAGGTTTTGAAGTGCTTCCAGATGACCTGCTGTCTCTCCTGGGCTCGGGTGGTACTTTCGGATGGAGAAGTTGTGTGACGGTGGCCCGCATTGGCGAGTTGTGGGTGTTTGCATGGCGTGTTTCATGAGTGACGACGTTGAATGTCTCGTTGCTTCTTCTGTTGTGTCCTGCAGCAGTAAGCGTTGCGCGAAGTGGGTTGTTTCAATGACTTTGAGATCGTTAGCCGTAACCACGACGGAAGCGCGAGTGCAGGGCTGTCTGATTGCGCCTGGTTGGCGTCCAGTATCTCCACCTCATCCGTCGAAGCGCATTTACTGATGACCGGGATTGTCATGGGAGAGGCGCCATGTAACGGACGCGATCAGTCGTCTAAACGGCAACTGTAACGCGAAGCGAGACGGGAGTGACGATGCAATCTGTCGTGCCCTACAAAAGCATCGGCGTCGGCCGTGGCACTAAGCAGAGAGAAACATGTGAAGTGCGGCGGGGAAGGAGCCGCATCTCGATAAGGGAAGCTGCGACTGAGCACGCCCAAAACAGCAACAGCTACGCAATTGTCAACATTGCCTTGCAGTTGTTTCTGTCCCAACAAGACGGGCGTAGGCTAGCCAATGGCTTATTAGCGGGCTCTTGTCCCGCGACCGAGGGTCTCGATATAGCGACAGGAGCTTCGCTCTCGAGTTGACGGGT
The DNA here is from genome assembly GCA_033682645.1 of Phoma sp. ATCC 74077. Lineage (NCBI taxonomy): Eukaryota > Fungi > Ascomycota > Dothideomycetes > Pleosporales > Didymellaceae > Phoma > Phoma sp. ATCC 74077. The sequence goes on along the minus strand of JAWDJC010000006.1, from coordinate 568,414 downwards.
AGCGTAGACTGCGGCTGCAATTCGCCGTGCTTCCCTGGGCCGGTGCATGTCAAACGCGGCGGCTCAAGCAGACGGTGGCGGCGCATGGCCGTTGCGGGCTCGAAATGAGAGGAGACATAGCCTGAAACACATTTTCCTGCACCCTGGACGTTGTGGAGTTTGATGAAGCATCGGGGCTAAGCAGGGAGACGGTGGAGGACACACCTTTTCTGGCTTGACGGCAAATCGAGATACAGGTGCCAGGGCTGGCTGTCCGTGCAGTTGCGAATTCTTCTGTGCCGGCTGTTCATCCGTGGATCTGTTGTTCCTACACCACTGCAGTCGTCCTGTGGCAGCCCCGTAGCCGCGTTCCATTCGTCGCCTCTTCTGTCGTCTACCTGCACGCCCAAGTCGTGCAAGCCAGCGTCTTGGGCGCCTAGTGGACGTCAGCCCCGGTGCGAGATAATGGAGGAAACACGCAACAAGATGTCGTCGAGACGCTTGACCAAGCGCGAACGTCACCAGCAGCCACCCATTGCTTACCTGAACAATAAGTCCAAGTCGAACACCCTCAAGCGCGCCCCCTCCGCTGCCTCTTACTTCGCCAATCAAGCGCCCGGCGCCGCTTCGCTTTCTGCCGACACCCAAACTCCGGGCTCCTCACTTCGTCGCTCGCCCTCACTTACGCCTGTCCACGAGCACCAGCGCACCGCGAATGCAAATTACCCGCCTGCCCAGGCCCCGACGCCCTCGATTGCGCACCTTCCGCCGGCCTCGGTCGGGGAGCCCTTCAACGCTATCGTCGAGGAGGCCCTCTACGCCTCTAGTAACCCGGGGCCACGTCGACCTGCCGGGCCTCAGCATTCGCAGACGGCAGACCAGCCCTCTCGCTTCAAGTCGCCAAAGCTGCGCCAATCCGCCTCGTTCAACACCCTCGCCCGCAAGATGGATACCCCGCCATCGGGTACCAAGAGCCCGCGCAATCGATACAGCGATGACGGCGACACGGCGAAGAAGAGGAGGTCCGACGGCGGCAAGAAGAAGGGCACATTTTCAACCTTCATGAGCAGCATGCTGGGCTCGCCGCGGCGGCCTACCATCTCCACGCCTACCAATCCCATGCACGTCACGCACGTCAGCATCGACAACGAGACGGGCGAGTTCACGGTACGTGGCACGACGGAACGCAACGCGCCGGTCTTCTGTGCAGGCGTGTGCTGTCACTCCTACCACCCTTCCTTCCTTTCTGTCTTTTGCTCTGCGCAGCTTCGCTAATCATGCTTAGGGTCTTCCCAAGGAATGGCAACGCATGTTGCAGCAAAATGGAATCACTGAGCAGGAGCAGAAGCAGCATCCACAGGCGGCGGTGGATGTGGTCAACTTCTACAAGGATAACGCTGAAAAGAGCGAAGAGGACGCCATCTGGGACAAGATGGGCCCCGCGCATCCACAAGGCTACGCCTATCAAGCAAACATCGCTCCCAACTATGGCTCCGTGCAGCCCCTCCTTAGCCCACCCCAGAGCCCACGCTTCCCACGGAACGACCATGACAGCTTCGAAAATCCCCGCGCCCCTCCTCCAATTCCACGCAGTCTCACCTCGCCCGTTCCTAACGCACCTCAAGTCAACGGGGCACTCGTTCCAAATCGACCAGCGCCCAGGCCACCGGGGGCTGCTCCAGGCTCAGCCAACATCGTCCCCACACGAACTGCTCCTCCTGCGCCCAGTCCTATCGTCACACAGCAACCGACGCCGCGTCAAGAGTATGACTTTCCGCAGATTGCCTATGCTCCCCCAGCTATCAGCGACAGCCCTATTGGCACTTCGTCGGCACCCCGCAGTCGAGCGAACACCACTGGTGGCACCCCGCCGCGCTTCGATTCTCCTTCTAGCGCTACCGCGATATCTCCCGCTCAGCAGTATCATCAGCAACAACAACAGGCTATGGCTGCTGCGCAGCAACCCAAGGCTCCATTGGGTAGGAGCGTCAGTCAAAGAGCACCGCAGCCAGCTCATCTCACACCAGCAGCTCCTGCGCCTTCACAGCCATCGCCACAGCAGCAATTTGCGCAACAAACAGATCCTCAGAACATTCCCTTGCCTTCACAGCAGGCTCGCGTCGGTCCGGCACCCCGGCCGCGACAGAGGCCTCGTCAAAGCCAAGGACCGGATATTGTTGCCAAGCTCAATGCTATCTGCACCAATGCCGACCCAACCCTTAGGTACCGCAACCTAAACAAGATCGGTCAAGGTGCCTCTGGCGGCGTGTTTTCAGCCTATGAGGTCGGTACCAACAAATGTGTGGCTATCAAGCAGATGAATCTTGAACAACAACCGAAGAAGGATCTGATCATCAATGAAATCCTTGTAATGAAAGATAGCAAGCACAAGAATATTGTCAACTTCATGGACAGTTTCCTTGTAAGAGGAGATTTGTGGGTCGTTATGGAGTACATGGAGGGCGGAAGTCTGACAGACGTCGTGACGTTCAACATCATGTCAGAGGGGCAGATTGCTGCTGTGTGCAGAGAAGTGAGTAAATCTTTACCCCTGTAGGTCGCGTATGCTGACTTGCAGACTCTACACGGATTGCAACATCTGCACTCAAAAGGCGTTATCCACCGAGATATTAAATCCGACAACATCCTGCTTTCTCTTGAAGGCAATATTAAGCTGAGTAGGTTGACCCATGAAACGCACTATGACATTTCTAACGTCTTGCAAAGTCGATTTCGGGTTCTGTGCGCAGATAAATGAGAACCACAACAAGCGGACGACTATGGTCGGTACTCCATACTGGATGGCCCCTGAGGTTGTGACTCGGAAAGAATACGGCCGAAAAGTTGACATTTGGTCACTGGGTATCATGGCGATCGAAATGATCGAGGGAGAACCGCCATATCTGAATGAGAGCCCTCTGCGTGCACTTTGGCTAATTGCGACGAACGGCACGCCCACGATCAAGGAAGAGCACGCTTTGTCACCGGTATTCAGGGATTTCCTTGGCTTCTCGCTCAAGGTTGATCCAGATAAGCGAGCGAGTGCTCATGATCTCCTAGTGGTGAGTCTGTCCAACACCTATTTCGTGCCCGGCCACTAACAGAACCATAGCATCCGTTCATCCAAACCGCAGAACCACTGAATACACTAGCACCGCTAGTGCTATCAGCGCGAAAAGCGAGAGCCGAAGAAAGACGTAAAAAGGGCGGTATGTAAAAGAACGTTCCTAGCTCCTCGATGTCTCTTATCGAAGGATCTTAGGAAAGGGTTCAAAGCCCACCAACGGCAACGATTCCTCCAACACGAATACGGATTCATTCGCCGAGTGGTATAGCAAGACGCAGGAATTGTAGAGCGGTTCGGTGTTGTAGAGAAGGCTTGCAGACGTACTGCCCCAAAGGCTGCTCGAGGCACACCTTCACTCTTCAAGCCACGGGCTTATGCAACAATCCTTGGTGCCAAACGCCTTCTCCGTTGTAACCGATGGCGTTACAAGTGTTTATCGCTTGATGGAGCGATTCACGTACGTTCCTCGTGGCGAGCAACACGATCAGCAGACGCAAATCGAAGCCGTAATATGCCGTCAATGTACATTCACGATGAGCATCGTCGAGCGAATTAGCAAGCGCGTTACATTTCATTGTCCATGCGGCCCATCTTTTCAGCCGCATAGCAACAACTTTTTCTCCTGGGATACTTAAGGCGCCAAGGCGGAGGGGCGTTTGATATGCTCACATTTGAGGAAGGGAACTCGACATTTTCCTGGTCGGCCTTTCTGGCTTTCTTCTAGTAGCTCTTTGGGCCCCCACTTTTTTTTCTTCAAGAGATGCTTGTGTTCTATACACCATTTCGAATGTTTAGTGTCTATGATTCTGGAACCCACCGGATCTCTACTCTAGTTTCCTGACGGGCGGCATGAATCGGCATATAGAAAAGTCGAAACTGAGAATACAAATTCTTGCGAATGAGGTATACGGTTTTCATGAAGTGAGAGTTGACTAAAGTCTGGCCAAGCGACGACAATGTGTTTCTATTAGTGATAATATACTTTCGTTGTACCTGTGTGACATGGCTCGAGGACGCCCAGTAGTGCATATATCCCTAGCTGTGTTTCATATAGCCTTCCCCCTACAGCTCCATAGCTCTCACAATTAACAACGTCGACCATATTAATAGCAGGAAAAGACTGATGTAGAGCAACTCAGCAGTGCTCTTTGGAAAAACGTAAGCGTAGTAGGGTATCTTCTTGTGATTTCCTCTCATAAGTCCTTGCCTGACTAGGGCTATCTGATCCAGCATGTACTGATGCCTGGGTCCTGATTTATACGATGAAGTAACGGAGGAGGTTGCAAGATGCGTTTCTTCTATGATGAAGCGCATGGAGAAGCTGTAGGAGCACTAGTTGCGAATTTGTTGTGGCCACATGGAGAGTCAAACTGACTGGGCCTGTGTTGCGAGTATTTGCAGAATGCTGTTCATAGAGCAGCTGTTTCCCTCATTGAAGAGAATGGAATCGGTCACCTTTAGACCGCCCATAACAAGATCGCTGTTGGTGAATGCTGCCGATCCCGTTTATCCCGTTTCCTCCTCATCTCTCGCGGCGCTAATCACATCGGCAAGCCCGATCTGCTCACGCACCGGTTGTCGAAACAGTATCTCAAATCCTGTGTCACTGTTGCCAGAGCGAAGGCGGTCGAAGCTCTGGGCAGCTCATCCAGTAGATCCTGGATATCCTTGTCTTGATACGGCCAAGCGTAGCGGAGTATATCAAATGAGATATCCATCATGTCTTGTTTTGTAGCCATCCAAGCTTGTGTCTCATCAGGTAGATCAGACGGATCTCAGATAGAGATACTGCGTGACGTGGTGCTTAAGCCGCTTTTTCTTTGCGAGTATGCGTAAGGCGGAGCTGAGATAGGGGATGATTATGCCGATAAATATTAGAGGCGGATACTTCGCGACAACGCTGAGCGGCACTCGTTGAGCCAGTCTCATACTTGATCGCTGTGTACTCATCTTCGAAGCAGTGGAATGCCTCTCATAAGGCAGTGCAAACTCTTAGCGCCTGTATCCTCTACTCTAGAGAGCGTAGTTGCGTAGCATCAATCATGACGGCAAGCTGTTTGGAGTTAGAGGAAATGGATATGCGTTGAACCCAGCTCACTCGTCTGAAAGCCAGTAGGAAGGTTGGACACGAAGGAGTTCGTTTCCAGTAATACAACAACAGCTAAAATACCTTGTAGTAGAGCTTGCAACACAATAACGCTGCAGTATTATGCTAGAAACTTATGCGAAGTACTCTAGGAGTGACTAAGAGTCCTTGAATAAAGTTAAAAAAAAAAAAGCTCTGTAGAGAGTCGTGGAGTTCTATTGTGACGCGCAAGGATCCTTCTTGACGTTGGTGCATACTACATATGAGCTCATTGTAATTGTACGTGCGAAGCTCGAGAACGCAAACCCGTGAATATGAACCTGTGTTTCACTGTGGCTGAGGCAGACGTTCGTGCCCTCCGCCGCCACAGCTTCGTCATCACCCCCGCTAGCCGTTTAGGTAGCGAAGCGTAACGGGCAGGAGCTCCAAGCCTACTGACATACGACAACTTGTTGACGCAGCCCCGAGGCTTACACCCTACAACAGGCCACAATACCTGTCTTTACCTCAAACCTCCTCCAGTTACAAACTCACATCATCACAATACCGTCTCGCTGCGTCTCGCCTCGTTCTCCGACCTTGGTGCAACCGCGCCTCCCCACACTGAGTCTTGACTAGCACGAAGCAGGCAGACACCATGTTTCGCGCGCAGTCGAATATCTTCGACGACGTCGTTGTAAAAGCGACTGACGAGAACCTGACGAGTGAGAACTGGGAATATATACTGGTACGGACTTACCTCTACTACGGACTCTTGCGGCACGCTTCGTAGACCGCGTGCCTTGCGCAAATCCGCAAGTCGCGTTTTGGGCGATATAATGTTTTCTAAGACTACTGACAGGCTACTACAGGATGTATGTGACAAAGTCGGATCTTCCGATACGGGCGCCAAAGATGTAGTTGCTGCCATGATCAAGCGGCTCGCACACCGAAATGCGAATGTGCAGCTTTATACCCTCGAGCTCGCCAACGCCCTCAGCCAGAATTGCGGGATTCAGATGCACAAGGAGCTTGCGTCGCGAAGCTTTACAGACGCACTACTACGGCTCGCCAACGACAGAAACACACACCAGACGGTCAAGGCAAAGATCCTTGAACGTATGGCGGAGTGGACAGAGATGTTCTCTAGCGATCCAGACCTTGGGATCATGTCGGGCGCTTACATGAAGCTCAAGACACAAAGTGAGTATATATGCGTAAAGGACAGCTCATCAACGCTGACAAGTGTACAGACCCAAATCTACGAGCACCCTCAAAGCCACAGAAGACCCAGATCTCTGATTCGGACCGCCAAAAAGAGGAAGAAGAATTGCAGATGGCACTTGCAATGTCGATCAGGGAGTCAAAGGGTGCAGCCCCAACTGCTGCAAAGTCCAACACACCACAAGAAGCTGGATCCAGCTCAAATAATCAACCTGCCCAATCAGCTCAACCAGTCCCGGCGGGCACGACTGCAGCAACGGTTTCACGTGTACGAGCCCTGTTCGATTTCCAACCCTCTGAGCCTGGCGAACTGCAGTTCCGTAAGGGTGATATCATAGCGGTGCTGGAGTCGGTGTATAAGGATTGGTGGAAAGGATCTCTTCGCGGACAGACGGGTATTTTCCCGCTCAACTATGTGGAGAAGCTGCAAGACCCAACACGCGAGGAGCTGGAAAAAGAAGCGCAAATGGAGGCCGAAGTGTTTGCTCAAATACGCAATGTGGAGAAGCTGCTCGCCTTACTGAGCACGAGCTCACAAGCAGGCGGCGGCGATGTTCGGGATAACGAGGAGATTACAGAGCTATACCACTCAACACTAGCTATCCGACCGAAGCTGATCGAGCTCATTGGCAAGTATTCGCAGAAGAAGGGTAAGTTTGTTACGTAGACCTTGCGGAGTACAAAGCTAATGTTTGCAAGATGACTTTACGCAATTGAACGAGAAGTTTATAAAGGCTCGTCGGGACTACGAGTCCATGCTTGAGGCCTCAATGTCTCAACCTCCACAATCTGTATATGGTGGCCGCCCCCCCTACAGCGGCTACAACGCACCTCCTCCCTCGAACTATACTGGATATCCTCCGGCATCTTCTACACAGCAAGATCCGAACCGTTTCGGCTACGGAGGTGGAGCACCTCCAACACAAGGAGTTTCTCCTCAATTTCCACCTGCGGGGTCAAACCCTGCATTCTTCATGGTACCGCCTGGTGACCAACGGACTCAACAACAAACACCGAAGCCAGCACCCGCATCAGACCCTTACGCACCCCCTCAGGGCAGGATACCAGCAGCGGGACGACCACAAAGCTTCGCACCTCAGGAGTTGGCAACTGGACACTACGACTCACCTGTAGATAATCGACAGTCTTTCATCGCTCCGAATCAAACACAAGGTGGACCTTCTGCACAACAAAATTACGAGTATCCTGCTTCGCAACAACCTGGTGGATATCCTCTTCAGCAAGGTGCACCTCAACAAGGGCCACCGCAAGCCTATGAACAGCTCTCGTCGCCCCCTCCACAACAGCCTGCTCAGGACCAACAACCTCCCTCAGACCCCTACTCACAACCACCCCCTCAACAAGGATATGGATACCCACCACAACAACCTGGATACCCACCACCTGGACCACCTGGAACTGCATCTAGCCCCGCGCCACCAGCGCAAGGATATCTCCCGTACCGACCTGGAGGGCAAGCACCAAGTGCGCCGCCTGTTGGCGGGGATGAAGGCTTTTACCGATAGAGTCGGCCTTGGGTCAGGCTGGCTTAAGGTTTTCTTTGTATATATATGGCCTATCGGGAGAGAAATAGGAAAGAGTCGCTGGTTCCTAATGACGGATATACCACACAATTTGCAAGTTTATAGTCTCAACAGGATACAGATACCGTGCACGTGATGTCATGAAAGTGAAAGCTGAGCTATTGAAGGCTATGAATCTAAGTGGATGCTACTTGACTTATGAGCATGAAGACTCCTTAATGGAGTATTCGAACCTTGGTCAAGGATCGTGCCGTGTCGGTCAACCATGTGTGGGTGACGCACAAGCCCGGCGACTATACCCCATTTGAAATGGCGGGGAAACAGGGGTCGTAAGTTCGAGGACATTCTGGAGACGGCCACATCGTCCAACAGCTCTCTATCCTCACCGCACCCATCTATACAGCTCTTGCAACCGTAGCTGTCGTCTTCAGATACAATTGTGTTCGCATAGTCTAGTCGACAGCGTAATGGCTTACTGAGCACCCGCAACTAGTATCGAGTCTGCGCATATCTTCCCTGGCTGTGCTTCAAGCAACGGCCCATCTCATCTCTGGTACGAACTTTCAATACCTCTGGGTCCCTTAGTGAGAGCCACGGCATACACTCTCTTACCCTTCCGCTTTTTTTGCTGACGCCAATATCTTGTAGATATATAAGTAACATCTCATACAACTGCTCCTGCGATACTCAAAGTGGCTCCGCACTTTTAACCTTCCACCGCCCACCGTCTACGCGAATACCCGTTGGTCAACTCGAAACGGTCTACACTGAAATATGGCATCCGAAGCAGCTACCAGCTCTGCCACTGAGGGTCTTACCCCTGCGCAACAGCTCATGGAGCAGCATGATCACCACGTCACGGTCGAGGACGTCCCGGATGAGGAGGACATCGCTCACCCTCCACCGTCGGCCTCTGCCAAGCATGCTTCCGATGCTGCTCCTCTCAGCGAGAAGGCTGCTGGCAAGCAAAAGGCGGAGGATGCCCCTATTCCTGCGAAAAAGCCCGCCTTGAACACTGCGTCTGAGGAGGCTTTCCCAGCTCTTGGTCCTGCCAAGCCTCGTGCTCAAGCTGCTGTTGCGCCTACCTGGGGCAAGAAGCCTGCTTCCGTCACTTCGAACGGCGTCAATGGCAGTGCGGCTGGTAACGGCACCTCTCACACTTCTACCCCGGCCTCCGGAGTGAGCACACCCGCTTCTCTGCCTGGCGGCCGCGGTCCTGCGCTTCCGACCATGAACATTCCTGGCAAACACACGGAGCGCATATCCTTCTCGCCAAACCAGCTTACACCTCGTCAACAGCTGAAGAAGCCTGTGAACGACATCATCCGCGACATTAATAGGCGCTCCAAGGCCAAGCTCGAGTTCAAGTCGGGACCTGGCGGAACCGTTATCTTCGAATCAACCGGTCCAGTCGATGCTGTGAGGCAAGCACTCAAGGAGATTGCCAATGAAGTCGGTTCCAAGGTACGATCACCACACTCTCTCAAAGGGTTGATGCTGACAAGCAATAGCAATCCGTCGATGTACCCGTTCCCGCCTCCGTTCGTGCTCACATCATTGGTCGTCAAGGTTCTAAGATCCAAGAGATCAGCAAGCGCACCGGTGCCCGCATCCAGGTCCCAAAGGCTGAGGCGGGTGAGGACGAGGATACCGTTGTGAACGTTCATATCGAAGGCAATGCCCTGACTGCTGAAATGGCTCGTCGTGAGATTGATGCTATCGTTAACGAGCGTACATCGACTGTCAACTTGCGCTTGAAGGAGATTCCTGCGGAGTTTTACCCTTTCCTTGCTGGACCCCACAATGTGCATACAGAAAACCTTACGCAAGGTCGGGATGTGAACATTCAAATCCCTCAGTACCATACGTGGCGTTCTCAGGCACCGCCGCAGGCTGCCCGCAACCAGCCTGTCCCATTCGTTCCGCAGGCAAACTTCCCCATTCATATTTCTGGAGACCGAGCAGCTGCCCAGCAAGTGCAGGGTGAGCTTGAACGCCGCGTTCAGCAGCTGCGCCAACAGTTGGCCATTGAGCAGCGATCCATCGAGCGTGGCCGACACCAGTTCATTGTTGGCGAGCGGGGTGGCTCTTTGCACGATTTCTTGGAGGAGACTGGCTGCAGTATCATCCTACCTCCCAACACAGATGACAGCGAGACAGTCTACGTCGTCGGCCCTCCCGACAAGATCGAGCAGGGTATCAACAAACTCGAGGATCTGGCTGCTAGCATGACGATGGCGACCGCTGACGCAGCCCGCGAGCACAGAGGCCCCAATGCTCAAGCGCACGCCCACAACTTGACGCGATACCTGCGGCAGCGTCAGGCTTTGGCAGAGTTGGAGCGCATGCACGAGGCCAGCATTGTAACTCCCACTGACCGCGATGCCCCGACAGGATGGGAAATCTACGCGAGGAATGGCAAGAATAGCATGAAGGCTCGTGGTGATATCATGAGTGTCTTCGCTGGTCACCCACCTAGCAGGTTCGCAACTATGGATGTTGATCCCTTCTACCATGAATTCCTACGACAACGGAACGCGTCCAAGCTTCGCCAGGAACATGGTGTGCACATTGTCTTCCCGGATGGACCTGAAGAGTCGCCAGAATTGATTCTCGTTTTTGAGGGCAGCACTCCTCACGATGAATATAACATTCCACGAGGTGCGCCCTCGGCTGCTGAGATCAAAGCCTATCAAAAGGGTCTTCAACAAGCCCAACAGTACATCCAGAGCCTTACGAGCAACCAAGCGCAAATCGAGTCTCGTGGTCTGGAGTCTAACCCTAAGTTTCATCGGAAGATCGAACAATTCGTCAATGACGAGCAACAAGGCCTTGCACATGATCAAATTCCTGTTCAAGCCTTGTTCGGCCAGCGACGCCCCGAGGCTCACAACCGCTCGAACAACCAGTTTGCCATCCGGGGACCCTCTGACGCCGTGGAGGATCTTAACGCAAAGATTCTTGCTTTCATCGAACAGGCTGAGAAAGACGAGCTTGAGCGCAATCATGTTACCACCTTCGACTATCCGCAAAAGTACGCAAGTCACCTCGTTGGTAAAGGTGGTGAGAATATTCAAAAATTGCGCCAGAAATACGATGTCGATGTACAGATTGATGACGGCAAAGTACAGCTTAAGGGCCCTTCAGCCAAAGCTCAGCTGTGTAAGAAGGAGATTCTTGATATGGCCAAGAAGCTTGAAGACGAGGCTACCCATGTGCTGAAGGTCAAGCCGCAGTATCATCGTGATCTCATTGGTGCCGGAGGAAAGCAGGTCGAACGTCTGCAAGACCGTTACGGTGTTCGGATCAACTTCCCTAGGAGACAGCAACACGACGACGATGCGGCAACAGATGCGGCTTCGCAGCGTAACGCTCGAGGCCAGAATCAGGATGAAGTCATCGTACGAGGTCCCAAGAAGGGTGCCGATGAAGCCCGTGACGAAGTGCTCAGCCTCCTACAGTATATCATGGACAATTCGTTTAACGATACTGTCTCCGTCGCTCAGAGCCAGATCCCTCAACTGATCGGTTCCGGCGGCCGTGAGATGGAAAACCTTCGTCTCGAGACTGGCTGCCAAATCGATGTTCCTGGTGCGCGTGAAGGCGCTGATCCGTCCGGTCGTGCTGAGATCAAGCTGAAGGGTACTAAGAAGCAAGTCGAGGAGGCCAAAAAGATTTTGCAGCAGCGTGCGAAGGTCTTCGATGACACTGTCGTTGAGACTCTTGACGTTGACAGGAAACATCACAGGACCCTCATTGGCGGCAGTGGGGCAAACATTCGCTCTATTGTGACCTCCGCTGGAGGACCTGACAATGCTCGTGATTTGGCACGTATGGTTCGCTTCCCACGAGCTGAGTCCGACGAATCTTCCATCCGGATTGAGGGTCCCAAGAGCGTAGTAGAGAAGATTGTCGCCGCTCTCAAGGCCCAGGTTTCATCCCTAGAAAAGCAAACGACCGAAACTATCGAAGTCTCTCCTGATAAGCATCGTTTGCTCATCGGTCGTGGCGGTGAGACTCGTCGCTCATTAGAATCGCAGCTCAACATCCAGCTCGATATTCCGAAGCAAAATACTACTGGTGCTGCACGCAGTCAAGTCAAGATTACTGGTGAGCCAGCTGCTGTCGAGAAAGCTAAGGAGCACATTCTTGAGCTTGTCAAGGGCCAGGAAGGCGAGACAATCCAGGTGCCTCGCCATCTCCACCACGCCATCTCCGACAATGGCCAATTCTTCCGCCAGCTCCGCAACCAGCACAAGATCACCGTGGACCATGCTGGTCAGCAGCTACCACCCAAGCCTGCTCATGCTGAAGCCGGGAAAGCTCGGAAAGGTGCTAACGGCGCTTTGCCTTTGATCACTGATGATGCAACAACTGGCGCTGACGAACACTCCTGGGAACTCGTCGATAACAATCCTCCCGAAGAGGGTGCTGATCTTTCTGCTACTATCCCCTGGATTTTACGTGGTCCTGTCGAGAACCTGCCCAAGGCCCGTCAAACGCTTGAGGCTGCCATCGAGGCGGCGTCGAAGCCTTCTTCTACTGGCTATCTCATCCTCCCCGACCCTCGAAGCTACAGGTAAGTTGGTGGAACACAATATGAAAAGATTGTTATACTAACAATTAGCAGGCTTGTGGTTGGTCCTGGCGGGAGCACCATCAACAACCTTCGCAAGAAGACCGGTACCAAGATTCAGGTACCCCGTGATCAGGCCAAGGACGAGGCTATCGAGATTGTCGGCACGAAAGAAGGATGTGAACAGGCTCGCCAGATGATTCTGGATATTGTATCTAAGGGTGGAAACGGTGGCCGCAAGTAAGACACTCGAAGGCCAATTCTGAGGAGTGGAAGGCGTAGAGGGGATATTAGTGAAGCGTGTGTTGAATAGTATTTAGCATCTGCGGGTGTTTCAACACAATGTAGCAGGGTATGATATGGCAAGACTGATACTCGAGCGGCTGATCTTTTACGGATCTTGTTTGGCATGGGTGGTGCAATTGACTTGTAGAGCGTGGAACAAAAGTATGTTTATACTAAAAGCATCTTCACCAAGTTCCACTTTGCAAAGCAACGCATATTGTTATCAGTGCCACTTGAGACGGATTCTAGAATAGGATATTGGTGAGTTACGAATCTCGACTGGTGGACGAGTTTCATTGGATGGGGGCGGTTTCGATCAGCTTGGGACTCAGCCTCGATGGCAATATCAAAGGGCCGACAAGGCTGAGGCGTAGACGAAGTGTGCCTCTGCAACAAGCCTCCATTTTAACCTGTCCAGCAGCCTATATTTTCGAATTCTTATGTTCACATGTTGATTTCTAGCTCCACTACAGTGACTTACTTGCGTTGAGATGGCCACCTCCCCTGCACCTACTATCGCGGCCCCAACAACTCCACCACGTCACCTTCAGTGGAGATATGATCACTGGGTTAAACACCCGGATGTGTTAGTTCCTTTCGAAAGGCACGTGTATGTGGATGTATGCGACACGAGTGTAGGTCACTTAATTTTCGATTCTCGCAACCTTTACTAACTGTGCGCAGAACGGAGTGAGCTTTAGCAGAGAAGAACTACGCCAGGAGGATATACCAGGCTTGTGTGGGCGCTCACATACGTCGCCGGATGGCGAAAGATGGGCACTGCGACTGTAAGTGCTGCATGTGTGGAGTACCAAACTTTATGTTAATTTCTCTTAGGCTTTTCACACCTCGACGATGGGACGCTGACGCGATGGTTATAGTACCCTACTCTTTGCCTTCGATTCAAGCTCTGCAAAGCAATTGGCATGTTCCGACTAATTATCTTCCTATGTTTTATCCGGCGATAGATAGCACCGCGTCATTTAGTCCTATTCCTACTGATTCTACGTGGGAAGGTATGTTCTTTAAATCCTTTCGATAACAACGACTGACGAGTGAGGCTTCAGGACTACTTGTAGTACTTCCTGGTGGAGAGTTTTGCACTATCGTAACGACATACAACATCGCAACAAAGCAGATATATGGAATTTGCGCTGGACTCTCCGAATCGAACATGAACCACGTCATAGACCGCCTGGAAACCTTGCAAGGCTGCACTTTGCATCCACTACTGGTGCCAGTAATGTTAACAACCAGCGCAGCCCACGCTATACAAAGCACCATGTACAACCTTGAATTGAACTATCTAACTATATCGAATGCCATGGATTGTGTCAAATTCTACGAGTATGACTTGCAGTACGGCGAGGCGCCTGCACTTACGGAGAGACCTCAGAGACTGACAGAACTCACGGCCAAAGTCGCGAGAGAAGCGTTTGCAACATCTGCGATAACACACGTCCTCGACCATCTCGATAGTCTGCTCGGCAAGCTACTTGACACGTATCCCTGTACTGTTGGCATCGAATTGCAAGAGGAAGTAGTGTTCATGCGGCAGCGCATAGTGAACATGGAGCATTGTTTACATTACATTAGAGATGGAGTACAGTCTTTAGTGCAACTGGTAAGCCTACGACCCTATTCTTTACATCCATTGATTTTGAAATGGACCGGAGCTGAGCGAAATAGGTCTACGCAATGTCCCAGCAAGAAGATAACAAGCTCAACCACCGCTACGGAGCAGACATGAGACTCATCACAGCCATTACTCTCATTTTCCTCCCTGGTACCTTCGTCGCAACGTTCTTCAGCTCAACATTCTGGGACTTTGCGCCGAGCAATACGGGATCAAAGGTCTCGAGTTGGGTGTGGATTTATTGGGTTGTAACGATAGTGCTCACGCTGATGGTTCTTGTTGTTTGGAGGTTTTTCAATATGCTGAATCAGATTATGGAGAGCGTGAGAATATCGTGGCGCGTGGCTTCTTCTTCGCGGAAGAAGTTTCCGCGATCGCGAGAGAAGAGGCTAGATGATGAAGAGGTTGGGGAAAAGATTGCTTGACTAGATTGGAGAAGGGGTGGAACCGGTGCATAGTCCTTGAGAGTATTCACTAGTCTGTTGCGGATGCATTAAAATTCGACAAGATGTCCTGCCCGGCACAAAAGTCAATAGGCACACAATAATCCTTCGAATGTAACACTGCCCTTGGACATGCGACTAGGAATTGCCTAGCGTTATTGTGCATCCGTGCAGTTTCAAGGTTGTGCCCTGCGTCGATGTTAGGTGTGAGGCCAGTTCTTCGAACTGCGCAACAGCATTATGAACGCCTAAGAAATGCCAAGCTGCAGACTTTAGTATCAAAAGCTTGGCCTAAGTAGTGTTGAGATGGAATGTAGGGGTCAGAATGGTGGAGCTTCACGGCTGTGAACATCTGCTAAGCTTTCCGCAAAATCCACACGTGGGCGGGGCGGGCGGACCGAGCCGATAACCAAAGAATGTTTCCCGTACTCGACCACATACTCCATCGCACGAACTCCACAATGAATTTCGTTCGTTGTAGAGTCGTGTCACAGGAGGTGAGAAGAACATTTGATGCGGCTGAAAATGCGCAGAGGTTCTCCGATCCCCAGCCTCCAGGTTGACGCGTTAGGCTTCTGGAGGCGTCGCCGTGATGATCATGAGTCCTCCAACACCACCCTCGATTTCAAAAGGCCTCGAAACACCTGCTGCGTCTCGGAACCCTGAAGGTCCACATACCGTTTCTCTACTGGTCGCCATGGCCTCGATCATGTACTTCGCCCCAAACACTAAATCAGCCGCACCCCCCTCTTCCCAGGTTGGCAAGGCTCGTGGTGCAACAGCGAGTAATATGCCAGCACACGATTACATAATTTGGGGGCCATCTCGCAAGGCGGAGGTATCAACACGAGCGATATAAACCTAAACGCCGGCTTTTGATCTGGGTTGAGCCTTGCTGTTTTGCAAGTCATAGTCTGGGGTATCTAAGCCTTTTGGTCTTGCGTAATAACAAGCTTGAGCGAGCTTAATTTTGGCCCTTACCAGGAGGATTCGTTCTTGCGATTCTGCGGGCATGGCGTCGTCTGGACATTTCCGGTGGCTTGCACAGGATTGGAGGAACGAATCGTGGTATCTCGAGCCCAATGGTAGACATATCTACATTGAGATATCGGAGAAAGATGTAAGTCAGGACACTTGCGCGCGGAGTCAGAGTCTGCGACTGATATACGGCAGGGAGAGATTACGTTCAACAAAGACAACAAGCACGATGACGACCTCCCTGAGCTATGTAAACGAACTCGAGCAGAACAAGGAGATAGCGATTGGTCGCTGCGACTGTAGGTCAAATGAATGTGGAGTGGAGAATATGCTTTTGCTAATACCAGATTAGACTGATAACATCAGCCAAAGACAGCCGAGTCAGAAACACATTACCCTTCTCACTGACTACGATCAAGGCTCTCCAGGAGCACTGGCATCTATCTGATCTTTGTTTCTACAATCAAGGCCAAGATTTGGGAGCTTGCGCAATGACATTTAGTCCAATGGAATGTGACTTTGGAGTCAAAGGTAGGTGTGCAAATAATCAAACAAGCAAGTTTATGCTTTAACTAACCATATCCCAGGCATATACATTGTTGTCCCGAATTTAAACTTCGGCGAATGCGCAATGATTCACGATCCTAAAACCCGCAGTTCCTGGGTCGTCGTCTTCAACATTCCTACTTGGGACATAGACACTCTACTTCAGTACCTTGACCACGCAAAAGAAATCGCGCATATGCCATTTCTAGTTCCCATCCTCCTCGCAAACGCAGCATCAGGCGGTCTTTGGGACCGTGAGTACGAAGCCTACACCCACTTCAACACAATTCGCGTTGCGATGAAGTGCGACCAGTACAACCGCAGTGCAATCAAAGTCGATCCACGTGATCTCACCGATATGCCTCGAAAACTGACTGCTTCAGCGGATAATGTCGCAACGGTTGTCTCTTTTGCTGCGAACTTAGAAAGGATCTTGAAGTTTTTGGACTCGCATTTCGATGAATATCACAAACACGCTCCCCCAGGAGTCTATCGTGAAGTTCACGATCACCTGCATTGGCTACAACAGCTCGTTGAAGATGTTACAGTAAAAAATGAGACTGTCAGATCTGCCGGTCAAGCAGTTGTACAGATGGTAAGTAGATTTTTACCTCGTCTAAATATAGGCTTTCTCTGACCACTTTAACCAGGTGTACGCTGTCCTACAACAGAAAGATAACGAAATCAATCACCAACACGGAGGTGACATGCGTGTCATCGCTATTGTCACTCTCATGTTCCTTCCCGGAACGTTCCTCTCCACATGGTTCAGTGCCAGCTGTACGTACACCCAGCCACTCTTCACAGCCACTCTAACATCCCATCTAGTCTGGAACTTCGACCCCAAGGCAGACGGTCCTGTAGCCTCAAAATGGGCCCTCTTCCACTTCGGCATCTCCATCGCCATGACGCTCGCCATCTTCATCGCCTGGCGCAACGACTCTCTGGCCCGGAAAAAGAAACGCAGCAAAGCCCGCAAAAGTAAATCCAAACGCAAGAAAACTACCCGCTGGACCGGCAGAGTCATACGCAAACTCAAACGCACGCCCGCGCAGGTCGAAGAGGGCGATGCGGAAAGCGTGGAAGACAATCATGATGATGATGATAATGACGACGACGACGAGGAAGATGATGGGAGGGAGAAGGGCCCGAGCCCGTGGGATAGCTTGAGGCAGAAGATTGTTCCGTTGTCGCAAAGACGGAAACATAGAACGACTGAGGGAGGGGAGATTGCCAAGATGGTGAGGAAGACGGCTCCGAAGAAGGATAATAAACCGATCGCTGAGGAGAATGTCGCTGCGGCGACCGCGACACCGTAGACGGTCAAGGAGGGCCTCTTGTTTTTGGAACTAGCATTTGATGTTAACTGGGAATCGTTTAGCGGCGGCGTTTGGCATTGGCCTTTCATCTTCCCAAGCGTATGCATATACCAACGCTCCTGCCTTTTTACAATCGTAGTGCATGCTTGTTGAGCCTTTTTTAAGCGATCATCCCAAGCCAATAGTCAGATTTTATATACCAGCTTTATCAGTTCTTACGAGTGAATCGCCAGGCTGTACCCCTTCCTTGGCTTCTGTTGTCGCTTGTACCTTGGGCTTCTTCAAATATGGAATGCCTTTCCAGACGCAAAGGACAACTATTGTCAATACTGCTGTGCATACCCAGTACAGCCACACCCATTCTGATACAAGCGGGCCGGTGCTTCGAGGATCAAAGTTCCAGACTAGATATCGTAGCTTAGATTAGCGTCTACTCGACAATGCGATATATGTGGGTTTCGATGTTGACTTTTGTTCATGAGATATTGTTACTCACTGTCAAGATGTTAGTTATGATGAGACGTTAAGGACGAGGAGAGTAGATTACCAGCTTGCACTGAACAGCGTTGCTACGAATGTGCCGGGAAGGAAAAGCAGAGTAACTACTGCAACCATGCGCACTGAAAGTCGCAGGTATAAGGTCAACAGGTGACTTCAAGCTCGTAAGTTTACGTACTATCTGCGCCGTAGCGAAGGTTAAGTTCGTTGTCTTTTTGTTGGAGAACGGCGTAGACCTAGCAAGAATTAATTCAAGGCAAGTTGGGTAGGAAGGGTTCAGGCTGCCCTACCATTTGTACGATCCCATGTATCGACTCCTTCAGATATTCATTTTTACGTCGTGTTCCCTCTAGCGTCTGCCGTAGGAAGGCTAAGTAGTCTCGCATTTCTACCACTAGCTCGCTCGGGGGGTGCGTTCCTTGCAACCTTCTATCCATGCAGTTCATAATCTCCAAAGTACCTTCAATAGCTCCGGCGCTACCCGCAGCAGCATTTATCAGTGCGGTGAGCTTCCGAGGCATATCATTTAGCTCGGGTAGCTGAAAGTTCTGCGCTGGAGAGTAGTATAGATTAGTACCCATCGCTTCTCGAATTGGGAGGAAATCAGAATAGGTGTCGTAGCAGAAGGTACGCAGCTGAGTCACGCCTAGATCCATCATACACAATGGCACCAATTCAGGTTGTAAGGCGTGGTTCTGGGACCTTCGAAGTCGCTCGACCAAGTCCTTGGATTGGTTGTGTTCGATGCCTAAGCATACTCCGAAAGTAGAGCGTGTTGTTGTGTTGTGCGTTATTACTAGGGTACCGGTGAATGAGAGGCCGAAAGTGAAATGCAGGAATATGCCTGTTCGATTTAGTAGCTGCTGTGTGATCTTAAGACTACTTGACAAAAACATCAAGATTGTCTAGACCGTCAAAGGAATCTGAAGAAACGTACCAGTCCATGTTGGATCACACGCAACCGGGGAAAACACAAAGCTGCACGTTTCCGTCTGCAAATGTGCCTGGAAGCAGATATCGGGCATATTCCAGTGTTGTTTCAACGCCTCGATGGTAGCCGCTGAATACGGAAGTCGTCTTCTTTGTACGCGCTCGTACTTTTGAGGTGTTATTAAACTTTCAAAATGTTAGGTAGATATTCAGATTGCACCAAAATGTTCTTACAGGTAAAGTGCCCATGTAGGGTCTTTGTCGGTACAAGCATTTTCGCACATTTTTGGAATCGATTGACCGAGTATGCTCATATTTCTGAAGTTTACTTCGGGCTGCGAAGATGAGCCTGATAAATACGTTTTCAGCATTGAGTTTACCATACACTATTATTGTCCTGCCCAATACGAATTATACTGTGTCGATCATTTTGTTTCGGAACTTCCAGGTTCGCACCGTCTGTTTGAAGCAGTGAAAATCGTGTACTCGAGGTCATCGTGAGAGGAGTTCTTGGTCATTCAAGTTGGTAAGTCTGGAGACCCTTTTTATAGTTGTTGCTTGTGACATGCAGGAGTAATAAGTGGGAACAGCAAGGCGGAGCAATGCATGTGCGCTAACTTAGTCGCTTGGCCTCACGATCTACACCTCCAACATGGACTAGTGAACCACCACCGAGTTTACTTTATCCCTTGATGCTTACTTAAGCCATATCTCGGAACGAAAGACAAAATCATTCAATAGTAGCTGAATCGCGTCTCATCTCACTAAAGGTCTATGTGAGGATTGAATCGTAAGGCGATAGAGGTGCATACGACCCACAGCGATGCCTCTTTGTCACGTATGCCAATCTTTGCCCTTTCGCAAGATCTTTAGGTTCCTAGATAGAGAGTCTATTCGCAACGATTTTCTCTGGTTTCGCACTCCGTGGTCCTGCGCTGAGGATGACAGTCTCAAGCGACCTTTCGTCCGATGGCATGATAACATCATAAAGCTACAGACAGGGGCCAAAGATTGCTCCTTCTGTGGCTCAATATTTTCCATCTTCCGGACAGCTACCATTACAGAGCAAATGTCAACTAAGGGGCAGAGCGAGGACTTTTACTAGAAGTGCCTATGTTGGACGGTAATCCACAATTTACCTTGTATATGAGTAATACGGAACCTGAATTTCGTATTAGTGGACATTATTGATTTACCACAACACCAGGGAAGTGAAAATAGCTATGGCGGATCGGAAATTGACTAATGTGCGCTAAACAGATAGCTCAGTAGCACAAATTTTCGACGAGCACATTGTAATAGAGGACTCACTTCATCCCTCCGCACTCAAGAAGATGGAAATTTGGCTTAAAAATTGTGACGGAAAGCACTCAAAATGTGTTTCCGTGAGAGGGAGCAATAAGCCCTTACCAACTCGATTACTAGATCTTGGAGCTTTACCTGAGAGGAAAGACCTTAATTCCCAGGGAGATCCGCGCTCTTTGCTCAAAGAAAAGTCATGCAAGCTTGTCGAAAATCATCCAGGAAGTACAGAGTAGTTCGTTACCCTGAGCTGTTGTTGGGGCAAGAGTTTGGCATATACGACAACTACCGCCAGCTTAGCAACGCACAAGCAAGAGCAAGGCATCCAGTACGAAGAGTTGCCTACAATCTTACAAGATGCGCTCTTCTTGTTATCACAATTATTTAGTTGCCTGTATCAGGGACAAGTGTCAGTCTAATCACAAGATGTTTTGTTCTATGGAAGCAGCTGATTGTCTTCAATAATCTTCTGATAGAAAGTTGCACATCACTATGCTTCGATTGAAAGACCCTCGGGAGTAGCTCGTGCATGAAGGCCTCAAATATGGTAGCGATTCGTGATGCTATTAGTCACTGTCCTTAATTTCCAATTCATACGCTCTCCTCCACCGCGCATATCCCTCTATAACACCGTGCTCCAATCCGAATGTCTCGTTTCTCTCCCTGTCATGACCCTCAACAATCTCAGAATTGGTCCCCTTCTCCCATCCACTTTTTCTACCCTCGCTTTTGTCCCGTTTCACCCAGCACTTGACAATCCAACTACTTATAACCATGCCCAACCCCCCAACTCCGATGATGAACGGAATTAGCTGCCCAACACTTGCCCAAAGCGTCGAAAGCCCACGAAGGTTATTCCAATGCAGAGTCAATTCGAGTTGGAGGATGACTATTATATGGATAAGAAGGTCAAGGATCGTATAATACCAGCCGAGCCAAACCTTCTTTGGGGTCGAAGGCGCAGTGAGGAGAAGGGAAGAGGCTAGAGAGACGGAAGACCAGCTTGGAAGTTTCCCATCGGTGGAGGTAACGGAGGTGTATGTCATGGCGGCATGTGTTTGGAATGGTCCATTGAGTGGGTCAAGAAGTTGCGATTGTTGTAGATGCGAGTAGATGACGAATGCTTGCGGCGGAAATCGAAACAAGAGAAGAGCTTTCCATGTTTGCAATTGGCATTGGAACCATGATGGTGGACTGGGCTTCCCTTCCTGCACTCTACGGTACTTCTTGGGGAACACAACTGATCGTACGATAACGGAAAAAGTGAGGGGCTTGCCGTCTGGGCTTCTCTGGTATGGGCTTGCTGATATACAATGCTGAATGAAGACCTCGCTCTCGTAGACTTCGCGAAGAATTTGGAAGTCGTTCTCGTGATCAGAACTGGCGTTTGGACGGCAAGTATGCTCTGGAGAGGTCGCACGGGATGGCGAGAGGACCTTATGAATAGAGGATCGAGAGGAATGCGTTGAGCATCTTGCCGCTTGCGCCTGTGGCTCTGATTGTGTTCGGACCAAGGTTGCTTCCCGATCAAGCGCAAAGACCGACTCAGTTGGCGAGCAGTGCGTACACGAGTGCCTAGAGCAAGCATCGTGTGACACGCCATTGTCCGAATCGTTGTCTTCAATGTTGTGCCCGCTTTCTCCATGATTGTGTTTATCTTCCACCTCGCCATCATCCATTGTGTTCTGCGACTCTTCCCAACGCCTAACAGACTCACTAAACGCCAGTCGAGCCCGTCTCATTTTCCAGAAGGTCCACGGCCTCTTGAATTCAACACTGACCCAATACACCGTGCACACCAGCACAAACAAGCTCATAGCCATCATGACTTTCCTCGCCCAGCCAAACATACCCGTTTTGACAACATACATCATCAAGTAAGTGCCACAAGGTGTCTTCTTCATCTGATCCAGCCCACGCCACCAAAACCATACATGCAGACAGATATTCACCAGATTGACAACCTCACATACTACCCTTCTCAGCAAGCTACCTCTGCTGAACGTGCCCTTATTATACGAAGACTTCGCGCGGACACCCATCATACATGACCACGCCAGAATCTGCAAAAGTACGAAAGCTTCAACAGCAAATACATCAGAAGGATCCGTGGCACGTATCAGAGAGACGATGAGTATTGCGACGCTGAAGATGCTAACCGAGTCGCGGAGAACTTGAGCTTCAGAGAGAAGGAAGTAGTTTGCGAACCAGACTGCGAGGATCTGGGAGTAGATTCCGATGCGGATTCCGATGCCGTAGATGTCGTTGTCGCCTTCGAAGCCGCATGTTGTGTCTTCAGATCGAGAGAGAAGAGCAGTAGGCAGCAATGCGCTGGAGTGGAGATGCGGCGAATATGACGAGGCTGGAAGATACATCAATGTAGAAGATTAGGCGGTGAAGAACAAAATGAAAGCACACAAAAGACTGAGATGGAACTGCGATACAATGATTGAGGAGTTGATAAATTCATCGTTCAAGGACTCTATAGTAGGCATCGATGTCTGATTGCTGCGCCGCATCCTGCATGAAGTTGTTGTTTCTAAGCGCCCAGGGTGGCACGTAACGAACTCCTGAGGCGAACCGTTTGTACTAGCAACAGGGGCAGCCAGAAAGTTTGAAACGCGAGAAAAGTAGATCGTGCGAACCGTGCGATGGCGATGTGCGATTGTGGTACGGTTTGTTTCCTGCGAGATGAGTGGATGGAAGAAGGACAGGAGCAAAACTCAGGCCGCAAAAACTTTGAACCAGAATTGCAATTGTGAACAATCTGTCATTCAAACAGTCCCATGGCCAGGAACGAATTTCGAAAGCGCTTGCCAATGATGTATATCCTTTTAACTCCCAAGAAGTTCAGACATCCACAGTATGCTCGCTCAATCATATCAACTAGATAACTCCCAAACTTTACAATGCCAGTATCGCGCCACTACCATCTTGGTCATCATCGTGTCGTGTGTGTTATTCGAAGCCTTTGAACTGAGTCTTTACATGACTGTGCACGGAATGCAGCAGCAACTGCAGTCGTCGGTACTGATGCAGGAGCACTTGCCGCCCTGAGGCTTGACGATCGAGCCGGCGGTCGTGGAGATGGAGCTTGTAGTTGAGGCAGGCATTTTGGCAGACGATATTCTCTCTCTCGATTGTTACACGTAACGCGCCGAGGGGTTTTCTCTGAGGCGTTGGAAGTTGCGTGGAGGATGCAGTTCGTAGAAAGTCGGTAAGCGCTGTGACGTTGAGGTGTTAGCGCTCGGCTAAGCTGTCAAAGGGGAAACGCCCTTTGGAGAACTTACGGTTTGAGGAGTATAGGAGGAGAGTTGCTGTCGGCGTGAAGTTGTGGGAATAAGATATCGAGGAGGCAAGGAATTAATACCGCTGAACAGGGCGTTCAGCTTGATTCATACTACGGCGTGAGACCAATGACAGTTTGGCGCTAGTGAGGGATGACGTCGCGAATCGTGGCAGTGTGGCGCAGGTGACGCTTGTTGCAAACATAGCAACATTGCTTCCAGGATCAAAATTTGTGTGAATGTCAAAGCTAGTCTAAGCATAACCAAATTGGTCTTCCATCGCTGAATCCCTCCATGCACAATCTCATATAGGGTATCACCCACAACCGAATCGCGAAAGTCCTCTTTCTTTACACACTCAAACGTCTCTCCAGGTAGGCTGTCCCTTCTCTGCCCACGGTGTTTTGACGGCTGCTCAACGTTAGAGAATGCCTGCAGATTACAATAAAAAGTTCTTACCATTTTGGTCGCCGAACGGGTCATCTTCATCTACCTCAGGCTCGCTATCTGGGTCGGCTCGTTGCTTACCAGATATCTGTGCTGGTGGCATGGGGATGCTCATCGGCCTGGGTGGTTTCGCTGGCGCAGGTTCCTCAACACTTAACCCAGCCATGGCCGACTCGGCTGAAGGGGAAGAGCTAAGCTCGTTGTCGCTGTCACTGTCGTCGTCGATACTCTTGTCCATGATCTCGAATGCCATAAGACCTTTGACAAGCTCGTCATTAGCACTCAATAAACCGCCGATATATTGCTCAGACTCCACTAGGTGAATGTAGCGCAGAATTTGACGTCGAAGCTGTTTGCAGATTTCGAACCGCCTCATGACCTCGGGGTTCTCGCTGACACGCTGCTGCTCACGATTGATGAGTTGCAGCCCATTTAGCAAGTTTGTGCTAGCGACGTTAGCGGAAGCAATTGTTTCCAGCAGTTGCCCCTTCTCCTTCTCCAAGTTGAAAGGCTTTCCCCGATTCTTCTTGTCTTTTTTGTCTTTCCTAAATATCGACGAACTGGGGAAGGGAGCAGTGCTGAGGGCAACAGGCTTGGTTGAGGAAGATGCGTGGTGTGGTTCCGGCCGCCTGGTTGTTGGAGGGGATGGAGGCGGAGAGTGCTGCTCATGCTCACGCGCTGCTTCGTCATCTTGCTGGCGGACAATACGAGACTGCTGCGGTTGTGGACGTTTCGTACGGGGAAGCTCTTTATGTAGTGCTGCAATCCGCTCGAGACCAGGTGTCCCCTTGTATGCTACAGCCCACTGTCGGAAGAGGACGTTGACCTTTTGCCTAACTTCTGCGTCGACCATTTCGTCTCTAGCCAAGATGCGCAGACGCTCAAGTAGTGGCTCATCCGCGAATGCCTTTTGGAACCTGGTGCCAGCATTCTGGATTAGAGCGTCCAAGATGACCAGAGCCCGTATTTGACGATGTACGTTGCCATACTTGCTGGGAATTGGTGTTAGGAAGGAATTACTGCAGCAGGCTGTTCTCGCTTACAGCTTCTTTCGCAAAGCTCGTGCTGCTTCTGTAGGGCCGGAGGACTGAATGCGAATAACTTCAATGAGGTCGACAACACCACCAATGTCCTGAGCTGTCAGCGTAGTCAAGGTCAAGAGATACGAGTACGACTTACATTTTCCTCATACTGTTCACTCGTCAACCGTTCAATTTGCACAGTAACTGCCGAGAATGCATGCTTCTATTGCCGGAGCAGGGTTTCAGTACGTTGTGAGATCTTCTGGAAACAAAACAACGGCCGTGACATAGGGGATAGGAATTCTGCATATATGGCGGGTGTCTAATAGTGGGAAAGGGGCTTAAAAGGACTCTGAGGTTGAGAGACACTTAGCTTGTATAAGGTTTTGCAATACAAAGAAGGCACCTGTAATGAACCAGAAGTAAAAGTGAAGATTCTTGCAGGGGATCCATTCATTGAGATGAGGCTCAAACTCGAGACATAAAAAGCCCGAGACCATGATAAAGCCTTGACTATATTTGACGAATAAGAGCAATACGAAGTAGGAAAAAAGGGCAGAGTCGAACAGCGGAACATTATGATTGAGAGCATGTGCTGGGCTTTGGGGTTAGCTTACCGGCATCGTGAATGAGGTGTTTACACAAGAACCTTTCCGCCAACAGCTCCTGTACTTGGATGCTTAGGAAATGATATCACCGTCCTGGGACGACGATTTCGGTATTTGACGGTCAAATAAGATTACAAAGACCAAAGGCGTGAAAGACACTCTCAGTCTGTTGTGATGGAGGTAACAGATAAGAACAAAACAACCGTGAGAAGGCGCGGAAAAAGTACCGCCAACAGCTATTGGAGCTTTCCTGGAGGTCTAATGAAGCGCAAAGGTTGGGTATCTGGGTATGAAGGCCGTACGATAGTTTCCAAGGTGATTGCGAGACGTCAATGAAGCTGCCTTGATTGTAGCTCTCCGTTGACAGCCGCCCCGCATTGTTGTTTGGCGGGTGGGGGCTGAGTAAGCGATACTGCACAACGCGTCGCGTATGACTTTCAAAACCACTTGCACACCGCATACATCGCATCACCTCAACATGAATCAGGTGAAAAAGACAAATGTAGTATATCGAGCTCGGTATACGGAGGAAATGAGGGAGAGAGGCGACATCGATGACGCGTGAGAACTCCAAAGCGCGTGTCCACTTACCAACCTCTTCTCCATTCCTTACCGGTATCCATAAATATACTAACCCAAAGCTGCCAGGGAAATAACACCGGTCCCCGCCTCGTCATGCTTCATAGCTGTGAATCATCAATGGACTCAGCTTCCAACCCCCCGATCAACAGCGCCAGGACTAGTCAAACAGGATCAGGCCCAGCCAAGAGCAAGCGGCCATAGCAGACGTCGACACAACCCTGCGGTCGCTCAGTATCTCGGACTCGGCAATCCGAATGAGCCTTCACATCTTGAGAAGTATGCGCCTTTACCTGCTGCGCATGAGAGCCCACCTCCCAGTCCTGCCAGGAAGCGACGAAGGCTAGCCGATGACAAAAACTCTCTGAGTCGCACCAGGATCAGTACAGGTAGCAGGGATGGCCAGAACCAGAGAATTGTTTCAGAGAGCTTTCGTGTGACAAAACGTGCTCGTAGGTCTGCTTCAACTAAGGCGAAGACTTCCGAATTCGAACCGTCGCAAGTACCATCCCGGCGTGTACCAGATTCTTATACGACCCCCGCTGATAGAAATCTTGACAATAATGCATACCACGACCAGTCTCTTCAGGTCACCCACAAGACTGCTTTGATGAATGACATGTCTAGTCCAAACCGAATCACTAGTCAAGATACCATGGCTGCACGACAACTTGAGGATCTCATTGACTGCCAGCTCTTCGACCTTGATATTGATGAGTACGATACTTATGGCTCAGTCCAATTCGATTCCAACTCAACGCAGCACCAGATTGGCGACTCAGTCTTTGACGACAGCGACTTGGATGATGATGCTCTTCTGATGCTGACCTCTGGAATGGATGACACTACCTGCGAATATGCTAACGATATTTCAAGCTCACCAGCCGCGTCTGGCACTGAGGTTGAAGAAAATGGCCAACATCATTCTTTGGTGTTACCTGCAGACGCAGCGATTGTCATTGAGACAGACACCAGCCTCAGCCGGTCTAAGAGCGTCTCGAAAAAATTCGTCTCACCAGTAACTCCAACGACTCGACTGCTTTCCTCAGCTAGTAACACAAGTCTTACAGAGGCTTGGAAACCTATCGTCAGATCACCATTCCCAGACTCTGTGCGAGACCGCTCCCCTATCATAGGCTTATCGTCAGATACGATGTTGAGAACATGCTTTCGCATTGGCGAGGCAGTCAACCAGAGTTCCCACGCATCAAGATCCGGCAAGCGCGTCACCATCGAGCTGTATGCCAGAGTACTGAACTCAGATCGAACTGACACAAAGCAAAATTTCACCTTCTGCGATCTCTTCCACGCCAAGCCACCCTACATCAAGGCTGTGTACGAGGCTAATATCTGGAAGTCGGTGCAGCTATTCGAATACGATAGTAGGCGCCTGCTGCAAGAGGGGAGGATCTGTCGATGCATTGGGACGATGAAGCAAGACGGGAAAGCGTGGGTGATGACCGTTCTCAATATTTGGGAGGCGACGTTGGAAGATATCAAATGGGTTGAGGGTATTGTCAACTTTCAATGAGCAACAACGGACGTGTCCAGAACTGGGCGTGAGATGTGGGATAATGATCGACCAACATTGTAAACCTCGTCGGGCCCAGGTCATGATCTATAGGGATATTTGTCAATTTGTTGAAGCCAGCTCGATGTATGAAGTCACAACGTAATATGAGTTGCAATTGTACGCTCTAAGTGTTGCTCTAGCTTGCCTTCACCATTGAGCTGAACCATGGTTCTCATTGTGAAGGTCATAGCTCCCCACGTGATGGGAGGACATCAATTAACCGCCCCGCTCCGACACCTCCACCTTTAGCATGAAGAACAGGTTCACCGATTCGACGTTTTCTCCTCAGCGGGTGGCTGCTATGTTAATTATTTACGGTCGCCCTAACTTCACTCACAGTGGCGGCAATGTTGACCGCAGCCATGGCCGGTAACAGACCCGAGACCGTCGACGAGGGGGACGACGCTGCAATCGACCAACAACTCGTACATACGCCGCAAAAGTCAAAGTCACCCAAAGCGCGTTCTCTTTCAGATAGCACGCCCCGTCTCGAACCTTCGCCGAAATTCAGAGAGCCCGCCCGTATGTCGAAGGACGACCACACCATCATCGCTGGCCCGAGCACGCCTCGTAGACCTGACTTCCTTTCCAGAGGACTTTCTTTGCAAATGCCTCCTCGAGAGATGCCCATGCCCAGCCCCGCCCACTTCGCCGCGCGTGTGCCCCTCTCGCCCCAGCTCGATGCACGCAACACGTACGCTTCTCCCTCTTCGCTGCTTCCCCGACGATCGCGAGGTGCTGAGTACTCGAGGGCCTGCACGAACCTTCACCACTCGACCCTCCCTGACCAGTCATCGCCTGACTCCTCGCCGACAATCACACAGAAGGGAATCAAGATACCGCCAAGGAAGCCACGTTCAAATTCGATGTTAATGGACTCGCCAAATGTGAACATGCAAGGTGGATGGGGCAACGGTGACAGGACTGCAGCATCGAGCTCCGTCGGTAGCATCAATATGCTTGGATCAGAGGACTCGAGCAGCTCGTCGGACGATATTGATGCCATGGACCCGGAGGATAACGATGACCCTATGCTTATGACACCGCAAGCAAAGACCAACACCCTATTTCCTGGACTGGGTGTAGGAAACAACGGTATCTGGTCGAGCCTGTTCTCACCCAATGGACAGCCCAATTTTGCAAGCATGCATAGGGCGAGATTGCGCAAAGGTCGAAGCCGGAAGAGCTCGAGCTCTGCCAGTGGACATAGTTCTATGGCGAGCCCCGGCCCTGCATCACCGCCAAATGGGAAGGACGGGTTTTTCTCAAGAGAAGCAGCAATGCGCAAGGCAGGATCGCGGCGGGAGAGCCTGTCAATTTTCGCGAATGATCTTCACCTTTCTTCTGGTAATGATAGCGGAGACGAAGCTGCTACATTGCCTCAAACTCCAGGCGTCGTGCGGCGGCCTGTGACGCGAAGGGGCAATCTGTTGGTAAGTGACCGCGTCGCTATGATGATATGGTACCCAGGCTAATTTGGACAGCCAAAATCGAGACAGTTTGGTCGGATCAAAGCTGAGTTGTTCGAGGAGTCGGCTCCTATCGACAGTGAGGTCCGTCGTGAAGCCGAGATTATCCGACAAGTAAGAGAGAGCGACATAGATCTTGAACGACCGTCAGGCACAGCGCAATCCTCTCCTAACCTTCTGCCCACTGTCCCTGGCCTAGACGGTCCTCTGGAAGGAGTGCCAGAAGAAGGCAGCGAAAGTAACATGAGTCTCGATAGCTCGACGGCTAAAGGGCTATTTGGAACATTTGGCAGTCTCAATACTGGCCGGAACTCTATCAGTAACGGCTTCTGGAATCAACGCCAAGTTCAAACTCCTCCACCGCCTACCTTCCCCCATGCAGAGTCGTCAGCAATGAGTGAGGACATGAGTATGGATTCGCCGACTATTGGCCCTACTACGATAGATCCGAACAATGGCATGGGATTGGTATCACGAGCATCTACGCCAGGACCGATGTACCCACCGACGGCAGCGGATGGACTGAAGAAGTCCAACAAGCGTCGCCGCGACGACGACTTCGATGAGGCATCAATCAAACGGCGTGCGGTGTCCCCTGGTGTCAGCGTGCATAACAGCCCGGTGGTATCACAGTCCCCCGCTCAGCGCGATGGCAGCTTATGGGGTACGGCAACCAAAGCTGGCAGAGAGGCTTCCATTAGCGGGCATTCCACCAGCGATAGATCAAACAGCGGAGGGAGCATGAGCATGACGCCTACCTTAGGTCCTAAGAGGGTTGGTCTGCAAGGTATGACAGATACCAGCGATGGGTTCATGAAGATGAGCATTGAGTAAGATGGGTGTCCAAAAATTTGCTTTTCTGTTGTAGGAATATAGTATCTCGGCATAGGGTTCAGCGCGGCGTTCACGGACGGCATGGGATTCTGGAGTTATAACGGCCGATAACTGGATGGCACAAGCTTTCGCTTGACATAGATACCCTCGTAGCATTTCAATTTACCAGCAACTTATTTCATCCCATTTCGAGTTTACATGTTGTGAGGCGCAATGGGGTGAAACGGGTCATCCCTGCACTCCCGTTGCTGGACCCCGCCAAGCTCCACGAGCGTTGACCTCCGCTCCGCAACATTACACTTACAGGCTACAAATCCCGTTACGACGCCAATCCACGCGCTGGTTGTAGTCTGAACACGTCGGAAACATGTCAAGAACAGCAGCGCTCTCCACCTTCATAGAGAGCGCGCCGCCTGGCGAAGTACGCCCTCCACAGCCCCCATACCCCTCCTAAGCTGCCTTAATTACCAGCTGACGTTGCTCAGCTCTCAGACGTCACCAAAGCAATCAAATCAATCCTCGGTGATGATTCCGTGCAAAACGAGCTCTCTCCAGCTTTCGAGAAATACAACGAAGAGCAATTCACAACCACAAAGCTCCCCGGTGGCAGTACAGAGGTCCTGGTCAGCGAGCACAACAGCTTGGGAGATGGGAGATACTATGATGTAGAGACACAGAGTTCGTTCGATTTTGATCATGCGACGGGAAAAGCGAGCGCGGTGCAGAGCTACGTGTTGGAGAGCCAGCACGAGGACCTCGTGTAAGTACGCTGTCGGCCTAACTCCTATGCTCACATTTGCCCGATTTCAACCCAAGACCTGCAGCACATTTTTTTTTAGACATTATCCTGTATCCTGACAATACCGAACAGAAAGGGTCTCGTCAAGAGCCTTGGCACCCATGTGTCCGAACACTATCCCAAAGCCTCCTACGGCGTCTTTCCCACCTCCGACGACACCGACCTCGCGATCCTGACCGTCGCAAACAAATATTCCCCTACAAACTACTGGAACGGCCGGTGGCGTAGCTCATACATCTACAACCCGTCTAGCGGTTCCCTGACCGGAAGCATCAAGGTTGATGTACACTACTACGAGGACGGAAACGTTAGGTTACTGACCAACAAGGATGTTAGCCTGAGCGTTGGAGGAAGTGCGACTGCGAGCGAAATCATCAGGAAGATTGGCGCGGAGGAGAAGAAGTATCAGGAAGACTTGAACAAGGCGTTTGGAAGCTTGAGTGAGGGTGCGTTCAAGGCGTTGAGAAGGCAATTGCCGATCACGAGGCAGAAGATTGAGTGGGAGAAGATTAGCGGGTACAGGCTGGGCCAGGATATTGGCGGTGGACGGCGGTGAGTGTCAGGGAAGGGATGTGCATGGCTACGAAGAATACTTGCATGGAGCACTACTGGGGGCATTTGCTAGAGATGGGGACATATGGGACGTCAGAACTTTAAAGCGCGCATCCAAGCAAGTCACGGTGGCCGAAACATACGTAAATCAGCCCTGAATCCAGCAATCCCTCTTTCATGTCGCTTGGAGCATCTCCATGGTCCATCCCTGGAGATGTCGCGTGAATGGTGAGGCTGACAAACACGGTTAGCGTACTTGTGATCAGACGTTTGCGTCTTCTTCGACAATTAACTCATAATTATCTCCTTATCTCCCCTTGCACGAATCAATCGCATGTACAGATTTGGCCCATGAACAATAATTAGCATTGAGTATGATGCTCCTCCAGCAACCTTTCCGCCTCCTTGACCTGCCAGGCGAGATCCGGAACAGGGTCTATCAAGAGATCCTCTGTGCGTTCGAAGCAAACTCTACGCCTGATCTCAGTCCTCTCGCTAGAATCTTGCGGCAAGAACCAGAACCCAATGGCATCAATCAAAAGTCTCATGCTATAGAGACAACCATTCTTCGGACATGCAGGAAAATTCACCGAGAAGCATATGATGTTATGGTGAAGACAAACCGTTGTATACGCATTCGGATCACCAATCCTGGGCTATCGGGTCATCTGGTGCGAACGCAAATGCCAGTCGTCACGATGGATCGAGCACATGTGGCTCAATTTAGTGGCTATGTCATGCAATTAGACATGCACTTGGATGAACGGCCGGACGAGCCTACCATGTATCCACTCCTCGATTGTATGTAACGAGCCCCTGTCGTCTACCGATATGTGGTAAGAAAATCTCCGCAACTGGCTGTGCTGACATCTCTGTAGTCATGATACTCGGTCGCGACTGGGAGACCTTTTGCGACTACTTCACAACCTTGACTCCAGAGGATGCGACTTCGAAGATCAGATTAGCCTTCTGTCCAGGCCCAATCAATCTTCCTGATTACAAGGCTCCACTCACATCCTCCTTCCTAGACAAGACACAGGTTTCCCTCCTAGCCGCGTTCCGGACTCATGCTCGAGATCTAGTCGATGTCCAGATTACGGGGCCCGTTTCCCCCACACTTACAACCTCCGTAATCGCAGAAGTAACATCAAAATCAAGTCTCGACACGGCAAACATCCTATCAGCAATGCAAGACTCCCACGACCTCGCAACCCAACTCTTCGCAGAGAACAAGACCGTCGAAGCAAGCTCAACATGGTCCCGTATTATTCCCCTCATCTCCCGCCTAATCCGACACCCAACCTGGTCCAACTCCTCTCACCCAAGCAACACACGCAACTCACCCTCTGTCCGCGACACAGTATCCCGACTCCACTTCACCGCCCTCGTCAACATAGGGAAATGCTACCTCCAGCACCTCCGATCTCCCCCACCCCACCTCTCCCCTCCATTCATAGTAATGCTCGGTTTCGGAGCACTAGGACACTTCACAACAGCTCTACACGCCGCAAACTCCAGCACTACTAGTGCTGCTGCTAGTGACACAATAGCTGGAGTACCATGGCACCCGGCTACACCCACGGTGGTAAATCTCATGGTCGAAGCATGTGAATGTCGGAGACTTCTTGCGCAGACGGAGAGGAAATATGCGAGTGTGGAGTGGTTGAGGGATATGGAGGGGAGGTTGGCAGAAGCGTGGAGATTGGCGCCGGGAGATAGGGCGGTTGAGGATGAGATGAGGGTTTTTGGGGAGTGGAAGGAGAGGGTTTTGAGGGGGGACGATTTGGGATGAGAGGGAGGGGTAGGTAGGAAGGGTGGAGGAGATGGATATGGGGAAGGGCGGTGATTGGAAAGGGCCTTAAGCTTACTTATCTTAGTGCTACAGAGATGAGGTAAAAGCAGGATGCAGGGAGGATATATAATCCGAAGAGAGGAATGCATGTAAGAGCAGACTATCCGTGGTTGAGAATGATAGCGATGCAATCTGACGTTCACAACTGAACAATTTTCGACACATATCCGCGTACAGAAGAACATCATCGACCTTAGCGTAGCTCGGCTCCATTTGACCAAGAGAAGAAGCGCAACAGAAGAAGCGCAATAGAAGACAAGCTGAAGTATTAGATATAGAAGAACATATCACTCACTCTGCCCGTGCGTATATTATCGGGGCGCTCGAAAATTTGCGCATTCTTCAAAATAGGGCTTTAAAGTTGTCCTCGCATGCACAAGTAAGTTTTAGGACTTAAGTACTCTGTCCGTGCCTGAATTATCGGGCTGCTCGAAAATTCGCACTCTATACCAAAATGCTCTGCGCGTTGTTAGTGTACGCATATAAACAACAATGCATCTCACATGAATACTATGGCCTGCCACAACTTCAGGGGAAGGAACTCTGAATCTCACGATTCCATTATGTCGGTCGTACATACAAAGGGCGCTTAAGGAGCGCAAAAGGGGTTAAATGCCTTCCTGGGGCCGGTACCCCAGTCCATCAAAGGTAACGCCGCTTCCTATTCCTCATTGGAAATACACCGAACGCCACGGGAAATCTCGCTGAGAGATGCATACAGATGAGGACGAATGAATAGGAAGAGAACGCCAGGGTGCTCCGCTAGTATCCTTGACTAGCAACAGCTTCATCATCATATTTCGATGTCGATTGTTTCATCACAGTACATTCAACTCGCTTTACTTCGTGATGAAGCCAAGATAATCCGCAACAATGAGCGTTACCATCCTACAAACAAGTCAGTTAAAGTTCTCAAAGTTTCTTTTTAATCGGATCAGTCGTAGACTTACGCATGCGGCGCAATGCGCACATAATACGTTCCAAAACCCCTATAAAACCTCAACAACCCCTCCTCCTTCGCAACCTTCTTAAAGCAGTCAAACATGCCCTTATACGGCAACGACCCATCCGGTGCGCGCGTCTGTTTCTGCAACCTTGTCTTCATAAAGTCAAACGGCAGCGACAAGAAACTAGCGAAAAAGCCCGCAATAGCACTTGCAGTCAGCGTCTGCGTGCGCGATGAGAGAGAAGTGGTTTTAAGCTGCTGTTTTGCCTCGGAGAAGAAAGCTAGTTGTCCGAAGTTCAGCGCCATGGCGCGCACGACGGTCGGGTAGCAGCCTGCCCATAGGCGGGTGACGCCTTCGTTTTTGGATATGCGGGCCAGCGCGTCGATGACGGATGTGTAGTTTGCGCGCTGGGCAGCGGGCTTCAGGCCGTCGGATTGCATGCGGATGAGGGCGAGATCAGCGGGGTTGCCGACCATGGCTGCGAGACCGCCGGCGGCGAGACCGGCGCCTGCGCGCTCTGTGAAGCCGACTGTTGTACCTTTTTCTTTGGCGCTCGCGGAGAGAGATTTCATGAATGTGTCGAAGAATCCTAGGCGTGCGGTGGTGTAGACGGCTTGTCGGAGTAGGCCTGCACTGAGACCTGTGTATAAGTCTAGTACTTTTCCTTGTGCGAGGATGTCCTTGAATACAGTCACAGGCGTGGGTTTCGGCCCGGTCTTTACGCCCTCGCCTGCTAGTTGTAGGCGGACTTTTATCATGTCGACAGGCTGGATGACGGTCGTGGCGGTCATGCCTGCGAGCCCGCCATTGATAAAGGGTAACGCTGCGCGCATGAATGGTGTGTGTAGGAAGTCTGAAGTTGCCTTCTTGGGGTTCTCGGCGGCTTTGGACATTGCGGATGAGGCGTCGCTGAGGACGGCTTCGGAAGATTGCTTTGCGTTTTCAAGAGCGCGGGCTGCGGGCATTTTAAATGGTTGCGGAGAAACGGAGGCTGTCGTTGACATGGCTGTCAGTCACAAAAGAACTTCCTGGGATACGTGAAGTATGAAGGTTTGAAGGGTATACGCTGTGCTAAATAAAGACAAACAGGACGATTAAAAAAGCGGAAAAGCAGAACGGATATCACAGTTGAAGAAATCCGGCCGAAGATAAACAACTACATCGTCGAGCTCTCGTCACCCAGCTTGTCAGCACCGCAAAGAGCCTCAAGCCGTGCGATCTCAAGCGTAGTCGCGTTGTAGTGTAACGGCCGCGGCCGTGGAAGCTAGCCGGCTATGACATAGATATAATGTCTTCGGCGGACAGGAGCACGGCTCTGGCGAGTTGGCGCAGCCGAGCAAAGAAGTCCACGTGCTTAACCCTTCTCTTTCCGAATCAACCCGCAAAACAATGATACACGACACGGAAACGGTGAGCAGAAATTGTGTTGGGCGTACCTCATGCGACTGCGGAGGGAAGCGTAGTATCCGTCCGCGCCAAGTCAGGAGTGGGGTGTGGGTCTCTCGTCTCTGTTGGAACCGGCTTAGTGGGATGTAGTATGGCGTATGCGCGTGGTCGCGACGAAGTCCAACAAGGTCAACGCGACGACATGAAATGGATGATTGATTGCGGTGCAAGAGGGAACAAAGGATGAGGCTGTAGGAAAGATGGAGGTTTGAGAAAGGGTCCTGTTGTGCAAGCCAATCCGATGTGCCTGGATGAGGGGCTTGATGCTTTCCCCGCATCAAAGAGTTGGCGGGAGGGAGCGCAGCTTGACCAAAGCAGCCACTGAGGTGAATTGCTCTTGTCCCGCAACGGATGAAAAAAAGTGAACCAATCGGCTTCTGCTGATTTCTGTGCTTGCTCCTGGAGTTTATGCGCTTTCAATGATGCCGTATGGCTGGTGATAGCAGCCCGGGAGCACCAGCTTGGTCGCGTGTCACACCCCAATAACTCTGTTGGACTTTCTTTTGTTTGAGACCACTTGTCTCCATATCTCGAAGACAATGTGCGCGATCTTCAGGCACACTGGCATCGTGGCTGTCTCCCGTACGCATGCGGAACCGCGATGGCTTGCGTGTTTCCTGTTGGTGATAATGACGTAGCTACAACTGCAAATCTGCCCAATCACAGCACTGTCGAGCTCAACACCAGGTTGGCATCACATGTTAATTGTTCGAACTTCAAGGCCCGTTTCCACAATTTGATCTATCAGGATGTCTAATCCGACGGCTTGAGATAGCTTCGCATTGAGCACACGCTCACAGAGATACCACGAGCGCCGTACGAACTACGGTTGGACATATGCAGGCCATCAATTAGCATTGTCGCCTACATGGACCGTAGGTACATCACAGTACTTCGCCACGTCCCTCATTTGGGTAAGCAGCCTCAAGTACAGTGACCTCAGTCTACATTTCCGCATCGAATTTGTTTACCGATAAGCCACGGTGGGACGGCACAGGGTCTTACGCTGGGATAGCTTGTTCCTGGATGCCATGCATGCACGATGCCGTCAACTAAAACCCTAATTCGTTGATGCCGAAACAATCGATGGCCCTCCAGGGTCTCGATGCATATTTTGCGGCGGTGTTGAATTTGTCCTGCGCGGTTGAGCTGTGTCTTGGGTTGTGCAAGTGAAGTTCGGAGATTGTCCGCGGCCGAAAGGTTTGAATCTGACGACGCAGTCCGCCTGGGTATCTACTCAACCGCTATGAGGCTGAAAAATGACTTCGTCGCTGAGCGTTGAAAAATAGTTACCGAAGATTAATCCGTGGACTTGAGATGGTGAGATTCCCGGAAAGATATCCGGCTGTGCAGCATGCATTATTGCCTATGGCGGTGAGTGACTAAAAGAGGCCTTTCATTCGACTCTAAATCTCAGCGTTCGGAAAGGTCACAAGGTTGGACACATGCGTGAAAGATGTTTGGTTATGGCGAAAGATTCGTTCGTCATTGTTTTCATTCCATCCCTTGAGGAACTGACGCACACACATCAGCGGGTGTTACCCCCAGAACCATCGATAAAATCATGTCACATGTCCTCATCGCTGTCACTTGGGGACCCCAAATCCTCAACAATGCTAGCACTTGGTGGCTGTTGTGACGAAGGGACCTGAATCCTTGAAGACACAGGAGGCGCAACATCGCTGTCGTCGACTTGTTGAGCTGACAGCCGAGAAGCCTCCATTTCGTCGTCGTCGGAACTCTCCTCGGCTGCTTCGGCTTCTGCTTGTTGCATGCGCTTGATTTTGCGGATGAGGATCGGGTCGGCTCGGAGGTCGGCTGCGGTGAGTGTCTGATGTGGATTGGATTAGCAGATTACTTCTATATCTTATATCGTTCGAACGGTTGTGAGACGGATATGAAAGGTAAGACGTACTTGAGCACACCCAGTAACAGGACATTCGATCCCCTTCACTCCCTGCCCTCTGTGACCACCACCACCAATCCTATGCGGACTAGTCCGAATCATATCCAAAATCGCATTCTTCTCGAATGTATGCGGACATTTAGAGCTCGTGTATGGCTCCTTAAATTGCTGAAATGTAATGGGACAGCGGGTGCTAATTGTCGCCTTGTCCACCACAATATCGTCATCATCGTCAAAATCACCTCTTTGCGTGCTATCTGTGATACCTGGAGCTGGAGAGCCTGTTTCAGTGAACCAGGTGTCTTCGTGGCCGAGAGGAGGGCCATTGTCACCGTATTTGGCATCGTGCACGATCCGCTTAAAGTCGCGGTAATCGTTGTTTCGAGCATAGCGAGCTGTGAGGGAGAGAGATGTGTATGCATCTTTCTCGCGCTGCATGCGTGTTGTGAAGATTTCGCTGGCACCAGTGAGAGCTACGCGGGAGTCGTCGAGGGGAGTAGGACCGGGTGTAGGCGCGTCGTCAACCTCTTCTTGATCGTTCTCTTCATCACCATCCGCATCTTCTGTGCGCTGTCGCTGACTGTCTCTCTGGCTTTGCGATTGCCGCTGTGTGGTGCGCTGGGTCATCTGCGTCTGGTACTCTTCTTCAAGCTGCTTTGGCGCATTCTGCCTCAGCCAGTCCAGCGTCTCATCAATCCTCTGGGCAGCGATGCCCGAATCAACAATTGCCCGCATGCTCTCCTCTAACTTTGCAGTAGTCTCATCGACCTTCTCCTGCAGCTCTTTCATAGTCTGCTGCTCCTCTTCCTTATCGTCGAGACTCTTGCCTGCATCCCACTTCTTCTGACGCCGTTCTAGGTAGAGAGCGTGGTCGCGAAGCATGTCATTGACGCTCTCTGCCGTGCTTGTGATGGCGTCTAACGCATTTTTATTGTGCCGTTTGACATCGTTGAGGCTGCGACCTTGGAGATCTCGAAGTGATCTTGTTGCTTCGGCATCTAGTGGGTGGGAAGGCTTCTTGTACGGTGGTAGTTCATCTGTGGCGTTTCGACCAGGAGTAGAAGCGATGGAAGGGCGACTGCCGCTGGGTCTCGCAGTCGAATGGCGACTTCGAGAGGCCATCCCAAAGTCCCAGTTGAAGAGGTGACTTGAGTGTTGCGCTGCGGTCAATTGAAGATGATGCAGAGACGCGTTCCGACACTCGCTTTGTGCTAGCGCGTTGTCGCCAAATCACATGACAATGTTCCCCATCACCCCACCCCTCTCGGTTTGAGAGATGTCTGAAGGTAAAGGTCTCAAAACCATTGGAGACGATCATTAATGATTGAAAGCTTATGGCACAACCTCAAACTAGTTATAATGCCGTTGCTGTTGTTCCTCAGATCAAGTGTGTACAGATATCTAGAGTAGATGCTTCACTCCGCCGAGCACATCATGGCAATATTCAGCCATGCTTGCAAAACACAGCTCCCATCATGTTTCATTTTTTCAAACCTTTTGAATTTTTGTCCTATGCCGTAGTCCTGCCGCCCAAGAGCTTCTTCGCAACTCATTCAAGCGCCTTGGGGATAACCCATCAATTTTGCACTGCCCACCGACCCCGCAGTCGCGAACGTAAAGTGTTGCTTAATTATTTGTGTATGCAAATAGCTTTTCTCAAGGGCAGATCTTTTCTGCCTACGTTGTAGTAAGCGCCGAGAGGGCGCGTGCCGAAACTTCGGATATTTGGATTAAAGTCGGATCATACTCGCATTGCCAAGCTGCATCGACTATTCTTGGCATTAATTGATTGAACAAAGGTCATGTGGAAAGTATTCGTCGGTAGATAGAGAAATTGGCAAAAGAGAATGAAAGACAGAGCGTCTAGTGGGTGTAGTCAAGCTGTGACGATCAAGCCCACGAATGCTGGGTGTAAGCTCAGTATCTATTATCAAGCTTTCTAGCTGGTGGTGGATATCATAGACTATAAGAAATAATGAACAGAGAAATCAAAACCTGGTTCCCTGAGCGGACATCAACCGCCCCCAACTTCCTTCGCCTGACCCAAGTATAAGTGGCGCAACCCTAAAAGTCTCTGTATGAAACCGTATCGGCGAATGTGCGCCTGAAGAGACGTTGAATATGGAAGGGTTCCTGGGGTCCGGCTGAAGCACTTCATCGATTCACGGGATCGACGAGCCTTCCGACGAAGAAGTGTGAAACACTATCTCCGTGAAGGTGTGTATTGTAGCAGGACTCCTCGTTGCCTTCACTTCTTCACACTTGTGATCGTCGTTGTGGTCTTCGCCTCCTTGTTTGATAGCGGGAGACCTTTCTCCAGGTCGCGTTCCTGCCTTGACTTGTTGCTAGCATTCTTTCCAGGAGGTGGTGAGTTGAGACGAATGCCTGTTCTCCGATTGCTGCGGTTCTGCTTGCTAACATCGACAGTCGAGCGACCGGTAAGACGACGAGAAGCGCGGCGGATAGACTGTCGAACGTCCCATTGTCGCTTCTTTGCGAGCCACCAGAGGGTTGCGGAACCAACTATATTTTTGTCAGCAAACTATAATCTTTGATAATGTAAAGGGCATGCGTACTGCCTCCAATGACCACAATGACGGCTACGACGATGATCGCTGCGATAGCACCTTTGGACAGCGAGAAAGCACCCTTCTGGGCTCCCTCCGCGCCAGCATCGCTAGGATCCTGTGGGTTATCCGTCCCTCCATTGTAACCCGGGGGTGGTAGCTCGCTTTGCTGTTGCGAGTCCTGCGCAAGCGCAAGGAGCGGGAGGAGGAATGAGAAGAGAAGAGCCCGGCTCATGATGGCAAGGTGTGATGTTGTTGTGCGGCGTAGAACGGGGATAAAGTGACTGAGGGTGGTACGAAGAGCGCACGAATATGGCGTGAAGGTTGCGAGATCAACTCGGAATCGCACAGGAGAATTACCAACAACTCGCTACCAGGAAGACAGAGGGCACAACTCTATATTTGCTGGCCCGTCTGCGAGACCTTTATCCACGCCGCCAATACCCCGCGACCTGCAGTGTTCCTGGGCGGTTAGCATCGTGCGCTTGGACATCAGACCAGGTTGGCTGCCGGCAGCAATCCTCACGCCATCTTCTTAATATAGAGGTATTGGCGTCGAACATTGCTGGCTTGGGGGAATAAGCTGAGCGGATTGGTAGGCGTGAGACGTTGTCGGCGCGTATGGTGTTGAGAGGAGATCACATTGCAGCGGAGCTAGAGCGCAGTGGGATGTGATTGGGCGGAGCAGCGTGCAAGCGCCCGGCTACGTGCATGCCACACGTTTAGGTTTCAGGGGTTGTAGCGATGCGACAATGCCTCTTCATTGTCGATTGCAAGGTGGACATGTGGTAACTGTCAATTGTTGCGGTCGGCGAGGCCGTAGTCTGTAGGTATTTCCGGGTCATTACGTGACAGAGGACTGCAGCCAACAGAGGGTCTTGTACATCCAAAGTCCACTGCGCTAGAAAGCGAACAGAACAACGATACCTAGTCACAGACGTTCTCTCGAGTCTTTTTTCTTTTTGGAGCATAGTCTAGAATGCATTGACTGTCACACCAACGGCCGCGATGACTAGAACCCGGACGCTGTTATTCTACATGCCACTTCATTACTCTTTCTTCAAGGTAACTCCCAGAGCCTGCTCACGTATCAGAGTAGAAATCTAGCAAGATGTGGAATATGTTGAGCCTGAAAGATGTAAAGCGGTCAGAAGAGATGGAATATGGGTACATCTTCAACCTGAGTCGCAGATGTGACGTGAGATGGGAATGTAGAGCCCGAGCGCGATAGCCAGAGCATGAGATGTCCACTCTATGGTCGTTCACTGCGCTGAGAATGAGCTTGCGAGGCTGGCACTTAAAAGTCTCCATGGTAGAATGTGAGTGTCGGGTTGACAGCACGCGGAGACCGATCTGCCAGAGACACGAAGGTGAGACGAAAAGCTAGTGAGTGCAATATCACAGTACAGTGTCCTTAGCACCGTGGAGATTCTCTTTGTATAGAGAGTGCTATTCTCTGGTCAAGCGCCTGTCTTTGTGTGTGTGTGAAGTCATACTGATGGTTTACGTCATGGTTCTCCTTCGCAACTTCTTCATATGGAGGTGCGAAAGAGCGAAGCAAACCTTGCCACCCTTCACCCAAACATCCACTCCTACTCACTCGAATATCGCTTTGTGCCTTTCTTTGTGCCACTTGCTGAT
Source organism: Phoma sp. ATCC 74077 (assembly GCA_033682645.1). Lineage (NCBI taxonomy): Eukaryota > Fungi > Ascomycota > Dothideomycetes > Pleosporales > Didymellaceae > Phoma > Phoma sp. ATCC 74077. The sequence continues at coordinate 526,493 of JAWDJC010000006.1, read as the reverse complement.
CACTCCATCTCCATCTCTCGTCTGATACATCTACCTTCGCGTAATCATATCGCTCCAATTGTTCGATAGTCACTCCCCGCTCGCCATGGCTGAGTTGGCCTCCACGGGAAGGCAGCCGGGGACGAAGCTCAAGCCATCACGACTCAGAAACGAGATACGCCCTGAGTCGACCGATGATGAGAGAGGATCTGAGAAGCATACCCTTCAGGTACCATACAGTGACACGCTCATCCCAGAGACCCAACTTGGGCAGAATGAAGCCACCGACCGTCAATCAGATTACGGCGAGGAAGTACTACTCAGTCCTAATTCCGCAGCCCTTCTCGAGCGCAACGCGGTGAAGAAGATTATGGAGCCGTCGGTACCTGCTCCTGGCGCATTCAAACTCCTGACCAAGGAGGCTTTCGTACTGGGAAGCCCTTCAGCATCGTCACCGTCATTCCCCTTCTCGTTTGGGCAGGCAAGAAGGGCACTTAGCAAGACATCGCCGAGGGATGTAGCAGTGACCAAGCAGAGTACAAGTCAGACCAAGACAGCAGATGTTGTAGTCGAACATCCTGACGGCCAAGTATTTGATGGTATGAACCTTCTCACAGTTTTTTAGACCTGCCTAATGATGTGTGAGCAGGAAATCACCATGCTGCACCTACAGCCCACTCATCTCATGTTCCCGAAGACAATGTCCAAGCAAACCGCTCGAATACGAACAGCTCGCAACCTTCGTATGAACTACGACTTCCGCCTCCTGTAGCAGTCACGTATCATGACAATCCACACTCTGGATACACAAGGTAAAGACACACGTCGCATAACAGAAGCATACACTGACAAGTATGTTCAGACCCAAGCTACTCGAAGGGGCATCGAACACACCACCTTCTGCGCAACCTAGCACGAGGTCAATAAAAGATACCAAGAAGCTTCGTCTCGGCAAAAAGAGCAAGAGCAGGAAGAAGGCTCCTCTCTCACACCCACGCGAAGGACCATGGCCCCCTCGGCAAAACCACGCCGCGGGCTATCGAAGTCAAGCTTCTACTGATGCCAACTGTGCAACTGCCATACCCCTTGGTCCCAATAATTCGTCTCGTGTTGATGACCGGTATTCCCAAGAACACAGTCTCGTCGTCGGAGGTCCACAAACATCATCTACTGTCCGAGAGTACCAGGACGACGGGCGGAGTCACGATACCGGTGCATTTAACGCTATCGATAATGATAACTCGCACCGAGCGATGGATTCATCCAAACCCCCGGAGCGGGTAGCTCAAACCATCACTCCAACCCTAGGGACTGGCTCTTCTCAGTGGCTCTCATCCGCAATCACGGAGCATCCATCTGCCATTTCCTCCCAGCAGCCAACCGCCGTCGTTTCGCCTGAGCCTTCTGAATTCGTTCCCGAGCAAGACGCTGCTGTAACTTCAAAAATTCCCGCTTACACATTGCATGAGCGACAGTTAGTGATACCCCCTTGCGATAGAAGTTCGAAGTCAGGAACAGGAAGCATCAACGCACCAAACGAGGTGGCTGGTCCAGCAGATCACTGCCCTCAACCGGTGACTGATCTGAGTTTGGGACGGAGCCCTGCTCCTCAGCATAAGGAAGCTGAGGCTGTTCTGCACGACATAGCTAGCCTAGGTGGCCCTCATCGAGTGAATAAGCCTCACAGAAAATCACAAGCTACAAGTGGGTTTCAGCCGCACCGCACTTATACTGCAAGCATGTCTTCAGGTATCGAGCGTTCTTTGGAAGGCTTACGCGTGGCTCTTCTTGCGGACCAATTCCGCCATGAGCATGAGAACGCAATAAAACTCAAGCATCACGAAGAGACGATTGTTATGCTTCGAGATCTGGTTAGCTTGCAGAACGACACGATTGCTGAGTGGAAAGCAAGGCATCATGACCTTCATAATGCTGTTGTTCGAATGACTGGAAATGCAAAGACCCACAAGGAATATGCTGCCGGCCTTCAGAAAGATTACGAAAAGCTACAAGAATTGGCCACATCATTTCATGTCCAGAGTAAAAAGACTCTGCAAGAGAAGATTGCCGAAGTTGAGAGTGAGAAAGAGTCTCTTCGACGTGACTTCGAGGTCACGCTCAACGTATTGGGCAAGAGTCAAGCGAATTTGAAAGCAACACTTGAAGATCTATGCGTGCGTTTACGCAGTTCAGAGTTAAAGAGGATATATTTTGCACAGAGCTTGAGCAAGCAGACGGCTATGTACGAAGAAGAGAGGAGGAAGCGCGATGATCTCGAGAAACAGCTATTGCTGTCCGTTCAGAGCACTCAACGTCAACTCGGTGACGCTTCTACTGCTCTCGTTGGCAAACTCGAGGCTCTCCAATCGTCCATATATGAGGTTGTTGCTACCGACCGCAACCAGGAGACTGGGATGAAGGAGTGTTTGAAGGCCTTGCAGAGTATCCAGGGTACACGCGTTCTCACCGTTAAGGACCTTCAGAAGGCAGAAGGGATGCTGCGCTTTGTACACGAACGGTACGTGTAGCGATATTTCATGACGAGTACAGTTCTGATAGAACAAACAGCATCGATGCAGGTCTCGGAGCTCTTTCCGACGCCGCGGAGAGCAAGCAATTGCGCACCGACGAGATTCAGATCTTTGTTGGGGATCAGATGCGGAGCCTTCGAACAGAGATGCTGAATTATGAAGAGTTTGCTGCTGAGAAACGCAAAATCCATGAAACGAATATTATTCTCAAGAAGCAGTTGGAAGCCGAAAAACATCGCTCCAAGGACTTGGACGAGCAGATCAAGATTCTTCAAAAGAGCGAGGTTGACCACGAAACACGCTCAACCTTGCTTGAACACGAACTAAGCGACTTGAGAGAGCTGACTCGCAATGAAAAACCCGATTCGGTCGATCTCGAGGGGAAGCTAGACACCCTTCGTCAACAATTGACAAGAGCAGATGATGAACTAGCAACGGCAAATTCTAAGATACAACAGACAGAACGCCTCCGACAGGGGCTCGAGCAAGAGGCGTCCAGATACAAGGTACAAATAGCTGCTCTTCTGAGAGTGCATGTTCTTAACACACACCATAGAATCAATTCGAGAGTGCTAAAGATATGCTTCGCAAGCTTGACGAACAGGCGCAGCAAAAGGTTGTCCAAATCCGTCAACATGATGTTGCACTCGCTGATCCACTATACAGACCGAGAGTGCGGATGACTTGCGCACGAAGATCACGGCGGAATTCCATAAGTCAATGCGCGAGCGTGACAGCAATTTTAAGAATGAGATTCACCGTCTCACCATTGAGTGTGACGAGAAAGGTGAGAGACTCAAGGAACAGCGTGTAGAGATCAGCGCCGGGAAGGAACAGCTTCACACGCTGCGGAAGGATGCCAAAATCCTCGGAGCCGAGCTCGACAAGATACGCAAAGAGAAGACAGAACTTGAGGCAAAATTAGAAAGTGCACGACAAATGGCACACAGCATGTCATCCGCATTGACCGAGGTCGCAAGTTTAAAAGAACAACTAAATCAGAAGACAGAGGGATTTCAGTCAAGAATGCGCGACTATGCAGCGTTGGAACACCAGTGTACGGACTTGAAAACAAAGGTGACCGACCTACAAGGTTCCAATGACAATTTGCGACTTCAATTGTCACAGCATCTTTCAACGATAGACATCTTGCGCCAGGAGATTGAAACCCGGGTTTCCGATGCGCGACAAAATGCTCAAACGACTGTTAGGTTAGCGCAGGATGAAGTCTCGACTTTAAAGAAGGACAAACAAGATCTCCTGTCTTTGCTTGATCAAGCACAATCGAAAGTAACAGCATTGAACAATGCTCAGGTAAAACTTTCCATCGCACGGGACAACTTGCAACAGCAATTGGGCGAGCTTCGAGTTTCGAAAGACTTCCATGAGGCAGAGTTGCGTCGTGTACAAGCCGAAGCCGCTGAGGAAAAGCGCAAGTACCAAGAATCCCATTGCACAGATCTAGAAGATTTAAATCGCCGACTCACCGAGAGTGACGCTGCGTTGAGGGAGGCTGAAGCAAGACACCGCCGCTTGGAAGCCGAGCACCATGCCAAAATCGAGGCTGATCGTAAGATTATGGAGAACAAGTTGCAGCTGCTTCATGAGGAGTATAATAGGAAGACCCAAGAGGTGCAAGCGCAGACTGGCACAAACCAGCAGCAGACGGGATCATCGACCCTCAAAAAGTCATCTTCACGTTCGTTGCAAAATGTCCACATAGGGAGTAACAGGAAAAAGGTAACCCGGCAAAACCACTCAGTATTGAATGTACTTGGCTCTTCGAACATACAGCATAACACTTCGCGTCGTACTGCCAGCACTTTTGAACCTGAAGCCGCACATATGCAGCGTGGAGACTCGGAATTTCCGTCCAGCCTGTTCGAGGAAGAAACCCAGCACCACCTTGCGGCCGAGGATTTTCTTGATGACCATGGTCTATCCGTGGTGGACCCTGCCGCCGAGGCCATTGATGAGACCCAAGAAATGGGCCGTCTATCTATGTCCATTGAGGACCTGGACGAGCAAATGATTCAAGTTGCGCAGCACGAGACTAAATCTCAGGAATCAAGCTTGACCGACCTGTCCACATTAGACTCTGAGGAGTTTACACGGATGCAGACGGATACGCAGTGTCTGTCGCCGCCGCTACTTCGTGGTCAAATTCACAGCTCTTCCAGGCACAGTTCATCTCAAGAAAACAGAGCAGAGACGCCACTGCGTTCTGGCAATCTTTCAATAGCCGATCCCCCGTCGTCTCATTCGCATTATCGACCGAGATCCCAAGCCAACACAGCTTCTCGAATAATGCCTCCTCCAAAATCCGTCTCCCATCATTTCAACAAACGCGATCAAGTGGCGGATACGGCAACTAAGGGCACGACTCGACAATTGGTGACCGAGAAGTTAGGTCAGCAACTCAGCAGCACTAGCGGAAAGAGCTCTCCAGATTTCATGCATTCTCCTTCGTCCGCAGCGAAGCACACCTATGGTAACCACGACCCTCAGCTTCTAGGTAACATTGATCTCAATTATAGTCCACCTAGGACACTGGATGAGAGCTATAGCCAGAAGCGAAAGCGCTCCATCAGCGGAAGGGAGCAGCAAAAGGCTGGCAAGAAACAGCGGACCTCTTCGCAGTCTTACGCACTGAATCATTCGTCTGGACCGAGGGATAAGTCGCAGTGTAATCCAAGATCGCCAGTCGTGGATCCCCGCCATAGGGCGCAGCTCGATTTGAAGCATCCACAGGAATCGACTTCTTCGGCGTCTCGCTCATCGACCAAAGCCAGCTCATCCAGCGTGCCGTCTCAGATCTCTAGTCGAGTTTCGCGTCCCAGTGGCGCCTACCAACCTCGAAGGCAACAGCTAACATCCTCGCAAGCCTCAATCGCTGGTGCTACGCGCCGTACTTCCTCTCGTCTATCAAAGAGTAAGTGCGAGTCTGTCTCGTTTTTCTACTATGTCGCGCCTTGCTAATCTAGGTTGTTTTAGGCCGAGGAAATGCTAGGGCAGCCGAGGATCGTTTCGATCAAGAGCTGGGGAGTCTTTAACTTTACGATCGCGCAGTCTCATTAGGTCGCGAAATGCCTAAGGATACCTGAGTATCTTCATGGCCTGCTGTAGTATTTCAATTGCATTTGGCGCGCGCTGCTTATGGTCTCTTCTGGAGCCCTGCTCATGGCTGTCAATGATCAAGGTCAACGGTTAACCTATAGCAGTAGCACGTAGCTACTGACAATAGGTAGGCATTACCGGCATACGAGTTCCACGTGCACGGCATATAATCCAATCCCTGCAATATCGTTGCCTTCCTTTACAGCTTTTCAACGTATATGGTATCTCGATATGTGGGTATATTAGGAAGATGTAGTCGAGTTTTGTTCGAGAAGAGTGAGGAATAGGAGGGCGAGTAATGCAAGAGGCGCTGATGTACCACCCAATTTTGCGTGTATGGCTTCTAGATAGAGTTAGGTAGCAGATCTCACGCATTATAATGTAGTCGGAAACCCCCTTCACCCATTTGCTTGGCCGTACTCCTGGCTGTAGTGATTCCGACTAGGCCTAAATCCCGTGTTGGTGTGCTTTGGGTGATTGAGTAGGGTCGTGCTGCCGTTGCCCGGTCGCCGCTTGGCGGATGCGTTGCTTCTGCTTTATGTTGCTCGACTTTTGCTGTCCGTCTCCCTCGTTTCGCCGCCACCATCACCACCGAAATCGAGATAACCCTGAAGCTCCCTCCTAGCTCTCCATGGCGCATAACCCAAGCATTGATATGCTCCTCTAGTGGACAATTTGTCTCTTTTTACGATCCCGATATTTCACCGCGATAATATTGGCTGCATCGGTGCAGAGCCTCGAGGGGTGATAGCTCTGCCCGCTTCATTCTTGTTTCCAGGCAAGCTGAATCAGTCTCAAAGAGAGATATAATGATACGGATATCAAAATCTAACAGGCCGCCTCACTTTCCGACATGGTGAGGCCGAGAATAGTACTTGGTGTTGACCCTCAATCCCACGAACTTACACCCCGCCTTTGCGGGCAACAACCACATCGTCGCCCAACTACTCTCATGGATATCCGCAAAAGTAAGTTACGACCCCTAACACTCATGCAGCGTGCATAGCCTCCATGCATTTAGCGCGGCGAGACTCAACAGGCTCCTCGGGTCTCATAGAGCCGCCGTCGCCGGCCACCCCAAGGCTTCTGATTGGAAAGGCACACCTAAGTCGGAAACTCGTTATATGGCGAAGAAATTGAATAGCATGGCTTACTACTTCCGCAGGTCGCTGTTGCCATCGTCCAAGCAGCTGAACGAAATGCTTGGAGACTCGACAGGTCCAAGAAACCCTAGCGGCACGACTCTGGCAAAGAGCACAACGACCTCGTGGTGAGACAGTTCGAGGACAATAAGCTTGGATACCCAATTCACTGTGGGACAACCATATGTAGCCGTCGTGCCCTGACAACCTCGACCAGTTCAAGGTACACTATAGTTGACACAAGTCGAGGGTCCCGCCCTGAGCTACCTCACATGAGCCGAGGGCAACACTCATGGCTAGCGACAACCGGACTGATTTTTGTTAGTATATTTACTGAGGTGAGTGCAGAAAAACGATTCTTGTCGTTATTAGCTCCCGCGCTCCAAACTTGAGTCTCATGACCTGGCACTGCCGTCGACCCTCACTCGCCCAAGCAGGTTCGCAGACCTTATCATTCCTAGAGCGAACGTTATTCTGTCGTAACTAGACATCAAAGAGCGCCCGGTGGATGGCATACGCTCATATTTCAACTGTGGAGATAATCGACCCTCGACGGACTTCGACATCGACATCTAGACAGCTCGACTGGACTGAGCGGCTTCAGCACACCTCGATTGTAGACGGAGCCAAGTATCAATATGCATCTTATTACCTCTTTGGTGAGTCACTCGCAAGACCCATTCTCCAGGCCGTGGGACGTGAGGAGGTTGGGAAGTGGAGAATTGGCCTTTCCTAATGCTCGCACAACTCCATGCATTGTCCTGTCTTTCCGAGACACCGTGCATGTCATACTGGAGAGCCTTCAGTGACATTTAGCACAGTTTGCATTTTAACAAAGGTGTATCGCGTGTGCGAGAGTCCTCTCCAGTTCTTTCCATTGGCCGCTCCTATTTACCCAGAGCATTGAATGGGGCTAACGAGTCGTATGATACCAATCGAGTATGACCGTATGCATGGTAGCACGAGCTGCCACGACCACCGCCCCATCTTATACGTATACCATTTTAGGTACCTCCACGCCTAATTCACATATCACGCACGGCTCCGGGGACATGAGTGCGATCCCACATATCACACTCATACCTGTAAAGGCCAAGAAGAACGTTCAACGCGGTGCGTGGGAATGTCGGACATGCCTCCAGCCCAGGGCGAGCACTGTGCGCGTTGAAAAACTACTGGACACATCCGATGGTTGGATGCTTGGGCGACCCACCGCGTTCGACGCCGCATAAATCCCCGATCGTGGTAGCCATCTACCGATACGGTCCGAGGTCTTGCTGGCTCGTACATTTTCTTTGCTGGAATTTGTTGGCTTTCATTAGGGATGGAGATATCTGGAAGAGCACATGCTAATCCGTCGGAAGATTCTCAAGATCTCGATCTCCCTACGTCCGAGTCTTCGAGTTCGAGTATCATAAAACAGCTGCAAATTGACAGTGATTAGCATACCCTATGAGAGAACGCGCCCTGTTTCAGCGTGGAGAGTTCTGAAGTGTCGCGCAGCCAGTCGCTTGTGGTTGGGTCCGCTCTCCCCATTCCATGGTGTGCAGCTCTCGCGTCGTCATTATAAAGCTTGCTAACATGACACGCTAACGTTTCGCAGATTTGCTTCCTTCAAGATAAACTCCTAGATCTGGCAGGCCTTGGATGTACTAGGTAAGACGTCAACATCTCTTACTTCCGCTTTCAACATTTTCAACATTTTCAACATGACCCTCGGCACTGAGATGGATTCCTCATATCCTACCTCAACGCCACCTTCTACAGCAGGATTGCAGACTGGGGTAGAGGGCCGACATGAACGATGAACCAACCGCCATCAAATCACCAAAGGTGCTCGTCTCCTACAACAGGACTCTCTGTTCCCTTTTAATCCGGATGTGAGTCTGGGGGGTGCCTTAACCAGAAAAACAGTGAGAGTGGCTATAGCACCGTGGCCCCGTTCGTGGTGATCGGCGCCGAGCAGAACTATACCAGTCCGTTTGCTCTTTCCTGTTGGGCAATGGACAGGCTGGTGTTTCGGGCTCGTACATTTCTTGATCTTTGGGAAATTTTTTAGTCGTGACTGTCTTTGGTGGAATTACTAACGACATTTAGAACTTACTTCCCATACTTCTCTAGCTGTAGTCACATAAGCCCGGTGCTTCATACACTTTCGTTGAATCCTCGGAACAAGCGCCAATGCTATTCCTCGATAACGGTATTGCTAGAGCAATTTGACAGTGCAGTCTGATCCGGAACCGTATCTACATCTTCGCAAAGTTACATCCAGTGCGATTCTATGGCTACCTGAACGATGCAAGTTGTGCCTTGGTCGAGTTCGAGAGGTTGACAACTTTTGGTTTTATCTGAACATTCGCAGGTGAACCGGCTAGCACGGGTATGAGATCGAGGTAAGCAATACATTCGAGTACTAACATGCCGCAGAAACTCGAATGAGGTGGACTTTTTCAATGTTAGTGACGTCCTATCCCCAATAAGGTTTTGAAATATACCCTATGATGCTCATACACCGTCCATTCAACGCGACTGAACATTCCTGTTGAGATAAATTCTCATCTGCTCTGAGGTTTTGGATCTCACATCAAAGAGGTTTCTACCTTTATGAACCGTAGCTGACGGACAAGCAGTACACGACTATAGCTCGGACGGTGCCTGAACGGTATCCCTTACTACTCTCATTCAACGGAGCTGGCGTAATTGGATATCTTAGGCAAACATGGCTCGTCTAGCATAAGCATCGGCACTGATTTTGACACCACGAATGCGTACTTAAGGTCAATTTTCAATCCCCCACCATTTCGTACCTACCTTCGCAATGATGACTTGGTTCATGTGTACCCGAACAACTTGTGTAGACTCTTTTCTTGTCCTAGTAACTGCTCCTCTTACTATCGCTATCGCATCTGTCGTCGTGGCCTAGCTGATTAAACTATAGGCTTCTGTTCTCCTCTTGGACTGGCTCGGACGTCGAAGCGTTTCGGCATGAGGATTACATATTCTCTTATTCCTTGTCAGTTTGCAGTAGAGATCGAACTAGAGAATTTGCGAAGTTGGCTTGTGTCGCCATGCTGACTGAGGACACATCTCGCCTAAATCTGTGAGTACTGCATGAGCGCTCGTTTCCAAGTATCACTATGATGACTCCTCTGTAAACCTGACTTGAATGATGTTATCACCAGCCTGAGTTTCATTCTCCAATTGCTTGTTGCCAAGATCCTTTGGGGCATGGCAGCTAACCTTTCCTAGATACCAAAGGACTAGAGTTAATGCCGGATTAACGATCGTGTGCCCGAAAGGAAGGGCCTTGGGCCATGTTTCCGGTTGTACACCGAGCAGGACCGCTGCTGAAAACCTTCTTGCGCTGTGCCGTACAGCGAGGCCTATAGCATGCTCCATAGTAAGTTGATCAGCTTTCTTAGTCTTTGTTACTTACTCCGCCCCTGATGCACTCAGAAGTATATCCGAAAAAATATGTCGATACTTAATGTCTGAGGTTCCATCGCGAGCAGCGTTGTCATTGTATTCTAACCGAGCGCCGCTTACGTTGTGTAGATGTGATTTATCTTATCGGTGATCCAGTTTGTATCCGATACGACTGAGACGAGGCCTATGGGGGGCACAGTCATTTTCTGCTCCTCAGGAGAGTTAAAGAAGCCTTGAGAGTCGAATGTATCCCAGTACGACCACTGCTTCGATTTGTCTCGCAGTATCCTTTATGATCGGTTCTAGGGGCTGTCACTGTTGTTGCAACGAGGCGTCCATCGCAGTGCGTTCGAACTAATGAAAGGCCTACGGGCGAAGAAGTCTTTATCACGATGCAAGGAGAAAGATGCATCTTCCACCTCTTTCATCTCTGGTTCCTTTACCAAGCGACGGCTGACGAGAATAGTATAGGTCTTGATAGACCCTGCTTTCGTGCGGCTGCATGAACGATGGTTTTCGCGGCGAAAGGACGCTTGTGGAAGGACACACCCTGGTCGAACTAGGATTAGTCTGAAGTCTAATCAAACCTCGGTCCATCAGGCTTCCCAACAACTCACCAACATCAGGCCAAGGACAGGCGCGGCTCCTCAAGGCCGCGTCCTATCTGGACAGAACAGGCACTGCCCGAATCAAACTGTTTTGTACGAAGTTTGTGCTTGCCATTGCCTGCGCTTGGCGGATCCCCTGGACTGCTCAACACAACTCGGCCATGCGAGTTCGCGTTGTGCGCCGCCAGCATCTACGCGGCCTAACAGGGTACGCATGTCTTATTTCGGCCTTTATTTGTCTCATCGTTTGAGGGACGGGTCTATGAAGTCTGGCCTGATGGCGTTCTCATCGTGAGCTCTGCCGTCGCCCGAAAGGTACGTCTCGTCCGGCGTTTCTTCCGCAACTGTAGCTCCATGTCCCTGAAGTCTCCTATTGTCTTTTCATCCTCAATTATTATGTTTCCTGCTTCTCATGTCTGACGCCGACGCTGGGTGCGAGAGGACGGACGTAGATCGATGAAAAGAGGGGGAATCGCCCGGATGCTGCGCGCTGCCGAAAGATGATCACGATAACGTCGGCTTCGCTGGAGCGATCTATCGATCTAAGGCCTATTGCTTCTCAATCAGCATATGATCATCTGGCTACGTCGTCGCTCCCCTTGTGCGATCAAGATGTTAGGACATGGAGGCATATGAGACGGCGGCTCGTACCGCGTGTTTTGCCGGCGTGCCATTACGCACATGAGTGGCGCGTATCTTCCGAGCAGACGCTCCAGCTAACTACCGCACTATTTGATCCTGTGTCTGTACCCCTGCCTTTCTTGTTTGTCTCGCTCGCCTTGCAGGTCGTATTCGGTACGTCGGGAGGGTGGGTGGTCGGATGTTGCGAGGAGCTTCGAGAAGCCGACGAGAAGTATCCAAGTCATGTGCTATGTCATGATGCACTACAGTACAGTACTGTAAAGCCTCATCAATGGCTAGGCCTGCGCAAGCTATGGTGCTCGCGACCGCGCGACAGATAGTCTTGCAAAGCAGTCCGCCGACTGCTGCACAATCACCGAAAAAGCGCCCGCACCGGAAGCCGATCGAACTTGCCTTGATATCCAGCCACCTGCTCGGATCAGAGCAATCATGGTTGAAGTAGGTGGCTACCAAGCTCCAGTGTATATCGAAACAATAGCTCGTCCTGGTCTCTGCCGAAAGGTGGCTTGACTGCCGCCTATCCCTCTTCTTCTAGGATGCCGTCGGGCTTCTCGTTGTGGGTTTTCCGCGGCGGACTCTTTGCATGCGTGCTACAATGGGATATCGGGCGTGGAGGTTTCGAGGTAGGTGGATGTCGTGTGCGACAGTCTCAAAGAAGAAGGGCATGTGTCGGGGCTGGTCAAAGATGGTAGACGCTCAGATGCCCAGCAAGGTCAATTATCACTTCAAATTGTTATGCTTACAACGATTAGGTTCCACGATTGTAGTTCTACCCCCACAGTAGATCTTGGAAGCGCCGGCTCTCTCAAGTTCAATGGCTTCTAGTCCCCAGGTGCCTGACTGTATGCTTGAGGATACGGCGGCGGCAATCTAACCCCCCCTATACTCAAGCGGGCTCGTTGTTGCCGATATGGAGGAGTACATTTGAAGGCCTTCGACGTCCACCATCTTCATTTCCGATAGGCCATGGGTCGCTGAAGCCTTCTCCAGCCAGGCCTGTTCTTGGCGTCCCCTGGTGGGGTGCTTGTTGCGGAGGGAGCGAACTTAGCGTCAAAGCTTTGAAGGTTCAAGAGTATCAATATCACGAAGATAGGAAGCCGCAGAGGGCTGCACGAAGTTATAAGGAACTCTATATCATAGCTAGCTATCGAGAAGTACTATACATATCAACATCGTACCCAGCTTGGTGTTGCAGCAGCTCAGTGCCTGTGCAGCATCCTGTTTGTTTCAGTCTCCTTCCATTGCTATTGCTCCTGCCCCTTGACGTAGCCCCCCACAACGCGTCCGAGCAAGTCAAAATAAAAGCTCCCCGCCTGCTCTCACCTTTTCTCCTCCACTCCACTCAACCTCATCACCACAACACCAGTTGCCTCAACTTCGCCGCCATCATGCTCTCTGGTGTGCTCTCCACTCTGGATACCTTCTTCTCTACTCTCTGCTCTCGCCGCAAGGCATCTCCACCTCAGTATCGCCCTCGCAAGGCGCCTCTTCCCCCCGAGATGGTGCCCCTACCTGCCTCTCCCCCGCTCCTGCCTCGCCCCACGTCGCTCTACGGACGTCGCCAGGAGATCGAGCGCCAGCCTGCTGTAGGTTTCCTTCCCTCTGTCTCCTCCTTCGCTCTCGATGATGACGGCCAGGAGCACGTCACGCCTGTCGCTCGCGTGCGGAGCTTCAGTGATCCGGGTCCCTGTCCGGCTTCAGTAGCTTGAGTCGCGACTCTGTAAGTCCTTCCCATCACTGACCACCTCCTCGATATGATGACAGTATCGCTTACTCACGTCCATCTCGCTGACTTGTCTGTCTCCTAGCTGCTAGATCTTTGCCTTCGGGCATCGTCATTCTGAGCTGTGTGCCTCCCGGCTGGGGCCTTTGGGCTCCACGCCTTTGGTTTAGTTAGCACGAGGCAGCTACGTGCTCTTATACCATCAACAATACACTTCTTTTCTGTCATGCGATGTTTAACTAGCAGGCGACTATCTAGCGTGAGCACCTCTTCCGGTAAGTATACCTGCTACACGTAAGCTCATTAACTAACGCTTCACCAGTGATTTCTCAATCTCGTCTCCTTCCACGACCCTCTACCCCTCTTTCAGGGTAATGTTTCGACGCATGTGTCGCCATCACGGCCACGGGTAACAGGGCATGGTCGCACTCCATATCATGGCCTGTTGCCCTTCGATACAGGTTCTGCCATTGGTACCAACCGTTCGAATGGCCAAGATTAATACACGCTCGATACTTGGCATCCTGAAGGCATTTATACTTCTGAAAGCCACAGTCATGGCCAGATGGCTAATTCACCGCCGAAAAGTACGAGCAGACGCTGAATAGTTCCCGGGTGTCGGCGCTGTCCCGCTCATGGCATCTGAGGTCTTCCAGCTCATACATTGCCTCGTCTTCCTGTTTCACTGTTAACAGCAGTTCAGGCCAGACATGATTGTAAGTCATCCCCACTCAACAGCATTGCTGACATGAACAGTGTGGGTAGCTAACCTGTCTCTACGCGTTCGCGCCGCGCTTCCTGGAAACATCTTCAAATGGCCAAGTAGAGCAGTACTACCGACACCAACGTATCGTTTTCGTAAGTACCCTCCATGTATTTGTGAGCATGCTCATCTGACTACATCGCAATAGTACCGCCTCTTCTCGCCAAACCTCATCCCTTCCAACCTTTTGGCGGTTGCATCCAGTTTGAGTCTACTTCCTGGTAGTAGCATATCGTGGTCGCACCGCCGACAAGTATGCTCCTGAGGGCTTTTGATCCAAAATGGTAGCTATCTCGACGGTCTCGGTAATGGGACATGCTATCCGGTGACTGTCGGATCATTTTGAACAAATGCCTGAAGATCAGACAAAAGTACTAACTTATCTACATACTCCGCAACCTCGTCGCCTTCAACAAAAATGTAAGTTTCTCTTGACCGAATGCTTGGAGGCAGAGGCTGCATACTGACATGAACCATACACAGCCTACTTGTAGGCTTTTGATCTGGAATTGGAGCTATCCTGTGAGTGTCGTTTCAAATGACCAAATGCCTGGAGTTTGAGATTAATGCTAATTGTTACAGTTACATAAAGACTATTTGAGTCAACGGCGACCAAACCCTCCGGGCGCAGTCATCTTCTCACACTGCGCTCATGGTGCGGTCGCCCAGATGAAGGATCTGTCGCACCCGTTCTGAGCCGGAGGGTCGTCTCGTCCGGCCTACAGAGACCGAAAGTCGCCTTGAAGCCGTGTACCCGTCTCACAGGTGGAAGGGTTGATGAGTAGGTTTTCTTCTGACGAAGGGCTGGGTGTCGACGCGGGCGATACTGATACCGTGTTGCTCAGCTTCGGCTTATGAGCTTCATGGTTGGTTGATGTCCGTACATACTTCACTATATATATCATGTTGAAGAAAGTTTGATTTTGAATGATAGCTCATGGTGTTGGTGCTGGGTGTTTGCAATCTTGTGAGTGTCGTTGCAGTCGACCAGATGCTCGAATGACATCAATGCTAATGCGATAGAAGATCATCATCCGGGTGTTGCAGCCACGACAATCCCAATATAGCTTCTGTTCTAGTGCAGGGCTCGCGCTGACCTTTTCGAATGCGATGACGGTATGTCTCGTCTCTTCTAGCACATGTTGGATCCAGTGATGCGCATGCATGTACTAACTTGAACGCCAGTACATGAAGGCTGTACACGGAACAGCAATAACCATCTCATCCTCCTACCTGATGTGCATCCTGCGATACGCATTCGCACAGTACGCGGAGCTGTCGTGGTTGATAGCTCCAGACTGACAAAAGTGTCGAGCACATTGATGCATCTCAAAGTTGGTTCAATCCCTCACCAAGGTATACACTAACGTACTACAGGCGGTCCACCACCCCTATACTACTCTCTCTCGGCCCCGCACTTAATTTTGATGTTGTGCGCACTGTCAGAGCACTGTTTGCTACCGCATCTCACGTGCCGCCTGCTGCCTTGCGCCGCTACGCACGATCCCGCCCACCACAACAAACGACAACAATTTCGCCCATATAGTATTTACAATTACCCACTACTTCGCCTTCGGGCGTTTGGTCAATTTGAAACGATACGTTTATCGAGCGCACTATCATAGCAGGGACCGAAGGTTCCTGCTATGATAGTGCGGGAGATGAACGGGTAGGCACGACGCTAAAGCCCGCCGCAGGCGCCATGGGGGGTCAAGGGGGTTTCCCCCTTGGACTTGGAAAATAAATGCCATTAATACTATCGAAGAATTCGTAGAAGATACTATCATCACCGTTAATACCGTCGAGAAGTTCATCTGCAATCACTACACTAGTCCAACATGCACTTGCTCTCGATGGCATCACTCGATTAACCAAATTCCCCTCAGATCCTGTCCTTGGTTACTGCATTGTATCTCCGCCCACAACTTGGCATCAGCTAACATCTCACCGCCCCGCAGCCTGCTTCGACTTGCTCAAAATTCAATGTTCTTGGCGACCCACCTATGTCACGGGATCTCGCGTCAAACACGACCACTACCCCACCAACCGTGCTTTCTCCACCATCTATCCACAAACCCGCCTGCAGTGGCATGGAAGCCACAGTCGTGTATACCGCGAACGGTCTGCTCAGTGAGTGCTTATTAAGTATTCAATGAATGTTTGATAAGCACTCGACGAGCGCGCGATGGTTATGCGCATCGTGCAAGTTGGCCCCTCAACCCTAACGACGTATCAATCATGCTTCAATCGTGCCTCGATGCGATATCACACGGCTATACCAACTACGTCGAAACTAGTTTCTCGAGGCAGTGGGCAATCCAGTCCAGATGCAAGATGGCACTTACCTCCAGATGCACGACACGCGTGCTTTCCTCACACTGTCCAGCCAGAAGCAACATGGCACTTGCCTCCCGGACGCATGATGCGCGTGCTTTCCTCAACAGTCTGACTGCTGTCAGATATTTCGCTGTCATAAGTCAGCCCGCTTCGTCAACATCAACCCTGGTCCAGTCGCCTTCCGCGTCTTGCTGCTTGGAGATATGGCATCTTCTAGGGTGCATGATCCCGAAGACCCAGACTACGATAGTTCCGATGTCGAGTTCGAGGACCCGGCCGACAGGTTTCGCCATGTGGGCCAAAAGTCAATTGAGGCCATGCTCTCAGCACCCTTCACTCGAGCAGAGAGCAAGAAGTGGTTCAAAGAGTTGACCCAAGGCGGGAACTGGCACGAGCGATATTGTTGCTGGCTTTGGTACAATCGTCTCAAAGCATATCGTATCGAGATTCTGCGACTTTCGTAAGCCAATGAAAACCAGTTTTTGGGAGTCAGACTGACTAGCCTAGGCCTCAATCGACACCCACGTTCCAAGACATCATTCGCTTTGCTGTGCATTTTGCCAAGAGCAGACCTGGGCGAGGCAAAGACGGAGTGATGAATTATGATACCATGCGGCATGGCTTGAATTATATCAACAAGAGTCTCATATTTCGACATGAAGACTATACCCTCGGTGCCCATGGCGCCTCTAAGATTCAAGCTGCCATCGACACACTCTTACAAGATGGAGATCTAACCCGCGAGCTCACACGTTCACGAGAGCCGGCAGGAGCCATTGTAGTACGACGGCTGGCTATGGGTTTATTGCGTGAAGCCATCACCAAAGGTACCAACTGTTGGGACTCGACCATTAATGATGTCGCAATCTTAGTTCTAGTCGCCTGCCTGAACTGCCGCGGAGGGGACATAATGGGAGACCCAGCGAAAGCCAAAGACAAGCGAAGCGACTTGCCAGGATTACGCTACTCGGATCTTCAATTCGTGCTTGGACCTGGTGGGAATCTGGCAGACATCTCTGCGAAGATCAAGCTGAGGAGTGCTAAAAACATGAAGTGAGGAAAATCCGGTTTCCTCCGACAACACCTTGCTGACTTGGAGAATAGGGACGACGCGAAGAAGTTCTTCTACATGTTCCGTCAGTCACTTCCAGCAGGCAAGGACAATATCATGTGTCCAATCAAATTGATCTTAGTTCTTGCTTTACGATCAGGCAATGCATATGGAAGCACCATAGACGACGTATTGGCGCATACCAGGCAACGCCCAGATCGCTGCATTCAATGGCGATTTCCAGACCGCCCGGTGCTCTGCGGGGCAGAACTTCCAGATCGAACCATCAACTGGGAGCTTCTGGCAAATCGAATCAAAGGGAGCCGAGCTTTGACACGAGCAAACAATATTCTCGGCTCAGCCATGCACATCACTCTACACAACCTTCGCTTCGGCGCTGCTGAAGACCTTCAGATGATCAATCCAGAGGCTGCGACTGGTATCTCCTTTGACGCCATTTCCGATGAATTGGCTCATCACCCTGTTGGCCGCCTAAAGGGAGTCGGCTTGACCTATGCACAGTCCTACTCTACAAATGATCATTGGTCAAAACGTGTACAGCTAGCACCCAGCGACCTTCCTTTCAATAAATACTTGGCTGCCACTGACGAACGTGTTCTTCCTACCTGGCCAGAGCAGAGTTCGATCGACAGCCTAAAACGCCGCAGATCACAAGCACAGGTGAAGAAAGATTGCGAGCTGCGAGGTCTGGATCCGTCAGTAGCTAGAAATCGCTATTACCACAGTAAATTACGCAGCAACGTCCCACGATCCCAAGGAGAAACCGGTTTTTCCCGAGACAGTATCTACGGTCCTGTTGCCAACAGTGCTGTTGATCCATCGTTGGAATTTTCAAGTACAGGAGTGCTAATGTCCCCAACTACTCAGGATAAGCATCCAAGGCCTCAGGAACCGCAACAATCCCAGCAAAAAGCTGCGCCTATTCAATTACAGGCGCTCAATGCCTTGGTGAAGGTTCGAGAAGCTGTACAGGCACAGTCCAAAGATACGGACACAGTCAATGGTGCATTCGAAACAATCTGGTCGGCGTTGTTAGGCACTCAACCCAATGCACAAGATGTGTGGGGCATGGATCTGGTACCAGTCGGGGAAGAAGAGGATCAGGAAACCAGTTTCCCTGAACCTCTTCGTGGCGATCTTCAGGCAGCGTGGGCTTCAGTTGCGACTGTACCTGATGCCAGCGAGGTTGATGACAACTCTCCTTTATCACTCAGCAATCTAGGCCCAGAAACTGGCGAAGTCGATGACAATACTCTAGAAGCTATACAGGCCTTTCTTGGAGAGGATGAGCCGTCGCTCAACAGTAGATCCACTATTGCGGTATGGGACGAGTCGTTGTTGGCCGTACTCACTGGCGACGGCACGGAGTTTATTAGACGCTTGTCCTCTATCAATGTCCTTCGCGTCCATGTTCTCACATCTAAACGATGGCTAGCAGCTGTGCAAGCCGGAGACGACCCAACAACAGCCGTAAATGGGCCGACTCGCTTCACTTTTCGGTGCCTGAATGCTAACAACGGCTGTCCGTACGACCGAGCAGCCACAGTCTACAATCTCGCAATCCACATGATAACATGCAAGCATGACATGCCACCAGCGGATGACAACCCGAGGAAGAATAAGCGGCAAAAACTGGTTTCCGCAGAAGCATCAAGAAGCAATTCAGCACCGGTTGATCCTAAACCTTTCAAGTGTTCAGAGCCTGGCTGTACGAGAGCATACATGGCTAAAGCAGAACTAACGGGTCACTATAAAGAAGACCACCACCCGATACGCTGCTACATTCCAGACTGCGAGGATAAGACTGTATATCTAGGCGAGAAAGCTTTATTGCGTAAACACATCAGCAAAGCCCATCCATCGAAAGGGGCTCTGCATCCTACCATCCATGATCAGACGGATGCTACCTTTGAGTGTCCAGTAGACGCCAGCTGTAAGAAGAAATTCCGGTTTTACACCAGTAGGAGTTGGGCTGCACTCCCGTTTCAAAAGCACCTCACCAAAGATCATAAGATGACGGACAAGGCTCAGATCAAGAGTCTGATCCCGAAATTCGAGGGGAATCCATGCTTTGTTCCGGGGTGTTCTTCGACGAAGCGATTCACATGCGACCAAGACGGGGAGCGGAAATATTTTCTCCACTTGAAGGGTGATCATTGTATTGAGGATGCCGCTGACCGTTTCGAGTATTTGTGGAAGAGGGTGCGAGGGGTGGTCATGCCGATGAGACCTGTTGCTGTAGAAGAGGGCGAATGAAGTTAGCTAGCGCATCTCTTGATGACAGGGTGGCATAGCTAGACATATCATGTCGTTACCCGGGAGACTGCTCGCGTGTACGAATCAATGTGATAGTCAGATGGGGAAACATAATATCATGGTGCTGAAGTTCTATGTTTGCACATCGAGGTGTAGCATTCAATCTCCCTAATGACCAGAAACCGGTTTTTTGAGAACCATGCTATGGATCACAGTGTCTGAAATGAAAGATCACCTTAGTTTAAGTCAAACCTATAAGGTATTCGACGATGATTTCTATGTTGGCACCTTCATGATGCATTTAAACTCCCAGCACACTCTGCATGACGGTTATACATCATCATGGTCATCTTTTACGACTTCGAAAAAGTATTCAGCGTACATTTACGGCGATGTTCATGTGCATTAGGCGAGTGTTAGAACTGCTCTCCCGATACAAACAGCCGCACAAACACCGCTCTCTCCCCGCTCCGTCACCGCTCCGTCACCGCTCCATCCACTAGCAGTATGCATAATAATGGATGGCTGTGTAAGTCGTGTGGGGTACATGTGGGTGGGCCTCGCTAACGGCAAGGTGAGAGAGCGAGGCCAGCGGAGCCCGAGCTTGTCCCTCTCACCTATATAAAGCCTCCATCCTGTAACCTTGACCTGCATCTTTCTTACAACACACTACACCTGGCCAAACTACAGCAGTAACAGCACCGATTGAGCTACATCAAGTTCTTGAACGTCTCGTTCCTTGCTTGCATGCTTCATACTTGCAAAACGCTTCGCTGCGACGGTTCGTAAGTCACATTTACCTCGTTCTACCTGATTGGAGGCGCGCGCCTACACTACTTTACTTTGTAACTACCTCTGACACCTCTGATTGCCAGAAGTACCAGCATTTGCACTGATAGTCACCTTCAACGAACTCTAGAGGAGAGTGCCATCTGCCTCAGGTCCTACAGAACATTCACAGTGAGCACCGAGCAGAAAACCGGTTTTCTTCAGTACGTACCTGACTCTCCCAATCGCCTCGATTCGCCATTGACATGTACCGCGGGTCAAGATGCCTCCAGCTACCACAGGTTCCCGGCCCGCACCTGTGACGCCTACTCGTACCACATCAGCGTCGGCGAAGGGCGCAAAGCGCCCACTCTCGTCTCCAACAAACAGCCCAAAAGGCACACGATCAGGTGGCGGAACGAAGCGCGTCAGATACGCCCATGCCAAAAAGGAAAACCCGGACGATCGAGAACTCGCACCTGGGAAAGATGCTGATGTCAAGTCCTTCGTAAAACTCTCGAAAGGTGAAGGGGAAGTGGCAGCCTATACCCTGTATCAGAACATTCAGGACTTTCGTCGCTTTGCGATCAGTCCTTGGGTTCTCAAACCATATCTGGGGGCCTTCGCAGACCGCGGAACAATTCAGGTTCGACAAAAAGACGTGCTTATGTACATCCGCGATTGCCCGGAAGAGATGGAGGATGAGACAGAGCCAAGCCAGAAGTATCCTGTTCAGTCGGATGGAAGTCATGCTCTGCCACGTGCAGCGTTGGCAGTATGTCAGATGCTGCGGGGTATGAAAAAAACGGTTTCTGGAGAGGCTTCGTATACTACCGTGGCCCAAACCAACGCAGCAAAAGCCTTTGAGAAACTGACAACACGGAAGCCCCCGGTGCTCGACCTTTCAGATGTCAAACTCAACGACTTCGGCCCGTTCTCTGAGCGTGGTGAGGAGTCCCTGGAACCCTACAACCGATGCTTAAACGTGCTTATGTACGTCAACTTCAGCATTAATGAATCCACTTGGAAAGGGCGGTTCGGCTCCCCTAAATGGGCCGAGGAGATGCTAATCACCGAGGCTCACCTGCCTCATTGGATGCGCGCAAGAGAGAATCAGGCGAAAAAGGACCATGCTCCTGATGAGCCTACGTTATTACCGTCTGGTCAGCCTGCACGTCCTGCGCGGGAAGTCACTGTCCATTGGAAGCACGACGCCAAATCTGCTTGGGCGAAGGAGTTATGGTCTCATCTCGAGGAGAACGATCTCCACACTGACGTTTCCTTCACGATCTCAATTGACATTCAGCCAACCGCTAGTGCAGCCGAAGTCCGCGACATCATTCGAGCCAAGTTCAAAATGGACGATATCGATGCACAGATCAAGACGCTTCAACTACTCCCCGACAGGATCAATGTCATGGACGAGAAATGGTCGGTGGTCCAAGATGTTTTGTGGAAAGAGCGTGATGAGAAAACCAGTTTCCAGACTACTCTCCGCCGAAGAGAAGATGGAGAATCACTTTGGGAGAATACTCAGGTACCGGGTCTCACAAAGACTGTTTTGACCACTGATGGGACGGACATTGGCCCTATTGCAACCACAATCCCTAAGCCACAAGACATGGACCATCTTGACGCTTTGGTTGAGACCATACATCGATATACTGGTCAGAACAACGACTTCCTAGCCGATGCCATGAAGAAACATTTCAAGGGTCGAAAGGCTGCGCTTTTAAAGTTCTTCACCATCGACAACACGCCTTACGATGTTGAGACGCCACAAGGACTGCTAGCTTTTCAGCAGAAGTTAAACGAAGAGCTCACTTTCAGAGACCATCCTGTGGTGACCAAAGATGAGGAGAGCTCCAGATTTGGCAGAGTGAAACTCAACGCTGCTCAGAAAGCAGCATTTGCAGAAGCAAAGAACGATGGCCGAATGGCTGTGATGGCGATGGCTGAAGGCTCCTCCACGGATGGTGGGGAGGCTCATCACTACGCTTTGAATGCCATACACAGTGGCACACAATCCCAAGTAGGTTTGCCAATCGAGCCATCTGCCCTTGCACTGCAGATGGAGCCATCCATCGACGATCAAGGCCGGACGAAGTACAAATCTGTACTTCCTGGTCTTCAGAAAACCAGTTTTTTCCCGTACCAAGTATCTGGAGCTGCCACATGTTTAATTGGGATGGTTGGATACATACCGATGGACGATGACGCTCCACAATCCGCCAAAGACGCCGCACGCTCCCTCGAAGGCTTGGCGATTGGTGGCAAATTCATCTGCGATCAGACCGGCATGGGCAAATCGATCCTACTCTTGGTCATACTGTACTACGCTAGGTATCATAAACTCTATGATGAGGAGGGCGTTCGAATCTATGAGTTCAACAAACTCGTGGTGCCGGCTGGGGTTATCAAACAATGGGTCGATGAGATCATACATGGTTTTCCTGACTTCCGCCTCATCATCTCATATGACGACAGTGGGTTATCCGAGTCCAGTTACGACAAGTACTTCGTTACTGCAACAGCAATGAAGAACTTCGGGAAGAAAAAGATGTGGCCGGAGCGGTTCCAATATATTTTCGACCAGCAAGACCCGAGAACTGGCCTCACTGTCTTTTTGACTTCTCAAGACACTGCAGTCTCACGAACATTGTTGTCAGAACGGGTCTTGGACAAAGAGGGCGTTGAGTTCGATCCTCCACAGACGAAAGAGGATGGGAGTACACGCTGGAAGACTGCGCCGAAGTACAAGACTAAGTACGATAGCCGATTGAAGGGCAAAGTCGGCATTGCGGCAGTCGATGAAGCACATCGTCTCAAAGATAAGTCCACCAAACGCTGGAGGGCTTTCTCAGAGATGCATGCAAGATTCGTGTTCATTCTTGGAGCCACGCCTATGGCCAACGTTAGTGTGGTACGTTACATTTGGGAAAACCGGTTTTTATGTGATGTGACTAATAATAGTGGTAGGATGCCATTGCTCAGATGGAGCTGCTTTGGCCGTCTGCGGAACGAGTGCTAACAGCAGCGTCGAAGGGTGACCAGGACTGGGTCACAGAACGCTACAGATCGATAGTCATGTTCACTGATGGCGAAGAGAGCATCACGGATCCGACTGACAAGCGGAGGCTTGGGTTCCTTCACCCACCAACAGTGCGCAAATTACTTGAAAAAGGAAGTGTCACTGACCAGGCACGCTATTTCCCGCTCTGCGCTGATCTCTTGTGTCTTACGCGTTCGATGTCAAGTCGAATTCCCATGGATTTTACCAACACTGAGTTCTACGAATGCAGGAAGAATCTGAAACCGGTTTTTCAACAGACCTTGACGACTGAATTCCTTCCTGAGGAGAGAGCCGAGCAGCAACATCAGCATCGTGATGCGTCCCTTCGCTTCCTCCAAGTAAGCAGGGCAAGACCACAAAACGGAGCTGGCGATGACGACAAACCAGTTTATCCGGTAGCAGAGATGCGAGAGCTTCAACTAGCTGCTTCATCCACGAAACTCAGGCTTTTCAACGACATCTGCAAATCTATGGGAAAGGACACCCTTGTGGAGTCGATGTCTGAGTACCAAACGAGCGGCTTCGACGGATGGAAGTTTGTACGATTCCTCTGTGTTCATACTAATACTGCAGTTCCCCAGACTGCTTTAGGGTACATGAAGTTCATGTGTGAAGGTTCTCCGCTTCTTCGCGCTCTCATCAGCCAGATTTGCAGGAATAACCACTTTCTGAAACCTCACGCAGACGGGAAGCTTCTGATCCTCGAGGACACGCCGCTGGTTGCAATGTTCCTCGGCTGGAGCCTAAATATGATGGGGGTAAATACATCCTTGTTCCACTCTGGGCTGTCGAATGCAGAACGAAACGAGCTTCAGACCGATTTCAACAGCCTGACTTCCAAACTCGATGCCATGATATGCATGTATGATGTCGGCGGTGTTGGTCGAAACTTTCATCCGGATTGCCACAACGTAGTCTTGACTAGTGCTGGCAAGAACCAAGCAGCTGAAACGCAGGGGATGGGCAGGGTTGTAAGGGTAAGCTTTGTGAAAACCAGTTTTTCGTCCTTCCGTCTACTAACCACGTCTTCTTTCTAGGCGCCTCAGAAGAATGCTATTCTGGTCACCAAAATACTCGTCAAGAATACCATTGGAGCTTACCGGGAGTACCGCAAACGCGACAAGGCGATAGTGGAACTCGCAACACGAGCCAAAGACCCGCATATCGAGCAGCTTCTTGTGGCATGCTTAAAAACCTATCAACAAATCGTGCGGAAGGCACAAACCGACCCCAAGAACAAAGAGTTGCTCAAGAAGCTCGAGGATCTTGCGCAAGTGTCATCTGAGCAGAAGCAACTTTTGGCCAAGTCTGCTCCTGACAAGGTTGACTTGGTGGAATGGGAGATCATTGATGGAAAGCGAAAGCGCAAAGATGTTGGGCAGAGTTACAAGGACATCCAATGGGATGGAAGAGGCAGAGCGAAGAAAGCAAAAACCAGTTTGGCTGATGATGACTGGGAAGATGAGTTGGACGAGATGATTGGGTCGATGTCAGAGCAGGAGAATACGGATGATTCTGATGACTATGATCCAGATCAAGAGGCCATTGACGACGATGATGCTCGTATTTGGCTAAGTGACGACGAGATAGGCGATGAAGACGACGATGAAGACCTCCCAGGATCATCCCGCGAGAAACGACGGGCGCTCAAAGCTGCTCGAATTGCCATGCGGGATGAGAATCAAGAAGATGAAGCTGTCCGGCGCTTAAAAGCCCTGTTGACAGCAGACCCACACAAGGAATATGCGGTCAAAGACTTGCAACGAGAGTCGACTCTTAAGCTAGCCCTTGAGCTGGCATTCTGTGCTCGAGCAGGATTGCAATATGACACTCCGACAAGCATTCACGTCCAGGCAAGTAACTAGAAACCAGTTTCTTGCATGGCCCCAACTAACTATGGAGTAGTATACCCACCTACACGATGACGTCAAGAAGTCGATTGAGGAGAAAATCAAGGTCGACACCGATGCCTCCGCTCGACTCATGGAATTGCTCGATGGCAAGAGTGTTGCGCCGGACAAGAAGGAAAGCGCTCGCAAAAGGAGAACTGGCGCAACTGAGTCCAAGGGAAAGGGAAAGGAACCGGTTTCTCCGAAGCCCGTAACTAGGTCAAAGGGAAAACAACCAGTCTGTCCGCAGCCCCCAACTGAGTCAAAGGAAAAGAAACCAGTCTCTGCGAAGCCCGCAACTAAGTCACAGAGAAAGGATTCAGTCCCTATGAAACCCCCTACCCCCAAGAAGCAAGATGCATCCGTTGCATCGCAGTCGACTGAGACGAAATCTGCACCGCATCTTACGACAAAGTTGAATACGACGGGTTCACAGAGTCATCCTGTGCCGAAGTCGGATAAGAGGAATACCCGCAATCGTCCGGCATCAACACCAAAACCCGCACCCGTCCAGAAGAAAGGGAAACAAGGTGGACCTCTTGAGCCTAAGGAGAAAAAGGATGCATATGAGAAGCCACCGTCCCTTGAGAAACCAGTTTCTTCTACTAGCGGGCCTTCTCTAATTGTCAAACTCAGAGTTGATAAAACTCGGCTGCTGTTGGGAGCCTTGACATCTATCCGAGCTAAACATCCTCCTCTTGAAGTCGACTTCGATTCCATGGATGACGAGGCAATCAGGAGCTGGCTTAAGCCTGTATTCAAAACTTATACTCCTGATGGGAGTAGGGCAGAACTAATGACCGTGGCGCATGCATGCAATCTGCGGATTCACAGGAAGACGAAGGCGTATGTGGCTTGGCCTACACGTTATCTGGTTATGGAGCTTGAGGATAGACATGATAAATTCGGTCGCCGCATAGAGATTGACGAAGAGGACCCAGTCTCTATGATTTACAATCTTCTACGGGACGACAGTAGGTATGATCTTGATAGGGGGATTCAGGAAGTTTAGTTATCTGCAAAGCATGGTAAGGTGTACACCGTGCTTTGGTACTATTATCTAGCTGAGCTAGCTGAGCTGGACGACCAAAAACTGGTTTCTTGGGATGGGGCAGGACTGTGGGTCGTACGTATGAGCATTCGGTACCGGCGAGCCACAAGGTCGAGTTATTTCAGTCTTCATTAGCATTATGATATGATATTATTCTGCTAGAGAGCTTTCCCGGACATCTACAAGCTATTCCCGGTCAACTAACGAGTGATTAGCATGGCCCCTGCACTAAGGATGACACGCTCAATCAAAGAGAAGCTACAATTTTTTTTTTAGGAAATTTTAGGACATGAGAAGGCAGAGAGTTCAAAACCCAGTGTTGGCGGTGGCACGAGCTTACAGCTTTATGCCCTCTTTTTCGCGTGTTCCTGGGGTGAAGAATTGAAACAGGACCCGACCGGTGGTGTGGTTGATGTGAGTATGAAGATTCACTGCATTCACTGATATTCAGAATGCTAACAGTGTCGAGTTCGGATCATCATTGAACAACGCTGATGCGAACAGGTCACGTTAAGCAGATTTCGCTATTCTAAAATGTCTTCGTACTTCAACTTTTGCATTATCCTTTTCCTCTGCATCTCAACTATCGTTTATCCTTTCGATTTCTCCGAGCACATCAGTATACAAGGCGCCAAAGGTGTGGATCTACTTCCATATAGTAGTTTCGCAAGGCAGAGCTGCCTAGATCAAACCATACGCATCGCCCTAGAAACCCGGTCAACGAGAAGGGGCGTGGGTCGAACCTGGGACTGGATGTATGCGATGCAGGACGCGAGACAGAGCAATGGTCATATAAGGCGTCATGTGGCATCCCTTATTGGGCTGTAGGTTGTCAAGCTCCGACATTTTATTTGTAGCATAGTCTCTTAGTTTCTACCAATGTTACTATATGTGACTAAGTCTACCGTCCTCATGACCTGCATTATTATATCGACTAACTTCGCGCCCGCTCTGTTTCTGATCTCTGATATGTATACTTACATGTGTGGACCCTCAGAAGTCATCTTTTACTGTTCAATTCTCACGTTATTGCATTGCCCGGCGTGCTTCACATATCTTTTCAAGTACGGTATGATTCCGATAATCTACGGACTACCTAAAGAGTCGATATCCTGACCACTTGCTTGCAAACAACATGAGTCCCACCGACACCTCTCATGGTTTGCCACGATGCTTCCCGGTAGCCAAACAATTGGGATGTATCTCACCAGCCTACTTCTCTTGGAGCTTGCAGCCGCCAACTTTATATACTGACTTCCTCCACGCTGTCTCCATTGGGCGCGAAAAAGAAGTTTTAGAAGTACCTAGAAGGTATTCGCAGTGATAAAGTGTTGGATATCATGCGGAAATCACCACGGATAATTCGCTAACACAGATGTTCTAGAGCAATACTGTACATGTCTCAGTCCCGAGATGCAAGTTGTGACATAACATCTTTGTATGACCTGCTTCGATATACGTTCCATGTACCAACTTAGTATGAAAGAGCTCGTATGCTTTGAGTGCTAGCCTCCCTTAACACACAGCAATTGTGACTCTACGCCACAACACTACGCAATAGAATCTTTAACTCTGTATATATACAAGTAATCTATAGCAATTAATCCATACTCTAATTAGTAGGTATGGTGGCGACAGTATACTTTAGTATTGAAATATTGACGTTGATGTAGGTGCGGGGATGGAGCCAGTACTCAAAAGATACGAGCTCCTTCGTATCAAGAGCTACAGCCAACGGTTTACTTTTGGAGTACCTTGGCTGCAGTTCCTGTACAGCTACGTCAAGTCAACGTCCGTGATAGTAGAGATCTCATCAGAGTCAGGATTATTGACTTACATAGCCCCATGAAAATAGCTATATGCTCCCCACTCCCCTGGACGCAAGGAGAGCTTATAGATTTCTTGGTCAAGAGGGACAAACTCCGTTGAGTATCGTTGTGCAAATGTTTCATGTGAGCTCGCAGACCTACGGCAGTCGAGGAGTCCATCGATATGCTGAATCCGCACACGGTCGACAATTGCGGTCAAATACTACAGCTTTTAGACAGCTGTCTCCTACCAGGCAAGTTGCTCACCACGTTCTGAACCTGAAAGAATACGTAGTTATGGAGTCCGCGACGAACTATGCGGGAGCTGCAACAACAACAAACGCTCATCCGGACGACCACGGCACCACGGCAACACGCTTACTGCATCTTCATGGAGAACAGCTGAATAGAGCTGATCATCATCGTATTCGGTGTCGTTCTAATGTTTGTCCATTGGTGCGTTCTGTCATGTCAAGGGAGAGAAGTACAAGGAATTGACGACGAGACGTAAGCCTAGGAATACGTCAGAAAAACACGCAATGTGTAGAGGAATTCAACACATCTGCAGTACGAGAAGACACGTAATGTGTACAAAAAGCTTTCATTGTCGAATTTTCTGAGATTCGATTATGCATCTATAACGCCGGGCCATGCTATGTATATGGTACAGTATGCGTACATATGTGTGGGACGCTTCAGGTCGTACTGTAACCGAAATTTGGGCGAGCGGACACTTCCCCTCCACGCTCTTTGTAGTGTCCATCCCGCCGTGTTCGTCGCCATCTCATTCTGATGTTGAGGTATAGTATACTTCGTGTGCGTTTCGTGATGCAGTTAGACATGCTATTTCTTTCCGCGTTTCGCTTCGAGGAATAGTACTTGTTTCCTTACTGCCAGGTTGTCAGAGCCGAATTTCTATTACAGTGCTAATCGCCACTGCCTCATTTATCCCCAAATAGCCACCTTCTCAATCGCTGTACATTCTGGAGATTGGGGCAGGCGCGTTGTGTCCTATGCAGTTGGGGAAAGAGTAAAGGTAGCCGTACCGATGGGATCGTATTTGAGCATGCTCAGCGGTTGATGCGCTCGTGGCCTTTGCATTGTTCGGTAGTAGCCCGTCATGGCCATCGAGATGAGGCGCACCATAATGGTGCGGGACTTTGCTGTTCAGACATTAGAATCAGCGCATTATTCGAGCAATTTGGAGAGGGCAATCAAAGCTTCGTGACAGGAGGAGAGCGTGGCCAGGCGGTCTTGAACTGTCGAGACGACTAAAAGTATGACGACGTACCTTTTTTTGCCATTGCGACGCGGGATCTGATGTTGTGCCGGAGTCAATCGTCGTAATGCGGAAGGGTGAGGTTCTGAAGATGCGAGGATCTCGCCGGGCTATCTTCGGCATTGGGCCCTCGCGCCAATCAGAGCGCGTTGAGATGGGAGACTCCCGCAGCGCTGGCAAGTGGAGGCTAGCACGCATTGCGCTTAATTCACTTAGAGTCTGGCTTACACACCTGCATCAACCACATTTCTACTTCTCAGCTCGCGTTTCTTCATCAGATCTTCGAGCGAATTTCGGATCAACAACAATCGCCGAGAGTGACATACCTCGAGCGATGTGTACGCAAGCTGCGTGACAACAGCTGTGGTAATCAGCACAGTCATCGCTAGCTATGGCTATATCATCCGTATTCCCACCATTTAGATCGACATACGAGGCTAAGTAATCATCCTCTGTGGCGTAGACCCTCTTCTCTGACCTGTCGCTCTGAGGATGAGGGACATGCAAAACTAGACTCACTTGTATCCGCGATATAGCGTACATCTCTCTGCTTAGCAAAATGCCCGAACGAGCCTCAAGGACTTCAATCTGATACGAGTAGTGTGTGGATGGATGACGTTCGTCAGAGGAGTGAGATGAATCATACTGTTGCGAAGATGGTGTTGCGTCATGTTCGAGGTCAACGTATGGGCTTGGGATCTGTATAAAGACTCATGTTGTATCAATGGATAAGAGTATCAACAGCAGCAGCAGCTTCTACATTTACATCTCAGCTTTCAGCGTTTCATCGTACATCCTCACAATCACCGACAAGCGGCATCCTACCGTCTTTAACTACCGACATCGATAACTTTGAGTATTAATCTAACAACACCCAATACCCACAATGTCCTCCCCAATTCCCTCTGAGTTCGACTTTATCGTTGTCGGCGGTGGCACAGCTGGCAATGTCGTTGCAGGCCGCCTTGCTGAGAATCCCAACGTATCCATCCTCGTCGTCGAGGCCGGATTTGGCAACCCTTTGGACGTCGAAGCGATCTCTACTCCTTCTAGCGCTATGTCTCTCCGTGGCGGCAAGCACGACTGGGGCTTCAAAACCACAATGATTGCTCGCCCGGACTACGAGCGGGTCGAGAAACCCAATACCCGCGGTAAAGCTCTTGGTGGCAGCAGCTGCCTGAACTATTTCACCTGGATCCCTGGTAGTGCGGCAACATTTGATGATTGGAAGGAGTTTGGCGGAGAAGACTGGACTTGGGATGGTTGTAAAGAGTATCTGACTAAGCCTGTCAACTACCATGATGACGAGGGCTTATACGATGCGTCGCTGGCCAAAGTCGGGCAGAATGGACCGCTTGATGTGGCACATGCTGCTCTGATACCCGAACTCAAGCCCTTCCGTGATGCGCTAAGCAAGGCGTGGGTCTCCAAGGGCGAAAAGATCTCTGAGGACATATACTCTGGCACTATGCATGGCCTCACGCACAGCATGGAGACCATCTACAATGGCGTCCGATCTACGTCCGGCGCTTTCGTCAAAGGCAAGCCCAACGTAACGATCCTTGCTTCCACGTACTCTAAGAAAATCAACTTTGAGGGAACCACCGCAACCAGCGTCTCCGTTCTCGTTAATGGCGAAACAGAAGTCACTTTCACTGCCAAGTACGAGATCATTGTCTCCCAAGGAGTATACGAGACCCCCAAATTACTCATGCTTTCGGGAATCGGACCAGAGAAAGAACTCGCAGCACACAACATCACTCCCGTCGCCATCTCCGAACACGTCGGCCAGAATTTGCTCGATCATCCTATCATGCCGTATGTGCGCGAATTGAAGAATGGTTTGGGTGCCGAAGACCACATAATCCGTCCTGGACCTGCGCACACTGAAGCCATCGCAAGGTACAACAAGGATAAAACGGGCCCTATTGCTAGCGCCCTACTTGAACTTGTTGGGTTCCCTAGGATTGATAAATATCTCGAGACGAGCCAGGAGTATGTTGAGTACAAGGCAAAGAATGGCGGCGTCGATCCTTTCGGTCCTGGTGGACAACCTCACTTCGAGATTGACTTTGTTGCAAGTACCCTACTTCTCCTTCCTTTCTCCATAGCTATCTCACTCGCACTTCATTCCAACAATACTGACGTGTCGAATAGCCAATGTTCGCCGATGCCTTCCAATGGCACATTCCCACTCCGCCTTCCGGATCCTACATAACCGTCATCGTCGACCTGCTCCGTCCTATCTCTCAGAACGGCTTCGTAAAGCTGAACTCCACCAATCCACTCGAACAACCCTTCATCAACATCAACTTCTTCTCCAACGAGCTCGATCTTATCGCCATGCGCGAAGGCTGCCGCTTCGTTGACGACATCCTCACCACCGGCGAGGGCATGAAGGACATCATCGGCGACGACTACCCTTGGCCTCTGCCACGCAACTCGGATGAAGCGATGAACAAGGCTATCCTTGAGCGCTCTCAAACTGGCTTCCATCCCTGTGGCACATGCAGATTGGGCAAGAATATCGAGCAAGGTGTGGTCAGCCCTGAGCTTAAGGTGCATGGCACGCAGAACTTGCGCGTCATTGATGCGTCGATTATTCCTGTGATTCCGGACTGTAGGATTCAAAACTCGGTGTATATGATTGGTGAGAAGGGCGCCGATATCATCAAGGCTGCGTATCCGGAGCTGTATCAGGCTCAGCCTTAAAGTGCAATATTTCGGGTGTTGGGGTAACTTGAACTTCAGTAATAGGTACATGGCTTGCTTTTTGTTTATTTTACAATAGACTAGTAGTTTAATACATTTTTCGACATTTATAAACTAGACTTTGCCGACTGCATCGTGTGATTCACTTTCGGGCCCTTGAATAAACTTTACTGCGTAGTTTTCTGCACATCATTCCATAAGAATATTCCTTAACCTACATTGACAACAGAGCGAAACAATGCCCCTCCAGGTGCGGCCAAGCACAAGCGGAGCCCCAAGCAATACCTGGTCCATTTATCCACCAATCACGAGCATTTCACAAAAGTCACGGAACAAAACTACTCTGCGCACCTCAACTCTTCTTACATTTAACGTCAACCTCACTATACCACAAATAAAATAAGAAAAACCATAAACATGGCATCCACCGCTCTTCTCGACTCACTCCGAAGCGCAAACCTCCTCCCATCCAAAGTCATCCCAGAAAACTTTACCCCCACCTTCACCCTCACCGTCAGCTTCCCCTCCATATCCCCTTCCCACGGCAGCTTCGTCCGCGTCAGCGACGTAAAACAACAACCAAGCATCTCCATCACACCCAGCTCTCCAAATCCATCAGCCCAGTCCTTCACACTCCTGCTCATCGATCCTGATGCGCCGACGCCTGACGACCCGAAATTCGGCTACTGGCGCCACTGGGTCGTGACGAATATTCCGTTCACAAACAACGCCTCCTCTTCTAATAATAAAGATGATGTCACTCAAGCGGGGCGCACGTTAACGCCGTATCTTGCTCCGGGTCCGAAGGACGAGAGTGGACCGCATCGGTATCTGTTCTTGCTGTTCGCTGAGCCCAAGGGGTTGAAGTTGGAAAAGGGGGATGTTGGGGGCGAAGAGTTTGTGGATCGGAGGAGTTTTAGGGCAGAAGAGTTTGTGGAGAAGTATGGATTGGAGTTGGTGGGCGTGCAGTGGATGAGGGGTGTGGGGGATGGATGGAAGGAGGGGAAGGATGAGCTTTGAAAGGAGTGTGGATGGGGGTAGTAGATTACGGGAAAGGTTGTTGTGGAATGATGTATGGACGGTGGAAGGTGTTGTAGATGCTGTGTGTGGATGACTAGAGAGTGCTGATATGCAGAGTAGGTCCTCAGCACTATAGTGACCGAAACATTGCTTGGGTTATTCAAGAAGACGTTGATAAGTGAGATCGAAGAATGGTGTACTTTTGCGCGTTGGCAAAAGGAATACCAACCGCAGTGACTAATCGATGAAGGCAGGAGGGAAGGGTCCAGGGCGCGTACCTAGAACAGCCACCCACGGTCATCCTTTTTCACGATGCTTTGGCATTTCCTTTCTTACCTTTCCGCATTTCTACTAGAACCCTCCCTCCCAATACCACTACACCATCGCGCGTGCGCCCGTTGCGCCTAAAGTTCCAGATCGATTCGTAACCGCATCCAAATATAGCTGTTTCCATGTTTCTATGTTTCTCGATTGCGAAGGCTCTAGACCAGTCAAGCAGGCCAAAGACGCGTTCTTGGGGCAGTACCTGCGTCAGTACCTGAAAGCCATGTTTGGCAGAAAAACGACACTCAATTGGCAGAATCACGTTTGATGAACATGGAGTCGAAACAGATCTGAGTGCGGCGCAGTATTCCTCGCATGACGTTCGAGAGTGAGCTATTTCGGGATAGGGCTATCGCGATTCGCACGTGGAACGGCCCCCAAACTATGTCCGAGGCCATCTCATCTCCACATTGTGTTCGTTCGCGATGAATGCGAAGGGCGTCCGCGCCCAACATAACTACCACACTCTTGAGCTTCGTGTCTTTCATTTCCTCTGTTCAGCTCTGCAATCTGGGCTTCAGCTATGATGTCAATGTACTGAATTCCTCACGTGCGAACCGTGGCTGAACCATTCCCTCTGCTCAGCCCTGTGCTGCGCCTCGCCCTTCCCGCAGCGCGACACCAAACTCCCAACGCCGCAAACGCGTTCATTCCGCCATTGACCAATGCCGTCTCTTCTTTCTGCCAGTATGCGAAACTCGTAATGCCCTGCACTTCGTTGCAGCAAGAACCGCTCTGTGCCCGGGTGATGGGTCCGTGAACGATGGTCAGGCCGGGTTCTTGAGCGCTGGCCCTGGTTAGCAGGTGTGAGGTGGCCTCAGGAATAGCGCGGAAGAGGTAGGTTCAGTGGTCATCAGCATGTAGGGAAGAGCGATTGACGAAGGAGATAGGAATGATGGACGCTGGATCCTGGTTACTTCGTCGAGCGGACATCTTGGCTATGGCAGCAACGCAGCGCGGAGAGCCTCATTTCCAGCGAACTGAACATGTGGGGAGTTTGATTGACGATGCGCTGGCACTCAGCTATATCACAATGAGGAAATGATAGGGACGGACGGCGCCGACGATTGTCGCTGTGTTATCTGTTTCAAGGACTCGAATAGTCGCCCTTGGGCTTGACCGGTGAGGCTGCGACGCATGTGGCCTCCACCTTCGTGCATGTGCTTGCAGGTACGTGCAGTTACATGCAGTTACATCAGTAATGAGAAGTCGGTGAGGTTCCACCGGAGAATATGCACGATTGCATCGCCATCCCTGCGAAGCGAAGCTTCGCCTGAGCGTCGCGGGAATATGGAGAGTGTTTACTCGACTTGAAGGAAGCGTCGAAAGCGGGGTCGCGATGGTTCAACGACGCGCAAACTGGCATGTCCATGGTTCGCGAACGCGACTACCTGGGGATGTCCTTGTCGTGCAATATGATGATAATGAGACATTCGCTCTCGGCAGTGCGCAATTTCGAACAATCGAGCATGGCATTGGCCGTTGAGATGGAAGACATGACGAACACTTTGAGCCGAGGACAAGCAACACAACGCAACGAAACATCAACATCACAATCACCACACCAACTACGTGTACCAATTCCTTTCCAATATCTTTGCCACTTCGATAGATATGTAGCAACGTGGTCTTGCATCTCCAGCTCCGGAATAATGTTGACGATCTCCTCCGAATCTCACCCGTCTAGGAAGCGATGCGCGACTGCGATCAGCATATCACGCGAAGGAAGCGGCGAACATTTTGGGCATCGTGAGGCTTCAAGTGTGAGCAGATCTTCGTCGTCCGTCCTTTCTGCCGGCCATGGTATCTTAGCACAGTCCGAACGACGTGTTCCTCGCGCGAGTCAGACTTTGGGCACTTCGCGGGCAAAGGTTGCAGTTGTGCATCTGCGGATGACAAATGTGAATAGAGAGATGAGGTCTGCGATGGAGCAGGGACATCACTGTTAGTTTTAGAGCACTTTCCTGCTCCCTGTTGTAAATCTGTTGTCAATTTATTGGGTATTGTTGATCAATATTGTTAATTGTGGGTTGGGTCGCGGAGAATATACTCAAACGACCGTTGGGACTATCTCAAGCGGAAGATAGCGTGGACAAGTGGCGGTTTGGCCTTTGTCGTGAGGCGAGGATGCAGAGTCGCATGTAACATGGCGACTAGCTAACTATCGCAGGGTGGTAGAAAGTCACTAATGAGTAGAGCGATAGAGTGTAACTACCCACTAGGCAGAAAGTCACTCTCTATCTCCATCGGATCCGAACAACCCAAAGACAACCCATGCATTCCACCTAATCTACCCCACATCACCAACTACCCTACCACTAACATATACACAAAATATCTCCGAATCACACCTTCAACTAGTTATGTACCAAGAGTCAGAGTCACAACTTCGCACACCCATTCCCAATCTATCTATCCACCATCTAATCATCAACAATACAATCGCACGCACAACCCTTGCCTTAAAATAAGGCGTCCAACCGACGCTCGCTCTGGACCCTGACGCCTACCTATCTCCCCTGCCCATGCCCCGCATCGCCGCAGTCACACCTTCAAAATCTAGGAATGCTGCTGCGCAGCGCTGCGCCGCGCAACAAGGAACCTGGCCAAGCTGACGATGATGATGGTGTTCGGGGTGATGCAAGTCAGACTGTGGCTAGAGTAAACTTCTAGCAGTGAAGAAACACGCAATTTTATGTTTTTGCGCAGTTGCGCATCGTATCATGCGAGAGAGAGGTAGGCGTACGTGCCATCGCTGCAGTATTGCAGCCAACTATCCAGCGACCTAGCTGTTTAGTACTGAGAGTGTAAGGAAGTAAGACACATTAGTACTGCATACCTCTAGTTCGCAAACAAACAAAGAAGGCATTGCACCCTCTCAGACGCCACGCGGGAACGAAGCGTCAGGGTGCGATCGGTCTGAGGGTGTTCGCTTCGTGTTCGGCAGCCTGCGATCAATAGATTCCTGGCCACATGAGCTTAGCGACCGACCCTTTCGTTTGATAGCAGTATGTGTGTAGTCTAGCGGGAGGGCTGGGGGTGTCGAAGCGAGCGTGTGGGTGGGTGCATGGGTGATTGGGTGGTGTGAGAGTCATTGTGTGGTTGTGTGTGACTGTTTCAGATGGTGGGAGGGAGGGGGATGGACGCGTGTGTTTTTATGTCGGTAGTGTGATGGTGCAGGAATGCAAATAGTAAGAGTGTTTGTGTGTGCTGTTAGTATCATCGAAATGTCTGGTAGGCTTCTATTAGGAGCGAAGTCACAGATGAAGTGGTAATGGCATATTGATGTGCAGTTGGATATTCTCGTATTTGCTACAGAAGATCGTGTACTAGCTAATTCCCTTCGCCGAAGTTACTCTCATTCGAGCTTCTCCTCGTATTAGAGTCCTTTATCCTCCCCTCAACACCTCGTAGGTGGAGGCTTCCCATAGTCCCATCCCTCCCGTGACTTGTACCGTTCATCCCCATCCTAAACTCAACCGACTTTTGTAGATAGCAGC
This sequence comes from Phoma sp. ATCC 74077, assembly GCA_033682645.1. Lineage (NCBI taxonomy): Eukaryota > Fungi > Ascomycota > Dothideomycetes > Pleosporales > Didymellaceae > Phoma > Phoma sp. ATCC 74077. The sequence continues at coordinate 489,473 of JAWDJC010000006.1, read as the reverse complement.
GCAAGGCTTTTGTCGAAGCAAAGCATACAAGGACCATACTGAAGATCAAACTTGCTCGTGCTGAATTGTACAGTGGTGGGAGGGGATTAGTGCGGAGCTTTTCAGCATCCGCGCAAGTGTCGTAGCGTGGATCGGTCTGTGTGACCGGTGGGCGTTAGACATGCGTCGGTTTTGGCGTAGCAGATTTTTCTTAGTGTTCATGATTTAAACAAAGACTCGTTCAAATAATCTTTCACCGGTAGTAGCCGGAGAGACGGTGCTCGCGTAGGTCGCGGGATGTTGGCTCGCGGACCTCGACAGAGTAGTGCTTTGCGTTACGTCGTTGCTTGGCCAGGTCCTCTTCGTACAGAGATCCACGCTTCGAGTTGGGAGTGTTGCTGATCTCAGCAAGGGCTCGCGACTGTCTCTTTGACTCCGGCCAGTCAACAATCTCGCCAGATCGCGGTCGTGATACTTTGGTCTTGATCTTTGGCTCTTGCTCCACCTTGACTGAGCGGCTGCGCTGAGGGAGAGCAGGAGCTGTGCGGGGAGCCACGTAGTAGCTGCGGTCCATGGACACGAATGGTTTGCGTGACCTGTGTCGCAAGCTGCGCTCGATGGCCTTCAACAGGCCGCTAACTTCAACGTAACCGGCTGGAATCTCAACGCGGACAAGCTTGTTGTCTTCCTCGACGGTGGAATAGGTCTCGCCATCAGCGCGGTTGTAGATGTAGCGGGCGACTTCTTGGGCTAGGCGATGACCAACATCGCAAAGCTGTTCATGATTGCGGTGGACCTCATAGGGCTTGTGGCAGTAGGCACAGGCGCGGGCGTGCATCTCAAAGTGATAGGCAGGCCAGCTCTCCGAGGGGTTGACTGGACGTGAGACAGAGACCACGGGATCCTTGTGGAAGCCGACCACGCGCTCCTTCTTGGCGGTGGTGGGGTTGGAGTGGATGACAGTGGGCATGTTGGCGCGGACAGAAGGCATCTTGGTTGTTGTTGGGGAGTTCTTCAGGATGGAGCGCGGTGGGGAAGCCGTTGTGACGTTTGTGCCAAGCGTGTGTGGAATGGTAGCGATGAAGTCACTCCCCTATGAGAGTGACTTGAGCGTGGAAGTGTTGTTGTGTACTCTGGTCGAGCTGCTCAGATGGCAACAGCTGGGAACAGAGATGTGTATCGTCGAGTTGGTGCTGGATAGTCGAGTTGGAAAAGCCATGATGGGAGTGGGCGCGCATGGAATATATGTCTTTCTCGATATGGAGGCCGCATGGAGCAGGGTGTGGGCGGATGCCTGAGCTAGTGGTACGTGGGCAGGGGTCGGTGATGGGAGTGCAGGGGGCCACTGCGCCCATCAGCAGGCTAAGGGACATGCAAGTCTAGCGAGGGCGGTCAGTCATGACGAAAGCTCCTGGGGGTTGCTGCTGCGCTAGAAACATGTTTGCGACTCTCCCAAGTCGGAGGGCCTGCCAACGGTCGTCGCAACAAGGCGCTATAATTGGCGACGAGGCCGTATGCGCTCTGCTTTCTGGAACAGAGAGGATGGCACGTCAGTCGAGGAGTGCGCCAGCAGCCGCCCTGGCGTCTCCTGAGCGCGACTGCAAACATGTTCGGCCATGGAGAACCAGCTGCTCCGTTGCCAAACAGGACAGGTCAGTTGCCGCGAGAGGCATATGGTGATTCGTCTCTTGGCCGCAAGCTGGCGTCGCGTTCGCAGGTGTTGAGTGGTGCTGGCGTCGTTGCTGCCTTCCACGGGTCGCGCTTGCCTTGAGGCACCATATCAGCCACTCCTTATTGGGCCTAGCGTACTCTTCATGGTGCTGCTCAAGTGCGCAGCACCTCACAATCTCACCGCTACACAAGCTCAAGCATAGCCACACCTCCCGAACACTTTTTGCACTATCGTCCAGTGGCTGTTGACTGCGCAAAACGCATGGGCGACGTCCGTGTCTCGTGCAAAACTCTCAGTGCGCGAATTGCGCTCCTCCATCGCTGTCATGCAACTGGCCGACGGGGACTTCGTTCGATTAGTTCCATCTTACTCTGGGCAGTGCCTCTCCTGCGCCCTTCAGAAAGGCGCGCAAACAATCTGTCCACATTCGCCGCCCTCAGGTGGAAGACTCATCATCACCACCCTATTGCTCGCGCTGCCTGGCACCTGAGCCTGGCCGCTCGGCTGCAGGCGCCATGCACGCTATCGCTAGACGCACCTCATACGTCTTGCTCTTCTTGTCTGACCGGATTATGCAGCCCTATGATTCGCCAATCGAGCTCCCCAACAGCGACCTCTACTATCTGAGAATTTTAACAGAGCAGTTCGCACACCCTGCCAAGCTGAACGCGGCACTTGGTTCAACATGAAGACGCAATCTATGCCTCTGCTGTAGCGCACGATCTTCGCCATTTGGCAGGGATTGACACAAAAGCATGGATACGTCTTTTTGCACTCGCTTCCTCATTGTGCGGTCAATCAATTCTGCCGCCGGTGAGTCAATGCTTCCACGTCCTGAATGTGGACAGTACACGGTATGCCTCTAGGTACTGGCATATGACTCCATCTCCAACTCAACGATCGGCCCGCCCCGCATGTCGGACAAGAGCTCGGATGGTGAATGGCTGTGGTACCGAAATCTAGGCATCTCAAGAGCAGCTGACTACTTATCATCAGACTCGGCCGAACATGCCATGGCTTCTAGTGCGGCTCTGTAAACGTCACTCATGCTGTGGCAGCTGCGAACCAGCGGATCTTCGGAAGTGCTCCACCGGTGCCCTATGCGGCTAGCAAGACGATGGAAGTGCTACCCACGTATACCCGTTCCCAAGCCTTGTATCTTCACCAGCTGACGACTCCTTACACTCGGCGTCCATACTGACGCCATGTTGTGGCAAACAAAGAACAACTTGCCCAGGGTCGCGCCTGAGGATTGACGTCGTTTTGACTACGATTATCGTACGTAACCGTCCTGATGGTATCTGTCTCAGTTGCCTTGTATCAGGCATTCCCGGCGCCACCATGCCGAGAACCGCTCAAGTCTGACAAGCCTACCAACAACTCGGAACTTTCTGCCATCCATGTGGTCCGCTGATGCTATGTAGATCTGCCGCGATCCGAACGACAACATTGCCCTATCATAACTGCCCAATGGTTAGGCAACAATTGCTCGTGCTAGCTAGAACGACAACTTGGGAAACCATCAATTCCGATACTCGCCTATGTCACCTCTTTGGGACCCCTAGGCTGACTCCTACACCTGCTTACACTGTCCGCGTCTAGATTTGCGTAGCGCTTTGAGAACTCAAGGCTCCAAGCAAGGTGGTACAGACATCGATTAGTCATACACCCATGCCTACGTAGCTAAAACGCTGATGAATCAGCAAGAGCAGGAGTCAGAGGAGATCGGTACGTTATCGTATCCGCACATGGATCGATAGGCAACCTCGTTCTGGTACGGACAAAGAGCAGGTCGGCCGCAATGAACCCCGCCTTCTGTAGAGATGGTCCTGCTCAGGATTGCCTCCAATAAGGCTAGACAGACACATTCCGCATCAAGGTAACTACCAAAGTTGAGCCTTCACACAGCTATCAGCGCGGAGGTCTACTGGTATTAGCGTGATATACTATCTCTTTTCCTTCGACCTAGCAGTGCCATAAAGAAGTAGTTATCGATTCTCAGTAACGCTCAAGAGACAAGTTGGAGAAGAGTAAGCATACTCTCTGCTCGCGTTGTAGATCTCTAGCCCACGAATCCACAGAAGCTTACAGATCTCCTACTTTGACAGCATAGGAACTGAATACGTAGGCGCTTGCTGAAATCGACTTCAACTATGGTTCTGCAGATCAGGGTTCGCGGGTTGAACTCCAAGGTACCTCAGAGTTCGATGCACCTTGAGCCAGCCATAGCGGCGTACCTTCAGCTATCAGTACTGCCCACCACAGATGCTTCCCTAACTCGGCCCCAATCACTAGAGCCACCTCAGCCATCAGTGGTACTCCTTTATCTCCCTCGCAAGTGCATATTTGGTCATACCATGGGAGAAAGTTGATTTATCTCACAGTAGTCATGAGCGAATATCCAATCAGCTACCATGCAAAAAGCCTATTACGCCCTCATCTGCAGGAAATCGGTCACCCTAGTATCCTCACATCCGCCCCCTCGCGAGGTACTGGGTACGAAGCGCAAATCTTAAACGCCTACTCCACAACCATCAAGCGCCTCTCCGTCGTGGCAGCAATCTACTGGAATCTTTCCATTAACTCAGCTGCGCCTGATGAGTAAGTGTGTGGACCAGACTGTTCTATCTCCTCAGCTCCGGCGGAATGCTTTCTCTAGAGGCAATGGCACACTATAGAGCGAATCTAAGATAGGCGTTGCTGCGGGGTAAATGATCGTGTGTGAAGGAGAGTGGTAGAGTCAACCATGGATATACTCTCAGCTGTGGCTGAATGTTAGGCAATGTGCATGCTCTGTGGCCAGAACTCTAATCCAGCTTCAAAACTATCAGTCGCGGAGCAGCTGGCCTCACACTACATACGGAGCATAAAGCTCGCACTGCACCCTCAAAACTGTGATGACCAGCGCTCAACAAATGTCTGAAACCTTTACTACTTATCTGTTGTATAGATACATCTAAGCTTCTAAACTACCATGGCTGAAGTTGACAGACGTACTGGTGCTCTCTTCGATCCTTACGATCACAGAGACATACCACTATTCTCAGCAGAGCAGGTCTCGACTATTCTGTCTGCACGCGCAGCACCGACTGGAGGCGCTTCTGACTCCGTCGTGCTAAAGGACTTGCCCCCTGTTTACGATCAAGGCAACATCGGCAGCTGCGTCGCCAACGCGTGCTGCGCCGCACTTCGCTATGCCTACAAACAGTACTCGAAAAAGAAGTACGACGACTTCCAACCCTCTCGCCTCTTTGCCTATTACTACGGGCGCACTACTCCCAACACGCTCGACCTCAACTTGAATGGGGAGTCATTCCTCTCAGATGCCGTCAAAAAGGACAAAGGGACCTGGAACCGCGCCGTTCTACACGCATTCCTCATGCGCGGCGTCTGCAAGGAAGACCTCTGGCCATACGGCACCCCAAACAGCGACACCAAGAAAGACGACATCTTCCTCAACATCGACAAGATCCCGAATCCCACCGAGCCAGCAGACTGGGGCAAAGTAGAATGGCAGGCCAAAGGTTCCAGCCACCCCAATGACCCCAAATCCTTCTCCGGCCAACCTGACATGATCCCTTGAGCCATCAGCTACTACCGCATCGTCGATTCATCCAAGCCAGCAAGCGCAAACCTCGACCCAAGCACCACCAAACAACTCATCTCAGCATGGTCCAATGAAACAAAACCCCCCATCAAACTCCTAGAACAAACCCTCCGCGACGGCTTCCCCTTCGTATTCTGCAGCCGCGTCTTCAAAACCGCATGTTTTCGGAAGACGGAAATGACAAAGGGTGTATATCTTACGCCATCTGCAGCTGGGCCGCTTGAAATCGATGGCGGACATGCGTTGATGGCTGTTGGGTTTGACGCGAATAAGAGAGCTTTTTTGATTCAGAACTCTTGGGGCGATTATTATGAGCATGATGTGGATAATAGTGGAGGGCGATTTTGGATGCCGTATGAGTGGTTTGATTTGGTGGCTGGGGGAAGGTCGTGTGTTTCGGATTATTGGGTTATTAAGTTTGAGGGTGGTGGGAAGTAGGGGGGTGGAGTTGGCTGGGACTGTGTAAGGGGGATGGAGGGATGGTGGAATTGGAGGGTTGCTGTGGCGCGAATGGTAGGGAAGAATAGGGTGCGAAAGGAGAGTACGGGTTGGTCATTTGGTTAATGCTGAAGGGTACGAGTCACGAATCACGGATTACGCTTTTCTAGTCTTTTTTTCAAACCTCGTCACATGTATAGCATGTGCGACCATCATAACTAGATCCTCGTGGCTTTATGATGCTTTACTTCCGTATACATACTACATTCTTCGTCCCTCGCAGTCAAATTTCCCAATTCAATGGCTCTTGTCTTGATATCCTCGACCCATATACGTGCGAGTCCTGAATAGACGGTACGAGAACGTTTTGAAATTCGATATCGACGATTTCGATTTCGTGTCGATTTTTCAATTGCAAGATTTCGACCAAAAAAGCATAATGCAGCAGAGGATCCGATTTCAACTCAACCCTAGTAGCTGTATGATATGGAATATTCATGAGCTCATCGTCAATTCAGGAGCACACAATGCTTGGGCCGGTTCTATCTACATGGCGGTCAACAAGGTCAACCCCGCAGCAAGAGTGGCCTAAAGCGGAAATGGCGTGCCCCTAATGCCGCCCTATCACTCTTGATATCAACACACCACAGCAACCCTCAAGTGATCAATTCCAGCACTCTGCATACATCGAGATGTATCTTGCTCCAACTTGCTGCGGGGGTTGACTATCTCATCCGTACACGGCCTGCGCAATTCATTTTCACCCTCAAGATGGGACCAGCTTCATTACCCAGGACTCGAGACTGGCTATGCGGTCAAGGTCAGGATCACCACACGTGTTCCTGAGTGCTGGGCGCGCAGGAAAAGGACAATAATTGTTGCACAGAGCCGCAACTACCCTGCATTGGTCGGGTTCCACCGTGTCATTGCGCACTTGTTTTGGAAATATGCGAGGCACAGGCTTGCCACCAGCGCATGATGCGGCACGATTCAGGCAAGATAGAGTGGCCGCCGGTGATAAGCAGGTCCTGCTTACAGATTTCACCGGATTCTCGAATACTTTGTCATCGCAAGGCCATTGCTGAGCATGACAACCACAAGCAAGTACTACCAGTCAGCTGAAAAGACAGCTCACTCATCTGACCTTTGACCGGAACGGAGGGCATAATCGCAAGGCTGGCAAACCGCCTCCAGCTTCCAATTTCAAATCTGACGATAGCATCAAGAATGTCTTGCAGCGAGGTCTTCCTCATTGGGTCTGAACTCTAGGAATAGCGGGCAATTGCTGCATGTGTCTTCAGCTCGACGCGTACCCATACGCTTGGAATTTCCACGCGAAGGGCCAGCCGCTTACGGTCTACCCCACACTTCGCAGCAGTCTCACCGTTTCCGCTTCGACATCCTGGTACTTGTTCTTGGAACCCAATTGCTGCAGGTCCTGCAGGTCCTGGCAACAATCGGACCTTGTCCCTGGAACTCTCCGAACGCTTGCAGAAAATTGAGCTCAGCACTCACACGGTGATGAATCGAACTCCTCCTCAGCTCAGCAGGCATAAACGGACGTCAATCAATCCAGCGCAATCTCACCCTTTCGTAGATCAGATCTGTTCCATCGATGCGATCGCACCCAAATCTTAGACACATGACCGCGCGTTGAGGCGGTCGGGTCAGCCTTAGCCTGTTCCTGGGTTAGCGTGCGATCTGTGCGCCTACACCTCACACCGCTTTTCAAGAAACTTTACTGAGCGCTGCATTGAACATTTTTTCCTTCAAATACTTGCATTTCCTTCGATTTACTCTTCATACTCCACGACCTGGTGCACCAACAAAGAAAGAAACCTTTGAAAGTCGGAGAGAGGATATGCCGCCCCGAAGCGTGTGCTTGAATGTGTTCACGACTAGTCTTGGCGAGCCGGGCGCGGCGGTGAGGGACGATGGGAGTTTGAATAATGGAATGCCCGGTGGCATGGAGAGGAGGGATAGTGCACAGAGTGGTATGTTACTGCCTGGATCTCAATGTTCGTATTGCTGCCTTTAGGTACATTGTTGTATCATGTTTACTCACACGAGCCTAGATATCGCTCGAAGATCCTCATCAGGCTCCATCGCATCAGCCCCAACACCGTCCTCGACATCTCCTCTTCCTGCCGTCAATCGTTCCGAGATCTTCAGCACGTTGCGCCCAATGGCTAGCACGGAAAGCATGAACATTGCTTTGAATTCCAAACGTACGTTTTCCCATGTGGCCTGCTGCAGGAACCCGGTCTCGTTCCTGTTCTAGTGGAGGCCCACATAGCTGCTCCACTTTTCCGTTTATGATCGTCTTGAGAGTCCACTACCTGCATCGGGCTACTCTCTCAACTATCTTGTTGTCATTAAGCTGTTACTAACCCATCACAGCTTGCTCGACATGCTCCGGTCAACCAGCCAGACGCCGTTGCTCTCGCTGCAAAGCAGCCTACTACTGCGACAAGAACTGCCAGAAGTCAGACTGGAAAACGCACCGCAATGCATGCGAGCCAGTCGCCCAGAGCTATTCAGCGCCCGCAACGCCAAACTTCTCGACACCTACAAGCCCTACCAACGATTCTTGAAATTTCAATAGCTATACGGATTGCCGCTGCACAGTTCAACTTTGATGCGCAGACACAACGCGAGTTTGGGAAATGGAAATGTAGATATGGGAAGTAAAGATGGAGGAGCAGGGATTGCTACGATTAATGAACGAATACTGGGTATGGGAATTGGGGCGTTAATGGTGTGTGGGGTTTAAACTAGAAAGAGCAAAGCATTCAATTGCGACATAAATCGGATCCATATTTACTCATAGGAGAACAGTTTTCCCTTGAAACTACATTTTCTGATTCATAATGTGCCGAGCGAGACGGTTACAAGATGTTCCCAAGTGCGTTATCGCCATGACATGGACGCTCTCTGTTGTATAGCTAATAGGCGTCCCCGCGTAGTCATCCTTCAAGCGAACGCTCGCACTCCAGCCTCGAATTTTATTTCGCCCGGTGAATTCAGGAACAAGAACACGAAAACACCGACGGGATTTCAGAACTCGGTGTTTGTACTATAATTAAGAACTTGCGGCGCGCAGCAGTTGCTCGCCGATCGCAACCGTAGATCGTTGGCGCTAGCTACACTTCGACAAAGTCGCGATCCTAAAGTCCTGATCACCCTCAAACATCTGACGAAATACTCGCAGATCGTTTCTCACAAGAACTGCAATTCGCCTTCGCTCAATTCGGAACCCCGCCGCATCAGCCTCATCCCACATGCACCGCCCACTAGGCCCCCATCTCTATATTTTCCCTACCAATCCGACACGCTGGGGCCTAAATAGGCGCTGTCGCCTGCCCAACACAGAGAGCATCAGAAACACATACATTTCTCTTCACATCAATTTTCCGTACCATTTTCTCTCCATTCCCACATCTCAGCACCACACCTACCTTCCATCCAGCCACTCTTCTCCCTCCCTCCCATACCAGCACACAACACAATGCCCGGCCCCCTCCTAAACCTAACCATCTTCTCAAAATCCACTTTCCACTCTCTCCGCGCCATATCTCTCGCCATCTTTCCACCCGCATTCATCCTCCTACTCATCCAGGGCATAATATCCGCCGACGTAAATCCCGCCATCGGCATTCTTCCTTTATTCTTTTCGTCCGCGTTTTCCGCATTACTTCTTGCGAATGAGAAGAAATGCGGGTGTCAGGCTGCGGGATTGACGGGGACGCCGGTGCATTTGGTGTGCGATGTGTGTTTGGGGGCGGGGCTGTTGGTTTTTTTGATACTGTGAGTAACGATGTTGGAGATGTGGTTGATGAGAAGTGTGTATGCTGATTGTGGAATACTAGGGATTGGGTGTTCATGAACGATTCGGGTTGGTGTGATAAGGGGATGGTGATGCTTGGGACGTATGGGACTAATTTTTTGATTTGCAATTTGTACGTCTTCTGCACCTTGTTTCTCGCTTTGCGCTGGAGTCGGTATCTTCGAGAATGTCTGCTGATTGTGTCAGTCTCATTCATTGCTACTTTGTCGTCAGGCAGATTAGTGATGCTCTTACGCCGGGCTCGAACTATCCTATGTCGTGTCCGCAGTGTCAGCACGTATCGTTCTCGTTCGGCAACATTAAGTTTGGGGGAGGGCTCCAATCGGACTATGCGCCGTTGCTGGATCACGATGGGCAGCCGAGTACTAGTACAGAGGGCGCAAAGGTGACTCAAAGCGAGTCCATGGTGTAATAATGTCGCCTTCATTCCTTCGTTGAATTTGCATTTTGGAGCTCGATCAACTCGTATTCTTCTGGTTCCCTTGTGGAAGTACTTGTCGTTCATATGAGTATCAGCTCCTCACCTCCATTAGACAATGACCACTACCTTCTCTTCCACCGCAACCTTCTTATGATATTTCCCCATATCCGGTAAACAATTTGCCTCATACCCGTGTTGGTGCGCTCCCTTTTTCGTCTCTTCGTAGAACTCTAAATCGTCCCACCACAACTTCCTTCCCATCTTATCCAACCACCCCTCTTTCGACCACAGTCCTTCCTTTGTCCACCGTCCTGGTCTCTCTACAATTCGATCACGGGCATCTTTCCAACCACATAAATATCCATACCATGCACACTCGTCCCATACTGCGAGACCGACGCGTTTGTACTCTTCGTCGGCATTCCCCGTAGGAATCAAGGCGAGGCTATGGACTTTTAACGCATCTTCGTCCTGGTGTGAGGCTAGAGGGGTGTTAAGTTGCGCGCCGAAGTGTTGTTGTGCAATGGCGAGGAAGGTTATTTCTTGTGCTGGATCAATGAGCTGGTCGGGTCTGAAGCAGCCGCGGACGAGGCGAAAACTGCCATGGGTAGTGAGGCGTTGGGTAGAGGTGTCGGCGCTTCCTGTTAATGGTGGTTTCTCGGAAAAGAGGAACCAGTTGTTTGGATGGAACATGCGACCTTTGAAGTTGGTTTCCTCACGGCCTTGGTTTCCATCGGGCTTAACGGTGGTCATGTGTGGAAATTGAGCGGCTGCTTCGCGTATAGAATAAGGGTAAACCGCGTTTATGTAGCCGCGGCGGATGTGACCGCGAATTTCTGCGCGACCAGTCTGTCTGTCGATATTTCCAGCGACGCTGACATTGACGACATTGCAGAGGCGATCGTAGTTGAGCAGTTCGTTTGACGCATATATGACGGGCGCTGTCACTGAGGCCCAAGACCAGCTTGGTGCAAGGTCCTGCTCGTGTCGGATCTTTGCATTCTTCTCGACATCGAAAGTGTCGGCAGCTGACATCGCGAACTTCTCGTTATGGGCCAAGCCCCAGAGCAGCCCAGTTGTAAAGTGCTCCGACCACAGTCCAGCTAGGTATCTGTTCTTTGTGTGCCGACTCAACGCCTTGCCGATGCCGGCCACGGCAACAAGTCTATCCTGAGACTTCGTCATGCCACGGTGCGTGTAGTCCATGATGATGTAACACCAGTATTGATGCTTCAAGCGCGCCCAAAAGTGGTGATCTTCCGAAGGCTTATCTGTAGCATCTGGATGATCAAAGTATTCAAAGTCGTCCATGATCCCACTCCGGATAAATTTATGATAGAGGCCATGCCTCGTTGTACCAGAAGTCGGCGAGCTTTCTGAGCCATACATGGTTAGACATTCCCATTTGATCTGTGATCCATCGAAAATGAGCATGCGAGGGGAGAGAATTTGCTCCTGTAGCACCCAAGCCCGTCCATATAGGGCTGGGTCACCTCCACCCAATTCTTTGGCTCGTCCATAAGAAGTAAATTGGATCCGAGTAGTTTTCAAAGAAGTAGGAGACCCTGGAAGTTCGATGAAAAAGGGAAGATGCAACAGCCCGTCTCTTTCAGCATAGCATCCGACATCACCACCGGGAGCGTGTGCAGCCGCGATTGTTAATGCGGCATACTGGTATACATCGCACATAGTGGCTGCCTCGGCTGCCCAGTCGGCTCCATCGTCCTGTTTTATGCAAAGACTGTCAATCCATATGTATCGGTAGCCCAGCTTGCGTGTCGTATGTATTGCTTCCCTGAATGTCTTCGAGAGTCGCTGTGGGGCGATACCTTTCCGATGTTCATCGTAATTATTAATCAGGGTTCTGATGATCGGAATCAAACCCCAGCAATGACTGAGTGCAATAAAGCTTCGGTCAGCGTTGTCTTCGATCTCATATTTGCTTTCAATGAGACGGACAGCGTTATTGCTGACGTCCAGCAGCCTTGTAGGCACGAAAGAAGTTGCGCCCTGACTGGCTGGTGGATGACACTTCTCATGGCCGTTAATACATGTCCTTGTCCAAAACGCAGCGAGTTCGAGCGCAGCATCTGAGCCTGTACTATTGTTGTCTGTTTCGACACTGCGCCTCAATGTGCTAGCGAGATCTTCTAACAAGAGATGAGCTTGTCCTGCGCTACCTCATCATACAAGCTTACCATTGCTCAAAAGTCCACTGCAAGACGCCACCCATCGCTTTGAAATGCCAGCGCCATTCTCTGGCTTTGCTTGAAACTCGGCCACGAGGACTGGATGCGGTCCATTGGTGGTACTGAGGCTGAGTACGACATCCAACGGCTCGTCTATATCCTTGAGAATGGTATCATGTTCGTAGTCGGTAGGGGTATAATATATAATGCGGCACAATCGGCAACGAAGATCGGATGCCCTCTTCAGGTCCCGAATGCTGTGGTGTAGAGTAGTTTCGTGGTATTTCCAGCGAACATCCTCACAGGATTTGATAGTCTGCGGTATTTCTGCTTTCGATAATGCTTCTTGCCAGAATTCTTGACATCGAGTGCAAAACATAGCTAGGTGAAGTGTGCAGGCGAGGTGCAATGGAGGATGAATTGAAGACGGTAATAGCGGCAGGCTAAGCTCATTTGAGGTTCAGGGGACCCACGTGACCTCGAGAAGCCCCTTGTTGAGGCTGTGGGTTTCAGGCTGACGGGCGCAAACCCCATTTGTTACAACGTCCCTTACTATAGCTACAACCAAGGAGAATGGCTTGCCTGCTATCTGCATGAGGCCCTTGACGGCTTTTTGTTATCATGGCAATACTCCAATCATGATTAAAGCTCCATCCTGCAGGTCTGATTTCCCGCTAGCGTTAGCATCAATACCTTCATTGCCATGGTAAGAGGGCCTACAGTCACGATCAGTCACTACTGGCATTGACGCACGTAGTGGCGTTGCTTCATAGGTTCCAAGACCGCCTACTCGTTCAATCTCTGCTACGCTAGTTCCTTAGAGAGTCCTCATCCTTAACACTGGCCTTGTTCGTGCCGTTCTCTTTCATGTTGACACGACCGAAAGCGAGATCAGAAGGAAAGGCGGTTAGTTATCAGTGCAAGGCAACATGGCAGTCCTGAGCCAACCAAATTAACGAGGATGAGAAGAGAAGTGATGATGATGATAGGTAGGAGAAATGCTGGGCTTGATGATGTTCAACAACGAAGGATTGGTGTAATTCTGAAGCGATAAAGGCAGAGGGTAGGAGGTGAATAGAGGTTGTTGTATGTAAAGTCAAAGTGATTTTCGCTGTGGAATGGTTGGGTTGTGTTGGGTTGTTGTCTTGGTGTCCAGGGTATTGTTTAGTCATCGACGCCAAGCCATGCAACATCACCCATTCTAGGCTTGGAACAAATAAACACGACGAAGTTGGGCTGCGAACCAAACCGTTTGATGACTTGTCCTTGGACTGAACGGGCGATATCCACCTTTACATCAACTAACTTGTACTGCAAATGCCGCGTTTTCCCTCTCCACACGTCCCGTGGTCTCGACAACACACGCTTCTCACACCGCCAACGCACTTTCATCCTGCAAGCACGCCTGCATTTGGCAAAGCACACACATGGATTTCGAACAACGAAGCGCAAAATCATCCAAAGTCTGGTCTGCTTCATGAAACCTGCAAGGGCGCGCGTAGTGCGCTTCGCAAGGATGGCGTATACCACAATACTGCCTCCTTGCAGAGTACTTTTCCTATGGATTCAGTCTCGTGAGCCTACTATTCCCCGAACTAGAAGTCAACCTCTAGGGAATATTGAGAGCTGGGTTGCTGTCAGATTGCGGTTGCTATTGGTTACATTACAAGCTTCGATTCGGATATCGCCGCACCTGCACGGAGGTAGACGACGTCGGGTGGATTGCACTGTTGAACTTTCTTAGAAATCCGACGCTCGCGCACGCTATGCTGGTATTTCTCACTCCCCGCTTCCATTGCTGTCCTTGTCTGACGTGAACCGTGTGATCTTCATGGATTGCGCTTATGTACATGTTCTACAAGTAAAACTGCCTAGGACGGGGCATATCTGTCGTTTCCTTGCCTCACAATATGTTCAGAGTCTAAGGGCCTTGCAGCAGTTATATGCACATAGGTATATTGTCCACAGGACCACAAAACTATGGGTATGCTGATATTGCAGAGCAAGAGTCACTACTTGATCGAGACGGTCTAGAATCAACGGCACCCTTTGTTAATCCCGTGCAAACGACCCAAGCCACGTTGCCAGTACCAATCCTTCAGCGCGATTCAAGTCATCAAATGTAAACCTTGTTGTTCTCGACATTTCTACTTTGCCTATTCGCAAAGTAGGATGTATCCATATCTTATATGGAAGCTACTTTTTTTTCTTTCAAACGAATGCTCTATATGTTCTCATTACTACAAAAGTCCAACATTTGTCACGCTTTACGTTCATAAGAACATCTAGCCGTTGACAGGAGGTCGTTCCCTAGTTCAACCGGTTGATCCACGGCTAACTCAACTTTGGAGCATGTTGCGCATAGCTTACGTGTCTCTTCATGAATCTCCTGATGCTTTTGCTTCATTATCAGTTCTTTCGGGCACCATACATGCGTATGGCCGGTAATCGGACAAGGATGAATCCCTCTCTCGCTTAGCTTTCAACATGCGGCTAATGACGCACGCTGCTGCAGCTCCTAACATGTAAGGCGAACCTTTTTCCGATCTAGATGCCCAACTTCTTGGGACTGAAACAGCACTTCTAAAATTTGTTCTCCATACTATTATTGTTGAAAGTCACGAGGGTCTGAAAAGGGAGCGTTTACCAAGCGCTCATGTTGGGGAAATATGTCAGCACATGCAACGTCTGTTCACAGGATCATTACCGTTCAGGACGTTACGAGATTCTTTCTGTGGCCCTTTCCCGCTTTCATTACCCCACCCTTCTACCTCCAGTGTCAACTCCCTGCCACGCATATTCTATCGGTCCTATTACTACACTGCCGACTGTCACCGCTCATCTACCTCACAAACGTGCTCATCGGTAGCCCCGGCAGTGCTCTTCAACCCTTCTAGAGCCTTCTGATACTCGGCTTATTGCCTTTGGTGGGCTAGCAAATGCCTACCCTTGACATGTCGCCGGCGGAACTTGGCATTGTGAAAAGCAGAGTGTACGCCGACGACCCGTGCGAGTGATGATGGACTGCATCAGCGTCTGGAGGCCGGATTTTGGACCCGGAGTATCGGTCCTGACAAGGAAGACGGATGGCTAGGCAGCCTTGATAACCCGACGAAGAGCAGCTTTAACCGCGTCCAAGAAGCGACCTGTCAATATCTAGAAAAAGAGTAAATCCCACATGCCTCGCCATTGTACCCCTCTCTTTGCGTCATAAGTTAGTAATTACGTTTGAAACGCTTGCCCACTCATGCACCGATTTGCCGCGCTTCTCTCTAGCCGAGTACATGCATGAAAAGCCACTGTGAGCACACTTAGTTACCAAACCATTGTTGACCTGAAGTTCTTGCGTATCAGCATTCTGGGAGCCAGCCACAAGTGTACCACAGTACGTTTTCGGATGCCACATTCATGCGTGACACATCCGACCTAGCCCGAGCGGACAACGTCTCCACGGCCTATCTTTATGTTGCTGATCATAACCAAATGGTCATTGTTCTGACAGGCGACTCGCGTGTTTACTTGTGGACCAAAGAAAACGCACGGAAACAGCCAGTCCACGAGTTGTCCCTTGATCCCTCGACGTGCATATGCAGCTAGAATTGGGTGCATGAAGTAGCTTTCCATGCTCGAGCCAGCATTCCCGGCTCCCTGCACACGCTCACATCGAAAGAGAGCAGCGATGGCGAGCAGGAAATTCGGCCTGGGACCTTGCCACTTCTTGCCTCGCTGCTCGGGCGAGTGAGCACATGGTCCTGACCTACTGTTGCGTCTACTGCGCTGTCCGCTCTCAAAAAATGCTTGGTAGAAGACAGCTGTACTCGCAAGGCCTTTTCATGTTCAGTGACAAATGCATGTCCTGGGGTGACTTCGTCTGCCTCACTCCCCTCGTTTCCACCCTCGTCCAGCGCACCCAGATCTCGGCGTACATACATACCTCACTCGTTGCAGCCAACCACTTGGTCCCCTTGCACGGGAAATGCACCCAGGCAAGACTTCGACCCACCTTAAGAGGTGCCCTCCAATCCGACAGCACCAGCGTCCCATGCCTGCCCAATTACACACCAAGGCTCACCATTCGCCGGGCCTCGCCCGGCCACCGCTGCTCCGGCCCACACAAGCACATCACTCGCTCGTCTCGGGATCAAAATTGCGTGCGACCTTGCGACCTTATTCCTCCGCTTCCACGCTCCCGCGCCTTACCCAGCATCGCTTTGATCTCACATGACGAGAAGTATGCGCGGAGTGACATGTAGCAAATTTCAACGTCGAGCCATGGTGAGAGACATCGCTTGCTCAGACTGGGCCGCCTTTTGCGCTATGTTTAGTTGCTATGGTGGCTGAGAATCACATTACAGAGTCAGGAAGGCCGAAAAAAGGTAAAATCAGCATTACATCAATTGGTCGAGAAACTATTTGCAAGGTTACTTGCGGGTCGCAGCATGGCCGCAGTTCTCATGTTTATTTTGGTGGCTGGTGTGGCTCTGTGCACGACGCGAGGCCAGCCTTGGTTCCGATGACACAACAACAACTCACTTACTGCAGACCCGGTATGGAATCACTTACCTGCATTGAAGGCATCGATAATCAATGTCTTTGGTCTGACGACGAGTGATATGCTCAGCCCAATCTACACGACTTCGAGCAATTGGCTCGGTAATGTGGAGTGTTGCCCCTTCTGATAATAAGGCAGACTGGTTGAGGTGACTGATGAGAGCCGGCTGCATCATCTTGCCACTGCATTGACTAAACCACAGGCCAGTAGAGTTGCATCATGAGCTCAGATCCCGTCTTAGTGGGCTCACCGGTGTGGGCGGTTGAACAGGATACTGATTTTTCCATCTTGTGACGCCTCTTAAGCGGCTGTGGGAAGCAGTGCACGCTCACGCTGATACCACAGAAAGAGGAAGCCGAGCCAACGCGGACGCTTCGTAAAAGCCATGACTTATGGCGAGATGAATTTCCAGGATATGGCCTCCTCATTGATTAACCAAACCGCGCTCGCCACGTCAGAGGATCTCCGATGGGGCATGCTTTGGCCGGTTCTAGTGTCTGTCCGGGGGTCCAGATGATTGCCTCGATATGCAATGGCGGGCTAGGTTCCGCATAAACTTCACGCCATCCTGTTATCTAAGAGAGACATGCCTGTCAGCTTGCAGGGCCTAGCAAGTCAACAATAGGCCGAACACGGGAAAGCCAGCCGTTGAGTGGAGAAAGTGATCAGCTGGATTGACGGAGCCGACGGTGCAATGCAACATGCATGCGGTAACGCATAGTGTTCCACTCAGGTGGCATCAATGGAGGACCGGAAGTGATGTCCAAGACAGGTTGATGCAGGATGAGTAGATAAGGTGACTGGCCGATGATGCCTCAGTCCGTAGAAGAGGGGCAGGCAGGATTGGTGTCAGCCAAGCGTGGCAACTTGAATGTCTAGTGGAAGCGAGAGGTGATCGGATACCATGGATGAACCAGAGTGATGCTACACAAGTTTATTAGCAGGGGTACAAGCGGAAAATTGGGGTCGATTCATGGAGCATTATGACCCGGGAAACGGCTGAAAATCCAAGAACACGACGCCATGTGGAAACCCAATGGAGTGAAGAATATCCAACCAAAACGCTGAAGCGTGCCGAACGGGCGCTGGCCAATGCGTCTCACAACGCTTGACCATAGCTTTTTCGCGGAAGTCGTGGGAAATGATAGCGCCTAGGATTGGCTAGTGAAGTCCTCGTTCCGGATTGATGAAAGTACCATGAACTGAAAAGCCATTGGCCAATGGCTTTCCCTTCCTAAGAGAACGCTCGCGAAGCGGACTGTTGTTCGGCATGGACTAAGCGGCACGTGATTGTATCTCGCTTCACAAACCTCAACTTCATATGGGACGAAAGGCCCGAAATGCTCGAGAGTGACCATCGAGACCCATCCTAAGCGTCAGCGGAGACACACAGACAAGGAAGATGAGGGATTTTTCGCTTTCAGAAATGGCGGTTACGTGGTCTGGGAAGCCACGACGCGGTGATCCCCTAGCAGATGTGATATCCGTCTGCAGCTGGAAACGCCGGCACGGCCTAGGGTATCATTGCAGCCCGTCTTCGCATCGCTTTAGCGTCAGAAAGAGAGGGATTCGTGGATCGTGGCGATTTCGTTGGACGAGACGGGGTGGGGTACTATTACATGGACTACAGGATAGGCCATGGCATCAATCTATCGTCTAACGGCGGGACGGACTCGGGGGCGAGATACGGTGGACAGTGTCGACGAGGGTGCTTCATTCCCAAGCATAAATAGCGGCGTTGCTACCCTGAGATTGACTCCAGCACGCTCATCTCGACCAGAACTTCCAGTCATTGACGAGAAACTTTGAGCATCCTCCATCTTTTACTACACTGAGCTCCTTGTTCCTCCTCTTCCTCTTGCGAAGACCTTGACGGCTATCATTGAACGTTGCCTGCCATCCAACCATTTCGTATGTGTCCTTGAGGGCCGAAGTTGATATGACCCCTGAGCTGACCCATGCTAGGTGCACGATCGTTGGTCCTATTAAGAAGGTCCAGTGCTTGACGACGTAGCATCGGGTACGTTGACGGGCGCTGTGGTCCAAACGATTTAGCAAAAAGCTGATGTATGACCAAACAGCGGACATCCCAGTGCTTAAAGCCTGAAACATGTGCTTCTTTGACCAGCATCGATTTGCCTGTGGCGATTGGAAGTGGGGCCACTTCCGACAACACTGTGCCAAGGAGTACCGAATCGGCGAGACGTGCGGCATGAAACTCATCATGCAAACGGTCGCTACAGGGACGAAGTGCAAGCTCTGTGAGAAGATTGACACCAAGATGCGGCGCCGCCAGGCCGAGGTTGAACGCATCGGAAGGTGGCAGCGCGAACCGCGCAAATTCGCTGCCTCAATTGAGAAGTCAGTCGACATGATTCGAGCTCTTGATGGCGAGATCTATGAGCTCAGCTGCGAGCGCAACCGCAGACTGCAGCAGATTGGGCAACATTGAACGGTTCGTCGTCATGGCGCTGGCGTCTGGGAATTGGTTTCATGTACAACGTTTCGGGATTTGTTTCCAGATTGAATCCATTCTTTTTTGGTCTCTGGTGGTGGAATGACGCGGGAAAATTTGATCCTGAGCGACGGATGGCGGGATGGAGATGGCCGGGCGTTACCTCTTACAATCGCTTCTTTTCTATTTCTTAGCCCCTTGAGTTTTAATGATGCAATGAACGATATGAACTTTCATGATTGGTCTGATTTGAATGGTCGTGAAGGTAGCCGCTGTGCCGTAGAATGGGGGCTGAAGCCGTCCAATCCGTGGATGTCGCGTAGCCGCAAATAGAAGTGGAAAGTTGATCGTGCACGGCCCGGCGAAGCAGCGTCGCGCCCCTCCCGTTGTCTTGGAGAACCAAGGAGAACCTGGGCTGATGTGTTGGAAACAAGCGGTGGACGCAATGGCGGTAATGACGCTTGAGGGCGAAGGTGACTGCTGCGGGTGTTGTTGTGAGGGACGACGTGTGGTGGGGTAATTTCTGGGGATCCGCCAGCACGTGACTCTGCTAGCCCCATTTGGGAACAAACTCCGAAGAAACGCCGCACCATCTAGCCTTCCTTATTCCTTAGAGTGCCTGATAGCCTGGTCCTCCACCACATCCTCTTGTTGGCATCGCTCGCCGCGCTCCTCTGTACTTCGACATAGCGTCCTCCGCCATTCGCCAATGCTCTGCATCAATCGCTAGCGACCAACTGCCCATGACTGGCGAATGGCCTGCTGTCGCATCCTCTCCCTGAGATGAACTGTCTGTGTATGCTTTCGCCCGTGGACAATTAGAATGGAATTCTTTCAAATCGGACCGCGTTGATATGCCAGTGTCGAGAAGGTAGGTTGCGGCAAGCTTTTCTCTCATTGTCGTCATCGATCCGAAGAACGCGGGTGTTCGCCGAACGCTTGTCGTGTCGCTCGCTCATGCTGTATCGTATTTATCGCGTCGGTCACACTTTGATTTTCTTTATATGTCTTGTCAAAGAGAGCGCGGGGCCGACAGAGGTATACACTGCGAGAAAGTGTGCCACATCAGTCTCAAGAGCCAGGAAGAACATCGAAAGATCTCTTACCTACGTGGCGAACGCTGAGTGGCCTGAAAAGCGGCCGATCGACTGCGTCTTTCCCTAGGGCCTCTCCCCCTCAAGCGTCCGTCCCTCCACGTCCTCGTCCAGTAGCCAACTTGGCTATGTGGTCTGGCTCTCCCAAGTGCAGCTGGTGGTGGAGCATCGTGGTGCGCAAGAGAAGCGCAACGAGGGTGTGGGCCATCCTACGCTTTTGAAGTATCTGTCATCGCGGCCCGAATACGGCGAGTAGGTTAAGCGCTTGTCATATACAGCGACTTGACGCTCGTGTACCACCTTCGTCTCTGGATTCAGCGACGCGAACAAGTGGATTGTGAGCCCTGCCTGGATCGGATAGCCAATAAGGTAACACGACGTGTTGTCAGCAGGACAACCAGGCAAGATGCCTACCTACATACGACGACAAACATGTCTGAGTGCTGCACCTTTGATGTATTGGGCAGCAGCCAGTATTTGTGTGCATACTTGGAACACATGTAAGGCACTGAGTGGACCAATCACATGGGTAAACGTCACATCCAACTCTGCTGGGCAAACTTGCTCAGTACCCTTCTCATCTCGCTCCGCTTCTGACCGGGCGACTATCATCTCAAATTGCGTATTGTGGCAATCCGTACTGCTTCATGGTCACCAATTGAGTCAATATTCGTCGTTGTTTGAAGCCTCTCGCATGACGACCTTTCCCTTTCCGGTCGATCTTGCTTCCCATAGCGCTCCCGCAAATTATCTGCATACTCGGGACGGGCGCATCGCATCTTCCGCGCCAATGGGTAAGTACGAAGCATGCAAATATTGTCTGACAGCGCCATCGTTCATTCTCTGCGATTCTCCACACCATGTTCTAGGTCGGAGTATGGCCAACACTATATCTGGGCGATTCCCATGAGGCTGGTGTTGTGGTATCGAATTGTCTACGGCGACAAATTATGCAGTGCGCTCGTCTCGAATGTCGTCAAACTATTGCAGACGTTGTAGGACGTTCAGATGTGGTACGACATGCGACAATGTGGCGGACCAATCAGAACCCAGAACCCTCATTCTGCCTACATGGCAAGCCGCCGAGTTCGCCCAACAAAACAGCAGGAGACATCCAAGACAAGACAGAGCGCTAACGCGTACATGAGCATGGTTGAGCGATATCCCTCTTGAGCGAAGGAGCGCGCATATCAAAAGCATGACTGTGCTAACGACGGCCTCAAGGAAACAGACACGACGTCCATCATCGCAATAGCGCACGCGCCCTCCTGGCGGCTCGTCTCGCAGCTGGCGTCAAGGGTGTCCCTTGTTATTACACCGATCATAGCTGCTGTAGGTATAGGCTGCAGGGAGCAATTGGGAGCCGCTTCAGTCATTTCTCACCTCTGTTACCAACTCGTCGCAGTATGCTGCACTCTCGCTTCAGCCTGCCCCGAAAAGTGAAGAGGAGGACCAAGTAGCTCCGGCGCCTGCATTCTGCATATGCGACAGATGGCCAATTCAGCGACAAAAACGTACGAGTTACTTTTCGGACGGACCATCTTGCTTCGACAATTTCCTCTGACCGCTCGGGATTTCACCAATAGTGAGCTCTACCGTAGCCCATTTAGAAGCATCTTTGGCATGATGGACATTGTTCGGGAGGCACAATACCCATTCCTTCGGATTCAATTGATCGACACGCCCAAGAGCCAGTGGAGCACAGCCTGCTCAATCCTTGATTGATCATGAGCCACTTCAACCCAAACCTGCTGCATAAGATCTAGCGTAAACTTTATACAAGCACCGCCGCGTCAGGCAAATGTTGCAATCAATTAGTGCATGAAGGGATAAGCACTAGACATGGCAAACACCAAGGGAAGATGCCACAACGAGGCCTGACCTACGAACAAATGTAATCGCTAACATCTCAAGCCTCGTCTAATAGCTTAGACTATTATTGACAAAGAGTTTTGCATATCACTGACATTCATTTCCTTTTACCTTTGATCAGATTCCTCAGGGGCTTCTACCCCGATTCCCAAAGGCACCAAGAGTCGTCGAAAAGAGTTATTCATGGCAAGATGCATTTGAAATGAACGAAGATTGTAATCATGTTTTGTAATTATCCCAACGCCGTTAATGGCAGGCAAAAGTTAAGAAAGAAAATGAAAAAAAAATAATACATAAAGCCGCAACGCAACCTCAAAAGCAAATCTAAACGCATACCTGTCGTGTACTAATCTTCAATAACCCCTTCACATCAGACAAGACCGAAAATTTAGCCCCAGGCGAACGCAAAGAATCCCTTCCTTGGCGCTACTAACTCGACATTCTCGTCCCTCTTCGCCAACTTCCGTTGAGAATCTTCGTCCTTTACGATACTCACTCCACTGACTTCAACTCTCATATATCCTTCCTGATCAGTCACAGGAAGACCACCGTACCCAGCACAGCTCGCCGTGATGCTGAGATTTACACTCGCACCGGCTACTCCCTCTCCCGCAGTGAAGAAGCCACTTGTAGGTAGCCAGGACTCCTGTGGCGTGACTATGAAAACAACGTCATCGCCAACCGCGTAGGTCACGTTACACCTGGCTAGTACATTCGCTTGACGGTTCAAGGCCGAGAGGGAATACTGCTGTCCTGGACACAGCGTGACTGGTTGTTGGATGCTCAATGTGCGGCCAACAACTGCGGATCTGAACTGGGCGATTGTGCCATTGCCGCTGGGGTTTTGTTCGCTTTCAACACTGATCACGGGATCACTTGCATCGACGGACCAGCCTGGTACTTCGCCACTGTCAGTCACTGCGAAGTTGGGATTCAGAACAATGCTCTGGGGATCTGCGCATGCGGCGTCGATTTGCTCTTGTGTTGCGGGCGTGCCAGAGCGCCGGAGGCGGGAAGCAAGGTCAAGGATGGATGGTGTAGGTGTTGCTGAAGCGTCAGAGAGTGTACTTGATGGGCCAACGGTAACAGTTTGGACAAGGGTGGTCGTCAAGACTTGGACACTTGTTGCCACCTCTACCGACGTTACCGTGACGACAATGGCTGCTGTCGGGCACATGGCGGGCGTGGTGCTGTTCAGCGAAATGGTAGGAGTTGCCGATGGTATAGAAGAAGTAATTGTTAGATTCACAGATGGCGTCGGTATTCCAATAGACTCGGCAGTAAAACCTGTACCAGAAGGCACTGTCGAGTTTCCAAATGGCGGAGGCAAAACAATTGTTACTGTTGGCGGCAAGCTAGTAGTAGCATTACTTGAAGGCGCGATTACCCCAGTACTAGCTCTTGATGATGATGCAGCGTTAAACCCACCAGTACGGTCTGCGTCAGAGTTCGTAAATCGAGGTCCGGTTGATGACGCGTTCACACTGACACTTGGTGTCACACTAGGAGGAATGGACGTAATATTCAAGCTCACGCTTGGAGTTCCGCTTGGAGCAGGGATTGATGAGTTTGAAGACAGCGATGGCGTTACGCTTGCTACACTCAAGCCAGTACCGGGTACGGAAGCAGTCTCGTTGAAGAACGGTGTTCGAGGTGCATCAGAGTTGGTAAATGGCGGACCAGTGGAGCTAGAGGAAATGTTCGCGCTCGGACTTGGCGTTAAGCTTGGAGGCGCCGTAGAGGACGAGCTTGATGCTGGCACGGTCGTATTCGCTGAAGGCGTGACTTCTGTGAAGATCCCAGAGCTAGAGGAAGTTCCTACAGATGCTGTCGAGTTGGCTGAAACAGGTGGCACGGCAAGGGACGAGAAGCCTGGCGAAGTCGTAGTGGCATTGGTGGATGCAGTAGGGATGATGACCGAAACCGTCTCAACCACCAGTAGAGTAGAAAGAGCAGGTGTTGAACTTTCAGTGCCGGGAACCGTTGAGTTCAGAGCCGCTGAGGACAGAGGGAACGGCGTTCGATTCGCATCGCTGTTAGTGAATGGCGGACCTGTAGAAGTCGATGAGACATTCGAGCTTGGACTCGGCGTTACACTTGCTACACTTAAACCAGTTCCTGGTACGGAAGCCGTTTCGTTAAAGAATGGTGTTCGAGGTGCATCGCTATTTGTGAATGGTGGCCCTGTGGATGTCGACGAAGCGTTCGAGCTTGGACTCGGCGGGATGACACCGCTTCCGCTGGACGCTAATGTCACAGCAGTGCTTCCTTGAATCGAAAAGCTAGCTGTTCCGCCAGCAGACGTGAAGTTGACATCCGGAGTTGGTGCCAAGCTTTCAGACGAAGGCGGAATAACACCGTTTGTGGCAGTAGAGGAGGTAACAGCAGTCCCACCCGACGTGGTGAAGTTCCCGCTACCCGAAGACACCGAGACTTCAGCGCTAGGGCTAGGTGGGATTACACCAGAATCACTTGTAGATGACGTCACAGCAGTACCTCCGGAGATCGTGAGATTGCCCGTGCCTCCGGTAGAGGAGGGCACAGAAACGGTCTCATTAGCGGACGGTACGACAGAGCCAGTGCTTGCTGGCGGAATAACACCAGAGTCTCCAGTCGAGCCAGAGGCGAAGGTACTGCCGCTGGTGGCGAACGTGGCGCCTCCAGATGCTACAGAAACTGAAAGGACAACTGTAACGTTTGCCGAAGGTAAAGGGGGGATGACGCCTGATGCGCCGGTGCTATTGATTGTAGCCGTGGAACCGGATGTTGACAAATTCGATGAGCCTCCCAAAGTCACTGTTATCGTCGGAAGTGTGCTAGGTGCCACACTGGAGTTCGAGACTGCCTGTATGGAGAGGGAAGCAGCAGTGCTAGCACCGGTACCAATGATAGGAGTAATGACACCGTTGTCACCTGTTGAAGTGGACGTGAAGGTGCTGCCGGCAGTCGTAACGTTACCGCTGCCTTGACTTGTTGAAGTTCCATTAGAGGTAGTGAAGCCAGCAGAGCCCCCAGTGGAGGAAGGCGGAGGGATAACTCCTTCTCCTCCGGTGGCATTGAGGGTATATGTGGATCCCGAGGTCGAAAATTGAGTGCCGCCAGTGGAGACAACAGTGAATACATCTCCAGAGACACTCGAAGTGGAGTTTGAACCCGGAGGAATAATGGTCGAGGGCGGGATTATGCCGGAATCTTCAGTTGAGTAGATTGTCAAAGTCCCTCCAGAAACAGTGGCATTACCTGCTCCTTCAATGACCAGTGATGAGTTTGCTGTCGCTGAGGGGAAAGCAGTAGGAGGAGCAATACCACTCGCGCCAGTCGAAGTTTCAGTGGCCAGGGAGAACCAGGTGGTGACCTCGCCGTTAGCTTCGGTCGTAGATGCAGGCACAAACGTAGGAGGAATCAATCCGCCGCCATTTGTAAAGACACGTGTCGATGTACCAGAGATGATCGTAGTTGTGGCGCCATTAATGATAGTGGTGATCAATACAGAGGTAATGGTCGTTGGTTCTGCTGGTTGTTGCACAATGGTTCGGGAGATTGTAGCCGTACACTCCCAAGAAGTTGAATATACTGCCCACCAATAGCTGGAAGATGCAGAGACAGCATACCAACTCCAATGGACATAGCCGCTTGCATCGGTTGAATTGGCGGAGACGTATGTCTCAAAGACGCCACCATCCACAGACTGCGTGATCAGACCCGGTGTCGAGAGTGAAAAGCTGGCCGACGTTATCGATGCAACCAGGGCGGAAGTGTCAATCGAGTTGCTTGAATTCGTGTCTGAGTTCAGATTGCCGCATTCATCGCCATTGGAGAACGTCCCCGTATGCACGACAGCGATAGAACCTGGCTTTTCGACGTATGTGGGTTCTGATCCGCTGATAGTACAAGCTCCACCTGGGCGACCATCGGTGTAGGGCTCGAAGGATGCACCTTGGCACGTATCTTGACCACCTTGGGCGTTGATAAGCGAGCACTGGGCAGCACACGAGGTTTCGTCGTCAACGGGAATTGGTCTGCCAACCCTGTCTTGGGTTATAAGCTCTGTATTGCAAAGCACCAGGTAGTCGAGTTTAAAGTCGCCCACAACTTGATCGACACGCTGGTCGGCAGCTGAAGGGCAGCTGAAGGGAACCGCCGTGACGACAGGGGCCTCGGTGCTCGTAGAGCTCGTTGCATTAGAAACCGGCACACTCCACGATAGGGTGGTGCTAGCAGCCGCAGTGTCACTTATGGCCGTGCTTGTGGGTGCATTTTCATCAGACGTAACAGTCACGGTTGTAAAAGCCGTAAAGACTCTGGTATCAGTAGTGCTTACTAAGATAAGCTTTCTGAACCCTACGGTCGTGAACTATTGCAAGTAAGCTCACTAGACAGGAGAAAGGCCAAATAATGATAAGACGAACCACGGGAGGTAGGGCGAAAGAGCTAGTCACGGTTGCTGTTGGCTCTACCATCTTGCAAGAACATGCATTCGCCAGCCCGGACTCGGCCTGGACACGTTGCCAATTCTTCGAGGTTGTCGCTGCTTCTGTGGTGCCGCTGGCAATAACCGAGTCAATGATGTCCTCGGCAACAGCAGCAATGTTGGCCGCCCTGGCAACAATCGCTGGGGCAGTAGTAGTCGCTGTCTGCATAACCGTCTCTGTTGTTATTAACCGCGTGGTGGAGGTGGTAACGGTTGTAGAAGCTGCACTAGTTGTGATTGTACTGCCAGATTTATAAGTGGACGCTCATACGGATATCATCGCAGAACACTAACATTGTGGGAGTCCATTCGACCACCGTGGTTGCGGGGCCAATGCCGAGCCATTCATTGCAAAACGTCGCAACGCGGTCGGATGGGTTGTTGTCCAGCATCTGCTGCCATCGATCATCTGGACAATCCAACTCCTGTGGATCTTGCCGCTTCTCGACAATTCCATCTGCTCCTACGCCGCGGGCAACATGAGGGGCGTCGAGAACAGTCTCCTCCTGAACATTGCCTTTGTTTCTGCGATTCAATGCTAAAGCATCTGTCAGTGTAGAAAATGAGAGAATAAAGGCCGAGGCCTGCAGTGAGCGAGTGAAGAACATGATGGAGCACTCAAGAGAGTGAGAGATGCTCTGATCGAACGTCCGAGAGGCGCTTGAGGACGGTTGACAAGCTGCAAAGTCACGAAAGTGCACATATAAGGAACAAGCCAAAAACGCTAGGCCGTTCAGCCATCCGGCCAGCCATCAAAATTGCGATCATGTCTAGAATGTGCCTTGCAGCGGCAGATGGAGTACTGATTCGGAGGG
The DNA here is from genome assembly GCA_033682645.1 of Phoma sp. ATCC 74077. Classification (NCBI taxonomy): domain Eukaryota; kingdom Fungi; phylum Ascomycota; class Dothideomycetes; order Pleosporales; family Didymellaceae; genus Phoma; species Phoma sp. ATCC 74077. Next base: position 462,061 of record JAWDJC010000006.1, on the reverse strand, counting down.
GATTGATTGGGCTGGATCAGTTTCGCGTGAGGCGTGACGGAGGACGGTGACCTTGCGTGGAACGAATCTAGAGAATGTTGGGGAGTTATGGTAGCGAGAACACTCTGTTGCCTCAGACGAGATGGTCCTCTGAGGCTTCGGCGCTAACCATGCCCTTCACGGAGGGTTGGAATGGAAGGGAGCTCGCCAAGCTCCCTATCGCGAGCGCGTTGTTGCATTTCGCTGCTCACCCCCGCCCGTATCTAGAAACCATTTTGAGTAAGTAAAGGGAGCGACCGTGTTTCAGGTAATCAGCACGCGTTGATGGGAGTACACGCAATGAAAACCGGGAGCAAAGTAACCGAGGAGCACGAAGCTATTGGGGCGGAGAAGAGAAAATGACTAGAAACTTGAAAAGAGAGGTATATGATAGAGAGACAAATGAAGATGGAATATGATGTTGTAGATGTGCGGATAATGATGCACATTTGGATAAGTGGGAAGGGGCCTTTGCAATGTTGAAGCCGGCTGGATTGACGGGAATGCATGGAATGCCATGGTGAAAAGCTGCGAGTCACTGTTTCAGATGCTCTCCTTTTGCGTGCTGTAATGTGGATTTGAGGTTGGATCCAGGCTCGTGGAGGTGGACGAAGGACGAGATGGATGGATGACGGAGGAGGCTCTTGGCCGCCAAGGCTGTCGGAGATTTTCCGTGCCGATCTTCACAACGGTCATCACGAACAGCAAGAGCTCCAGCCTCCGACCATTGAGCGCTCCAGCATGCGTCATATGGCTCCTCCTACGTTCTTACCCACCGTCTACCAGTAACTTGTTACATACTATCGCTCAGCCCCACCACTCATCCATCGTGAAGGCTTTCTCCTCTCCGCGTCGCCAACCCCCAGCGCTCATTCCATGGGCATCTGTTCGTCCTGCTTGGGCGGGCGGCGCCCTTCCCAGTCTGATGTAAGTGCTACAATCTATATTTCCTTTTGATCCATACCACTCTCTGGAAGTAGCCTCTAACACTCCCTTGCAGCAGTCAGACAGCTCGCATCTTCTCGGAGACCAGTATCAGCCAAACTATGGCACAGCCAGCGGCGCACATAACGTGCCCCAGCCCGATCCAGAAGAGCTGCGTCGCCAGCGCGAAACACTGGAGCGCATCTGTGCCGAGACGTCTGAGTAAGTGCCCCGTCGCCGCTTCCCGTGTCTGTTGTTGTTCATCTGTCGCTCCTTCCCTCTCGTCCCATTTAGGACATGGCGCTCATCCCTTGCGGCAGGCAATTGATCCCCGTCTCGCAACCGAGCCTCCTCCCCGAGGTCACCGAACAGCCGCCCAAGAACGACGAATATGCGCATCTCTTCAATGAACGCTTCAAATCGATACGGAATCGCCCCTCGTCAGCTGGTGGTGACGAAGACGAAGACGAGGCGACGTGGCTAGACAACGCAGTGGGCAATCAAGGCGAAGACGAGCTGGAACAAGTACAGCCCGCAAAGGGTAAATTGACTATCCAGTTTGGTACTCGATAGGCGCAGCACCAGGTGCCGTGACACCCTCGCCTACGCCGCCATGAGCAAAGGAACTTGTTGCATCCTCTCATTGCTTGTTTTACTTTGCATCAGCTACATCTATTTTAGATACCCATAATATTTCTTTCTGTCTGTCTTCATGGTCCTTCTTTCGGGTGTACCGCTCTTTTGTCACCAAGCGTCAGCATCTAGTCTCTCCAAACGTCTGATTATCCGTAGTACCCAAGGCCATTTCACCGGCATTTGTCGTATGCACGTGTCTTGCTTCATCCCTTTCCACTATCTGATCTTGCATCACGAGTTGCCGCACTTGTTGACCCCTCGCAAAGCTGACATGCGGCAACGTCACCCAGACGATATCGTATCACATGTCAAACCTGTTGTTGTAGCCATCGACTCTCCACTTCTACGATGGCTAACTTTAACTAAAACGCACACATCTGGCTGGTGTATAGCGACTAGTATAGCATTTAGCAGAAACTCTTTGTTACTCAAAGCCACCGCGACACTCCATCCACTATTTCCCTCGAAAGGGCTATAATATACGCAGGAACAGAAGAGATACATTCCACCGTGCTACGAACAGAGGTTGTAGTACAACAGGAACATGACCAGCTAACGTGACATGTCATCTCCTAGTCTAAGACCGACGCTTAGCACTGATGATAAGCGGAATCATTGTCGAGACAATTGCCCGTTCGAACGGAAAAGCCGCCCTTCCACAACTGCTCGAAAAAAGGCCCTGCATACCGTGACTAGCTACGTGGAGTTCTTTGGCTGACCTCGAGTCAGCGCTGTGGAGGAGCACTGTCCTGTGCAAGCTCCTGCAGTTTACCGGCAGCACACTCGTTCAACACCTCGATGAGGTCCACCTTGAACGACTCGTCGATCTTATCCAGCCGCATGTCCAAGCCTCGCTTCACCAGGTTCTGTGTAGCCACATCCAGGTTACTGTGGATTCGGTAGCTCCACTTGCATGCTGCATCCCCCATGGCAGAGAACAGCGCCTCAATCTCATCCTCGTCCATGACAACGCCGTCTTGATATTTCGCTGCTTCAGTGTTGACGAATTCGCGGACGGTTTGTGAGTACGCTTCCTCTTCAGCTTTCTGCTGCATTATGTCAGTGTCGCCCGGTTTCTCCCTCTCTGGATGGTGGCTTACGCGCTGGACCTCCATATACTCCAGGTTCTTCTCCTTCATCTTCTTCAAGACATTCTCCTGGAGATTCGTCTGGATTTCATACGGCGTCCGGCGCGGCTTGAAGTTGCGCTTCACAATGTCCGGAATCTCAATCACTGGGTTCGACATGACTGGTTGCCGACGGCCTAGCAATGGCTCGTCGTAGCCCTTGACACAGAATTGGTGTAAGATGTCGTTGGGACTGTAGTCGATCGGCCCGAAACTCATAGAGTCTAAATGATTGCCCGGCTGCTTTGTGCTGGAAGGATCAGAGGCGCGTCTAGCGAGACTAGCTGCTGTAGGGAGTGGTTTGCGAGTTGCGCGTATGCTGTGAGTCGCTGTGGGGACAGTAGCGCCGTCAAAGCTAAGTGCAGTACGGCGGCGCTTGCTGGGAGTCGGAGACGTAAGATCATCTTCGAAGTCGTCGTCGTCTTCATCGGAAGAAGAAGAAGACTCCTCTGTGGTTGTCTCCTGGGCCTGGGGCTTCCTCCGTGCCGCCCTCTTCTTGCCTACCATCGACTTCGGTGTAGGCGGTGCCTTCTCCTTCTTCTTTTCTTTTATTCCCACTTCTTTCACCGCACTGCCGTCGCGCTCAGTCTCCATCACAGCCTCTTCTTTCATAGCTTCACTCTTAGCGGCACCGCCAGGCGTGCTCGCTAGAGGCTTCTTTCGTACCGTTCGCTGCGTTGTGGGCGTGACACCAGCACTCATCAGATTCCCATGTATCAGTCCCCTACCTTCCTTCTCTCTCCGCTCAAAGCACGGCTTACACACTTGAAACGTGCAGCCTGGGCAGCGCCGCATGGTGTCCCTATTGCGTTTGTCACACTCAGTGCACTTTGCCGTATGAACGGTCACAAACCCAAACAGGGAGTCGTCGGATGTACACGACGTGACTGTTCCGCCAGGTGTACGGGGCGTGCGAGCTATGGAAGGTGATGCGATGGAGCGTCCCGGAGTCGTATGAGGATTGTTGCGCTGTCGGGCTCCGGGTGTTGCAGGCGCAGGCATCGTACCGGACCTAAGGCGTGGTGTTGCGGGCGGATCCATCAAGGCAGATGGTGAGCCCTGCTTGGGCGGCGGTGTGGAGGGGGAAGTGGTCATTGCGGGTGAGTTGAGCGCCTTGTCCAATGAAGGAGGGGGTATTGATGTACGATACTCTTGCGGGATTGCGAAGGAGAAAGCTCACGGCTTGAGTTCAAGTATGAATCGGTCTCGCTTAACCTGGAGCAAACGGCTGGATGAAATGCGGTGAGACCAGGGCGACTCAGAAGTAGTGATGGGTAAGGGTTGAGATGCCGATTGGTACGAGTGCGGACGGTATGACCGTGGTGGACGTCGAGGCGAAAGGTGGTGTGTGCTTGTGATTTCTCAGAGCTTGGTCCCTTACAAATAGAAGAGTCGAGCCTATAATGCAAGAATAGCTAGTGAAAGACTAGATATTAGACAAAGAAGCCCGAAGTAACCGTAAGATTCTGTAATTCTTCTGACCCAGCCGTGCACTTTCCCTTTGATCTCCCAAGCAACTACTAACCTCTACGGCGATGATTCAAGGCACCACAGTCAATGATAGACCACTCGACCCAGTGGCTCCAGCAGATAGACAGTTATGAGTAGCGAGAGTAAAGAGCTAGACACACAGCAGCCCTAAAGATATATATTCGAAGCGACAGTGAAGGGCAAATCGCGCCTGTACACAACGAACAGAAACGAACGGAGAGCTTTCCGAAACGCCCATTTTATACGTGTGGGATGTCTCGTGCTGGCAGCAAAGTTGCAGTCACATCTCCGTAGTCATTGGAGTCATGGATTCACGATATGACCCTTTCATTCACTTTGGTGTTTCGCTGCCCCGAGCGGCCGGTCATTGTGGCACGGGCGTCAAACGAGCTGGATTGGGTGTGTTTGTATTTGCATTTGCTTTGTGGGGTGGGGAGCGACGTGAATGTAGGGTTGTCGGGAGTGCCTTTTAAAACCGAGTTTAGCAGTGATGGGGAGGACTTGGATGGATGAGAGGGTGCGGTGTGTGCTTGCTTCTCGGTAGGATCGAGCATACGAACTGGTGGAGAGAATTGCTCTATATTTGAGCAAACTGTGATTGAGTAGTATTGCTAAGATGAGGTAACGTTGATTGGGAATGTATGACTGCTTTCCTGCGGAAAATGTGATCTGCGGATTTGAATCGTCGGACCGGCATAGTGTCTATGCTTTGTATCGAAGCCTATCATCTACGCAGATCTCAGGAGTATAAGTTCCAAGTGGTCGAAGTACCATAATTACGACTTGCGCCGTGGTAATTGGTAGGATTTGAGAGGATACATCGATAGGCTGCTCAGGTAGTGTTGGTTGAGTTCTCCCGTAGATGTCTTCAATGTGCTATTGTTCATGCTCCTAGCTCCCATGATATATATATAAGTAGCAACATGCTTTGAAGATTACCAAAGGTTTCAGCATTCTCTCAAATCTGACAATAAGCTAGATACAGCAGCAGTGCAGAACGATCGGCTCACGTGCCCTAGGCGCTAACCGTGCTGAGCATGAAGGGCAAGAACAATAAGGGTGACAGGCAGCAGGATCATATCACCTCGCTGGTTTCATTATGATCCATCTTCCTACACCTCCCTTCCAACGGTCGCCACCCTTCAGCGCTGACAATTAGCTCGACGTGCTGTGACGCTTTGGATCCTCAGCCTGGAACGGCTGCGACCGCTTGCTTAGGGGACGAGGACTTTTCGCTTCCAGGACTACTTGAGCGGCCTCCTTTTGAGCAAATGCGATGCTAAACCAGCAATTTAGTGCCATACATTGCAGCGGGAGCCCCGAACCAGAATAGAATGACGCAGAAGCATCACAGCTGACGATGACTACCGTTTGGCGGTGAGTCGAACAATGCGAGGCTGCAGTAGCTCAGCACCCACCAGCCACAGCCACGCCAACACGGTTCTGTTTCCCCTCCCACTAGCGACGTGTTCGCAGCCTCTCTAATTTAAAGATACATAGTGCTTCGCACCCGCGACGTGGGTGCGCAAAGGGTATTCGTTGCACACCTGTTACAACCCGGCAGTCTACGCTACTAGCTTCCATCGTTCGTGGTAAACATTTGCGCGAACAGGTGAATTCAGCTGGTAAGACGAATCAGGCAGCCGCGACGACGTAAGCGCAGCAACATTTCCTCCGGACTCACTTTCGTCTTCAGGCACATTTCTATGGGGTGAAAGCAGCCCTCCTTGGCATTTCCCGCTTGCTTGCAGCCTTTTCATTAGCCGAGTTTTCCCAGGCGGAGAAGAGCGAAGCTTTGTGGCGGTGCTGCATGAACATACAGCCTCGCTGAAAGCTTGGATCTGCATCTCCTTCAACCGCGACCGCCATATCCACCAGGCACCAATACCATCTGGGCGGCCTCAACCTAGCCCTTCAAGGATACTGGGTTACATTAGTCACAGGCCTCACCTACGACAGTGAAGGAATAAAGTACCGCCTTCAAGCCCGCTACTGAGCACGCTCCGCCTGAATCTCACCATTATTTTTAACTCGTATAATTACACCACACATCGTTCTTTACCACGAGTTAGCAATTCTCGCAGTTTGATCGCAACCATGGCAGACGTTCGCACGCCACCAGTGCTGTATCCAACTATGGCTCTTCTGGACTACATGCATGCTCCTACTGTGGGCTTCTATTACCTCGGAGCTGGCGCATTCAGTCTTTGCATCTTACAGAAGTCGAAGCCAATGTCACATAAGAGGCGGAGGGGTGTATTAGTATTGATGGCCTCATTACTCCTGGCCTACATTACCGAAGTCCTCTACTATTTCAGCCGGTCGATGGCGGACTGGCAGTACGAAGCGCCAGAACCTGCTGCGATCCGGTGCTTAGGCTCAATTCTGGTCTGGAGTCCCCTCACATATTCGTTATGGTCGAGCAAATCCCTGCGATGGCATCCTTACTTCGGCGCATTCGTCTTGCAATTCGCCTTCGAGACCACGACCTGCCTGATGGGCGCGTTTTCCATTCCAGTGGAAGCCCGATCAGGAAACGTCCCCTTCGTTATCGATTGCATCAGAGCACTCGCTTCTCTCCTCTTGATGCTCGACGGGTTCGTGATTCTGATCACAAAGCACACGGAGCAGGAGGCGAGCGCTGACGAAGAGCGCCAATCGCTGTTGGGCAAGCAGACGAGTGGAGTCGCCGCCGAGAACGGCAACGCCACGTACGGTGCTATTGCACAAGAAGCATCCAGTGACGATGAGGCAGAGCCAACCGACCGCGACAAAGACATCAAGGCGCAACAGGCAAAACGGCTAGAAGAAGAAGGTGGGTGGTTCGGGTACCTTAAGGGATTTGCAGTCTTCCTTCCGTACCTGTTTCCCAGGGACGATTGGAAAGTTATGGGCTGCCTTGTTCTGCGTCTCCTCCACATGATACAAGAACGAGTCCTCAACCTACTTACACCCCGGCAACTTGGTATTATCACGAACAAGCTACAAAAGCAAGACGGGGTCATGCCCTGGAAGGATATCATGTTGTGGGTCTTGTTTAGCTACATCAACAGCTACGCTGGTCTTGGTATCATCGATGGACTGGCTAACCTTGTCATCTCCAACTCGGCATATCGACGCATTACTTTACTAGCCTACAAGCACGTTCTGGGCTTGTCTATGGACTTTCACACTTCCAAAGACTCCGGAGAAGTACTGAAAGCTGTAGAACAGGCATCTTCTCTCAACTCGCTCATCGAAATGGTCTTGTTCGACATCTGTCCCATCCTATTGGACCTTGTTGTGGCCATGTACTACGTCACGCATTTGTTTGATGCCTACATGGCATTTATCATTTTATTCATGGGAGCTGCATACGTATGCATAGGATGGTACTTCACTACACTCTCTCAGCCGAAGCGGAGAGATTATGTTGAAAAGCAACGAACAGAAAGCTCTACGGTCAATGAGACGGTGCACAACTGGCAAACCGTGGCTTACTTTAATCGTTTGGTCTTTGAGCACAACCGCTACGCGTCGAATATCCTCAATACCATTAGGGCGCAATATTCGTATTACTTCCGTTCTATGGGCGGCCATGCAGCCCAGGATCTCCTGACGACGATTGGGTTTGCAGGATGCTGCATTTTCGGTATGTCGCAAATTGTGACTGGACGAAAGCCTGTTGGAAATCTAGTGACGCTCATAATGTATTGGCACACTATGACGTCTCCGCTATATGTTCTATCGTACAGCTATCGGCACATCTCGAGCTCCCTCATCGATGCTGAACGCCTCCTACAGCTACTCAACACCAAGCCAACCGTGGCTGATCAGGAGGGCGCTAAAGACATCGTGGTGCACACCGGAGAAGTAGAATTCAAGGACGTTGACTTCCACTATGATGAGCGAAAGCCCATCATCAAAGGTGTGAATCTAAAAGCCGAAGGTGGACAAACGATTGCATTCGTCGGAGAGACTGGCGGTGGTAAATCAACGATGCTCAAGCTGCTTTTCCGCTTCTATGATGTTACTGGAGGCTCAATCATGATCGATGGGCAGGATCTGCGCTCCGTCACACAAGCAAGTCTGCGAGACGCGCTTGGACTAGTGCCCCAGGATCCTGTGCTCTTTAATCAGACCATACGGCAAAACATCCGCTATGCAAAACTAGATGCTACGGAAACTGAAATCGAGGATGCCTGTCGCGCTGCTGCTATCCACGATGATATTGTTGGCTTCCCGGACGGTTATAATTCAAAGGTTGGCGAGCGCGGCGTCAGGCTTTCCGGTGGCCAATTGCAGAGAATTGCCATCGCACGCGTGCTCCTCAAGAACCCCAAGATTGTGCTCTTAGACGAAGCAACATCAGCCATCGATTCCTCTATCGAAGCACTTATTCAGCAAGCTTTCCGCAAGCTCAGCCAAGGACGAACAACTTTCGTGATCGCGCATCGTCTCAGCACCATCGTTGAAGCGGACCAGATCCTCGTCATTGAAAAAGGCCAAATCATTGAGCGAGGCACACATCATGAGTTACTGGAAGTCATGGGCGGAAAGTATTCGGAACTCTGGACGAAACAGACAGCAGGTCACATGTCAACCGCGAACTCAAAGGCGCCCTCGAAAGCGCCCTCGATCAAAGGCAACGATGAGAACAGCGCGCCGTTAATTGACATTACGCCCGCCGAGGAGGATTCAGCGAAAGCAACTGGAAGGAGCGACGGGGACGATGATACGGTCGAAAGGCGAAAGTAAAAATTGGCTGTCCGCAGAGATACTTTTCCTCTGCTGTACGACAATAAGACGCATTGGGATCTCGAGATCTCGACCTCAAGTCTTGTTCTTTTCATGTCACTCTGACTTCGAGTCCGACCCCACCAATTGGAGGGCGGTGCTGCTAAACGAGCCGGTCGGACAAGGCGTGGGAACGGCAAAGGTTTGAACGCCACGCGATTGGCGGGAACAGTATTACGATGCATGAAAATGATACGTTGCAGAGATGAGGAACGGATGATTATAAAACGCATTCAGGATAAGATCTCGTTATTGTGTTTACTACTTGTGGCATTTTCCATACGTGTGCAGTCATTGCATTTTCGAAAGGCGCTCAAGGGAGATTTACGTACTGTATGTGGCCATAAATTCAACGTGGTTCTTTGCTTGCATTATCACTGCTAGACGCTCCTAAGCCCATATACTACTATGAACGGTGTGGTGAATATGCGATTACGCAGTTTTGGTGCTTTCTGGAAACCCGTACCTGGTATGAAGGGACACAATCGGAGTTCTATACAGCCCATACTGAGATCGAAATGCTGTGATATCTCCGCAACTCGCGTACGGATCTGTGTCTGTGATCAACGTGGATGATGTTCACCAAAGTTATAACTCGATACAATCCAACCCGGCGATCCGCAGCCGGGCGAAGCTTGACCGACTAGTGCAAGTATATACATGCGCCGAGCACATATCAACACGCTCCCAAAGGTTCGCTCATGTGTAGCCTAATTTTTCCCTTATAATAACACGATGCGCAAGGCTAATACCTTAGGAAACTCCCTAGGAATAAAACGTCCCCACAAACCTTCACAATCTCGCACCACTAAATCTACATCGTAACACCATCGATCCTCTTTTCGTCCGCAACCTTCCCCTCAACTGTACGGACAAGTCTGCAATAGCACGACCGGAGGAATAGACGTTAGTCATGGACAGAAAGAGGAAAGGCGGGGCTGAGATGCGGCCAGAACGATTGCGCCGACGACCGATCGAATGACGCACGGACCGGCAGCGTATGCGTATCGAAAGCTTGAAACCACACGTGTGTGGGAAGAGGCGTTCGACTACATAGCCTGATCATTCCTTCAGTAATTAGATCTACGCTCATCTTCTCTTTCACTTTTTTACTTCTCCCTATCTATCATTCACACGCGCTGTCGTGCGTCGCTCGGTGCCATATTGCGTATCCGCAATGGCCGTCCCCAAGCGCGCCCTTTTACTCTCCTCGGCGGCTCTCACATTCTTCACGTTCCGCTATGCGCCGCAGGTTGCCCTCTTCCCGCGGAGCTACTTCTGGAACATAACGGCGCTGTTCCTGCTACAAATCTTCGTACGGTTAGTATGGAACATTATCGTGTATCCGCTGTTTTTGAACCCGCTGCGTCATTTGCCTCAGCCGTCGGTAAGTCTTGATGCCGAGCGGAGATTGATGACGCTTTTTTTTTTGCTAAGAGAATGCTAACAGGAAGGTGTTTCTTGTTAATAGGACTCTCATTTTCTTCTAGGACATTTCAAGAGGATTTACAAGGATCCTAGTGGTGAACCGCAGAGAGATTGGATTGATACTGTGCCGAACGATGGGGTGTTATATTACCGCTTCTTGTTCAATGAGGGGAGAATTTTGGTGACGAATCCGAAAGCGCTGGCTGAGGTGCTTGTGCAGCGTAATTATGATTTTATAAAGCCGGAAAGAATGCGGAATGGGCTTGGAAGGTTGCTTGGTATAGGAATTCTGCTCGCGGAGGGTGACGAGCATAAGGTATGTGTCTATCTGCAAGTATCTGGGAGATGGGTTGACTAACTTTGGAGAAGCGTCAAAGAAAGCTGTTGATGCCAGCTTTCTCCTTCCGACATGTCAAAGATTTGTACCCGATATTCTGGAGCAAGGCACAGGAGATGACGACTCGCCTATCTGAGACTATCAGGAGCAGCCCCGATTCGTCGTCTGTAGTCGAGATTCGTGATTGGGCTTCGCGCGCAACACTCGACATTATTGGAGTAGCAGGCATGGGTCAGGACTTTGACGCCTTGACGAATCCTGACAACGAGCTGATCTCAACATATCGCTCAATTTTCGCTGGAAACCGTTACGCGCAGCTTGTCCAGCTGCTACTAAGCTTACTCCCACACTGGTTAGCGGTGAGCTTACCACTAAAGCGCAACGACGAGATCGGAAATGCGATCAACACGATAAAGAAAGTAGCAAGAGACCTTGTCCGAGACAAACGCACAAAGCTAGAAAAAGGCGAAACAACAGGCATGGACATCCTCTCTGTAGCCATGGAATCCGGCGGCTTCAGCGACGAAGACCTCGTAAACCAACTCATGACATTCCTCGCAGCAGGCCACGAAACCACCGCCTCAGCTACCACCTGGGCCGTCTATCTGCTGTGCAAACACCCCGAAGTGCAAAAGCGGCTACGCCAAGAACTCCGCGCAGAACTCCCCGCGCTCTTCGATCCCAACAGCCAAATCTCCTCGACCGAAATCGACAGACTCCCATACCTCAACGCAGTCTTACAAGAGACAATGCGCATCTTCCCCCCTGTCCCCCTCACCATGCGCGAAACAGCCCACGACACCACCATCCAAGGCCACTTCATCCCCGCGCAGACAACCGTCATAATATGCCCCTGGGCGATCAACACATCCGTCCACCTCTGGGGCGCCGACGCACGCGAATTCAATCCCGAGCGCTGGCTCGGCACAGGACGCGCCAACACCGGCGGCGCGGAGTCAAACTATGCTATCACGACGTTTTTGCACGGCCCCAGAAGTTGTATTGGGAAGGAATTTGCTAAGGCGGAGTTTGCGTGCCTTGTGGCGAGTCTTGTGGGCAGGTTTGAGATTGGGTTTGAGGATGAGGGGTATGAGTTGAAGATTCAGGGAGGGATTACGGCAGGGCCGAAGGGTGGGTTGAGGGTTCGGCTAAGGGATGTTGGGGGTGAGGGGGAGAAGGTGTAGGCGTTTGCATTTGGAGGGATGAGATGTTTGTTACAATTCATCATATTGGATGATGATTATACTTGAGCTTACAGTCTTCCTCCTAGTCTGCTCGCATGGGTAGGAGTTGTACATATTGTCACACTTGATCCTGCTTTCGATACTCTCGAAATAAATGCACATTGTCCTGGCTCAACAGGCCAAGAGATGTGACACTTATCTTCAATTATATCCTGCATCGCCGGCTGGCCGAAGAGTGAGACAGTCTTAACATACGCCAACTTTGTCCGGATACGGCGTACAAGTGAATGGGCATGCATCGTCGCCGCGGTATGGGTGTACGTTAGGGTTTTGATGTGGTCGGGGCACTTAATGAATTGATGACGAATGATGCTCTGGTTTGAGATCTAGGATGTTGGAGGAAAATGGTGCTAAGAGGAGAGTTTTGTAGGTGTACAGTATGGGTCGCCTGAGTACGGCTCACTTTACTCAGAAGTCTCAGACAAACACTAAATTTGCAACAAGGCACGATACATTGACTCTCCATAGCCCCACTTGCTTAAAAAAATTCACTCAAGCTAAATCAACCTAAGATGGCGTGCTGTTGAACACATTGTTGGAGTCTTCCTCGGTGCCTCATTGACTTCGTGAACGTCAGAGAGAAAGACATTAAACCCGAGCATCCTGATTATCTCAGAGCTTTATACGAAGTTTAAGTTTGCACATCTCTATACACACACACCACGAATCGTTACCTGCTTTGACATATCGTTACACTGTTCCATACCTCGTTTGGTACTGACAACAAGCTGAAAAACTTGCCATGTTGTTCATGATGGCTCTATCTAATACCATACAACGACGTCATTGTTCGAGGTGAAATGTTGTTTTCACCTCCAGATTGCAGCATTACCAGTCCGCGCTGGAAAGTCTCATTCACCAATACGCTCTCCACAACTTATAACCTGCACGCTTTACTTATTTCTCCCGCATTTTACTCAACTTTACGATACTTAATACTGTTTTAGCAACAAATTCCGACGCTTCATATCAACCATGCCACATGCGCGGCGTGCCAAATCCGCCAGCCAACACTTGATCTTCGTCAAGAATGTCCCTACATATCTAGCGATGAGCACGCTAGCAGATATCTACAAAGATTATGGAGCACTCAACGTCAAAAACGTCTATCCCGAAGGCGCCATCACTACCGCCGTAGTGTCTTTCCGAACAAACAAGGATGCGGTCCGCGCTCAGATGGAGACTGACGGAATGCGCCTCGACAACGTTATTCTACGCGTAGAGTTGTACAGCAAACAACGCTCAGTGCGGTTCCTCCGAGAGAATGGTTTCTCAAATGGCGCGCTAGATGCCATCGAGGAAGATCACGAAGAGAATGTTCAAGAGAAAGTAGCATACGATGCGAGAGCCGGATACACTCCGTATGACGAAACTGTTGCACCGACTCTACCAGACGATGTGCTGAAAGGCACAACGTGGGCTCGTGTGGCTGCAAAGAACAGGCCTGCTCCTACGACTGTCAATCGATCAGGTACCCAAGATGTAGCCATGCTGGGGAATATGACTGCTACTTCGAACTCGCCATTAGCTACGCCACATATGACAATGCATACTCCGCACATACAGTCTGCGTTTGAGTGTTCATCTATTCGCCCGCATCGGCTCAAATCTCCCACTCATGATTGTTACTCTGACTCCACTACCGTCACACCGTCGATCGCGAAAGCCGGCAATACACCATATAACACCGAGCGGAAACAGCTTCTCGAAGCCATGGCACAACCTGTTGGCATTCTTCAAGATATCGCTATATGGGAGCCCATCGACACGACGGAGCGGATACGCCAGAGACACTGTGCGCAGTGCTACTTCTGCCAATTGAGGAAGGTTCGGTAGATGGGTTTGATGATTTCTAGGTAGAAGGTATATGAATAACGTTGGTCGGTAAGGAGCTCGGTGGTAAGGAGAATGGGATATGGTTGCGTACTTTATTTGATCACCATGTGAATTCAGTGTTATCTTATTAAAATTGTATTAGCCACCGGTGAATCTCTCATTGTTACCGTATCTGATATCTTAAGTCGTTCTCACTTTGATTTCGTGTCTTACTGTCAGTATGCCTCCCATTCTGGAGGTGTAATTAAATCAGCATGCAGAGCACTTTGTTGGAACCAGGTGGAGAGACGCTTGTTTGCTCAGACGAGTATTAAATATACTTCATGGATATTTGCTTCCCATCCAAGTAACTCAGTAGTGTTCAATCTCAGTGACCCTTTTTCTGTGTAGCCTGTCTTTCTCTGACATGTCTCTGCTCATCGACTACGTTGCGGTTAAGATGGAGTGGTACACGAAATAGTACAAAGTCTCTATAAGAGCAGCGTCGAACAGTAGATTTCAAGTGGAGCAATAGGAAATGGTTGAGATCAACAATAGGTATCACATGACGCAAAGGAACAAGATGTTGACGCGTCGAGGTGCGATGGCTGGCTGGAGGTTGTCGAGATCAACAAGAGGGCCGCTTAGGCTGACGAATGGGACTGGCTGACCGTACGCGCCCCGCAGTTGCCGCCGCAGGCCTCGCCACCAAACATCAACATGTACCTAATAAACAGGTAACATTCCTGCACATACTTGGTTGCTCTCTTCGCCCACTTTCACAGACGTCTGCCCAGCATTTCTACCGACATGTCTCAATTCTTCAAACGCATCTTCAGGGAGAAATCGTTCCGAAAAGAGCCCGACATGCGGGACGATGATCTTCAGCGATCGCGACGCGTCCTTGTGAGAAACTCGTCAGGCGTACTTGACGAACACCTTCGAGCTTTATTTCCCGATGCCTCGCTGCATACAGAAGAGCATGTGGCGTTGAGGGATGGGACAAGTGTAGCTGGTAGCGACATGCATACCGTCGAACTACCCATCCTTACACCAAGTCAAGACCAGCCAACACCAAAACCAAGTCGTACCCGCCGGCGGCTTAGCAAAAGACATCGGAGGCCTACCTGAGAGAGATATGAAAGCAGGTATTGGTGCAGGCTGCTATGACTGCTTCTTGTACTGATTTAGTCCCAGAGATAAATCCATCGAACCACAGTGCTTCAAATCCATACAGCAGGGCCTTCTTTCCGTTTTAATTTGTTAAATGCATACGCAGACTTAAAAGACAGGGATGATCTTGGATAGTCTGGATCCAGGTCCTGGAGAAACAGGAGTGGATAGAGGCAGTGTTGAAAAGCAGAACAACCCGATCCACGCACTGTCATCTCCTCTCACAGAATTAGGTTCGATCGATCCGGATCTACGGTGCAAAAGTTAATTAGCAAAGGATCAGGCCAGCCACATTGTCGATCCGAATCAAAATGACGAATGGCGAGACTCTTCAGAACATCAACTAGATTCATTGCGTTGCACATAACTTCTACCTCTGTTTCCACTTACGACAGCTACCCCTCACGTTCCCTGTTTCGATTCTGCCTCGCACCGTATTAACTTTCTCGGGGTCGCTCGCATTTCTCGCTCTTCGTTCGCTTAAAGCACAGCCTCACCATCTCATTGGCTGAACCATGCGGCGACCTCTAAGGCTCCCTTTCATCATACTTTACATCACAAGAGCCCAATCGCATTGCTCACATGTAGTCCACGTTTTCGCATCGCCTCGTCAATCATGGCGGAGTCGATTTGTACAGACGTAATGACCATAGAGCCGCGAAGCGCATACAAAAGGGACCAAGGTTGTACAGAATGATGAATTCCAAGCTTTTCATACTGCCATGAAGATGAAATTTCTACCAGCTTTCCTTTCATACCTTTCATCTACTTATTTTCTTGCATCTGCGACAGAAGGGTGTAAATGTGTAAGCGCTGCTGACGACTTGCTGAGAGAATAGTACTGATCACATTGACCAGACACCCGATAGTGACTGCTGGCCTTCCAATGCGGATTGGTCATCTTTAAATACAACACTCGATGGAAAACTCATCCGTGGTGTTCCACCCGGTTCAGTCTGTTATCCTGATCAACCGAACTACAACGAAGAAGAATGTGCATATGTCGCCTCACAATGGTTCAACTCAACATGGCACGCAACGAATCCCGTCAGCGTCGACTATCCCATCTGGACGAACAATTCTTGCAACCCAATCTGGCCGAATGGTACTAGTCTGACTGGGGATGTTACTGCTGGAGCAAGAGGATGCTCTATTGGCGCTTACCCTGCGTATGTGGTCAATGCGACGACCGCAGAGGAAGTGGGTGCGGCGCTGAAATGGGCGGGTAAGAAGAACATTCGAGTCATTGTCAAGAGCACTGGACATTCTTTTCCAGGGCGCAGCATTGGCTATGGAAGTCTCAGCATTTGGACGCACAATTTTCGTGGCATTGAATATGTACCAGATTTCAAGCCTACGTCGTGTTCGGTCAATGGCACTCTGGCTGCGGTTCGGATTGCAGCAGGTCATACAGGTATTGAGGTTCTAGCCGAGCTCGCGAAGCACAAGGCGATTATCGTCACTGGTGCTAATCCAGATGTTGGCTTGGTCGGCTGGCTTACTGGTGGTGGCCATGGCTCGCTTTCGCGGACGTACGGCATGGGTGCCGACAACCTTCTCGAAGCGACTGTCGTGACTCCATCTGGGAAAATACTTCTCGCTAACCCTTCCATCAATTCCGATATCTTCTTCGCTATTCGCGGTGGAGGGGGTGGTACATATGGAGTCGTTACCGAAGTGATTGTCAAAGCGTTTCCAACACCGAAGACGACTGCACACCGCTTCCAGCTCATGTCATTAAGCCCAAATACATCGACTGAGTTCTGGGACTTCATGGGTTTCTTGCATGCGGAGATGCCTCGACTGAAGGAAGGCGGTATGCAGGGATACTATTATGTCGGCGGACCGCCCTTGGTTCCCACACTTTCATTTCAATGGACCTTCATGCTATATGACAAGCCTAATGGAACGGTCGAGGAATTGATGGCACCCGTTGAAGAGTATCTAAAGGACCGAGCCAATCTCTTCGCGTATCAATCGAATGTCACATACGCTGATACATACTACGACCTCTATGCTACATGGCCGAATGAACAAGTAGCAACTGCCGGAGCTGCAATGGGCTCGAGGCTTCTCAGTCCGAGAAGTCTTGCGGATCCATCCGTATCTGCGAAAGTGTTCGCAGAAATCGGGCCAAGCACAGATCCTTTAAAGCCTAATGTGAGTTGAACTGATAACAGCCTGTCGATTTAAACACAAAGCTAACGCAAGTAGGGACCCGTCTCCAATCCTCCTTTGATCGGCCACATGATCGCACACCCTGATGCCCCAACATATTACCCAGATGTCATCTCCATGAACCCCGCCTGGCGCAACACCGTTACACATTTCATTGTTGTTTCGGGTTGGCTAGATGGCATGTCGCAATCCATCATCGATGCCGTGTACCAGGACATCACATATAACAAGACTGAGGCTCTTCGCAAGCTATCACCAGAGACTGGAGCATACTTCAACGAAGCCGATGCGTATGAGCCGGATTGGCAGCACGCCTTCTTCGGCGAGCATTACGACAGACTTAAAAGTATTAAAGAAAAGTACGATCCGCACAATTTGCTTTGGTGTCGACGTTGTGTGGGGAGCGAGGCGCTGATCGAGCAGCCTGGTGGAAGACTTTGTGCGCCCCGGTATGGGAAGAGGACAGAAGATAGTCAAGGCAGCTAGAGCGATACGGACAGACACTGAAAAGCGCCTCGTATGGCTTGTTTTCTGGGTTAGCCGAGATTTCATTACGAGAGTCATTCAGAAGTAACTGGACAAATCTACTACAATACTATAGCTGACCTGTTCCTCGAGCTCACAGTTTGTAGTTCACAATGGTCCCGTGTGATTACATGCAGACTCCCAGTAACGATATCGAATTCACTACGAATAATCCATTCACAGTGTCTCAAGCCAGAACATACACAATGTGCGGTTTCACCATCCTCGATTGCTCCATTCGCTTTAATTTTCCCTAGCACTTAAGTAGCCTTTTCCCTCCCTACTTCGAACCTAAAACAGATCTGCCATTGTAACACTGCAACGATAACACTCAACTTCAACTTCTTTCATCAACCATGTCCGACAGGGAACATATGCTTGGTGCTCAAGTCGCAGCTGGTGAAGTCGACAAGCTAGCCAAGCAACTCCAGAGCGCCAATTTGGATAGCAAACAAGAGCAGAACTGGATCTACTTCCCACCCGGCACAACATTAGACGAGCAGCTGCTCATACTTGCCGGCGTCAAAGACTGGAAATTACAGGGTTTGGCGCCCGGTGCAATGTTCAACGAAGCGGAAAGGGTGAGTGGAGACGTAGTAATGGCGGATATCAAGGGGATAGAGGCACGGGAACCGGTCGACTTCGCTCAGACGAGGACAGTGCAGGTGGCTATGGGTCAGTCGAACGACCAGCACCTCGCTATGTTGGCTGAGTGTTCATTGCGCGTCTCCGAGCGCGCACTGGCCAATAACTCTCCCAAATATTCACCATCTTGAGGAAGTGAGACTTCATTCACTCTTCCCGAGCTCTCTTCGAAAGAAAATCTCCAACGATTCAGTGACGACTCTGGGGACACAAGGACGACGAAGCAGGAAGACCTCAATTTGATTGGTAAGATAATAGAAGATCCTACATAATTAAAGATGATGTCAAATCATAAGAGGGTATCAGCGCGTCCAAAATTGTACAATCTCATCGTAGTCCTCCTCACCCCGCGCGGGCGCCCAGTCTTCAGCCGAGACTATTTCTTGTCGCATCCTTTCAGCCTTCCGTATCTCTGCACGTCCTTTGGCCATGTCACCCATATCCTGGTAGATGCAGCCCATCTTGTATTTCGTTCGCGCGATCTCGTTCCTGAACAAGTGCGGGGTGTTCTCATATACCTCAAGCGCAGCTTCGAGGTTTTTCCTGTTCAAACAAGTCAGCCAATCCTATGGCAATTGCTCTCGGTACACTTACATAGCAGATAAATAGTCCTTTCTTCGATGTAAGTGCCAGCCCACCTTGTGAAGCGCATCTGCAGTCTTATGATGCCATGGTCCAAGCGTCGCATCGAAAAGCTTTAGCGCCTGTACATGCGTCTCCATGGCTTGATCATATTTAGAGAGAGCCTTCGCCTTTTCACCCGTGGCAGTCAAGTTCATTGCTTGACTGATTTCAACGTTTCCGAGCGAGAATAGCGCTTGACCCGTTCTAAACCATCGCCCAGATATCAGCGGAGAACATTGTCATACATTGTTACAGCCTACTCACCGGAAATTCGACGTGTCATTTCGATCTTTGATGATTCCAAGCAAAACTTCTTCCGCTTCATCCGGTCGTCCTTGTAGCCAGAGACAAGTTCCGAGATGCGTGGTAAAGATCTTCTGGTCTCCGGGCAAACCTTTCCACGCCTTGAGGCACCTCCGATAGTATTCTTCTGCTTTCTTATATTCATGTAGCCCATGGTACCCATTTCCTAATCTGCCAAGAGCGAAGACCTCCCAGATGCTCGGCCTTTCTAGCTCACCATGTTCGATCGCAAGTTGCACGTAAGTCCACTCCTTGCTCATGTAATCGTACGCTCCTTGGAATTGGTTTGATTCTGTGCACAGCGCTCCAAGGCCACCATAAACATCTGCTAGAAGCCTGTAGCCGTTTCCTTTCTCAATATGTCGGAGGCAGTATTGTTCGGCTGGAAGGAGAAGATCATTCACTGAGTCTAACAAACCGCGTTCATAGCAAAACCTGTTTGTGTCAGTGAATGGGCATGACAATGGCGTCAGATAACAAGTCTGTTATACGTACCAGCCGGCCTCGTAAAGAACGGAGGCAAAATCCCAGTTGACTTCATCGTGAGGGATGAGTGGCTCGCCTCGTTGACACGAGGTCACATAATGGCCGCAAAGCGTTTGAACATGCGGCAAGAAAGCTTGTTGATCGGCCCAAAGGGATGGATTATGAATAGCAATCCGAGCAGGTACCGGCCAGCAATGTTTTACCAGGGCCACAGTACTCTTGAAGACGTGTTGACGTTCCTTTAAACTCATGCGGAGGTGGCATGACGCTGCAACTAGTCTGTGCATTTGCAACTCCTTAAGTTCCTCATTCTGCGTCACCAATGCACTCCTGATGAGAGCACTTTTGAACTTGTTCCGTTTGTAAGGAGTATCAATGCAAAGCAAAGATGAATCGCTTGTCTCATGGAATCCTTCGTGGAGTAGTCGCATCTGTATGCGATCGGGATCCAGGAACGATATGAGCTTCATTAGGCTCTGTGGGCCTTCCGCCAGCTGATCAAAGCTCATGTTCCAAACCGTCGCCAACGAGTATTTGTAGGTCGATCCGTGACTCACGAGTTGTACTTCTTCAGAGTCTTCAATAAGTTCTCGGTGGCCGTAGGCCTCTAGGAAGTCGCTGTAGAGAAGTGAGTCGTTGATGATCAGACTAGAAGCTTGCCTGATTCCCAATGGCAGATACCCGATCTCCTTCACGATGCCTTTGGCAGCAGTCAGCTCCTCAGATGTTGTCTGGGAAGAGTAATTCCTCTCGTCGAATCTTGTGAGACTTCGAAGCAATGTCACTGCACTCTCTTCATCAAGTACCGCCAGTTCGGTTCCTTGGAACTCGTTGCTGAGGGCTGTATCTCGACTTGTGATAAGAATAGAACCACGATCCTTGGCCGGCCAGAACTCCCGTAGTAACATCTTGTTTTGCTCCCCATCGGCATTGTCAAATATCATCAACCAATTGACGTCTGCAGGCTCCAGTCAATACCAGCAATAAGAAAAAGTCTACCAAGTACATACCTATTTGTTGCAGCGCCTCCTTAACCAACCGCTTCGCGATGTTGGTGTTCACACTTTCCGCATCACAGAGCCCTAGCTCAACTGCAAACGAACAAAAGCTCTCTGCGAGCTTGGATTGCCCGTCTGAGTGAGCCCAAAGTACTATCTTGTAGATGGATCGATGTGCAAAGGCGTATTTGATGGCAGTCTGAGTCTTGCCCATCCCCCCTAGGCCAGTCAAAGCAAACACGCGCTGTGCTGGTAATTCAGTGGCTTGCGGAGCTAGTACAGAGTGAATTTGCTGCAACACGTATAGTCTTCCTACGAAGTTAGGATTTTCTTCGTACGGTTTGGTTACGTAGCATGGAATGTTGATCTCGGACGAACGCTGGATACCTGTCGCCAACCGCAAGCGAGGGGTGATGTCTTGTCTATCAGCTTCTTTAATGATGTTAGTCCTGAGTATTGACTCAGTGAGAATGCAAAACTCGTACCTGACTCGACGCTTAGACTGGCTGTGCTGGCAGCCATTTGATTGTCCACTTCAGACCAGTCTGCTAACAACTCTGAGCTTTCATCTGATTGCGTAAATTCTGGTATTTCCGGGCAAACATCAATCACGAGGTCTGATAGTGTCTTCATGAAGACATCGAAGAACTCTTCATCTCCTCTATGAGGGTAAGATGTTAATTGGGTATGGTCAAGATTGACACCGATGAGTTTTTCGGTGTCCCATCGCAAAGAAGACAATGGTTCAGGACATAGCTATAAGATATTAGCTGCAGGGTATTGAAGTTATGACTGTGGCCATACATATTGCGTCTTCTTGAAGGAAAAGCGCGAGCCTGGCAGAACCGTGGGACGGAGTTCAAAGAACCCGCGCACTTGGAAGTTTGGCCGAAGGTATCGAAAGCTCTCCATAACTTCTTTCAGAACATCCCAACCTTCTGCTCTTCGGAGAGATTCTACTGCGTCATGATTCTTCATCGTCTTGAACTCGACGGCTGCAGTCTTTAAACAGATATCTTGAAGATCTGGATGGCTCTCATCATGAAGACATCCAAGAAAGACAATGCCACCGGTTGAATCTACGATGCTTCGGAATTTGGCCATCTCCTTAGCTACAAGCAAGGCCTGTGTTCTTGTTACGACCTAGTCTACTCATAATATGCCTTAACGTTCACAAACCTTTTTAAGGATAAATGCTCCAAAACTGTAGCATACAAAGACCAATGGACGCTTCTCATGATTTTCGCGCCTCACAGCCAATGACCAGAGCAGGGACATAACATGGTCAAGTAGACTTCTCCAAGATGTGACTGGATCTGCCTTGGCAAAATCATACTGAAAGGCCATAATCCTCGCTTTGGGTATCTGGTGACTCAGTACTTCTCGTAGCCATTGTGCGTGATCTTTCAGTCTGTAATGAGGAACAAGGTCAGGGAGCCCGGGAATGGAAACGATACTGGCTATCATTTAGCTACTTGGTCGAAATAACATAGGCTAGACCTTACTCGAGTTCTGGCTGTCGAACGCCATCATACACGATAGGCAGTGATGCTGCCATATCAATTACGAGATGGAAAGGATGTGGAATGCAGCATAGCGTTGAAAAGGTCGACTAACGACAATATCCTTTGACTCGGGGGGAAGGCTGAGCCCTGTGGATGCCTGCCAGAGCCGCAAAGCGGGGCTTCGACTTTTGCCAAGTCTGAGCTGAAGTTTCGCAATTTGTCTGGGTCGACTTTAGGCCAGCGTGGCTCCACAAGTTGTTGATATGCGTCGCATACACTCTCTCTCTCACCGGTCGGCCGCATAAGGACATGCTGCGGTTTCACAGCATGGGTAGAGATAGCTCTAACCGGTCAACAGCTTCCCTGTGACCCATCCTTGAGATAAGGACGTGGGGTCAACCTTTCATGAAGAAGCTCTAACTGCCTAATGGCTTTACGGCGGAGAAATGCTTACAAACTGCGCGATTACTGGGTATTGCCTTCAACCACATAACTAAGTACAAGTACTGGCAGATCATTTGTGCAGCACTACTGACCTATGATTGATTATGAAGGTCATAGCGCAATTTGGAGGTAACGCTTTACGAATATGCAGACTACAACAGTGACCGATCATCGCCGGTTAGTGCGTCAAAGGCACGCAGATGCTCCTGTGCTTCCAAGAAGCCTTTGGATGACTCCTCCAAGTGAGTGCCGTCAACATTCCGAACGTTGTCTCCAAGTTTATACATGAGTCTTCCAGTCGATATTTTTGTCGGCCAGGACGCCGCTTTCAGCGCTGCGTGCACTAGCTCTATGAGCATCAAGTCACTTCCTAGAGGGAGTTTCAGCATGGCGTTAATACAGGTATACTAAGACTTACCTTTGGCTCCAACGAGTGTAGTTGCAATAGGCCGGTGTTCGAGTCTGTTGCTGACGCGAGATTGATATGGCATTTGCGCAACTGCAATATATTAGCATGGAATAAAGAAGTGGTCAAACATGGGGCCGCTTACAGGGTACTACAAACTGCGGCATGTGCAACACAGGGGAAATGAACTTCTCTCCTATCGTGTGAGATGTAGAAGGGGCTCTAGACCTTCAATCAGTCACATCAAGAAAGGACACTGCAGTGACACTCACTCGTTCGGGCTGTCCCTATACTTCGGATTTGCGCTTCCGTAAGGCATTATTAGAATTGCATCTGAAAGACTGTCTGGGTCTGAAGACATGACGTTCTCATCAAACCATTTCCGAAACACGGCCAGCTCTTCGTTGTAAGTTCGGTAGTCTTCATCTGTGACACTTCTGCCAAGATTCCTAAGGACTGGTCAGAAGAGTACTTGGAAATTGAGGAGATGAAGGTACCAGCGAAATGTAACGATCTCGCCCACGTAAGGATCTTTGTCAAATTTTGTCTTGTAGTCGTCGCGAAACTGCTCGAACTGTTTGTCGTAATCCCGGCACAGCGTCCAGAATGCACTCTGAGGCAATTAGTAAACCGAACAGCGCCGATGACCTATATTGACTCACTTTTGCAAGATACTCCTTCAATGACTTCCCTTTCGCCGCTTCAGGGGGACATTTGGACCATCTCTCTGCAATGCTGAACTCAACCCTCTTCGTCCCGAGAAAGTTTTCTAGGGTGGAAATGAGCTCATCGACCATCGCTTGATGCTTCGCATTACTATGCGGGAAGAAGTCGAGGGGGTAGAGTATTTTACGAGGAAAATTCTTCCATTTGGAGGGCAGATCCAGAGTGCTGGCTACTATGTGTCGTAGATCGTCCAAAGTACGACTGAACTGCCCGACTACATCGAACGCTCTGTATTCAGTCAGAATGTAACTACCAGGCGCGTTGCAAACGTGTTATGATAGACTTACTTCGAGTTTACCATTACACCATTCATTGAAGTCGAGTTGAATGTAGGGCGTAACGAGAAAAGACCGTTACAGGTTGCTGGGGCTCGTACACTTCCAGCAGCTAGTTGTCTCAAGGTCAGTATGAGGCGACTCATGCAGATATAGCCACTCACAATCACTGGCGATTGAATAATCCAACCAAGAATATCCAGCAAGTGCTGCGCCTGCTCCAGCAGAGCTTCCAGAAGGGCTCTGATATCGGTCGCCACGTGGATTCACGGGGCAGTGATAATCAATCCACTGGTCCGTCGGTTCCTCAGATGAAGCGAACGATGTCATCTTCGTCTTCCCAACAATGACTGCACCAAGCTTGATGAGCTTCTTAACATAATCGGCGCTTTCCTCGCATGGTTCATAGAGCTCTGTATAGCCCCTGTTCATCATAGTAGACTTCACTCCAGCCAATTTGTAGATGTCCTTGATGGCTACACGCGCTCCAGCTAAAGTCATTTCAGGAGTGGGCCTTGTGTATAGTCGGCTCGGCACAGCTACACTGCGCCAAATGCCGTCAGGAGATAGTGCATTCAGGGCTTCAAATCTGTTGTCACATGGATCAGCCGCTAACCCGTAGCGTTAGAAAAGATGTAAAAACTGACCTTTTGGGCTTCTTCACATCGTCAGGAATGACCGCGAATATGAAAGCGTCCAAATCGTCTGGATAGAGACGCCAGGCTTGATGGATGTTACTTCCATGTAAGAAGTATGGGCCCGAAGGCAGCAGACTGGATGAGGAAGTGGAGGTATAATGAACTCCAGAAAAGCGACCTGAGTCATTGCTTCGTATACTGTCTGTCAGGTCATTTCCCCAAACATCATCACGTGTCTGCAGCACAAGAGTCGCATCAAAAGCACGTTGGTAGACATCGTCCACATCCGCAAAGACTGAAATGCGTTTATCAATGTCTTCGAGCGTGACTTTGCTAGGCAAATCACTGATCAGCACAACGGGAATAATGTTGCTGGATAAAGTTCGTCCGGCCACTGTTCCCTACGCGAAAGCGGGTGAGTGCACGATCTGAAGTTCCAGACGAGTTGGGGTGGGGCTTACCATAACTTGAGGGTGGACCAAGTACGGCGTTCCACCAACGATGTGGGACAGAGCCTGTCGAAGTGCCATTGCGTCGGCCAGATTGCAGACGCGAAGTGAAAGGCGGACGCCGCCATATAAATGTCTCAGGTCATTGAGTGAGTTCCGTTGGCAAAGGACCGTGGTCCAAATCGAGAAGTAACTTGTATGATACAGACTACCCTTGATTTGACGAGGCTAGAGCATCAATCCCGAATTACAATGAGAATATGGACATGGCAACTCAGCAAGTGACACAAAGGCTTTCCGTAAGGGAGACCAGGCTCCCCAACCAGCATCGTTGTGATCGGTATGCGGGTAGTCCAGGGCGTCGTCTTCAGCCGTGTCACTTTTGGTACCAATCACATCTCACGCCGAAACGCTGCGCTATCTCAGCCCAATCCTTAGACTTTAATCAAGTTGCCTGGCCGGTCAGCACATGCATGGACCAGGCTGGAGCCGTCTTGGCGTGCGGAGAACAACACGTGCGATAGCACCCACGTCCTAACGTACGTCCTTCAGCGCCCTTCAAATTACTTTTGTCTACCGAAAATACGAGCAGAGCCTCACGGGCTGACATTCCTTACAGAGATTGCGATTCAAAACCACGTAAAGTACCGTCCAATCCGACACACCTCTCACTTTTTCCGCGACGGTAGAAGTTTTCGTTGCCAGCGCTGCATCGTCGCCCAACATCGCGACCAATTCAGTACTACCAGAGTGAGAAGCGACACTCCAATGGCCAGGATTGCAAAGTGGTACACGGGAGGATTTTCTTTCAGCTCCTTCACATTCATACCAAAGATACTGGCGACTGAGCCGAAGGGCACGAAAAACGAGGCCAATTTACTCAGCCTTGTTACCTCGCTAGCCTGCTGATTGCTTCGTTCCGATGCTATCAGCTGTGAATAACTGACCAGAAGGCCTGTAGCTGATTCACAGTCTCGCACGATTGTTGCACACCGTTTTAGGAGACGGTTGTAGTCTAATAGCAAGCGCTCTTGGAGCCGTGTCTTTCGATCCAAGACGTCTTGCCGTTTGGCCTTTGGCCATGTCGCGCAACCGCCTTGCTCGATCCAGGGTATCTTCTCGCTAAGTGTGTCTTCGATACGGTGCACTATTGTAATATAGTGTCTCAAACGGTCTAAGGTAGCATTGAGTTGCTCTGCCTCTACCTCTTGACATTCCGCAACACACTCAGTAGTCAAATTCAAAACCGGGGTCCATGACAAAGCTGAGGTGGCTAGGACGCTCCCAAGCAGGAAGAAAGGGTCCGTATGCATAAACTCCTCGTCGACTTGATCGCGGATCCAAATATTCTTTAGAGGATGAAACTGATCCAAGCATGCGGGAGGCTTCCCTTGTTCGTGGTTCTGAGACACAGGAGAATTGAATGGTATTGATGGCAGACTTCCTATAGGCCGTCCGTGATCGTTGTACGTAGACCATGGCATATGGTGAGTCTCTTGTGTATTCTGGCTTTGATCGGCAAGGAAGATGGCTTTGTGACTATATTAGCCTGATGTACCGAAAGTTGGGCTACGCAGACAAAACTTACCAGTCCAGTGGTCGCCATCCAATGCTACTGTCATAGAAACTAGTTGCTCTGTGCTGTAGAACTGCGAATTGTACATACCCAGTCTACGAAACCTGGTTACGCCATATCGACGTTCGGCAAACAGGGTCCTTTGACTTTGTTGACAGGCATCTTCAAGCAAGTTCCTTTTTGATGCGAATGTTCGCTCATCAATACCCTTTATAATCTTTTTGGCCAGGCTGGCAAATCGAATGTGTACCATATTTTCTTGTCTTGAGTGAAGTGTTGGCGACTCATACAGTCCAGAGCTCTGGGACAACCTGCATGATGGGTCGAGATTGCTGAGGAAGAATTCCGGACGGATGGACCATTTGATGCCCATGAAGGCTATGCAGTCTGGTGAAGGGAACCCTTCCAGGACGGCAACCCGGGCTCGCTCTTGTGCATCATCCCAGTCAACATCCTGGAAAGGAAAGAAGAACGGGTGGCTGTCGAGCGAGCCAAATTGTGCCATCTCGAAAAGATTTGGTGCTCGCAGGGAGAAACATGGTGTCTGGGAGCTCAGGTCAATGAAGTCAACGAGTTGTTCGTAATAACTGAAGGCTTCGGGGTAGATCGAGTAGCAAGATCGGATGAACTTGACATATGCTGGCTTCCAGCCGGCCAGCTTCCGTATCAAATTCTCTGGGCTTTTAAAATGCGACGACCGTGGACTTGAAGCTAATGGTGGTGATCTGTTCTGGGACGCTAAACTCATAGTGCTAATTGGTATTGTGGGTACGTTTCAAATGCTAGTAGATACTGCTAGCCACGTATAAACAGGCATCGTGAGAGCCTGAACGTAGACTTGGGCATGGTGGTGGCTGAGGAGCACCGCTCGAATGAAGCGGAATCATCTGGAAAGCCTCAGCCACGACTTACTTGACCAGGTAAGTGTACACTTGTTAAGCTTTCATAACTCGTGTATTGAAAAGAGGCTGTAAGTGGATTCGAAACCCTCTTATTGGAGCTATCTTACCACACCCGCGCTGCGGTGCACCACCTTCCCCGGCTCACCAATGATGAACCATCCTGAGAACAGCACATGGCCATTTCCTATCATTGCTGCATATCTGAACCTTATCAAGTTCACCGGTTTGCAAGATATCCCTACCTCAGCAGAAATCTAGCCTATCCTCTTGTCACACAAAGCAATTGTCTGTCGCGAGGCAGACTTTAAAGGCATCGCCATTTCTCCGCAATCACACCATCGATCCATAAAGCTTCATTACACAAAGAATTCTGCCTTGCGCATTGACCCAGCTGAACCATACCCAATCCAAGCTTACCGAAATCACTCACAATGCTTAAGGTATGTTCGTTGTTAACCATTGAAGTATATTCATGCAGCTGAGTTCACGAATGAAGCAACACCAGATCAACGAACGAGCTAAGGCTCAGCCTTGGGCGGCGAGCATCCTTACCGCGGCGTCAGTTGATGCCCGAGCTCAGCCCTGGAAGGAGATGTTTAAGGATCAACCTATCGACAAGACTCAGCATCAGGGAGAGGACTTTGCACCCTACTCACCGAGCTGTGAGAGAGGGAATTGATGGCAATGATTGGTCGCAAGAACCAACTGCGTTGACAAAGTATGCGGCTGAAGGCCGATACACATGCACTACATGATGGTGTCTAGCTTGACGCACTGTGCACCGTTTTAGTCTAGCGCCATATTGGCTGTCATAAATCAACAAGTCACTCTTTTGCGCGCCTTCTGCAATGCCATTTGAGGCTCTTTTCATTTATGAATGAATCATCTAAGCTGCACGTGAGGCACTCCTGGTCTGTCAATCCAATTGGTGATGTCTTGTTGTGCTTTCCCCATGTATTCCACTATACATGTAGCCAATGAGTAGTGCTACATTCCCCACTCCCCAGACGGTGCAAGTGATACTCCTTAACAGCTCGAGGACCCCGGACACCAGGCTGTCAAAAAGAATCTCCACCATGGATGCATCTGAATCTGTCTCATTTCAATACCTCGAGTGGAACGATCTCTTCCTGAAAGAGAAACCCTTCGAGATAGCTATCGATATACCTAAAGATGCGTCAGACCAACGCCGAACGAATTGCACATTCTCAAATGCACCGGAAGAGCGGGTAGAAGATGTTCGTGATCAGGTTGAGCAATTCAGCCTGGACACGCACGGCTTCACCTTCATCAAGCACAAATCTCAACTCGCAGACTCGGAATGGAAAACACGACAGAAGATTGAAGAAGTCTATCTCAAAGAATGCGAGGAGATCATCAAAGGAACCCTCGACGATGCCGATAAAGTGCACATCTACAACTGGCTGGTATGCAAACCTTGTTCCATGACATAAATGTGTCCGTTACCAGCAACTAAAAAATCATCAAAGGTTCGCGATAGCGACACCCTTCACAAACAAGGCCAAGTAATGAACCTCAACGACCCGCTCACCGGCGTAGGTCCCGCGCGGGTCGTCCACGTAGATCAGAACGCAGTATCCGCCGTGAAACGCGTAGTCAACGAGTTACCCGCCGAAGCCAACACCTTATTACAAGGCCGTCTTCGACTAATCAAGTAAGTCTAACAAGTAGCGCAACGCGATAAAAGCATAACCAATAGCCAACATACTTCCATAAACTGGAAAACGCCTCCATTTTCATATACTAATAACACTCCAACAGTCTCTGGCGCCCCATTAACGGCCCACTCCAAGCCTGGCCCCTCGCCTTTTGCGACGGCCGCACCATCTCCCCCACCTCCCTCGTTCCCACCGAGCGGCTCCGACGAACCTACACAGGTGGAGTAACATATATTCTCTATGAGCCAGGTCACAAGTGGTATTTCATGAACAAGCAAACAAACGACGACGTGGTGATATTCAAAAACTTTGATTCAGAAGGGAGCGTGACGCAGTGTAAGTGAAGTTCTCTTACCCCTGAAGCAAAGCTGTTTGGTAGTGGATTGGTGATGGATGGAGATGGGACTGATTGGGTTTTTGATAGATGCACCGCATTGTTCGTTTGAGTTGAGTGGTGGGGAGGGCCAGAAGAGGAAGAGGGAGAGCATTGAGGTTAGGGCGATGATTTTTACGTATCCTAAAGAAGGAGAGGGAGGGACGTGAGAGGTATCGTCTGTAGCCCTTTGATGAGGGTCAGGAGGGCTATACGCTGCTACGGTTGTACAGAATTCCGTAGCGTAGGTCGTTCAATGGGTCTCAGGTCTGTACTCGGTATTGCTCTATCGCTGCCAAGTTTCTTAAAATGACATCACTTTGGTAGCATTTGAAATATTATGCATTCTTTGCCGAGTGTGAAAATATACATGTGCGAATGATGCCCAAGACTCAACCCCTGTCTCCAGGCAAAAAGATGTTAGAGGCGATCCCTCTTGCGATCCTTCTCCTTTGCGTCCCATCAATCCTATCAAGCCATCCTATCACTTTACACTTCACTATAAACCTTAGGACGTGATAATGTACCCTGCACCAGCGGCATGCACGGGTCCAAAGCCGTCCTATAGTCCTGATAGATCTTGACTCCTAATCATCGCTATCGTACTCCTCGTCCTCCGTCAGCAGCGCCGGATACGACCTGTTTCTGAGATCCTGTTCAAGCCCGCCTTCGCTCTCCGGATCGACGTAGCCTTTCCCGCCTACGAGAGAGAGCAGTACTGGTAGGAGAATGAGCGAGTGTGTGGCAGCCCAGAGGACGAGGGCGACCCAGACGCGGAAGTAGTAAATTTCGAAGATCTAGGGTATCATTAGCTAGTGTCCTATCGAGATGACAGGGGAATTAAATGGGATGGATGGAGGTAGAAATGGATATGGCAATGAGTATGTACTTTACTCCTAGTAAATGCTAACACTCCCACACCTAGGATCTTCGTGATCGTAATACCGCTTACAACGCTACTCGCTACGTTCACCATCGCAGTCCACGCCCTTGCATCACGGCCACGGAATCTATGCCGTGGCGCTTTCTCCATAGTCGGGCGACTGGGGAACGTGAACGCACGGGCAATATGTGCCGTAAACTCGACACTTATACCGACACAGATGATGAGGTTGACGAGAGAGACAGCATTGAGCGAGACGCCTAATATGGCCATAGATCCAATGATAGCGGACACTGTCATTCCGACGACGAGCGTGACGACGAGTGCTGTTGCGAGGGAGCCCAGGAGTATAGTGGTGATAACGAGCACAGCAGCGAGGGCTGAGCCGATGAGTGCGCCGGCCAGACGAACGATGGATGTGTATTGATCGAAGAAAATATAGAACTTGGAATACGGGAAGACTTCCGTTTCCACATCCTGCGAGATCTCTCGCGATATGCGACGTGCAGCGGTGTAGGCGGCGATAAAATCCTTCTGTGAGCGAAGGGGGGTGTGCGATGTACGGAAGTGTGATGCTGGGATGGTAAGATGTTTCGAATCAATGACAAGAGCATCGGAATAAGCAGCTTTTCCACCAAGAGGGCACTCTTCCGTAGTCGGAGCATCAATCCAGCGTTCAAGGTAATGAATAAACTCTTCACCCTCTGGCATGCCAGACAGAGTCATGTTCCACGGTGGCTGTCGATCCTTGAAGCACGGTTGGCCCTTTTCATCGACGCAGCAATTCTCATTTTGCGGATTGAGCCATAGAAAATAGTCATCGAGCCAGTTGGCGGCTGAGGCAGCAATGTGCGATACCTCAGGTCGCTTGCGTTCAGCTTCGATTATGTTTGCCAAACTGCTTCGATCGCAAGCGGAAAAGCGACCACAAAGCTCCTTCTGAGGTTTCTGCTGGGTAACGTTGAGGTCTTTGGTGACGAAGTACACCGGTGGACCAACATCTAGATAGTCGTAAAGATCGTTGAAGTAAGGAATGAGGTATGAGTCGCTAGGAATAGCGATGCGCTGATCGAGACCAAGCTCAACCCTCGGGAAGAGGGCAATGCCTGCGGTGAAGATGGCAAAGAAGATGGCAATGATGCCAACCTTGGTTTTCTTTCCAAGAATGGCAGGTGCATACGTCTTACGGATGAATCGCTGAAGTCCGCCCTCCTCACCAGCACCGTGACCCATGCCACCGTTCAGGTAGCCAGGGTCTGCGCGCCAGACACGTACGAATGGGAAGCAATCGGCACGAAGTGTTTCAACGCGTTGCTGATTGAGAGCGAGAACAGCGATGAACATTGTGACTTGAAGAATGGCGTTGATAAAGACGGCACCAGCAGCGTACGCAGCGAAATTGCGAACAGCAGGCATACCGACAGCGCATCCAAGAGCGAATGCTGTTGTTTCGGTAAGTGCGGAAAGTAAGATCGAGGGGCCCATTCGGCCTAAAGCTCGCGCAACGCGCTCTGGTATGGTTTGCTCAGGGTGGCTGATGTTGATGCGCTCGAACTCGTGTACGAGGAGAAAGATATTGTCGACACCGACGGCTAGGACAAGGAAAGGAATGACCTCAGCTATGATTAAGGTAACCTTGATACCCGCTGCAGAAAAGAGTCCAACCGAAGCGGAGACCGACATAAGGACAATGAGGATACCGACTATCCCCAACATGAACTTAGACTGCACAAGCGCAGTGGCAGGGTTGCGAAGAACAGATCGAACTGTGAGCGTCGTAGAACCAAGAGCAAGCGATGCATACAAAAACATGATGATGTAGCTCACCACAACGATCTTAGCATCTGTGTTTGTGCTCTTGTTCAGCTCTTGCTCGAGGCTGACTTCGGTGTTGAAACTCAGTCGCAGACCTCTCGTCTTGGCGTCCTCAGAGACAAACTTCAAGTAGTTCTTCAACTCATTCTCAAAATCCATGGCACGTTGCTCTTCAGGGGTGCCTTTGGGGTGGTTCTTGACAACCCATGTAACAACAAGGGCCTTCGCGTCTAAGACACTCTCCTTGACGCCACCAAAAAGGAGATGAGGGTCAAGTGGTTGCTGGAAAGTTGGCAAGCACTGCGTTGGGTTGTCAACGCAGTCCTGGAGGTCTTCCCGCCAACTGTCAGGTGAAACGTTGGCAAAGTCACCCTGGAAATACCCGGAGAGGGATTGAACGACGCAAGCATCTCCTATAGGCTTGAAGCATACTTGGTCCAGGGTCACGCCACTGCCATATGACTTGAGCCGTTGAATCTGACTCTCGACGCCGAACCACCAGTCGAGGGTCTCGTAGCTGAGAACTGGACCCGAGCCTTCCAAAGTATCGTTGACAAGGAAAGCTTGCTCCGCGCGGAAGAAGGGACCGAATTTCTCATCAAAGAAAGCTTTTTCCTGGGCAGCAGCAGAGTCCGGTGAAACCCATAGACGAACGGGGTCAGTCTCGACGTCGAATTTCATCCAGCCCAAGCTCATTAGGGCAACCACGATAATGCTGGTGACGATGGTAATAGCAGGAAATCGAGCGCACACATATCCTAGGCGGTTGAACATACGATCACACCAGGTGTTGACAAAATAGTGCTTCGTAGGCCGGTCGAGCATGCCGATGTTGTGTACGATGTCGCCCTCATCTTCGTCGTCGCTTGGCTCCAGATCCTGCAACAGGCGCATTCGCTCATTCTTATGCTTTGAGTGATTTTGGTAGGCGACATGGCCAGCGACAGCAGTGCACAGCAGCGCAAGGAAAAATGAGTAGATGATGATTACGGCGAACGAGAGGCAGGGAAGAAGACCAACATGGCACTGCTTTTCTTCTTGAACCTCTGGCAGCTCCGTGCAAGATCCACCGCAGTCCAAGCAGGCGCATCTGTATTTCTCGTCGGTGGTGTTGCACGGGTACGCGTACTTGTTCATGCCGTCCATGCCTGGAAACTTGGCCTCGTCTGGCCGCGGGAAGTTGATCTGGAAGGGCGATCCCAAAAATTTCTTGTCACCCAAAAACTTGAGAAATAGTGTGTAGTTTTTCGCCCCGCCTCCGATAAAGTCCATGGCCTTGCCGTTCGTAGCGCCAAATTTGACATCCTTGCAGCTGTCGTAGAAGGTTGACGCATACTCGTTTGACACGAGATTATCCAGCTCCGTCACCAAGAACTTGTCCCCCTTCGGCTCGGTCTGCGTGACGTTTATGAACGTGGACTGATCAGGCGAACAAGTGAATGTGCAGAACAGGTTGTAGAAGTTCTCCTTACAGGCTGGGCAGGCGTTGATGATGGGTGTCGCGCGGTCGAGATTCGTCTTCAGGGCATCGAGCTGCTCTTCAGCGCAGCACACGTCTGTATCTGACCACTGGTCGCCGCAGATATCGACCAGCTTCTTCCTAACATCGTCGTCTGGGGCCTTGGCTAGGCCGTTGTCCGGGCAGGGCAGGTCCGACCCGAAGAAGCCCTGCTTTCCACAATGCCCTCTTATTGCGCATCTCCCTTTCTCATGCCGCGATGTCAGATCTGGTCCGGCCAGAGCTGTTCCGGCGAGAATGGATAACAACCCAACGGTTATCGCCCTCCGTCCTCGCGAGCAACGCTGCACCATCTCGCCCTGGTTGCGCCTAGGCGCTGCAACGATGGAGTCGACAAGTGCTTGCGCGCAGCAAAACCGCAACGTCTGATTCACCTAGGCGTGTACGTGTGCAATCGAGCTATCGTTGCGATGTCGGCGACGGTTGGCCGAGGTGGCGGGAGGAGCTGCGCTGTATAGCTTGTAGAGAACAGCTGTTTTGGGTGAAGCGAAAGAAGAAAACGAATATGATAAGCTCCTGTAAGGCTACAGCTAGAGTGGTGTCGAATAATAGGTGCACTGGAGAGCGGCGGTGCTGTTGTGGAGTCGTGAGTCGTGAGGCGCGAGGCGGAGGCAGCTGTTCGCGCTGCAGCATCGTCACGTCACTGCTTGGCAACTGAGCCGCTCAGGAACAAGAAGGATCGTCACGCGCAGGAAGCCACAGCCGAGCCTGTAGTAGTCATCTCACCAACACTTCCACATTCACAATCATCACAAGCATATTCAGCATCCACTTGTCTTCGTAATTTGTGTCGTCGTAATATTTTGTCCATTGCCAAACATTCAGTCATGCTACCTAGTGTCATAAATCCGTGGTATCGATGTTCCCTCGCACCATCCATGATCCTTGTCGGCAGTCCAGTGTCTTCCGACGGGTATCCTCCGCTCCCATGTAAACCAAGAAACCATCTACTTGCGCAGATACTGCACAAGCTCAACAAGCTGCGAGCGTGTCTCCTCCTCTAGCTGCTCCTCAGGCGATCCGAGCACCTTCTCGAAAATGGGCATCAATGTGGGCGTGAGTTGCTGGACCGTCGGCTCGTTCTGTTGGTATAACTTCACGATCATGCCAAATACAGGCTTATTCTCCTCATAGTCCTCGCGAAGGGGCAACAGCTGCACAAGACGGGGTAGGACCTCTGGGATAGGGAGCTTTCCTGGGTGCTTGGAGATAAACCTGCTGACACATCCTGCCGAGTTGTCAAGCAAACGTGCCTGGTCCTGCGCATCGAGAAGGGGCTCAAGCTTGGAGAAAATGGTCGGCAACGACTTGAGAATCTCGTCATCGTTCGTCGTCATCTCGCACAAGAGTCCAATACCGTATACCGCGTTTGACTTTGTCTCTGGATCCTCGTCCGAAAGGCGATGGAGCAGAAGCTTCAGAAGTCCAGAAGTGTATGGCGTGCAGGCTGCACCCATGTTGCCAACGCATTCTGCGATGGTTCCGACAGCCGCGCTTCGCTCTGTTGATTCCTGGCTACTGGCATACTTGACAATGGGCTTCTCGAACATCTTCCAGAGTTCAGCGAACTGTGAGCCTAGAGCGACCGATAGACATGTGACAACTTCGAGGGCCGTCTCAATGACCAGCCAGTCATATTCAGATGACTCGTCAAGTATATCTTCTTCTGCCTCATCGCCGAGGTCTTGCTGGCACGGATGGCGTTTTGTGATGACGGCAAGCAACTGCTGGCAGATGTCGGGAACGACGGTACCATTCTCAGTCATAAGCACTGCAGGGCCGCAAAGCTTGAGAGTTGCAGCGACATCGCGGTTGATATCGGTAACAGTACCCCTGTGTGATGTCAGTGATGTTTGCGAAGAGCAGCCATAACGTTCGAAAAGGGATAAAAAGGCTCAGACGTGATTTCGCTTTCACCTCAAGTGCACTTTGTGCATCGGAGTGAGCTGGGATTAACGAAGTATGTGTCATCTTTGCAAGTGGCGGGGTAGAGAAAAAGTGGGCGTCTACATACCGATCCATCTCATCTTGCCACACAGACATGGTCGCTGTCATGACAAGGTTCCCGAGCTTCTTAAGCTCAGCTGGGGGTTCGACTGTTAGTGGAAGGCCAGGCTTCCACTTGGCCATACCATCGCCCTCAGCCATACCAAACAGGCAGGCAAAGGTGCGCCATAGCGTACCAAGAGCAGCCTTGCGGATGCCTTCATACGAATGATCCACAAGTTCCAACAGCTTCGTGACTGTGGTCTCAAGATAAGGAATATACTCGCGACGAGTGTGAGTGATGATGTCTCCGTAGACTTCTGCGGCAATCTCTTTCTCCATGGCGACGGCGGATACACCCTCGAGATCATCCCAATCCTCTTCATCATCATCCATGGCTGCCTCGTTCAAGTCGCTATCGTCGTCATCATCATCGGTAGCAGCAGCTACCTTAACCTTACGGCCCTGAATGACAACTTCGGAACCAACCAAATCCGCGGCCTCCTCACCAAGTTCGACGTCGAGGCCGGTTTCTTCTTGATCAAGACAATCCTGCAGACCCTTCACCGCACCAGGCAGGTACTTGGCGAATTGTTCCTCATACACCTTTGCCATTGTGCTCCAAAGGATGTAGCTGGTCTCGCGTAGACGGGGATGGTCCAAGTGTAGGGCTTCTTCGGAAGCCTCCATGAGGGGCAGAACGTAAGGTTCAAAAGGCTGGGGGCCAACAGCAGAGGCAAGCTTACCCATGGCATCACAGGTGACGCCGCGAAGATCCAACTCGTCTTGGCTATCCTTGATCCTGACATATGGCGACAGAGCGTTCATGGTCTGTTCAAAATAAGGAATAAATGCTTTCTCGGCAGCAGAGGCAATGGAACCAACTGCACCGATGGCTGCGCTCTTGACTTTCAAGTCCTCATGGTGGAACAATTTGCTGAAGCGGGGCACCAACTCCGGGACGTATTTCCCAGCATCCTCTGGCTCAAGTCCCTCTATAAGGGAGTCGATGGCGTGGCAGCTGCCCCGGATGATAGAGAGATTACGCTCGTCTTCCGCGCCCTGAACATTGCTGGCAGCAAGATCAAAGTTCTTGATCATGGCGGGGATGAGCCGACCATGCTCCTTGCCAACATCTTCGGCCAGATCATCAGCCAAGCGGGCGACGCCGTTGAGTGCGGCGGCTCGGACCTTAAGTTCGGGATCTTCAAGCAGGTGAAGGACCATGGGCAAGATCTCGTTGAGTTGGGTGGCGATGAAGTCAGGCGCACCCTCTACACACATACCCAAGGCCAAAATACCAGCCTGGCGGTAGTCGGGGTTCTGTGAGGAGAAGTAGCTACCAAGGTTCTTAAGGAGAGGAATGACAACCTGGCTTGGAGGCAGACTCGAGGCGAGGATATCGAGCAAACCAAGGGCGGAGCGAGCCGGTGTAACATCTTCATCTTCACTGGACAGATCACCTAGCTCGGTGACGATATGCAGGGCCTTGAGAGTCAGCTCCTCACCGATCCTCAAAGCTTGAACCTTAAGCTTCCTATAGCGGACGCACTGCATGAGGAATGCAAGTGCTTGGGACCGGTAGTCATCTTCGACGCTGGTGCTAGAGGCAAGCTCAAGCATGAACTTGACAAGATCACCGAAGTGCTTCGCTAGAAGAGCCGACTCACAGCCAAGGAGAGTCTGGAAGACCTCGAATGCCTGCATTGCGCGGTCCTCATCACCCTCTTCGACAGTAGCCTTCAGAACAGTGACCATGCCGGGAATAGACTCCTGGAATAGAGCAAGCGACTTTGGGTCCTCATCGGGTTCCAAAAGCATCGCCAGTCGGCTAAGACCCAAGAGCGTGTTGATCCTGACCTCCGCACTTTCAGGATCTTGGACAGTTGTGCTGAATAGCTTGTACAAATCGGCTGGCTTGCCGGGAAAGGCGTCACCGACCGACTCGATCGTTGTCCAGATGATATATGTTCCCACTTCTCGGTGTCGGGCTGTCGAGCTTGTGGCGGCCTGGTGCAGATAACCAGGCAAATCTGCCCACTCTCCATCCTCGAAATCTTGCGAGGCGATGGCGGCGATGACGCGGGCAGCCGAATGACGCGTCAGGGTAACATCCTCGTTCAGAGTGAACTGGAACAGTTGATTGCGGAGAGAGCTCTTCTGGTCCGCAGGCAGATTCGCCCAGTGTCTCGTCACAAGCTTCCTGGCCTCGACAGCGGCTAGTTGGCGAAGCTCAGACTTGGGGTGTCCGCACAGAATTTGAAGGAGAGCGTTGAGCGAGGCGGGGGAGTTGTAGTAGTTCTTGTTGAGAGTAGAGGTAGCTGATTTGACACGCTCGGTATCGGCTAGCCGATGTCAGTTATAGACTGTAGTTTCCGGGGAATGAAGGCATACGCTGCAGCAGGCCCTCGAGCAACTGTACGAACTGTTGCTCGTCCATGGCAACGCTTTTACAGTAGAGTGAATGTAAAAGACAAGCCTCGGGAGATCAGTCGCAGAACAGCGAAAGACCAGAAATTTCGACAGTTGTGGAAGAAGAAGCGCTGTGTTGGACCTCGAGGTGGGGAAAGGCTCGCAAAAAAAGTTGGCGCGCCGCACCAGGGTCTGACCCAAAAGGGTTTAGCCTGCGGAGGATAGAAACGCCGCAATATGCTTTGTGAAGGCGATACTTGAGTGTGCATGCAAACACAGCAGTAGTTCGTTTAGGACAACAAGCCCAGTGGAATCCAGGGTAGCGTCTAGGGCTCCAGGATCTGACCCATTCGTAGTTGCAACAGCCTGTGGACAAGTATTGCACTGCTGGCCGTACAACGGAGGATGTATGGAAGGGTATCCCGGCTCTTCCTAGGAGCTATAAGAGGAGCACTAGAGAGTCCCTCTCAAGATCCATCGAGGAAGATAATCACTGGCATTGCACATTCTGACGCGTGCTTGTCCTCAGTGGTGACGCGAACATATTCACAGACAGCATGTGCTATTGTGTCCAGGAGGCTATTGTGTCCAGGAGGCCGATGATTCCACAAAAGGGCCGAGCCTTGTGACTTTTATGATTAATCTTTCATGATTCAAGCTTGGGATCGGAAAGGGCAGAGCAATATGATCATCGACATGCTGTTTGTCCTTGACTGTTGCTCGCGTCGTTTGCGCTATGGACTGACATGTGGCTGTGTGTCGATGCGCAGGGCAGACGGTAGATGGCAGAGAGCGACTAGTGAGGAGATGATTGATGAACTAAGGACAAGAAAAGACAGTGAATGCACTTGGTAGTCGATGGCAGAGGACAGGAGATGGCAGAAGTTAAGCCAGCTCCAGACGGTGATAGGACGCGCTAGTGGTGATCTGTGCGTTGAGCTGTTAGCAAAAACAGCAGGAGCGACCTTTGAACAGCACAAACTCGCCGCTGCCATCACCAAACAAGGAGGCTTCCCTACCACTACCTCTACACGCCCAACCCCAAATACCCCATATCACCTCGGTCGACAACCCAACTCACTCGTCTACCACATCTGGCATCTCCGTTGATTCTCCGCCTCTGACTTCATGGCTTCAGTACGTTCAGCACTATCTCTGGCTGTACTATGCCACCGCACATGATATCAATACTGACTACCTCCAGCAAGCTCCCAACCAGCCGCGCCCATACCCCGGCAACTACCTCCCCAATGGTGGTGCTCCTGGCGCCCCATCAGGACCTGCGCCCGGAGCTGTACCGCTACTCCCCAATCAAGGCCGCGTGATCCAACAAGGCAGCGTCAGGGTGCTCTGTATTGCCGATGTGCGAGGTGAGAACAACATCACCATTCTCAGATTTGGGCGCTCGACTGATTTTACAAAGGAAACTTGCAATCGCTCAACCAGCTCGCCGCGGACGCTCGGGCAAACTACATCATCCACACTGGCGATTTTGGCTTCTACGATGACCGCTCGCTCGACCGCATCGCCGAGAAGTACGCGAAGAGAAACCTATACAATCACTAAGATGAAGAAGGCTGACTGGCGCAGGACCCTCAAGCACGTCGCGCAGTACTCGCCCCTGCTGTCTGATAATGTCAAGCGCTCCATCGCCTCCGCGCCTCCGCAACCCCCCATCAAGGAGCGCTTTGCACGAGAGCACCTGCCCCTATCAGAACTGCCCCTCTTTCTCAACAAAACGCACAGTCTGAACGTGCCTGTATACACAGTATGGGGTGCATGTGAAGACGTGCAGGTTCTAGAGAAGCTGCGATCTGGCGAATACAAGGTGGATAATCTACACATCATTGACGAGGCGCACTCACGGCTATTGGATGTCGGCGGCGTGAAGCTCCGACTACTCGGTCTTGGTGGTGCAGTCGTCATGCACAAGCTGTTCGACAATGGCGAGGGCAGGACTACAATTGCAGGCGGCCAAGGTACCATGTGGACCACTCTTTTGCAGATGGGAGAACTTGTCGACACAGCGAACCGCGTATACGACCCCACCGAAACACGTATATTCGTGACGCATGCGTCCCCCGCGCGTGAAGGGCTGCTCAACCAGCTCTCCGTCACGCTCAAGGCGGACTTCTCCATTTCGGCTGGTCTGCACTTCCGCTATGGCAGCTCATACAATGAGTTTAGTGTCAATCCGACGCTAGACCATTACCGTGGCAAGCTTGCTGCCTCAAAGGCCTCCTTCAATGATGTTTGGGACACAGTCAAAACTGAGGTCGAACCCGCCGTCGCCGATAGTGATTCACAGCAGCGGCTGCTCGCGCTGGCCCTGGACATCGTCAACAAGATGCCCACCGTAGCGAATGGCGGCAATCCATTTGGAGGCCCAGCTCCCGGTCCTCAGAGTGGCGTCATTGACGAGAGTGCATTCAAGAACATGTGGAACTTCAATCTCGCAGATGCTGCTTATGGTTGGCTGGTCCTGGACATCGACAATGGTAGAATCGGTACCGAGATGAGGGCCCAGGGTTTCAACTTTGCCCATCGTGGTGGCAAGGTTGCGCCAGGTCAAACTCAGCCCACCGCCGCCACCACTACTACTGCTCCCCCTGCCTCTGCGCCTAGTCCCGCTGCTCAACCGTCTCCAGCTCATGGAGGTCCTCGTGGCCCTCCATCAAATGCCCCTCAGCAACCCCGCCCAGCTGTAGCAACCCCGCCAGTCCCTCAACAGCAGCAGCAGCAGCAACAGCAGATCAAGCCTGCACAGCCTGCAAGGACAGGACCTTCTCCTGCTCCTGCCGCTACGCCCAAGGAACCAGTGAAGGCAGCTACACCACAGCCAAGCACTTCGACGAACAATGCACCGGCCAATGCCGCCGCCGAAAAGGCCATTCCAAGCGAGGTCAAGCCCAATGGCACCGCAGCACCAGAGAAAGGCCCTGCCGAGCCAGCGCCCAGGGAGCCAGTTGAGCGCAAGGAGAGTAAGGGTCTCTTCATTGCTGGTGTGAAAGACGAGGACGAAGCCAAGGGTTTGCTTGCTGAGGAGGATAGGTCGAAGATCGAGAAGTTGGAGAAGATTAAGCACTTCTTTGTCGCTCATTTCGCCACACCAGCCGACATGCAAGGTGCACTCCGCCGTGTTGCCGATGATGTTAGGAACGCTCGAGGCGGCCCGGAGAAGCAAACTGTCAAGATCTACAACGAGCGTCCCAGCAACGCTCCTAGGTACGGTGCCGGCAGCTGGCAAGCTAGCAACCGGGGCGGCGTGCAGAGCGGCGGCTACAGGAGCGGAGGCGCTTCAGACAGCGAAGGAGGACGCGGTGGTCGTGGAGGTCGTGGCGATCGTGGTGGACTTCGCGGCGGTCGAGGTGGCGAGCGAGGTGGCCGTGGAGGCCGCGGCGGAAGGGGATCATTCAGGGGTGGAGCGGGTGAAGGTGCTGCTGCAGCATCAACGGGAGGCGAGTCATAAGAAGCGTGACTGCACCCGTACACCCTTATCTACTCTGATACCCATTCGCCGGTCTTTGCTAATGCAAGGAGCAGGACGTGCACGGAGTAACTTTTTTATGGCTCCTCCTGTCACCTACTTTCCACCTTAGCTCTTTCCATCGTGCTTCAAGACGGCGACTTGATACCTCTTATAGCGGGCGCATGTCGTGTTTGTTTTCCTCGTACTCTTGGTAGAAGTGAAAAGGTTGTCGGCGCGGTCTTCGATGTTCTCTGGAGCTTTCTCAGCAGCAGCATATATAGCTTGGGAGTCAGCTACATGTGGTCCATTTCTATTCGACTTGGATCACCATGGGATGTGGCGATTTGTCAGAATAGCATGTATTTATTGTAATGCCAAAAACTCGAAAACGCAAGTCTTGTCGCAATTAATCCCACATAAGTCCACAGTGAATTTACCCTGCTGGTTAGATTCGAGCTTACCAGTCGAACCTCAAGCACCAGTCGTTGTGTTCTGGACAGGAATTGTACAAATCAACTAAAGCCGGAACCAGCAAAGCACGCCGTCTCTGATATCAAGTACTCTCTACTCTCACCGGCAACAGTCTATTGCCAATTGCTTGACTTCTTTCTTTGTTATCTATCTCATCCTAATTCATAATAGAACAAACGCAGTTAGAAATGGCACGAACAAAAGTCCCACCAGAACAACCCTTTCCAGCCAGCCCTCAGGGATCAATATGGCAAACATCCTCTCACAAACACTCTGGAACAACATTGTCGCACTACTTCCGCCTAATACCCATACTCAATTCCTCCAGAAGAACCACCATCAAAGCACCCAGTCCCAAACTCAATGCAAAAGAATGTATAGCGACATACCTGCACCTCTTCTCAGCCAATCTCCCCCTTGAAATCCGCGACTTAATCTACACCCTAATCACCACAAGCCACTCCCCAACAGAAGATAAATGGGCCTTAGAAACAACGTACTACATCCGTCTCCCTCTGCACACCCATACCCCCTAGTCCGACGATACTCCTGCACCACCTACAACACAAGACGCAAAAAGAAAAAAAAAACTTACTCCCAGCCCCCTCATCATGCCTTTCAACCCTCATTCCCCAGTCACTCCCCAACCCTCCCCTCCGAATTCACTCGCAACATCGTTCTACACAACACGCACCTTCGCCATGCATCCAGCCCCAAATCAACTCACCCCTTCTCCCTCTACACACCACGATCACATCGCATACTCGGTACATCAATCCTACCACCCAGCCCTACCCGCAACAGAACATCCACCTCACCTTGATTTACAGCTTTTCCGCCCAGAGGTAGGTAGGTAACTTGAGTGTGTTCCGCGCACAGTGTGACAGGCTGTGCGCTGCGCTGGATGAAATCTACTTGCTGGTTCGCGTATAAAGGGTAAGTATTAGGGTGCAGCGGAGGGATGATTGAAGACGGGGTGGTAGGTGAGGGAGTTTGTACGGGGATGGTGGAGGAGGTGGGGGCGAGGGTTAGGGTTGTTTTTGTGTTTCTTGGTGGAGAGGTGGAGAATGAGTGGAAGGAGTGGAGGGGAGAGGTGGTGATAGGTTGCTGGGGGGTTTCGTGTATGGGATTAGGATGGAGAAGTGATGGTTATTTTATGCTAGGTCTAGAGCTAAGATGGATATTCTGAGAATTGCTGCATATAATGGTTCTTGATAGTAATAGTCTTTTATATATACAGTCTCGACAGTCAATCACGCTATACTATTTCAGTTATACTACACCAAGAAGTGATGTGAGAACCATGCGAACAAGCACTTTTGAAGGTCGGCCCACCATCTTCTCTTATATCCACCACGGGTCACGCGAGGTGGACCAGTCGTAGTCAGAGGCTGAAACGGTCTGATGGACCTTGCGAGCATTGCTGCGATACTATTGCTATCGGTGGATGATGCAGGTCAGATCCTCAAATCTGCCAAGTCGAATAGCTGAACAGTAGTCCTACTTCCTGTAAAAAGACTTTTCCCTTCTCCTTTTGCTGTTTTATCCAAAGATTCCGCTATGATTCAGATTCAGAGAATGCTCCAACCGTATGACACGGGTCTATAGGTCATCTTGGGTTCTTCTTGTGATCAATTGCAGGATCAAATGAGCATTGGAGCCAGTCTTGTGGCTCAGGCAAGACATTGTCATACCGCGACTCTTTGCCCTAAGAGCTACCACCCGGACCCTTTAGGCCGGCTTTGACTGAGCACGGTTGTCACGCCGTCTCCATGGGTATCTGATTCTGCACGCTTCAACCTCATCCACCCGTGCACGCACCCTCTCCGCCAATGATTGCGAGTTGTCCTACGAACCCACCTCATCGGCCCAGCTACTACCTTTCTCCATGGGCGATGGCAGGCCAAATGACTCTTGTTTCTTAATACCCGGTCGTTCTGGTTCGCTGTTCTTGATCTCCGCAGTCTTACCCTTGATGGGAAAGTCGAGAACTTTAGGTGTGTCAGCCTCCTTAGGTGCTGCTGGAGACGCTGAAGGGAGCTCAGGAAAGTCTGCTGCAGAAGGCGGTTGCGGATCCTCGCGCTTTTTATGCTCTGGCTGTCTTGACCCATCGTGATCGCCGCGTCCACCTCTACCGCCTCGACCGCCCCGCCCTCTGCCTCGTCCACGAGAAGACTGTGGGGTGCTTAATTCATCGGTCTGCTCGCCGGCGAATCCATTATCGGCTGGCCTTGACTGCGCAATGCCTCCATGTGCGCCCCTAGTCGCACCCCGTCTCCTTTCTTCTCCAGTACCCGAGAACCCCTCCTCCTTGTCAAAATCCCATTCCCGGCCACCCTGGGCGTTCAGCTTCCGCTGCCTGTTCTTCTCGCGCTCACCCATCATCTGCTGGCGGTTCTGGCGCTCTGCTTTCTGCTTTTCGGCGAGGACTTTCTTCCGCTCTACATCTTGTTTCTTTAGCACGGCTTCACGAGCCTCGAATTTGGCCAAGTCAGCTTCAGCGCGGGCGTGGGCAGTCTGTAAAGCTTGATTCTTGGAGCGCATGTTGGCGAGCTTGGCG
Organism: Phoma sp. ATCC 74077; assembly: GCA_033682645.1. NCBI lineage: Eukaryota > Fungi > Ascomycota > Dothideomycetes > Pleosporales > Didymellaceae > Phoma > Phoma sp. ATCC 74077. The sequence goes on along the minus strand of JAWDJC010000006.1, from coordinate 417,245 downwards.
TTCAATTGTTCCTCAGTGAGGCGTGTGCGCGCAGCACCGCCAGTCAAGGTTCTATCACCGCGGACAGAGTGGGTGGGCTTCTCTTTGGGCTCCGTTGGAGCAGGCGGTGTCGATGGTGGCTCCGCGCTTTCTGTGGTCGAGGTGTTGGCAGCAGCTGGTGCAGGCTCTGGTTCCTTTGGCGGCTCACTCTGGGTCTTCTTGTCGCCATTCTCGCGGATGTCTGTAGCGTGGCCTCCGCGACCTCGCCCACGGCCCCTTCCCCGTCCTCGACCGCGACCCCCTCTTTCAGCGTTCCTAGGCTCCCTGGGTGTATGAGGTGTCTGGTGCGATTGGGGCGCGGTCGGTGGCTGTATGTCCTCGGGAACGAATTCGGCAGCAGATGCCTGCAGTTCCAGGTGGCTTTGTTCTACGACGGGCTCGGCTATGGGTATGATGTCGTCGTCGAAGAAGAGATCGTCGGTGCTTGCAGTCTGCGCGAATGGGTCTATTGACGGATCATCGTAGGGGGGATCGTATGACACGGTGACAGGCTTGCGTCAGAGTAAGTAATTGAAAGTAAAAGTCGGTCTCGCGGAGTTGTTCTGAGAATCGAGCGCTTCGGGGAGCGAGGAAGTAATATGGCAACTGCACTTACTGGAGGAGCATAGCTCGCTTGTTTTGACACTGGCTCTGGTTGTGCGGCCGCGGCTACATTCGATACTGCTTCTGCTGGCGCTGCTTGCTTCTCGGCCGTCGTAGACGGTGTTCCAGTCGCATTCTGAGCTTCCTCAGTCGCCGCATCGGGTTTCGGCGCCCATCGTGATTGAAGCATAATGTTAGGGGGGCTGAATTGCTGGACAAGCTCAGAATAGTGAGGGTGGAAGAATATGGCTGTACCAATGTTGTGTGTAGAAATGTGTGGAGGTTGAAAGGCGCATGTCGCAGCCAATGTGCGTGTTCTAAATTATCTGATCTTTTGGGACAAGGTCAAAGCTCCGCTGCTCCCCGCACTGCTGCATCGACACCCTGCGTGCCTGCGTAGTCGCATCCATCTCGTCGCAGTTCTGCATCGTCGTCTTGTGCCTTCTTTGGTGTCTCTGTACGTCAAGAAAAAGGGTTGTGATATATCTGGCACTGCGCAAGATCCCGACCTTGGTTTACCAAACTCCAAGTGCATCTCCGGCTATGTTACTCCGCATCATGAGCAAAGTCGAAATGCGGAGAGTTCTTAGGCTCGCCTCCACAACAAGCTCTCGGTTCCAGAACGCCGAGTCAGCGTACACAGTGCCGCGTGTGACTACAGCTTGTTCCTAGGTTCCATCTATCGCTGATTTCATAAGATGGGCAAGCCGCGCTGACCTTACCTATACATGCCTTGAACAGTCCACTGCTCTAATATTGTTGCATCTCAGACATCGCCTTCACGTCGACGCTTCTTTAACACTTAACAATCATCATGAAGGCGGCACAATTCTTTGGTCAGCGAGATATTCGCGTGGTTGATGTACCCAAACCGGAGCCAAAGGACCATGAAGCCCTTATCGCGATTGAGTGGTGTGGCATTTGCGGGAGCGACATGCACGAATATCTCCATGGTACACATCACCAGCGAGACTTTCTATCAAACCTCAACTGACTCGTCAAAGGCCCCATGACTATTCCTCGCAAGGAACGTCCACACCCCGCCACTGGAGAATACCTACCTGTTACCATGGGCCACGAGCCCTGCGGCCGCATCATCAGCGCCCCTCCTGGTTCAAACCTCAAGCCTGGTCAAGCAGTGATGATTGACCCGCGCATCTACTGCAATACATGCTCCCGGTGCGATACTGGGAATACTCATGGATGCTATACGTGGGGCTTCAAGGGTCTCTCAGGTACCGGCGGCGGCTTCTCTGAGACTGTTGCTATCAACGCGAAGCAATTATATCCACTTCCTGACTCCGTGGATCTGAGCTTGGCTGCACTGATCGAGCCTTTGGCCGTTGCGTGGCATGCTGTCGCGTTATGCGACGTTTCAGATTGGAGTACCCAAGCTGCACTGATTATCGGAGGCGGACCGGTAGGTATCGCACATGTTTTCGTACTCCGATCCCTTGGTTGCAAGAAAATCTACATTTCGGAGCCTACGACGGCACGCGCAGCCCAAAACAAAGAGATCGCAGACGCCGTGTTCAATCCAATCAACGACAATATTGGTGACAAGTGCCGTGAATTGACTGGAGGTGAGGGCATTGATGTGGTCTTTGATTGCGCAGGCATACAAAAAGGTATGGACGCAGGCTTTGACGCGCTGCGATACAGGGGACTTTACATGAATGTGGCTGCATGGACGACGCCTGTAAGCCTACTGCATTGCTACTCACCCACTCACAAGACTGACTCGTCACAGATGGTCATTCCATTCTATCCCTTCATTTCCAAAGAGATCACGACAAAGTGCAGTCTAGCGTATAATGACAAAGACTTTAAGGAGACGGTCGACGCATTCGTTGCAGGTAAGTTTTATGATACATCTGCGAGTCTAGACTAACAACGCATAGGAAAGTTTAAGGGTGTCGAAACAATGGTGACCAGTCGAATTCACATCGATGACATCTCAAAGAAGGGGTTCGATGAATTAGTGACAAACAAGGATCAGCATATCAAGATCCTGGTCACCCCGGATAGAACTAAGGTATAATGTATACAAGATTTTGGCAAGCATGTGTTATTACTCCTGCGTGTTGCGATACTGCATCCGACCGTCCCTAAGAAGCAAACTCAAGAAACGCGACGCTGGGCCATCTTTCTTTGGAACAGCGCTAAGTGCAGCTCAAAGCATATTAAGATGTAGTTGCTAATTCATAGAATATACAAGAAATAAACGAGCATAACCAGCCACAACGCTTCACAAGACAGATACTATGGTCCGACATTGGCGGCTCCATCACCGACCTCTATTGTGTGGCAATTCAGCTCCAACTTCCTGGCTATCTGGCATCTCCGACGGGCGTCTCCCAAGGTCAGCCTCGACCATGTGTGGACGTTTTTCCGCCCGTTGATGATTCACTGGACCGTGTGCAGCATTGCCTGATCGTGACGCTTTGCGCTTCCTAATCACAAACCACGCAATGACGCCGAGAGCTATCGTCCCAACAATGCCTACTGGTACTCCAACATAGATGCCAGTCTTCGAACTTGATGAGGAGGAGGCTGGTGCCGATGCCGACGCACTTGCTGATACCCGCGAAGATTGCGCGATTGATGTCGAAGAAGCATCAACTGTCGTTGTCACACTTTGACTTGGTGCAGTCGCACTACTCGTCCAAGTAGTCCTAGTCGTAGCGAAACCATCTTCCGCTATAGTGTACACAGCCGGATCCGCAGCTTCAAACACTAACTCGCTAACGCTGCAGCACGTCGTATTGATCGTCTTACTCAGATCCATGGCACCAGTCGGACAGCACCACGAATCTGCTTGGAGACAGTAAAACACCGCATGTGTATCCGGTTGCCCTACCAAAATCTCAACATCAGCGACCACCCTCTCACATATCCAAAGCCGCTAATTCCAACTCCATGTGTGATTTAGATAGCCACAACGTACCCAGCCCTACGCAATGCCGCGCACACGCAGCGCTCTCCCACGTCGGATCCGTACACCCGTTTCTCCAGAATAAATTCGCCTTTCTCTTCTCATCGCCCTGGCCCTGGCAGAGCCCGTTTGTTAAGCAATTATCGCCTGGCGCGCAGCATCCGGTATGGCCGCCGTTCTCTACCGCAGTGATGTTGCAGGGGATATAGCGACCGGGTTTATGTGGTGTGCTGTCGACGCCGTAGCATTGTGTTGTCATTGTGTGATTGCGCGTCGGTGCGCGCTGCAGACTTCGCGTGTCGCAATAGTCAGGAGGGCTGAGGGAAGAAATTGGGCAACTTTAGGTGGGATGAGGGCGGGAGCAGGGATGAAGGGCGAGAAGGGATGGGAACGTGGGATGATATGGGTTATAAGGCTGGACGACATGATCTGCGCTGGATAGGTTGTGCTACCACACACCACAGCTTTTGCACCTTTTGGTGTCGAGTTGCGGTGGAGCGCGTAAACGTGCAGTGGATTGGGGGCGGAAAAAGCCCCTTTCACGCTCACTGGACGCCTCGTTAGATTCTTGATTTGGTGGCTGTGGATCATCGTGTCTAGTCTGATTGTGCACAATGTTCACGATATTGAGATGTACAAAGTCAGAACTATTCAGTAGTCATGATTTAATGACACCATCTTACACGCTAAGTCAGATGCTGTCCTAGTACAGCGCTGACTCGACGAACTGGATCCGAATGTGTAATGCGGGGAAACAGTGTTATATACTCGACTCCGCCTAATAATCTGCATAGATTAAGAGCACGGCTTTCAGGCATTTGCTTATTATCCTGTATATACTATTCCATTATCATAGTTACAATTTGTAGTAAGCCAATCAGAAGCCATGTCGAAGCGTTCAGGCCCTCTAGCGCCCGGCGTAGCTTTCATCACAGGTGGAGCACGAGGACTTGGAAACGCAATCGCGGTATCTTTTGCCAAAGAAGGGGCAAGAGGCGTTGTGCTCGTAGATGTCCAAGATGAAGCGACATTCAACGAGGGCAAGAAAAAGGTCGAAGCATACGGAACTGAAGTAACCCTGCCCTTCTCCTTTACGCACCACACGGGCTAACTCGCCACCCACAGTGCCTTACTATCCGCGCAGACGTGACCAAAGAAGCAGACGTAGAACGCGCCGTCCAACAAGCCGTCGAAAAATTCGGCCGCATAGACTACGCAGCAAACTTCGCCGGCGTCATCGGCCCCAGCGACCCCATAACCGAAACCTCTCTCTCCGACTGGCAGAAAACGCAAGACGTGAACTCCACCGGCATCCTCCTCACCACCAAACATGAAATGCGCCAAATGATCAAGCAGTCTTCCACCGACGGTATCGAGCAAGGTCGTGTCCCCCAGCAAGGCTCAATCGTCAACTGCGCCAGCGTGAACAGCCTGCAAAGTCTCCCTGGAACAGTAGCGTACACGGCTTCTAAACATGCATGCCATGGTATCACCAAGGCTGCTGCGCTTGAAGGCCGCGCGCACAACATCCGAGTCAACGCCGTATCCCCTGGTTTCCTGCTGACGAAGATGGTGCAGCCGGTTATAGAGGGCGTGTACGAGCAGGAAGATGAGAAGGACGGGGGGAAAGCGCTGTGGTCGGCGTTTGAGCGCAGACAGGGGAGGTCGGCGCAGTTCGAGGAGATAGGTGATGTAGTGGTGCTGATGAGTTTGCCGCGGATGAGCTTGGTTAATGGGCAGAATTTGTTCGTTGATGGGGGGTTTACGATTAATGAGGGGAACAATTAGGCACTGTGTGAGTGTTTATGTATAGTTTGGATTGGAGGGAAATGTGGTATAGATTTGATATGAAGATCCTCTTCCGATACAAGATGACTGTGGAGGTCGTGAACGCTAAACAACTACCCGCAAGCTATGGAAGCTGAAAATCAAGGTCTTAGCCATCTACTGTGACCCGATTTATGTAATATGGACTATGACAACGAAGATGAGCGTCAATGTAGCTTTGAAGCTTACATCTGACGGTGTGTATAGAACGCCATGCTAAAATGATGAAACCAAGGCTTTGCTTCTGGAAAACCATAGAATAAGATATACTAAAGCCGTGCAGTGAAACCATATAGAAAGCAAGTAAAGAAATAAACAGCTCGCAATTGCACAAACCCAGTGCAATGCTAGAGCGCCTATGCCAACACCCATTGAAGTCTTCTCCTTAGACTTGGCGCAGCCAGTCCTGTGCGTACCTGCTAGAGACTACCAGCCATAGACATTGTACGTCCAGCTGAGTAGCCATAAAGCGCTAGTAATAGGACTCCTATTGATAGAATAGAAAGGGAATGAGCGGGGCGTAGTGCTCATAACCAGCATACGGGGCGTCATAGCCGGGATACCAAACCGAATAAGGGCCGCCAGCAAGACCAGGAGCGTAGCTGCCAATGGGTGGTGGTGGGGAGGCAGAATAGTGCGTATGCGGCGTGTAAGTTCCGTGCTGAAAGGGTGAGCACATCCGACTGTGGTTCTCGCTACTAGAAGACGAAGTACCGGACGAGCCAATGCCGAGAAGGAGCTTGAGCTTCTCGTATGCTGCATCGGGAGCGCTACCCAGGCACTGAGTGTCGAACGCATGAGCAGAGACGGTCTTCGCGTCCTTGACCTCCGAGCTAATACTAGCGGAGTCGACAATTGGTACAGAAAGGTCGACTTGCGGCATCAGTGGGAATTTGCGAGCAGTGGCCATCATCTCAGCCTCGATGGCTTCTAACGTTCGAGCGTTGGATGACTTCGTGGCATCGAAACTGGGGGTGTGGATGATTTTGTCGGTCGTGCAGGCTGCAGTAGCAAAGAGCTCGTCGATAGAGATGCTTTGGCCTTGACAGCAGGTCTTGAGTGCGACAGAAGGTTTGGAGTACTCTGCAATCTGCTGCGCTTCGATCGACTCCAAGGTACGCGCAATGGTTGGATTAGACATACCAACGACTTTGGCACCTGTGCTTGACACCATGGAGAAGAGGTGGTCTATCGACAGCGAGTGGACCTTTGTGCTCTTGTCTTCATGCGCCTCGATGGAGACTGCCGTCTGCGACAGGACGGATTCTGAAGTACCAGTAGTCAGAGCATCAGTGCTTGCAACTGTGCAGCACAGCTCGTTCGTAGAGTGTGACAGGCTAGCCAGTAGCTCTTCTGTCAAGTCGGTGAGCACAGGAGTAATCTCAAAGCCGTTATCGTCCAGACATTTGGCAGATGCTACACCGTGCAAGTCGAGCTCGTCCAAGGTAATGATAGTCTGATCGCCCTCGATGTCCAGACAGAACTCAACATCAGTGGTGATCGCAAACTGGAGACGCGCCAGCATCTGCTTTGGTGTCTCCATGTTATCGTATAGCGCAGCTTCGAGGGCTTTGCGATGAGCACGGATATCGAAGGTCTGTGTTGAAGACGTCTCAGAAGTGTGGTTGTCGGTGATGGTGACATACGTGTGGACGGTTGCGTCCATGCGAACGGTGTCTCGACCCGCGTCGACTTCGATTTGGGCCTCGACAATGAGAACTTCTTCTGACACTGCGGTCGTCGGCTTCGAAGTAGTCTTCGCCTTGGTGACAGCGACAGCGGCGACCTTCTGCACCTTGGACTTCTCGGCAGCAGCTGCGCGTTTAGCCATTTGCTTTGCCTTCTGTGCCTTCTTGTGGCCCTTCAGACCTTTCATCTTGTTGGTGGTGTTGTTGGACATAGTGTTTTTGATTATCGCTGTTCTGTGGGTCAGGGTTTGATATGCAGGGATGGAGGGATGAAGTCGTATGAAGAAGTGACTTACCAAATAGAAGTATTTCGTGTGCCGGGAGGATATAAGAGTAGAGGGACAGCGTGCACAATGATGAACTGTACAATGACACAGTTGACCAATAGCACACAATGTGCACCTCCGACTGAGGAAGCTTGAGGGAAGCAGCCGGGTTGAACAGAATCAGTCGCACTGTGAGCGAGTTGAGTGGTTGACACTGTGCAGGAGAGCGCTATGCATAGGGCATTGTTTGCGGACTTTGTCTTTGATGGGCCCGCAGCTGGGAAGCTAGCCTGGTTAGGGAACTCGTGATGTAGCATCTAGTGTTGCTATGCCATTACAAGGAAGCCGAGTGAAAGAAGTGACGTAGGGTGCCAGAGATCTGACCTCCTCTTGAAAGCGTTGACGGGGGAATGGGGAGGCACGGGCTATTCTTGTGTATTTCACCCGCAGAATACAACGCCATCTCTAAAATGTGCTTAGGATTTCTAGACCGAGCGAAGATGAAGAAGATCTGAGCAAGAGTTTGATAGCAATTGAGTGTGAGACAACAACAACAACGAAGTGATACGCGCTTCACCTTCATATTGAAGACTCAGTACATGGCGCGACTACTCAAAACTGGTCGATGACAATGGGGTTGTTCTCCCTTCCCTGCAATCTGAGCTCGAGATGTGGCGGTATCCTCACAAGGAGTGCAGTGAAGGAGTACAAAGTACCTATGCCTGCTTCATTTCCATACTACTCAGGTCAGCATAATCCTCTCAAGCGTGATCTTGTGAAACCACTCACTATCAAATGCACCATATCAAGGCTGCTATGATGGGGCTCATTGGCCTAAACAATGTTCATGAAACTGTCACTCCATTCTTCGATAATCTCATCCAACCCATCTTCGCCCCCTCAATCTCCACGGCGCCATGTCCGCCTACGTTACCTACGACAGTACGCGTTTGGAACAGAGATGGTTTATAGTCATGGTGAAGTTCTCCATAGAAGCCGTATAAGTTACTCTCCTCTCGTGTTTCTCGAGGTAGTCATTGAGAGGCTGGGAGCGAGATCCGTTTCGTGTGTCAAGAATTGCACGAACACGTACGTGCAAGCCGAGCACTTTGAAGACATCGTAGACGGCCATGTCGGAACCTTTCAGGATATGAGGGAGAGCTCAGGCGCCATATTCATGGGTATGAGCGTAGGCGTGCTGGCAGAAGATGCCAAGATAGCCACCTAAAGGAGCTATCAGTCAACGTTTGCGACTATGTTATGGCGACTCACCATGGGACATAAAATCAAATCTTTGCAATGCTCCTTGCACTTCCTGAAACAAGGGAAGCTACTTGGTATCCATTACGACGCTATTGCTTGCCGTGTTGCCCACGCCGGGAGCATGGTACAAGTTGTGTGCCAAGGTGATGCGAAATCCTTCCGTCACCTCCAAGACCTCGTGCTCGCAGTCGCTGTAAAAGGCAGCCCATCGAATCATTGATGAGGAATTTCCATCAGAAGCGCTTGTACCCCAATCAAAAGTCTTTTTATGCCGAGCATGGCGAACTAAAAGTTGGCCCCCTTTGTGATGACATGGAAGCGAGACTACGAGTGAGCCAAATTGCATCGCTGAGCGAGGAGTATCTACGTGAGATTTGAAGAAGAAGCCAGAAGGGGCAACATATACCTATCACTGGTTTAATGTTTACCCGATATAATAGGTGCGATACTTACGTCCAACTTGTACAACTCATCTCTGACATCATTTGTACTGGCATGCGACCCGCTATTTGGGAGTAGCAGTTGTGCGATCGTGTCTATGATTCCTACCTCGTATGGACAGAAGTCGACTGAAGACAGAGCGGTCCATCTTCATGGCCTTCCTATAAGTTTCATTAAGCACATTCTCCCTTTGTAGGCGAAGCTTGCGGGCTGGCATTCATGCAGAAATTGGAAAGAGCAGAGTATGTGAGTTCATCCGAATGGTTGATGGGAAAGTGAAGCTTTGAAATGCCTGTAGAAGAAGCGATAGAATCCCAACGCAATATAACTGGGGATACCACGTTGGTAGTGGATGTAGTTGTCGATTGATGCATTTGTCAACAGGCTGCTAGAATAAGCATTCTGTCCCGAAGATGAGAAGATCTAGTACCTTGACCGGGACACTTCCGCCGCATGCGTTGTAGCAGACTTGCTCTCAATGAAAGAGCCTAAAGCCTTTGATATGCAACAGTATAATCTGGTGGGACGTTCATGTTCTCAGCAAACTAAGGAATAGCGCAACAAAAGCGAATAGATTGAAAGATGGTGGCTTCTTAAGCGGCGGTAGGTTCTGCTTAGAATCGTAGGCATCCTGATCACTTAAGAACGCGTGGGTGGTAACACGAAATCACGATGTCACATGGCCGATGTCTAGCTCATGTTGCACCCATAAACCATCTGAAGCAGCAACACGTCGCGGACTCTTGAGTGGAAAAAGGCTGTCCTTAATGGATGCATTCGAATTTTGTACGGATCTCTTTCAAGATTCTGTCTTCTTGGATGACGTGGACACTAGCGATATTTGAGAGTCTAGGTTATGTCGGACATGGGGCTAAGGTATCCTCTCGATGACTATACAAGTTGCAATAACAACCCTCTCGTTGGATAATCGATAGTCAAATGGGCAGCTGTGTAATCAGACTCCGAGCTTACTGCTTATTTTTCATCCTTTACGTGCAAGGAGTCGCTGACGCTTTTGTAACCCCAGTCAAGCACTGGCCTATACTTTACCAATGCGCCTTCTCTGATGAGACTTTCCAGCAAGTCTAAGAGTGTTTCATTGCGATTTTAGGGAGATCTGACGTGATGTGGATGGTGCATGACACGGGTACATAGAAGACACAGTAGTAGGCGAGGTTGCTGTCGTGTGTTTGGCGCGCTAGTGACATGACATACCTCGGCCTAACTTTAACAGCACATTGCCCAAACAATGACCCCTCACACGCAGGTGCACTAATCACAGCCATGATATAGACCTGGTCGCTCCATCGTCGGGGCTTTGTTAGCTTCTCATCACCGTCTCTTCGCTCCGCGGCTGTCTGCTACAGCTCTACGCCTCCCGCGCAATGGCTATTTTTGCGTACCAGCCCTTCAAGGCCGTCTACGTCCTCTTCGCATTGGGCTTCGAACTGGCGCGCTTTCCCGTCTTCCTCACCAAGTATCTCGTCAGCTACGGACGTCAGCATCCTGAATGGACATTTCGACAGGCAATCGCCGTTCGCATCTTCTACTCGGCCGTGTACCATCTCGCCAGGGTGCAAGTTGCAACACCCCTACCGCTGACGCCCGGCGCGGAGAAGGAGCGCTTCGTTAGCTGCAAGCCAGCGAAAGACGAAGTCTACAAGGGTCCATTGCGGAGTAACACGGACGTTAAGCCAGTAGAGATCGGAGCGACGTGGTACCCTGCACCGCTGAGCGCTGCGTCAAGCAAGGTCAACATCAGGGTTATTCTGCACATTCACGGCGGAGCATTCGTGACTGGCGATGGCAGGACTGGAGCGACGGGCTACATGGCGCGCAATCTCCTGAAGCATTCGACTGCTACACATGTCTTCTGTCCTCAATATCGCCTCTCCACGCTTCCTGCCTCCAAGACGTCGAACCCTTTTCCTGCTGCCCTCCAAGACAGCCTAACGTCCTACCTCTATCTGATCAACGATCTCAAGATCTCGCCAAATGATATAATCTTCTCCGGCGACTCCGCAGGCGCGAATCTCGCCATCTCCCTCCTCCGGTACATCGCCGACTATGGCTCTGATCTCGGTCTGCCCAATCCGTCAGCCTGCCTCCTCTGGTCCCCTTGGATCAACCCGGCAGACGTCACCGCATCCTACGTGCACGACAACGATCACTTCGCAACAGACTACCTATCTCCAGCCTTCACGCACTGGGGTTCCGAAGCTTACGCCGGCCTGTCTGGTCTGCAGAGCCTCGACCAGCCGTATATCTCGCATAAGAACAGGCCTTTCAAGACAGAGGTGCCGTTATGGGTCAATACAGGAGGCGGCGAGATTTTGTATTATGATGATACAGAATGGTATAATACGATGAAGACCGCAGGTAATGATGTTACGCTGGATGTAGAGAAGCATGTGCCGCATGACATTTTGCTTATTGGGAACATTTTGGGCTTTGATAAGGAAGCTACGAGTTGTGCAAAGAGGGCAGGCGAGTGGTTAAGGAGTAAGAGGAACTAGAGGAAGGGCCTGCCGAGGTGCGATGGGTACGATGATTCCGAAACATGGTCGAGACAATTGCGTATCTAATTTGGTGGGCTTGCTAATAGACTTCTCATCCGAATTGTGTCGTTTCTTCTCACCGATAGGTTTATCCCGTCTGCGTTGTATTTCGTTCTTTCAAGATTCCCGTCAGAAACCAATGACTATTCGGTAGCCACTAGAGTGGCATTCATCAACAGACTTCCACCAAGAGGCACAAATGTGTGATGTATTGGAGCTAATTCTGACGTAAAGGCTGTTTGTATTAGCGTATATCGGTGATATTTATAGGTCTAGCAGTATCTTGAATAGTAGGGTTGTGACTTTCGAGACCGATGATCGTACCAGGCGATTGTGTTGGACCCGACTTATAAGTGTATTTCAACTTTGGGGTTCTCCAGCCACTATCCTTTCATAACAGAAAGTCAAGCACCAGCTCATTGAACATCTCTGGTTTCTCCCAGTAGCACCAATGCCCGCCCCATTCTACATTTACCCCTCTTGCAAGCAGATGATTACTCGTACCATTTACCAGTTCCACAACCTTAAGCGGACCAGCTGCAGGGAAACATCCACTCCTGCTACTCGCCACGACCAGAACCTTTGTAGTGCTTCCACTTCCCGGTCCAAAATTTTGTACAATAGAGTATCGCCAATCGTTTGCCGTGTGGTCTGCCATGAGCTTGCCATACCACCATCCGTCCCCTTTCAATGCCTCCCCAAGGAAGAAAGCCTCGTCGTCTTCCCACTCTTTCGATCCTATTACCGGATCACCTGGTTGTGGGTGAGACCTGTAGCCTAAGCAAGCAGAGATGGTTCCCAGATGAGCAGCCTTAGGGTCATCCTCGAGAGTTTGCTGCATTTTACGCAGTGCTTCTGGGGTGTTACAGCCACGATTTCCATACTCTGGGCCCCAGTCCGCCAGATAGTTTTGCAAGGGTGCTTGGTCGACAAAAACAACGTGTGAAAAAGCTTTTGTGGTGAAGAGCTCGCAATAACACCTTATCTTCATATCAGCTCATATTGAAGCGTGCAAAAGGCGGTATGCTCATGTACCACAAGATAGCCGCCCCCAAGCTTGTGCCAATGGCCGATATCGTGCCCTCTTTGAATTGGAAGTGAGTAATAAAGTTGTGCAAATCTAGCGCTAGGCGTGCAACATGGTATCCGGCTTTTGGCTTGTCTGAGTTGCCGTGTCCGCGGAGGTCTGGTACAAGAACAAAGTGCTTCTCAGAAAGCGCTTTGATATTACGTTTGAAGACTTCGCCAGAACCTGTGAAGCCATGTAGCTATGTGGCAAGATCAGCGATCCCGTTCGTTGAGCTTAATGGAGACGAAAGCAATTCAATGCGCTTGTTGAGCAGCAGGTGTAGTGAGCACTGACTAAAATCAGGGGAGTTGCTCCACTCGAGCCATAAGTCTTGTAATAAAGATTGACCCCATCGTTGGCCTTCAAGAGAGGCATAATGGTCCGATCTCAATCTTGGAATGCGTCGCGGTGTTCCGATGAGGCTGGGATGCGGGCGTTTGGTAGTGTGGACCCCGCTACGTTCTCTGCCAAGAAACGCGGAGCCTCAACTTGGAACCTTCCTAGCCGCGTTCTTGACCTTCTTCTGGCACCTTATCGAATGGCTTCCCTCAATCATAGTGTGGTACTGCATATGTCACCAACTCAAGGACTTGTTCTCGAGAACTAGTCATTCCAGGTCTATGAACACTACGCTCAGCAATAAAAGGGAAGAGTCTACCTCAGGCTACGAAATAGTACATAAAACACTTAGACATCACACTCATCGCGTCACGATGTATATCTGGACGTGACGCTGGCACTAAGTAGAGAACCGAGAGAATCTGTTTGGAACTACTGGAGGGTGTTCTTCGAGACACGCATCAGAAACACACGATGCTCGAAGTCGTGTGACTGCCACCCTATTATAGTTCACTTCATCCATCTTGGTGCTCTCGATTCCATTAAACGTCATAACAGGAATAGCGGGTCATCAAGGTGCTCCATGAAACATATAACCAACGACTCAAGCGTTCGTCCATCCTACTCATTTAACCTCTTCACGCTCTCTTTGTAGACTGAAAATCTCTTTCGAATTCATAATCAAAGCTTTATGGCTTTTCTAGTCTAGTCTCCTGACCATGTTCGCACGCCGTTCATATTTCCAGACTGCACCTAAGACTTCCAGGTTTACAACTTGGCGGGCAACCTTCCGCTCTTCTGTCCCGTATAGGTTGCAATCAGATCCATCAACGGTGGGCTCAATACGTCATAAGTCTGCAATCCTACGCTCTTGAACTTCTTCCTCACTTCATCGATCCCCTCTGGATGGAATCCCTGCTCGATAATGCTACTCACAAAGGCCGCGAACTGAGGCTCCTGCCACCCCTTGCTATCGCTCAGCTCTGTGTGCACGAAATCCAAACCCTTGAACGGATGGTCATTGACGATGCGACCGAAGAGATGAACGCCGCACTCCTTGCAGGCGTTGCGTTGAATGGCTGCGGACGAATCGACCACGTGGAGTTTGTCGGCGTTGGCAGTGACTGATACTTTGTCCACCGGAATTACACCAACAACGGAGAAGAGAGCGCCTTCGGGTTTCCAGCATTTTGAGCAGCCGCAGGCGTGGTTGTGTGCGACATTGCTGCTGAGGGTCACCTCGACCTTTTTGGAGGGGCAATGGCAATAAAGTTTGCCGCCGGAGAAGTTGGAATCACCCTTGGTGATGCCGTTATCGATTGATGGGTGAAGAGAAGGCATTTTTATTGGATCTGATTGTCCGTGATGTTCGTCAGGTAGGTGTGGTGGGCAAAATCTGACGTATCTAGGACCTGCGGATGTTCCGTGGCCACAATATATACAATCATTACGCCTGTTCAGTTTGCCCAGCTACGGTCCCCTCACCGGACTAGAAACCCAATTAAGTGCCAGAAGCGCGAAACCCCATTATCGACGAATGGTGCAATCGCACGCTTCCTGAAAGTATTGTGGATTGCTCTTGCGGAGCCGCACATAGTTTCCGTTTTGGGACAACCGAACCCCCGCCACATCGCACCGAGAGTGCGACTTTTAGAACTGCTGCTGTTCCGGAAGATTTCCGAGCATAGAATTACCTACTTCTCGGTAGGGAAGAATCTTATTATTCTTTATATGCGGAACGATGCGAAGTATTCCGAAGTCGAAATCAACACCGCCGGATACATTCCCGAAACTCTCGGATACTCTGCCGAGCAAGTTTAATTATTACAGGTCCGCCGCGACACAACGAATTAAATAAATTGCACCGTCATTCGACTACTGGAAAACTAACGCTAAGCCTGCAGTGTCCAATCCACAAGTCCACCGAATCCATTGAAAACAGCGACGAGGATTGCATACATGAGCGACAAGACCTGCAATGTTAGGTTTCCTCCACGGATACTTGCTTAGGGGACGATAACATTGCCAAATTTGTTAGCTTCCATTCTAATTGAAAATGCGCTTTGCCCTGTCATACAACCTCGATCCTTACGTACTCCCTTCACGTTAGACGGGAAACATGAGCCAGAGCATGTTGCGGTCATGCGGCATCAGCGTCTTGCTCAGGCTTTAGAACTGAAAACATTCGCTGACGCTTCAAGTGTACCATTGACCCATGGCCCGCAACCTACTAATCACATTGCAACATACCAAGCTCCAAATCCGTTGTACCTGTTACTTCACAGCGCGTCTTGTGCACACCAATCACCTCCCGGAGACATCGACCAAATCGAATGCTTATGCTGTTGTTCAGTCTGTGTAAGTGTTCCATTCTTGACCGACGTTAAGCAGGATTAGATGATCTTCTATGGATTTTCCTAATCTACATTCCCCTTGCACTACGATACACTACGTAACGGGCACTTGTAGTCGTACGATGCATAGAAAAATAAAAAACTAGAGAGGAGTAAATTCTCCAGCTTGGATAAGCGAGTACTTCATATAGTCTTTTCACTTTTCCATCAGATAATGGCATAGCATCGTTAGATGTCTACAACATGCAGCATATTTTTTTTTCGAGCATCTACAACTTCGAAACGGTGGGACTGGAGCTTCCCGACCATGATCCAGTTTCCGCTTTTCAGCAAACCCTCAACACAGCTCAGGAGCGATGTGGTCCAAACAGCCTGCTTCTTTTCTATTATTGCGGTCATTCACACTTCGTGGATTCGGGAGCAGTTGACAGAGCGACTCTTCTGCGCAATAAGTAGGGGTCATGTCTTTCACCTCAACGTCTCAAGACTGACTTTGCTACTAGCCAATCCAAGACTTCGTGTCTTAACTGGACTGAAATCGAACGAACAATCCTTAACAATTCAACTTCGTCCTTCAGATTCGGAATTATCCTGAATTGCGATGTGTACCGCGCCAGTCACGGTCTAATGAGTGGAATTCACTCTGCGGAAATTGCGGTGTTCCATAGGCAACCCCCTGCTCCGTGGCTCCGACGTGATACACCAATATCTACCCCAAGCGCGACCACAATATTGCCTCAAAATCTGATGGCAAGGTCATTTGTAGGTGTTACCTTAGCAGAATTGGGCAGAGCTCTTCTGGTTAATAAGGACGCTGGCTCCCGAACGCCCGTTCCGTGGCGAATGGAATCTGAGAGCGGCTATTATAGCTCAAATATCTCAAGAAGTGTCCAGAGCATCGAGCTGAGATCGAATTTTCCAGACACGCTCAGTCGAAGTGTTGCTACCTCTCAGCTGTTTCCGACCTCATCTCAACCGTACGACTCCGTCCGGGTGCTGATGGTCCACTGGGATGTTGACGACCCAAACAACCAGAATTTCACGAAGTTTGCACGGCTACTTGACCAATTTTCTCAGTATCTCACACACTACACACTGAGAATTAATTATTTTTATTTTCCTGTACCGCGGCCACGGGGCCGCCACAGGAGGAAGAAGCACCTGGACCGGGTGAGCACAACTAAGCCTAAGAGAGAATAAATCTAATCATGAATAGTAACATTACACTTCCAGACGGTACAACACCAATCGTGGACTTTTCATTTTTCCAGGTCATGCTGATGAATCATGCTGCTGATGTCATAATTCTTCTTAATTGCTGCTACGGTGCAAATGCAGCAATGGCGCCTGGCAATGGCAAAAACGAGCTCATTGCGGCAGCCAGTGCTGACGCAGTGGCATGGGCAGGGCCATTTTCGTTCCCAAAGGCGCCGATTAACAAATGGTCCGGCCTTGCCGACAAGCCATTCACAGTATCAATGCTCGACAGGGAACTTGCATCAAATTTTTTTTTTCATATATCTGCTCAGCCGCTCCATGTCCAGTTGAACTCGGGGAACACAGCAAGCATCCTGATTCCAAACTTCATAACACTTGGGGCTAGCACTTCGGCCCAAGCAGGCCCAACTCCAACTCCAGCTGCGACTTTGTGGATTCAAATCAACATGTCGAATCCGGCAAATGCGAGCATTGAAGAGTGGGAGCTTTGGATGAGAGGCAATGTTCCGCGGAACATAGAAAGCGCGTAATTTCATATTGGGGGTAGATCGGTCTCATCATGAGTCTATTTATTCGGTATATTCCGGAAGTGAGAGTATGAACGCTTTCAAACTCATCTAGCAAGCTAAGAGTTCATGACTATAGGTTGTGATTGCCAGCGCCTCGCGTTCGTACAAGCATGAGAAATTCATATGCGCAGCCAGACCGCAGAGAGACCACCAATTCTAGTCCCCCACCTCTGCATCATCTCCCTTGCGTTATCTCGCAATTCTGGAGTTGGCGCAGTACAAGCTACGGCGAGTACAGGGGAGATACTTCGGAGCAGGTCAAAGCCAGGGGTCTTCGCTTTCTCCACCTCTGCAGCGCCCTTTAGTATAGCCTTCGCACACTGAGTCGCCCTCTCAAGGTATTGGGGATTTTTAGAGTCAGGAGTTGCAGGTGGGGTATTAGACTGCGTCTCCATCTTATGCATGAGCATGTTGAGGACCAGCCGCATCGCTACATAGTTCGATGCGATGAGCGCGATGAAAGTGTCTGGCATCCCTGGATCCTTTGCATCTTCGTTTGTCACATCAAGACCGAGCCCAGAAGCAGCTGTGTCAGGCATATCCCGAGAAATCTTCGTGAGGTTGGGATATGTTGTGCCCCACTGATCTAGATCCGCAATCAATTTGAGTGTGAGCTCACGACCAGGTCCATTGTCAACATGAGGAGGAATAGGCGTCTCGAAAAAGACCCGCAAACTCCCTTGAATCTGCAGCAAAGCCATACAATGTGGAATCATGAGCGCGATATCTGTAAGGCTTTGATGCGCGTCACGGGGCATGCCAGCGAACGGTAACGTCATCCAGTCTGGTGATGAATATACTGAGGGCTTGTTGAAAATTATCGCCTTGTGAGCCTGGGATAGATTAGTATGGAAAGGAGATGATTAAGAACCCATGAAGCTAACGGCTTACATCAGAATTTCGTATGCCTTTGAAGAGGGGCCATATCGCGCCTGACTTGCAGTTGCTTGGTCCTCGCATGTTCATGATCTCGGCGGCAGCTGCGAGATGTGCCATGGAACCAGAGGACGTTGCACCTACGTACACTTCATACAACGCTAAGATGAGAGGAACAAGGACCTCTTCTTCGTCTGGAATGCTGTTCCGTTTCAGTCTAGATATCGACATTCGCTGGGCCTTCAAGCTGGCGGAGTACCAACGCCATGAGTCAACGAGAATACTTGGGTCGTGGTGAAGTTTTCCGTAGAATGCCATGGATACTGCGCGGAGAGACAGTCTCACGGCAGGCCGATTGGCATTACTGTGTATTCGAGGGAGATGAACAAGCCATTGAATTTCTGGCGCGTAGGTACGTGTGCCTTTGTTGAGTTCAATGTAGTGTGATAGGAAGGCCGCGTCAAAGGCTTCCGGTAGAGCCCTGGATGGCTGATGAAAAGTAGGTGGTCGATACTGATAGCGAATAGCGGTAATTGCCTGCTCCACATCTTTGGTATACCCCCGCTCGGTTAAGGACAGTAGATTCGGGGTAGGAGTACCAAGCGCTGATACCGTATTTGGAGGCTTAGAACTTGCTGGGACATCATTGGCGGACGATCTTGGGGTTGCTATTTCATTCGCACTGGGTCCTCTTGCTACTTCTTTCTTTCTTCTGTTTCTTGGTTTGACTACGCGTTCCGTCATATCGATAACAATCGAACCCACAACAGCCCCAGAGCACGTGAGCCCTAAGCGTCGACAGTGATTGCATATTCCTGGCGTCTCGTCGCACTAGCATTGTATGAGTTGTTTCTTACCCAGACTTTGTAGGGCAGCTTGTGGGTATATGTACCTTGACATGGCGTTCGAGGCACTGAGCACATCCGCGACTTCGTTGGGACTTGGGCGCCATCTAGTACAGCTTCTGGTGGCTGATAGCCATACGCAAGCGTGGTACAAGGACGACATCTGAAGTGAAAGAGGGAAGTTCAGCGACGTGCAGGAGCTAGGAAGAGTGGTCCAGCCAATCCTCGACGTTGGGATGGGTACAGTTCGCCTAATGCTTTATGGGGTTAGATTGGGCGGGGAAGCTCTGATCCTTCCCCGGTAGCTACGAGATGTTATTGGAGACATCGGGCGGCATCTACAACAACCCTTGTTAGTGGATGCAAGACATGAATCTGTCCCCTTTTCGCCTATTAATCTGAAATATAGCCATGCGTACGCACGATTAGGGCTTTTTAATGGGCATGGACAGTGATTCATGCGGGAGGCATACTGGTATCTTCGTTGTGATTGTCTCGGATTCTAAAGAGAAGAAGGCAAAAAGCAATGAGAAACAGGAAGCGACACATTGAGACTAAATCAAGGATGTACCGTGGGAGGAACCGGCATGCAAGATCGGTAAGTGGTCAAGGCGTTTCATACACAACGAAATCGATGCAGTGAAGGACGGACAACATGACCAGTTTTACTTCTTTGTATGTACAAGCGTGAATTCGGACACATCATCATGTACAAGTCTGTAACTCTTGGCGACAGGACACACACCTGGCTCTTCCTCCGAGTACCATTGAGATTTATATCGCCCCCTTCTCCCCTTTCCTTTTGGTCTCATGTTGCAACTTCTCCATGTGATCTTTGTGATCATTCACCTTTTCCTTGTCTGCCGCGATGTTGCTTTCGCCATGGCTTGCTAGATCCTCTCTCCATCGTCCCTCGCCCTGCTGTTGCTCTTTCAATTGTTCTTGTTTGGCTTTCTCGACTTGGCCTGGTGAACGATCGGCGTCTTCTTTGATAAGCATGCGTGGTGTTATGGAGAGAGGGCGACGTGTGGTGTAGACGAAGGGTATGCGGAAGCGCAGAGGGAGGAGGGTACGGGGAGCCATTGCGTTTTGGGGCCGTTTACGATAGTGGAAGCGTAGTTGTAGAAGCGTATGAGGTTTTGGGAACGAATTAAGTGTTTGACTGTGTTGTTTGGGGTGGTGAGGTTGATGGCAAATAACAATTCGCATTGACAGCTCGTCATTGACAATGACGTCAGGCTCTAGCGCGAAATGTGCCTCGGGACGCGAAGACAAGCCAAAGGTGCATGAGATGATGCTGTGGGTATGGCAATACTGTCTTGGCATTCAATTCGTCCTAGCTATCATGATTGGTTGTGACATGTGCATATTGCGGTCGTGTGGAGCAGACATCGCCATGACAGTGACATGCGCAGCGAAGCAACTTTGTTCGAGAACGATCATTATCAGAGATTATAGAAAAAGCCTGGCTTGATGCATTGATGCTGTGATGCTCCATATACGCCTTGAACTGCCTGTAACCATGCCCGCAGACCACTTCTTTTTCTATGTCTCCTTCTTATATGCTTGTCCTCATTTCCTCATTATCCACATCCACATCCCTGGATAATCAGCCGTTCTTTGGCGCACTACCCCCTCCACTCGAGTTCTTGTCGGGCGCCCCTTCGCTCCCTCCAATCTCTGGATCATTGGGCTCGCTAACCTTCTCGTTGCCTGGGCTCACATTGAGCGAGTTATCCTTCCCACCTGCTTCATGCTCAGCAGTTGCTTCTGCTGACTCAGGACTCGTCTTGTTTGGATTAAATGCTGCATCTGAGCTCGCGGCTGCATCGTCGGAGCCGGACTTGGAGTATTCGTTTGATCGCGGCTTGAGGGAGTCTTTGTCTTGTGAGTCTTTTGATGCGAAGCGAGCGGGTGTGGTAGAGAGGAAGCGGGGAGTAATTAAGATCGAGGGGCGAGCGAGCGCTGCCCGTCGTAGAACGCGTGAGGGTTGAAAGCGGTACATGGTTGCGGCAGAGAGGGCGATGTGGAACGATACAGGTGTTTAGAGCGTAACTATGAGCTGATGTCTGGTTCCTTGAGACGTGATGAAGCTCAATGGAGGTGTCTTGATGTTTGGTGGCCGAGAAGAAGCAGAAGAGAGCCGCAATTGGCGGCTTCCGTGGTAGCTGGACGTGACGAGTTGATGGCGCACTTTGAAATGCTTGTAGGTCATTGCTCAGACTGACGTCAACCGTGGAGCCGAGGCCAGATTGTGCACGTGACCATGACAACTTCGAATACCCTGAATGGGCGTTCCAGGTTCACTTTTCGCTTGCTACTGATTTGTTGACGCACTACCCGACATTTTGGATTCTTCATATTCGACGTTCGGACATCAGCAGTCGCCCGGTAGGCCTCGGGGAGATATCTTCGTCGCCGATCTCCGACGATAACCCTTCACCCCCCACCCCACCAAGATAACTGGCCTGAAGGAATAGGCAGCAAAGTCACGTCTGACCCTCAAAGTTGGGGGATCAAAAGCTATCCTGAATGAGGAAGGTGCGATGCTAGTTTTAGTATGGTAGCTGGGAGAAAAGACCACACGGGAATAATGCCTGTCCATGAATTCTGTCGCGATAGAGCAATATAAATGGCACGGATCCTCTTCTTTGTCTAGATCCTCTATCCCTCCCCAAGACTTGGCTAGTCTACTAGCATCTCATCTTATCAATCTCTTCTTTTCTGTCACATCTAAGTGCATCTATTCGTAACGTCCTTCGCCTCTGGTTCCGGTGTTATCATCACAAGACGCTTACACACAATTTCCAACGCACACGTTGATCCAGCTTTGGGTCAATTCGAAGTCTCCCAAACCGGTAAATTCCATGGTAAGCAATCCTGAGGGGATTCGAAGTATTCATAACCTTTCATTCGGATGTGCTCACGCCGTTCTGCTTTACTAGGCTTCACCACTTAGGGCCCTTCAGGCTCGACCCGCAAACACCGTCGACGACCACACTTGAGCCATTAATTTACTATCCTCCCCGAGAGAATAATTATGGCGATTTCATCTTGGATCCCGCCTCCACCCCCGGATCCTGACACACTCACGAACCCACCAGCCTTCTCGCCCTTCCCACTCATCCAGCTCCGCTCGGGTAAGATCAAGAAGTCGCTAGGGAATGGCCGCATCGACTCCGCGATTTTCAAAGTGCCCCTCTCAGGCCCCGTAGACATCACCAAGAACGGTATCACGAATGACGAGCACGCATTCGAACCGCACAGGAGCCCCGACAAAGCCCTCTTGCACTACTGCACTTCCCACTACGATGAGTGGAAAAAGGAGCTCCCTGCGTCAGAGCACTTGTTCAAGCCGGGAGCTTTTGGCGAGAACTTTTTCAATGAAGAGGTCAGTGAGAAGACGGTGTGTATTGGGGATCGCATCGCAATCGGAGACATCATCGTCGAAGTCAGCGAACCTCGTGCGCCATGCTACAAGCTGAATCATCGCTTTGAGACCAAGGACATGGCGAAGCGAACCCAGACCTTGCTACGTACGGGATGGTTGTACCGTGTCATTAAGCCTGGCACAGTGCAAGCTGGAGCAATGATTCGACTGTTATCGCGACCATATCCTGAATGGACGGTGGCAAGGGTCATGTATTACCTCTTTATCGAAACAGGGAATGTCGAAATGATGGAAAAGATCGTTGAGCTACCCGCTCTTGGTGACGATATCAAGGGAAAGTTCCGCGCACGCTTGGCAAAGGGAATGACCGAGGATCAGAATGGTAGGATGTATGGTGGTGACGAAGAGAGAATGGATACATGGAGCGAGTACCGCATCATTGAAAAGCGAAAGGAGAGCCGCACAGTCACAGCATTCGTTCTAGAAGCTATTGAAGATATCCAGCATCTGGAACCCGTTGAACCAGGCAGTCATGTGCGCCTGAAACTAGGCGGAAAGCTCGTCCGTGCATACTCAGTAGTTGGCGGAACATCGAAGCGATTCGAACTCGGCATTGCGTTGGATCCCCAGAGCCGCGGCGGCTCAATATACCTTCACAAGACAGCAAACGTTGGGGACACACTGATTGTCGGACGTATCACAGCAAGTTTCCCACTTGCCAAAGACGTAGACCAACACATCATCCTAGCTGGCGGCATCGGTATCACTGCCTTCCTCGCCGCGCTCCAGTATCTGCAAGCCTCAACTCAAAACTTCCACTTGCACTATGCGGTGGCAGAAGAAGTACCGTTCAAATCGCAAATTGCTGCTCTCGGCGCCAATGTTACGATCTACAACAAGTCACTAGGTCAACGCATGGATCTCTCCACTATTCTCTCGCACGCTGACAGTCGAACACACATCTACACATGTGGTCCACAGCGACTCATGGACGCGGTCCAGTCCACAGCTTCTACCTACTCTATTCCTCCGTCAAACATACATATCGAAGCTTTCACTGTGACAACATCGGGCGATTCGTTCACCGCTGAACTCAAGCAGAGCAACAAGCTGGTTGAAGTTGGGCCTACGCAAACATTGCTTGATGCACTGAAGGCTGTGGGTATGGATATCGACAGCTCATGCGAGGTGGGGAACTGTGGGACTTGTAGAGTTGATGTATGCGAAGGGAGGATAGAGCATAGAGGCACCGGGTTATTGGAGGAGGAGAAGTGCGGGAGTATGCTGAGCTGCGTATCTAGAGGTGTTGGACGGATCATCTTGGATTTGTAAATATCTGCGAACATTTCTCTCACTTTCCTAAGGAATTCAGACGCCTATGTGGACATACTATGTGTTCCTATCCTGTCGATCCTCCATGGCCGTAATGAAGCAACTGAGTATGCCCCCACCTTACTAAACATGTGATGTTACATTCCCATATGCTTCAAGCTCCAGGTGCACCCTAGGTGCCTTCATTCTACGCAACGAACTCCTTGGCATGGTTCCCCCCCTCACCTACTCTACACAGACTAAGAAAGTATGGCCCTGCTCATCATATCGCAGGATTGCCACGGTTGCCAATGCTTGCACCCTGGTGGGACTCCGTCGTAGTGGCGACATCTGCTACCCTGCCTGAAGAACTACGTCCACTCTTGATCTGCTCAGTTGACAATGGCGGTATCAGGTCGTGTAGTCACCCATATTTCGCCGGGAGGTCAGATGCGCTTTTGGAGTGCTCGGGTAAGGCTGGAGCGTCTGTTACACAATGCTTGCTTGCAAAGCCACGAATTCTAGTTGTTCGCGATTGCGACACCATTCTGGAGGACGTCGAATGGGGTAGTCGCACTTCCAACTCCGTCTCACAATGTCTACCGTGGACTCAACAGGCAAATGAGTCTTGGACCTGAACGGAGCTTCTGGCCTAATCCTTCTCGATTCTTGGGCGCAATCTGCGGTCGTTCAAAGGGGTATCTAATGATGTTGGTACCGGGTCTCTATATCTGAGATTGGTCCGTGCATCTTCGTCACTTGAAAACAACTTTTGATGGCACTTGTTGATGGTGAATTATGATTAGATTCGGCGTGAGAAAACGATGCAAGCAATTGGTTGCTTCGGGTGGGTTGCTCTTGAGGCGAACGGCTTGCCTCTATTTTGACGTTTTCAAATCGAAGCTTGAACGGTGGTTTTCCTCTTCTTAGTTCCCCGCTACGGCCGTGCAAGGGAATTACAATGTTGCGGCCCTTCTGCTAGAGTCGTTGTGCCCGAGGCTCTTGTGAAACAGAAGCTGCTGGGTCATCTGCTGGAGTTGCGTCTGGAGAGACTTTTACGAAAGTGACCGCACTTCTGACCATATTATGGTCTGCCCCTCCACTCCTACTGGAGATCCGAGTCCGCTGGCATGACGAAGCCGGTGTCTTCGAAATCCTTCAGAATATAGTCCACCAGGGCGTCAAGCCTCTTTCGCTGAACGTGCAAAGTGCCAACTTTGAGGTCCTTCTCACGCTGGCTTAGGGTACTGACAAGTGAAGGTGCTTTGAGTTTAGCGCCTCCTTCACCCATAGAGGGCTCAGATACTTCAGCTGCCGCGTCACCTTGGTAAAGTTTCGAACTCGAGTTGGGTCGCGAAAGAGGGGTTTCTGTCTCAGGGTACCGCGGGTCGCCAGATCCTTCAGCGGTGATCTTGAATGCCTGTTTTTTCCTTGGTGGTAGCTTACCCACCAGAATAAGTAGCAGTTCCGGTTGCAGAAGGCGGATTATGATATTGCAGTCCTCTGCCTCGATGGTGAGCGTCTTCAATGCAGGCTTCAACGATGAGTCTTGGGTTGAGTCCGATCGTGCATGAGTTTTCTGTCGGCCATTGCAGTTATCCTTCCACACCATGGAAATGAGGGCTGCTTGGTCGCGAAGCTCCTTGATGTCAACAGGCTTTGAGTAGGCGAGTAGTGTTCCATTGGGAGACATCAAACTGTCTACGTCAGACGTTGGTATGACTCGCACAAGACGCCATTACTTACAAGAGCCTTGGATATAGCTGCTCATTGGCGTTTTTAGTGAGCCAATCGCTCACTTTAGAGATGTTGATCATAGGTCGATCTGTGGTCTCTCGCATTGTCAGAGACTATATCAATAGCTGGTTGGCGGTAACAGGAGAATGGATGAGAATTTTGGTCAATGGATATGATGCAGTAAAGCGAAAGTAATGCGGCAGATTGGACGCGATGTGAATGGCTGCAAGGTAGTGAGAGCAATCCACGTACCTGGTCACAGGCGTCGCAGAGAAGTCCTTTCTGGGCGTGATTTTCCTACAATGAGAAGAGCACAGACGCCCTCAAGGTTACAAGGAAGGTCCAGCTATCGAAACTGCACAGCAATAAGCTCACGATAATGTAAAAGGAAAGAAACGGCGTATCGTAGTTCCCGGCATGGTGTTGTTCGAGGCGAAGCACAGCCAGCTACAAGCGCTATGACCAAGTCTTATCGGACTTGTTGTTATCCCGCCTCACGTGCCTTCGCGAAAAGCCTTCCAGTCCACCTAGCGAATAGTCTCGGTGGGTCGCAGTAAACCGCCCTGTGTGAAGGAAAATTTGGGAAACGTGAACAATCCAGTTTGTCCTTCCTACGGAGAAGCTGCTTCATTTAGATTTCTCTATCCTACATGCACAAGTTTGGGTGCGTAGTGCGTATGGATATGGTTGTAAGTACGCTGTCGTTCTCCACGCTTTCGGGAGGGTCCTGCGGTCATAAAGCTATCCAGAACCTTGTGCCAATAAACCATGAGCCTTATAGTGAATGTTGTGCTACAGTGAACCGTAGTTCAGACCGATGCAGAATGTGGTACCCTTCTCCACGAGGCATATTTCCGAGCAAAAGCCGGACGAGGGGTAATTTGGAATGTCGATTGGAAACGTCATCAGCGTTCGCACGCATCTTCTTTCTTATGCCCACTGTCGGACTGCAGCTCAATTCATGCTCTTCTTGCGTTCAACGTTATTGAAAGCTCCAAAAATATCCCCTGCATTCGTGGGCCGATCCCTGAAACACAACAGCAAGCCAAACACCCTCGTCCGAGCATTAGCGACCATGGCGACCGATCCAACCAAGTACAAGCTCAATCATTCCATGTGAGTACCCGCATGGCTTTCGTTCTCGCTACCATAATGCTATTGGCTGGATGCTAACAACGCATAGGATTCGTGTCAAGGATCCGAAACGATCTGTCGAATTCTATGAGTTCCTAGGAATGAAACTCATCAACAAGCTCCCGAACCCTGATGCAAAGTTCGATCTCTATTTCCTCGCATACGACAGCCCGAAAGCGGTCTCACACGGCAATCATTGGACAGATCGCGAGGGCATCGTGGAGCTCACGCACAACTATGGCACAGAGGACGACCCAAACTATAAGATCACAAATGGCAACACGGAACCGCACAAAGGCTTTGGGCATCTCTGCATCTCAGTAGACAACCTCCAAGCTGCGTGCCAGCGATTAGAGGATGCCGGTTATAAGTTTCAAAAGAAACTGACTGATGGACGCATGCGCCATATCGCGTTTGTACTGGATCCCGATGGTTATTGGGTCGAGGTGATCGGCCAGAAGCCATTGGAAGAGACTGAGAGTATCAAGGATACAGACACTAGCACATACCGAATGGTAGAGATACGACTCCAAATCAAGCTATGTGAGCTGACGACAGTAGAACCACACTATGATCCGTGTCAAGGATAAGGACGTCTCACTCAAATTCTATCAAGATATCTTGGGCATGAAACTCAAACGCACATCAGAGAGTCCAAACGCTGGTTTCAACCTGTACTTCCTTGGATACGGCCCGGATGCGGCCCAAAAGTCGGCAAACGGTGTAAATCCGGTAGCAGACAACGAAGGCCTACTTGAGTTGACCTGGAATTACGGCACGGAGAATGATTCAAGTTTCAAGTACCACAATGGGAACGATGAACCGCAAGGATTCGGTCATATTTGTCTTTCGGTCGATGACTTAGAGGCAGCTTGTGCTCGCTTCGAAGAGAAGGGTGTCAACTGGAAGAAGAGACTCACTGATGGTCGTATGAAAAACATTGCGTTTGTGCTAGGTATGTGGTCTGCTCATCTATTTAACACAATTACTGACACCCCCAAAGACCCCGACGGCTATTGGATCGAAGTCGTACAAAACGAAAAGCTCAAGACACGATCCAATTGGTAAACGAGCGGGCGTCGGCTTCCCGCGTTATGCTGCAAACCCCACTCTGCAGGTCTCAGCCTCTTAACGATGGGGACCAGAACCAATAATTACCCGCGCTGTGCATGGTCACCACATCATAGTACCGGACAAAAATCACGTCGCGCAATAGCTCATGGTGTGAATACAACAAGCATTTCCATCATCAACACATTTCAGCCTCATTTCCCCCCCCCCTCCATTTCACTACCGCTATGACTCTCATAATTGGAAGTGATCCTTTGTCAAAAGGTGTGACGGCAACTTTGCCACTACATTCTGGTGTCAAACTCCTTCGCCGTGGTGGCGTAATTCGTGGGGTAACTTAGCGGGGGCGGGGTAGTGCTCTAGCAAAAACAAGTGAGCTTTCATCTTACAAAGAGGCCATCTGACGCACCTTACTGCAGAAGTCCGATAGCGGCCCAGTCTTGTTGTCTATCCCAAATATAATCGGGGTTGTTCCGTCTCCCTGGTGACTCCTGCTTTTACACTCACACCAAAATTCTTTATTTGCCAAACATACAGGAAACGGAATGGCTATTCTCATACACAACACGAAGCCCAAGGTTCTCATTCCGGAGAAGGTCTCGCCAGATGGTCTGGCACTACTGAAGGACCTATTCGACGTGGACGAGAAGAAAGGTCTAAGTGCTGAAGAGCTCAAGGGAATCATTGGCGATTATGATGCTCTCATTGTTCGCTCAGAGACAAAGGTGACGGCGGAACTTCTGAATGCCGCCAAGAAGTTGAAAGTTGTTGCTCGTGCTGGTGTTGGTGTTGACAATGTCGACGTCCAAAGCGCTACTTCCCATGGTATCATCGTTGTGAATTCACCCTCTGGCAATATCAATGCTGCAGCGGAACATACTATTGCGCGTCGGTAGCCCAAGCAACAAGAATTGCCCTCCCACTGATTATGAACAGTACTGATGGCTGTGGCCCGTAACGTTGGTGATGCATCCCAGAGTATCAAGGCCGGAAAGTGGGAACGGAACCGACTTGTGGGCGTCGAGGCGAAGGGGAAAACCCTCGCTATCGTGGGTCTAGGAAAAGGTGAGTAAAATGGTCCTTTTTCTGTAGATATGCTCAATCTTCATCAGTCGGTCTCACGGTAGCCCGTATTGCGAATGGCCTGGGGATGCGCCTCGTCGCCTATGACCCTTACGCAAATCCGAACTTGGCCGCAGCTGCATCAGTCGCCCTAAGACCTAGCCTCGCGGAGCTTCTCAAAGAAGCGGACTTTCTGACCCTACACACTCCTCTGATTGCGTCGACCAAGGGCATGATCGGAAAGGCAGAACTGGCTACAATGAAACCTACGGCCCGGATCCTGAATGTAGCAAGAGGTGGAATGATCGACGAGGACGCGCTCGTAGAAGCTCTAGACGCGGGTGTAATTTCCGGAGCCGGCATCGATGTCTTCACTTCTGAACCGCCTCAGCCAGACTCTTCAGCAAGTCGTCTCATAGCTCATTCGAAGGTAGTCGCCACGCCACATCTTGGAGCGTCCACCAAAGAAGCTCAGGAGAATGTTTCTATTGATGTCTGCGAGCAAGTCGTTTCTATTCTTTCCGGCGAACTACCGCGTTCAGCAGTCAACGCGCCAATCGTTCTGCCAGATGAATACCGCACTCTGCAACCGTACATCAGTCTAGTTGAGAAGATGGGCTCTCTGTACACGCAACACTACTCCTCTGTCAAGATCGGGTCCTTCCGAACCACGTTTGACATAACCTACGAAGGCAAACTCGCGAACATCAACACCACAAAGCCACTCTTTGCCGCGCTTGTCAAAGGCCTCCTGACTCCTATTACTTCATCAGACGGACTGAATATTAACATTGTCAACGCCGAGATACTCGCAAAAGAACGCGGCATACTCATCAATGAGCAAAGTTCGCGCGAAAACGTTGACGAAAAGCCATACAGCAGTTTTATCACGCTTCGAGCACGCGCCACACGTTCGGTATCGCAGGCACGTTCCACCAACTCGCGCAACAACTCGCCTTCCGCAGCACGCAGTCTCAAACCGCAGGACCATGAAGATCAAGTCATACAGGGGTTCGTATCGGGAAATAAACCGTTCATCTCGCGCCTTGACAGATTCAAGGGTGAATTCGTCCCTAGAGGCACCTTACTGATATGTAGGAATTTTGACTCGTGCGGTAAGATTGGGTTTGTGGGGAACCTTCTGGGGAAGGCAGGCGTCAATATCAAGTTCATGAATGTGGCACCGCTAGATGAGGAGGTAGAGGAAAGGCAGAATGAGAATGGAGAGACAAAGGGGAGTAACGAGGCGCTGATGATTCTTGGAGTTGACAAGCCAGTTGGCGAAGACGTGCAGAAGGCGTTGATTGGCCCAGAGGGAGTGTTGGAGGCTAGCGTTGTCAACTTCTGAGTGCAACTACGGAGAGCAATAGTGCATCGGGTTGAGATAGGAATTACTAGGGCTGGATGGCTTCGAGGAACTACATAAGATAGACACGGCAAATTCAATATGACGAGGATTGTTCTTAGTAATGTGCCCCCACAGCAAAGGTCCTTGTTGCATCGCTCACAACAAACTAACGCTCCGATTTATTTGATAATCTTGTTCGAGTTACTCCAGGAATAGGTAAGAGTACGACACAATGAGTAATGGATGAGGTGAATACTGTATAGAGCTGCAGTGTAATGTTTTTGGCGTAAGAATCATTCTTGATGTAGGTGCGTTACCGCACTAGGTACCCTCTAACAAGTACGCGAACATCCTTCTCCTCTCGAATAGGGAAAGCTTTGTCTAAGATCCTTGACTGGATGCCTTAGCTTACGGATGGAAGGTCAGCACTCTGACCCACCCTCAGATCGTGCGAGAAGAGCACAGAACGTAATGCGTGTAAAAGGAAGCATACGTTTACGGCCGCAGAGCAGCGCTGTATGATCATTCCGAGCCGGTGTGATTGCGCCTCGGCTCGCTTGTGCAATGACGTTTGCCCAGGATACGGACGAAACTCATGCGCTATGCGCACAGCAGACGGCCGACCCTCCATCAAGTTCACAAGATAAATATTCCTGAATACCTTTGAAGCACTCACAGACAGCGCAATTCACCCCGAACAACACAAAGAAAACCAGCAGACCTTCAAGACAGCAATGGCAACAGCAACCCTCGTCGGAAGCACCGGCCTCGTCGTACGTCCAGCAGAATATAACCACGAAGGGCGGAAGTGAAGCTAACAGACGCGACAGGGTTCGAATATTCTCACGCAGGTTCTCGCTTCACCATCCTTCTCCGCCATCTATGCTTACTCCCGCCGTGAACTCCCCAACCCAACCGCCGCCACGAAACTTAATCCTATCACCTCGACCGACACCGCGCAATGGCCCTCCCTTTTCCCGCGCGAGATCAAGCCCAAAATCTTCTTCAGCGCCCTAGGTACGACCCGCGCGGCGGCCGGCAGTGTCGAGGCACAAAGGAAGATCGATTATGATCTCAACTTGGAGTTGGCAAAAGCAGCCAAAGACGCTGGCGTGGAGACATGTGTTCTGATTAGCTCTGGAGGAGCGAATAGTAAGAGTGCGATGGCGTATCCTCGGATGAAGGGCGAGCTTGAAGAAGCAGTTAAAGCGCTCGAGTTCAAACACACGGTGATCCTGCGCCCCGGCCTGATTGTTGGAGAGCGGACTGATAGTAGGCCCGCGGAGGCTGTAATTAGAGGCATTGCCAAAGGGCTGAGGAGCCTGACGCCCGCTCTCACTAATTTCTGGGCTCAAGACGCGAGTGTCATTGCTCGCGCTGCAGTCAACGCCGGAGTGCAATGTGTAGAGGGCCAGCAGGAGGCCGGCGTTTGGCATTTGGGGCAAGCAGATATCGTTGCGCTTGGGAAGGCATGAGGTTATGGAAGAGGGCTGCGGGTTAGAGATGAGGATGTTTGCGTTATGGTGTACGATTGCTTTCCAACTAGATACCACAGACTGTTTAATGGACTTCTTTTTCAATACTGCTGCTTTACGTCCGAAGAGCCTGCAAGCTGCCTCCTATTGGTGTGCATTTCCGTCAGACTAGCCAATCATAGCCCATATAAAGTCAAGAAAGTCTCATTAAGTCAGCCAATCGCAGTGATTGACATGAAGAATGTTGTGCGACCTGCTCAAAAATTGCGTGCATGTGCTATTCCTCCTATGGATCTAACTCTTTGGACGCAAAAACATGCAGCGACTGTTTTTCGCGAAGTCGTAGGTGTCACACCACATCCACATCACCGTTGCGTGCGTCGCTTATTCATGCCGTCGGCCGCTGCCGAAGCTCTGGCCGAAGGATTTTCGAAGCCATCACACCACTGTCTCGCGACCATCAGCAACCTCCCTACCCGCTTGGCCTAGAACCAACCACATGGCCCGGAAATGCGCGAAAGTCATCCACGATTTCTCAGAGTCTTGCCCAATCTAGCAATAGGAGTTAATGAATGGTTCTAGCATTTTGGCCTTGTTCCTGCAGCGCCCGCCGTCGCGTCAGCCTGGCTCGGCGATCTCGTACCATGGAGTGCACGCTGATTGCGACAATGGGTCGGAAAGGTAGGCTCTCAGAGTCTCAGGTGATACTCTGGTGGTGCGACGCAGTCATCTGTAACAGAGTAGGAGCAAAAGTCTCGAAATAGAAATTAAATAAATAGACTGTTGTTCATCCGGTACAGGACCCATCACCATCACAGCATCGATAGATATACAGGATAGACACCGGTCTTCTCAACTCAAGCAAGAACAACTCTCCAATCAGTACTTTGTACATACCAACCAACAAGTCTTCTTTCCAAGTCTACGACTTTTCGGCTCCAAATCTCCCGCATCAGCCTCGATCGTCGACCTTCCCCACACTTCAAAATGCCTTCCGCAACACAAGTCCGCACCATGTTCCGTAGCGCAGCGCGCCACCTTACCGAGCCACACCCCTTCGCTAGGAACCCCGTGTCTGTGCGACCACACGCCTGGCGAGCTGGTGACTTGAGCAAGAGGGTGATCAAGACAAGCACTGTGTATGTCTCCGATTCTTGACCTTACAAGTGGACCTTGCTAATAACAGATTAGATACTTCCCCTTCTATGCCGCGATCCTGGGTTGGCCTGTAGCAGCCGCTTGGTGGTTCAACGGGAACATGTGACTCTATCTTGCTGAAGGAGAGCGCGTCTCCGCAGTCCGACGGAAGGAGAGGCATGAGCTC
Organism: Phoma sp. ATCC 74077; assembly: GCA_033682645.1. NCBI lineage: Eukaryota > Fungi > Ascomycota > Dothideomycetes > Pleosporales > Didymellaceae > Phoma > Phoma sp. ATCC 74077. The sequence goes on along the minus strand of JAWDJC010000006.1, from coordinate 384,523 downwards.
GATTCGCAGGAGGTTGCGGATCTGATATTAAACATGCGGTGGGACGATTGAACGCATTAGAGCGTAGTTACATTGCATCGGCATCAGGGAGGCGTTTGGCGTTTTGATACCTCATTGTTTATACTCGAAAAGAGTCTAAAGACTATATGGTCTTGTACGATACCAGACAATACATTTCATTACGTTCGACTTGCATTCTACTGTCTTGAGACATGCCGTTCCATCTTTGTGAAATAACAGCTGTATTTCAGCCAGAGGTTAAAGATTTTGAGAGTCAACAATGTTGCCGAAGGTTGATTGCACTTGTAGATCAGAAACGGTTATCAGATCTCCGAGCCCCGTGCTATCCCCGCAACCGTCTTGGCGAACGAGCACGCAATTCACGCTAATACTATTTTCTGGTCGCAACAACGCGACACTCCGCAATTTGCAATCTATCGCCCGAAGAGCACTCTGGAATGAGCCAATCATGTCCCTCATAAAGAATGGCGCGTTCCTCGGCCCCAGTTCTGCCGATGTCGCGATACTTTTTGGCTTCCCTGGGGCGACAAACTCCAGCATTCATCTTTCGCCCACGTTTTCCCTTGTGGTGAAAATTTCAAGGAGAGTTGCGCCTACTCTCATTCTCTCTTCTGTTTGAAAGAGAGACTCTTGATACACCCGTGAAGGACTGACCCATTGAGGCGTACACGCTGCCCTTAGGATGCATTTCCAGCAGACAGAATCGGCCGGCCCTGGCGCCGAACGAGACACCCCGAAGAACTTCACCAAGAAGTCCTCGAGCCTGCCCTTCGGCCAACATCTTTCTCTCGAATCCGTTAGCGGTCCCACGTACCTTACGGCGCAAACGCTCGTTCAGCAGGTCGCATATACGCTCTCCGACAAGATCTTCGCATACTCAACCGAGTCGTTCGACTTAGATGTAGCAGTAAAGTTCTGGCAAGAGCAGGGCGAGAAGAATGCTTTCGGATACGAAACTGGTGTTTCTACACTAGAGACGAGAGCTGGCGCTGGCGCAATTGCCCTGGGTTACATGTTCTCCAAGGACTTTGACTTGAAGAAGCGTCACATTCCTCAGGCTATTGTGGCTTCCTCCTCCACGCTTAGCTACCTCCGTTCCTTCCTCGACCAACTCTCGGCATTGTACTCGGTTGCAAACCCCCTCACTGCTCACATCGCCGCTGTCGACTACTCCGCCAACTCGAACGCTGGACTAGTCAGCGACTATGTCTCCTCCCTCACACTAGCTGAGGACCTAGGGCTTGGTCTCGTCTGCAGTCCTTCTGTTTTCGAGACCCAGCACATGTCTCTCTTCGCTACTCTACTTTCGAGTATTCTGCCCACCATCCATACCTACGATGGTATCAGCGTTGGACGAGAAACAGCCAGGCTTGTCGATACTCTGGATCAGAGCAGGCTATACAGCAGCTATCAGGCTGTGTTGCAAGCTGTTTCTGAGGTCGACAAAAAGCATTCAGATACTGCGGGACGTGTTTTGCGTCTCCTTCAAGCCTTCAATGACGAGCTTGGCGAAGACTACAAGCTCTTCGACTACTATGGTCACGAGCAGCCTGAGAGCGTCCTCGTAGTATTTGGTACCGTCGAGGCATCCTTGACTGCACAGGTTGCCAACGCCTTATCCAAGGATGGTGACAAAGTCGGCGTCGTCAATGTCCGCGTCTACCGCCCATTTGTGGAAGAAGCTTTCCTCGAGGCCCTTCCAAAGAGCACTCGTCGCGTTGCTGTTCTCGGCCAGGTCAAAGATGAGGCAGCTGTTTTCGACCCAGCTGAGTATTCCAAGCTATACTCAGATGTCTTGGCTGCGACCCAGTTTGCTTTCGACAGGAACGTTGAGGTCACAGACGTCAAGTACTCTCGTGAGCAAGTTTGGACTCCGAGCAACATCCTTGATGTCTTCCGCCAGATTCACGGCGAGAAGGTGCAGGCCGACGTGCGCTCGTACGTTGACATCCTGAACACTGCGGACGTCAAGCAGTATACTTTCTGGGATCTGGACGAATCTTTGGCTGCTCATGCTCCTGCCGTGCTTGGCAAGCTCCTGTCATCTGACTCTTCGAAGAACGTATTCGTTCGCAGTGGTCACGACAATCTGGTCCGTGGTGGTGTCACTCGCACTGATATCCGTAACGCCGATTATACCATTGAAGCTCCATACTCCATCGAGCAGGCCGACATTGCTTTCGTCGGCGATTTGAGCATCCTGCAAGAGTTCGATGTTTTGAACAGCATTAAGCCTGACAGCTCCATCATCGTCAAACTCCCTGGCGTGAAAGATGAGGACCTGGAGAAGAAGCTCTCCCCTGCCTTCCGCAAGACATTGGTCGACAAGGATGTCGAACTCTTCGTGCTCGATCCGGCGCTCTCTGAAGCGATAGCTGAGGATGCTACTCTTGAGTCTTACCTGACCCAGCTAGCATTCTTAAAGGTTGCCCGCGAAGACCTTCTGACCTCTGGTCTGTCTAAGTTGGCTGCTATCAACGGCAGCTCTGAGGTCTTTGAGAAGCTTGCTCAGCAGCTGGAGACCGCTCTTCGTGAGGTCGAAGTGCCTGCCGCATGGGGCACCGTTGAAGAGGACGTCGAGCCCATCCGCCTTCCCTCTGATATCAATGTCAACAGCTTTGCTCCGTTCGACCGCATCGAGCAGGAGCCTCCTACGCTCCTGAAGGATTGGCAGGTTGCTGCGAAGGGTTTTGCTTTCAAAGAAGCCTATGGCACCGACACTCAAGTTCGTCCAGATCTTGGCATCAAGACTTCTATCGTCACCGTCAAGGAGCACCGTCGTCTTACGCCTCTCACGTACGACCGTAACATTTTCCATATTGAGTTCGATCTCGGCAACTCCGGTGTCACATATGCTATCGGCGAAGCTCTTGGTATCCACGCGGAGAACGACAAGGAGGAGGTCGAAGCATTTATCAAGTGGTACGGCCTTAACCCCGACGAGATTGTCGAAGTGCCATCTCGTGAAGACCCGGATGTTCTAGTGAATCGCACCGTCTATCAATCGCTTATGCAAAACGTTGATATTTTCGGCCGCCCACCGAAGCGCTTCTATGAAGCTCTGGCCGAGTTTGCAGATGACGAGCGCGAGAAACGCGAACTACTGCAACTCCTTAGCCCTGAAGGTACGACGGAGTTCAAGCGCCGCGCCGAAGTGGATACTGTCACTTTCGCGGATATTCTTCTTGAGTTCCCATCTGCGCACCCCTCTTTCCATGATATCGTCCGGATCGTTAGTCCCATGAAGCGAAGAGAATACTCCATTGCTTCCGCGCAACACGTCACACCCAACAGCGTCTCCCTCCTTATCGTAACGGTGAACTGGGTTGACCCTAAGGGTCGCGACCGCTTCGGTCAAGCCACGCGCTATCTCAACGCGCTCAAGGTTGGCGCACCGGTCACTGTGTCCGTCAAGCCGTCTGTCATGAAACTACCACTCAAGACCACAGCACCCATCATCATGGCTGGTCTTGGAACAGGTCTAGCGCCTTTCCGTGCCTTTGTGCAAGAGCGCGCGTACCAGAAACAGCAGGGTCACGAGATTGGCGAAGTCCTCCTCTACATGGGCTCCAGGCATCAACGCGAAGAATACCTTTTCGGCGAGGAATGGGAAGCTTACCAAGATGCTGGCATCATCACTCTTCTCGGTCGCGCCTTTTCGAGAGACCAGCCTCAGAAAATCTACATCCAAGACAGGATGCGACAGACACTCACTGACATCAGGAGAAGTTACCTCGAGAAGGAGGGTTCGTTCTACCTCTGCGGACCGACGTGGCCGGTCCCGGACGTCACCGAGGTGCTGCAGGAGGCTGTGGACGTTGAACATAAGGCGAAGAACCCGGGTGCGAAGAAGATCGACTCGAGGAAGGAGATCGAGAAGCTCAAGGATGAGGGACGCTATGTCCTTGAGGTCTACTAGATCGATCGAGCATGTGCAAGGGCGAGGGGCAGATGGTAGATGTAGATAAATTTGCTATCGCGTTTGAGCATGCCATTGTCCTACATTTTCTCTAAATATGAACCTCCAAGTTGTTGAGTCTCTCTAATATACCACACTGCGGTGCCTTTGATGTTACTGTAACGTGCACTACGAGGAGTGAATTAGCATTATGCTGGAAAGAATGACGACGTTCTCGGGAACATGTTCCATTGTGATGTATGCTTATTTCGTGGACTTGTTGTCTGTCGAAGCTGTAGACTAGCAGGCCAGAATATTATCCCAACGCTGACAAAGTTACGCGGGAAATGTTATTTTGTTTTGATGTCCAGAGGGGAGTGGTTCTTCCACTGACGACCGTAGCAAGAACATGATTATCAGCGTGGTGATAATCATGGACTCGAAGGTCTTTCTCTTCGTAAGAAGATAGCACCATGGGTGTTCGTACAGCACGAAGTTATAGAGTTTGGGCGTGATCAGGTCTCCTACGAGCCATGAAGCGGATCGTGGCTCTTAAGCGGGAATGCCGAATGTGCTGATGAGTCGTGACCTCAAGGTGTTATGCGTCACAGGCTGTATATGGGATGCCAAACAGTCTGAAGTTGTCGATGTGACAAGTAGTTGGTTTAGGACAGTTTATGGCTTCGAGTATGTGGGCCGGAAGAGCGGTCACGACTGTCTTATCTCCACGTGGCAGTTATGAATATGACGCGACAAGAAGCGAGTAAGTGGTGTATGTCGTCGTAGCGGAGTTGTATTGGGGTAGGAGGCAATCGCGCGAAGTCGTGACTTGGATACTAGGTTGTTTATCAGAAGCCTCGAGCGATCAGGACTCACTTAGCGTTGGTGGCGCAGGCGGTGAAACGCGCACATTTCCCTCAACTATAAAGATTGTAGGAGGTAATTATGGCTTAAGAATAAGTTCGAATAGGGGAGTCAAGGAGTTTGACTGTCTTTCGCATCGCAGTCAACATACCGAGTTGTACTCGCATGGCGTGGGTCCCAATCCATCTAGAAGCTGAGCGATCATCTTCGAACTCAGCAGCATCAGCGCTTCGTTGAAAGCAATCCGTGTGCATTCTAGATACTTCATGCCCCTCGTTTCCTTCTGTTGTTCGAATAGAGTATTGATTCAGAAATAGCGCTGTGGCTCGAGATTCGGCTTACAGGTTGAGCCCATGGAGAATAAGTCGAGAGTGAGCAGCGATCTGGTCACCGAAGGCATTGCTATCTTGATTCGGCTGTATCTGAAGGTCTTTCTGGGCTACTGTCTGGACAGAAGTTGCCGCAGATCGTGGCGCGGTCGTGTCTCCGTCCTTGCATGGTCAGTGGCCCTTTGCGCACGCGTGGATAACAGGATCGGTGTCGATAATAAGTATCTCGTGCTAAAGCACGAAAAAAACGTGGACAACGTGTTTTAGGTGTTCGATCGATCTGCTGTCGCGATTTGAGGCGCTGGTAGCTTGCCGACATCAGCAACAGCACTTTTCCGTACAGTGATTGTCGTAGAGCAACGGCTCTTGTTGTCAGTAGTATACTTGCAGAAGTAGAAGAATTGAGAGGATGCCCTAGTGGGTATCATAATGCCAATGTTGGCGGCGCAGGCATGGCATGCCCTTTCCTTGTGGCGGTGGCAAGGATCAATAAGCTTACCCCAATATGTTGATTGATAAAATCTAGCAGCCACGATCCGGGCCGCCGTACCTCTTTGACCAAGCCCTTAGAAAGAGATTATACGTCGGATAGTTCCTGTATAATTTCAAATAAGGGGCTACTGCGCCTACCGTAGGGTGCCCAGAGAGGTGGCAACAGTCACCACCAATAGAAGTCTTCATCTCCCTTAAGAAAATTCTAGAAATCATGTGAAGTTGTTATTATGGAGGAGGGCTTTTAGCCACTGACTGGTATCGCCGCCCTCGGCGTGCAGGTACTGTCAGCAGCTCTTGACATTTTGAGAAAATGAGCACGCTTCAGCTGATGTAGATATAAGGCACCCATATCGCCAATATATAGAGTTGCGAGAGATGATGTTAGGCTTTTCAAAATGCTCTTATGCGAAGGGCATCCATAGGCTTTCATATGTCTATCTTGCTAATGAAGTGTTGAAGTTATTTTCGGACACGACGGCCCTGCTCCACGCGCCCTCGCTTGACATGACGGTCCCAATTGATCGGCCCCTATTGCAGCGTTTCTGACGTTTGGAAACTCCAGTTCACTACTTGTTTGAGATGTCACCAAGGCTCGGTCTGTTGGCAACGTACAACACGGTTCGGTCTCTTATAGCTAATATCAGAAGCACCATCAGTGAAGAGTGCGGCTTCGCCCATTTCATCGCCGGTAGTGCGATACCAGGCTTGCTCTAGTGCGCCATAGGGACTTCTCGGGAATCAGGAGGGGCAGCTACCGGTCATTGGTCCGCAGCTACAGTAAGCATTCTTGTACCGCGTCCGCACAATCAGTGAATCAAAAGCGAGCAAGACGACTGACAGTGTGATAAGACCTTTATTTACCAGAGCAAAGACAACAATGATTTACGCGTTCGCTTCCAGTCCTCACGCACCGCATATTTTCCGGAAGATCCATTCTGAGTACAGAAGCCGTGGAAGACTGGCTGAAGTGGGGGGTGATAGCATTCCATCTGTTACCAACATACGAGCAGAATGTTAGACAACCTCCGTGGATTACATTGTCCGACAGACTGATGACCATTGCTCTAGCAAGGCAGAACGGTAGCCCCGAGAGTCCCATCCCTGAGAGAGTCAAACGTGCTGTCGTTGGCGCCAGGATCATAACGAACGGAGACCATGGAAAAGTGGAAATTGCTCCGGTGCGCGTTAAGGTCGAGGTCGAGGTCAAAGTCCAAGGGCAACCTCTCCCTCACAGACTCACTCCTGAAATTGATGCTCCGACTAGTCCTGCCGTACCACTTCCAAGATCTGCTTCAGAGAAACCTTCTACGGCCGTCGAGAACTCGTTCAGCCAGGCGGCTAAGAGCGACACAGCGAAGAAAAGGAAATGTTCCTCGACGATAGTCATCTACCGAGATAGGTCGTCGGAAAGATTGCGACCCAACCTAGTCGGCAGGGTAAGCTGACCTGGCTACTCGTCAACAATTGCGGAAGTATAATATAAAGTGAACCTTGGCGCGATGTGGATAAGAGAAAAGAAGGTAGCGTTGCTGGGTGGCACATTCAGAGTACTAGGGGTGCTGTTCTTCTCTAAGCGTGGGGCTCGGGCGTTGACGATATTTTTCTCTCACAGACTCGACCAGTTGATGTCTGGGTTCACGTCCCCATTCATTCTGCGTATCCCATCGCTTGGTGGAATAACGAGTTGGGTTTGCCACTGCGACGGCCAGCAACTGGATGGAGGAGTAAGGCAGCACTCGGCTGTGACGCGTATTGCAAAGTGAGCTACAAGCGGCACTAATCTTCGAGAGAAATGGGCTCACCAAAGTAGTTAAAAGCTTGACTTTTGATGAAAGAAGCATTGTGTTAGGTGTTGTAATACCTCAACTGTGCAGATGGTACTCTAGGATGGCCGTCAAGTCTGACGACAAATTGTAGGAATACATACTCAAGCCAAGAAGGCACCTGTGTCAAGGCATAATGCAGTAGGGCGATGTTATGATCAACCGCGGTAGATAATGGAAGAACATGGAATGATAAGATTTCGAACAGCAAAGTAGTGATGGATAGGTTGCCACCAGAGTGGCACCTGCAGCATTCTGCTGAGTAAACAAACGAGCCTATCCGAAGGTCTTGGTATCACAAATGCAACCTACGTCCTTTGCACTTCATCACTTCGAATCGGGTTCACGACTATAGAGTGTCATAAAGGTTGTTTTCTGCAATGAGCACACACAAAGCATCATCAAGAGGCCACTTGGTTAAATCTCAACCGTTGTTGACTTTGAAGGCTCTCAATAGCTACTCTCTACCTGTAAGCCGCACTCAACGCTAAATGCCTTTATATGCACAGAAGGCTATCGGAGATTTGGTAAAAAATGAAGCGCAAGAATCCAAGTCGGCTATGTCAGGGGAAAAAGCAATTTTCAGGATGACTTTGGTCATTATTGCGACCTTGCACACCGGGGGATGCGGGAAGAATTCAACTGAGGAGCCGTCCATCTAAATTTCCTCAATATTGGAAGTGGTAGCATATTGCACGCATGTGCCAACTATACAAGTCAAGTAAAACTTGCAAGCATTAGCATTAAATGACGTAATTTAATCGGGAGTTGTACCATACTTACTTGGACTTCTTCATCGCAGCCTGCTTAGCCCTAAGTCGCGCAATCTTCAATTCAAGCTCAGCGGCTTCCACCTCCGCGTCTATGGCGGCAGAGCTGTCTTTGGGTTCGTCCTGGGTACAAAAGCCATTCGTCGGGCTGTCGAAGTCCTCCAAAAACTGGGCACGCTCTTCCATAGACGGAGACTCACGCTTGATCTTGGGACGAGGACCATCCTGATAGGTGTTTACAGGACCTTGTATGTCTAGATGACCCATACCAATGGACGAATTCTGCTCATAGGCATCGTGGGTACGCTTACTCTTGCGGAAAGGAGAATGACGCAAGCGATTGTCGCCGGGCCGATCACGATGTTCAGAGTCGTCGAGGCTGGGTGCTGGTGTCATGGGGTGGAGAGGAGGATACATACCATAGTGCGGACGCTGCATAGAAGATTGACGCTCCTGCTTGATCGGATATTGAGGAAGGTTATAGGCGCCATAACCACCATAATCACTGTAGCCGCCATAGCCGCCATAACCGTTGAAGTCACGGTGAGGAGGCATAATGCGGCCCCAAGGATCCATCTGTGGACCATAGCCGGGCATTTGCGCGCCATATTCGTACATGTGCTGTTGTTGATGAGAAGGTAAGGGCTGCTTCGGTTGCACTGCCTTGGTATGTAGCGGCTTTGTTATTTTCTGTTGCTTGGCTTGCTGGCGAGGGAGAGTCGGTGGAGAGTATGGGAGGCCCTTAGTGTAGCCACTTGACTGGAGGTACTTACCCGAGATGCCACCGTAGCCTTGGTTCATATCGTCTTCGTCCTCTTCTTCTTGATCGTCGTCCTCGTCATCCTCTGGAACACCGAAGGCCTCATCCTTGTCCTCATCATCGTCATTGTCTTCGCTATCATCGTCTTGGTCGGAGCCAGCTTGGAGGATGTGATCGATGTCCTCGTCGTCCTCTTGCTGGTCCTTACGATTTACCAGGAGATGCTTATAGCGAATCTCGAAAGCGTAAGCGACCGTCCACTGCTTCACAAGCATATCTTCGATCACATCGAAATCTGTGGTGACCAACTGAGGTTTTCGATTACCAGTGTGCTTGATACGGTAGCGCACGACCTCGTTCATGGCATCCTTCAGCCACTTCTTGTTGTCGGTGAGCTTTGCAATCATGAGAACAGCCTTCAGAACGGACGGGAGCCACTTCTTTGGATCAGTCTCGTGTTCGCGGTATACAGTGCGCTTGCTAAGCTTGCCACGCTTGACCAGAGGGCGGTGACACTTTGGAATATAGGATTTAATGAAGCCCTTTCCCCAGTAGCTCTCGATCTCGCGAATAACCGCCTTTTTCGCAACCATGTCGTTCTTCATGATAGGCTTGGCCGCCCATGCGCGCGGTCTAGACTTCTTATGTCCTTTGCCAATGCTCTTATGCGAAGATTTCGACACCTGACGAGGACGAGGACGATCACTGCTCGTATAATCTCCAGACTCGCGGCCATTTTCTAGAGTAGAGCAACGCTCCCGCAAAGCCATCTTTTCATCTCGCTCCTTGGTAGTCTCTCGAGGTTGCCGGCGAGCCATAATCGGAAGGTCATCGTCGCTCGACTCGCGCCGAGTCTGATCCTCCTCCAGCTGAGCCATGGGCGCGGGTTGGTCACCTTCGTCCTTCGTGGTGACACATTCCTCGACGGGCGAAGACTGATCGCAACTCATGTTGTACTAGAATCAAACAGTCAGCATGTATATGTGACGCGTTTGTGAGACAACTACCCGTTAGTCGGGGTTCCGCTGAAGAATCTCCAGGCGCGGCGCGAGCTCGAAGAAAGCAGGGTTCACTGAGCTTACCTGGTATTGCAGTTTAGGCGAACGTAGAGCGCGCGGGGAGTGATTGTCAGTAGTAGTAAAATCGGGACTAGAGAGGCGTTCAAGGTCCTCTGGGGAGTACGAGTAATCCAGCCTGACACTCAATGCTTCCAAAGATCAACTGTCGGAAAGTCCTCCAACCCCACCTAGCTAGCAAAGCTATGTGCTTCCTCCTGGTGTTTCCTTTGAAAGGGATGGACTGTTGAGGAGCTGTGGTTGGCAGAGCAGAAGCATAAGTTGAGAGAAACGTGCTGTCGGGAGGGTGACAGAGCGACTACAGGCACTTGTTTATAGACAGCAAGGGACAGCGGCAGGCACCGATCGGGCGCTAGTGTCCATCTATCACTAATGCAGAATTTAGAGCTATGAAAGGTAAAAGGGAAAGAGGCGGTAGATACTGGCGGCTTCTTAACGTGAAATTAATCCGTCGCCAGCTGCCAGTGGACAACATGTGCATGCGAGTAAAAGACAGGAGAATCTGACTGATTCCGATAACGGGCATGTAGTCGCCAGTGGCAACAAGATAGAGAAATGGCCAGCTCAAATGCGGTTGTCGCATTGCGAGGATCCGTGCGGCGCTTGTCATTGCGGACAGTGAAGACTAGCGGCATAGTAATGATGTTACATGAGGCATCAGGGTAATGCAACATACTTCCAGAGAACATCAAGAGGCTAGGGGTGAATAGATAGTATCGAGTCTCATTACTTAGTACCGTACAGAACGTTGTCAGCTCCGCAAGCCCGCAGCTGTGATGTCCGACACATGTAATGGCCCCACCAAAAGGTTCTTGAACACATCGCCCAAGACTGACTGATTGCTAGGTCTTCTTACAAATGCCCATACCTCTCTGCTGGCATAACGCCACTAGCGGCCAAAACCTGGTACAGTTCAGGAAGGACAGCCGGAAGCAAAGAATCGAACCAATGCGCGAAGCTGACCACCAGACCCGAGTTGGGGGCGAGTAGAAGGTACCATTGAGACTGTTCTTGTTGAAGGACGCATTAGCTAGTAGCCCAGAGCTTACCGACTACTTCAAGCAGCATAGGCTCACTTTCTGTCGTCATCGCGCCTTGTTGAGATGCGAGCTGTATGGAAAAGAGTTTGTCTTCATTCAAGTAGAGCTCATGTAGTTTAGCATTCATATTCTCCAATCACGCGACCACTCGAATGTATGATGGTCTGATATTACCTTAAGTACGAAGCTAGATGTAGAGTCTAGGTCTGGGTCTGCACCGTGAACTTCGCACACATATCTAGGCGAGATCACTCGTCACGTACCTAGATTCATGAATGTGCCACAATGTCGCAAATAAGGCATATTCTTGGATTCAACCAGGAAAACGGACGATTGACAGGAAAAGAGCTGAATAATTTCTCATTAGAACAAACTGATGACCATTGACAGTCATTTTATTGCATGTCATTGTATCGGTGAAGATTTTGTCTCATGACAGCGTAGGTCACCAAAAAAAAAGCTCTATGCGACGTCATACTAAACATCAAGGCTCATTTATACTATTGCCAGGGAGATGAAATTTGCTGAGCCGAAAGCTGAAATAAATAGATTCGACGGTGCCATAGAGGGTAAATATGTAGAAGAGGCTATGCTTCAAACACGAAACGCATCACATGGAAGTAAAGCCTACCAAATTCCGTGAGCGGCAATCGCAGCGTAAAGCAATCAAACGAAGAGAAACAGGGCCTGAACAGAGCATACATATATAGTTAATTGGGTCAACCGAATAGATGTTAAAACCGATATGGGAGCAAAAGGTGGATTCGATATGATTGAGATCCTTCAATCCGCCGACATCCACGAGATTATGCAACCGCAGCAGCTTGCAAGACACATTCTGACAGTGTCAGAATTTGCACTACGGCATGTCTTACATGCAAAAAACATACACAGAGATTTTGAGACAGATATGCTGTGCATCAAATCGGTGGATTCGCGTATCGCAACATTCCGAACGAAATCTCGCCTGCGTACCTATAGCTTCGCTAGAATTCGCTACATCTTAAATACGCCGTCTCCGAGAAACAACATCGTCCTTCTCTCGTCTCCACCTCCTCACCCACATTCTGCCATGTTGCCGCCCTCATCAACGTCCACCCCGTTCCTTGACAACTCCTTCAACCTCTCCTGCTCCCATTCATTCAACTGTGTCTGCGTAATCTCCTCCGTCTCGTGCACCAACTGTGTCAAATAAGCCCTTAATTCCCGTTCATCGGCCGAATCGGGCTTTTTCACGCCAGGATGGGTGCCGGTTGCCATTATCGCTTCTACCAGGCTGTTCTGTCGCTCTGTTTGAGGATTCATGGGTTGCGATGGAGTATGCGTGGGTGGAGTACGTGTTTGTGCGCGCTGAGAAGACACTGGGAGAGGAGGAGCTAGAGGAGGAGCAAGTGTTGATCGGGCTGCGTGTTGGCGGAGTGGATGGTTTCGGTCATTTTGTTCCACGCTCAGATCTTGCGATCGGAAGAGGGAAGGGTGACTCAGACATATTATCTCTGCTGACTTCTCCATTGCTTCTTTGATGTCGGGATCAGTGAGGTCTGGGGCTTGCTGGATGTCTAAACCGTGGAATGGCTGCGAGGGTAAAGGCCACTTAATGGGGAGGGGTTGCTGTGGTGGAAGTGTAGAATAGGATTTTTTTTGAAGCAGGGATGATGTTGCAGGAGCACGAGAGTCTTTTTCAGCTTCTTGATGTTCTGGCTTGCTTTGGCTCCGAGGACTTGGTGGCCGGGGAGTGTGCTGTGCGTTGTTTCTTTTCGCTTTGCGTAGTGTACCTCGCGTCTCTACCATGCGGTGTTGAAGCCGAGCAGTCGGGCGATGTTGCTTCAGTGGAGTCGCAGCAGTAACTTGCGTATTATCTATCCTTCTGGCGAGAAGAGTAGGACTGCTTGTCGTCGCGTGCTGGCGATCCTGCCAAAAGGGCCATGGGTGTACTACTGAAGGGGAAGGTGTTGTGGTGTGGGGTGTTGGATAGTATTGCTGGTAGGGTGGAGGAGTCGAGATTTGTTCTTGTTTTGGTGAGACGGTGTGATAGTTTTGGTGTAAAGGCGCCCCAAGTACCTGCTCTTCAGCTAGTCCATGGTGGCTGATGTAGGTGTGAAACGATGGCATCTGCGTAGCTGCTCTATAGCTCTGAAATCCATTTGGAGATGCGCTAGGAGCCTGCGAAACCAATTGTTGAGACTGAGTGTTCGTCAAGTATGGATGGGAGGTAGGTGATCCATCATAAGCAGCTAGCCACAAATCCTCCGAACTGAACGACATCGTGGTCAAGTTGATGGCGACAGGCGAGTATGGTGGTAAACTGAGTCGATTAGCGTTCTTGTCTGCTGTACAGGTGCCCAGCGTAAATGCTAATTATATGCGGGTTGAATCGAAAAGTACTCTTGGTATTGGTTGGCAAGAAATCCCCACGTACCACGGTAGCAGATTGATGCCTCGACATGATGCCTGGGAAATGGTCGCATCGATACAATACCATGATTAGTTAAGACGCTAGGAATCCGCAGGTATCGGCAAAACATTGAACGACTTCGGATGAGCGCACGTAGGGGATGTGTCAGTGACCTACAAATTTGATCACCACTCATTAGTCTACGCTTGCTTTCACATCTGTATCTCCATCCTCATCCTAACTTCCTACAAAGATCAGCCTTACCACCCTTCTTCAATTAATCCGCCTGTTCTTGTCGACCGACTCCTTTGCGATGGCTCTATGACGTGCCTCTGCTCACGTTCCACGAGCACCCAACTCGTCCACATCGAGGAAGAGAGAGTGGCCATTATAGCAGGGGCAGATGTTGGAATAGCAGTAATCTAGATGTGCAGCTCGAATGAGGCCCAAACCAGTATGTGTAAGAGCCGGTCAAAAATGAAACAAAAGTGAGGCAGCTGTCGTGATTTAAGAAGCTTTCATGATTCCATGCCCCTTTGTAGAGACGCCGCCGCTCATCGTACAGGGCATTCCGAATGTATGATACAAGTATAGGACATAAGCTGAGGAGAGTGTGAACGCCAACCGCTACCAAAATCTACGCTGCGGTGTATGCAAAATGTCCCAGATAAGCACCTATGGTCTAGTCCAACGCTGACCATGTTTTTAAATTACAACCGCCCGCTCCAAGCGTGTATATATGGAGAATTGAAGGTGTTTATGCAGCCACAGCCATACCGCCGCCGCTCGCGCTTGCGCCGACATCGGTAGGTGGCGGGGGAGGAGCATCGAGCCTTGTGTTGTCGGCCATCATGCGGTTGAAGCCAATCGAGACGCCCTCGATGACGGCGAGTAGGATAGCGCACGTTATGGCGCCGTTGCGCATGGATCGGTAACCTCCTCGTACGGCGAGCGATCCGCCGGTGAAGAATCCGGCGATGATGGCATTCCAAGGATCCTCCTTCTTCCGTATGCCCTTGACTGCGCAGTCGTATGTGTTGAAGAGACCTCCCCAGACGCCGAAGTTGCCGCCGAGGACAGGTGCGCGGGCCTTGATTGCTGTGATGGCGCCAATGCGTCGCTCGCCGTAGGGGGAGTTGCGGAACTGGAAAACATGGTGAGCGCTATTGAAGGGGACGAGGGGTGGCCACCTACTCCTTTGACACCGTGCCATACTGCGCCTCCGACAGCCTAGAGGACAATTAGTTTCTGCACCGCAGCAAGATGCGCCCGAGGTAAACGTACGCCCATGGCAAAGGCACCGCCGAAGTCATTGAGGATCACCCAGGGACACGGGTCGCGCGAGTGATCCATTTTGGAGTGGGGCTATGGAATGAGGAAGAGCGCGACGAGTTCAGGGCGACAGAGGTTCGGCACGGACGAAGAGATGGCAGCAGGCGTCTTGTCGGATGATATGATAGACGGTGACGATGCCCTGCAACTTTTCTCGAGACCGTGCACTGGCCGGCAAAACCTCGGGTCAGCGGAGACGACGCCTTTAGTCCAACAACACTTGACCACTGCACACGTTGACAATCCTGTCTGTTACTCTCATTCTCTCATCTGCATTACTTGCCAACTGTCTCTAGAGCCTGTATCTTAGTTCTAGAACACCCCGAGAGTGTGTCAAACAACTTGAAAAGGCTAACATGCCATCTCGGTTGCCGCCAGTTGCGCCAGGCAACTTCTGGTCCTATATTTCACTGCTCTAGACCATTGCTCTTGGACTGCATCATCTCACTCTTTTCTTTGTGCGCTCTGTAGTAACTAGTCCTGTGCTCTCCATCATTCTAGTTCCAAGCTCTCTATTACGCCTAGTCTCATGCTCTCTTCCATCTTCCATATATCCCTCGCTACTTTTCAGTTCTTTGCGCTCGATACCTATCCAGTCACACGTCATTTCGGATTATCTGGCCCTTTCCTTGCTCAGTATGCATGTGCCTCGTTCTACCTACCAAGCAGCTGCTTCGTGCCCGTGTGTCGCACTACTATGCCCAAAAAGTCGTGTTAGTCTCAAACGGCCTCGCATTTCGAGGCATCCGTCATCCTAAGCACTTCCTCTCTTTGTTCATCCTCCCAGCTACGATCAAGACCATCGCCTCATAACAAATTACCGACGCTGGATGCAAGCTACCCTACATATGACGAGCGAGCTTCACGAAAATCGCCTTTTCTCTCTGATTGATTTCCTTTTACTATGCTGAATTACCTCCGCATACAAGGTGCTTCAGGATCCCGCATTTCATGTCGGCCTCACCACGCTCCGTTTGCGTGGTCAAAGCTTGGCGCTGGCCCGTTGGCGTTATCGCCTTCACGTTGCTTTCCTTGCCTCACCAATCTCACCTCCACCTCTGTGTTCGACAATCTGAGTATCTGCCAGCCTAAGTACCAATCATGGCAGGCGCAGCTCGCGGTAGGGCGCGGCATCCAGTTATCAAGGCGCCGCCTTCATCTCAGAGCGACGAAGGTCCAACACCTGAAGTAACAGTTGAAGGGAGTACCGAGACTGCCGGTAGATGCGACGCGTATGCAACGCCACGAACATCTGAGCAGCCTTTCGCGCGACACGATGCGTCTCGCTTAAGTGAGGGTCTTGAGCCAATGCACTTGAGCGATCAAGACGGTAAGTCATATGATACAACGTGCTTGCGGTGGCACTACGTTCATCCCACTAAGATTTCGTCCTCTAGCTCAGGACCGGCACCCTCAGTCACTCGCAACGGCCGAGATTGATCCCCTCGGTAAACATGTGAAGGAAGCAATCGCAACAATCAACCACTTAGAGGGACTCGGATTGCAGAGACTCAAGATCCCTCTTCCTAAATGCATCGTGCTTGGTAAGTTACAGGCCTTGTCACGCGCCAAGGATTGTTGAGATGCTTACAATAACAGGAGAGCAATCCACAGGCAAGTCTTCCGTTATTGAAGCAATCTCTGGTATCAAGACGCCGCGGTCAACTGGGACTTGTACTCGTTGCCCGCTTTTCATCAAGGTTGAGCCGTCTGACGATGTTCATGCGGGATGGAGCGCGCGAGTTACTCTGAGACGAGATTTCTTCTATGATGGGAAGACCGGCAAAGGCCCTGAGCGACGATTTCCTGGCTGGGGCCAACTCAACCAACCGAACATTATACAGTTCGCAACGACGACCGATTCCAAAGACCTCGAGCACATCATCGCTCGCGCACAACTAGCCATCATTAGTCCCCAGGTTGATTACAAGGAATTCCTCCGCAATTCAATTACCGCGCTCGCCCACTGCCCCCGCTGCGAGTTCAGCCCAAATATCGTCTGCATCTCCATTACCCACCCTACCCTTCCCGCTTTAAGCTTTTATGATCTACCAGGCATCATTGGCCAAGCTGAATCTGCTTCTTCGCAGTACCTTGTGAAATTCGTGCGCGACCTTGTCGTTGAGTATGCCAAGGATCCAGAAGCACTCATTCTTGTCACTTGCTCTTTGGATAACGATATTGCCAACTCAACCGCTGGCGGAATCGCGCGAGAGCTCCGGGCCACTGGTCGTTGCATTGGTACGAATATCGAGTACCTTATTAAAAGCCGCTTGCTAACGTCCATTTTAGGCGTATTAACTAAACCAGATCGTCTCCCGCAAGGCTCCTGCCCTGATAAACTACGTGAGCTCCTTGATCAAAAGCGCTTCGCTCTCGGACACGGCTACTTTGTCGTCAAAAATTTGGGCCAAGATGAACTTGATAAAGGTCTTACGCATTCTGATGCACGTCTCTTAGAACAGCAGTTCTTTGACCAAGACGAACTTTGGGCAACCACCCTTAGCAAATACAAAGCACGCTTTGGGACTTTAAACCTTCAAAACTTTCTATCAGGGAAGCTTGCTGAACAGATTACGAAGAAACTTCCTATCATTCACGAAGAGATCAAGGCTCGACTCCGCCAGGTGGAGGTTGATCTGCAGCAGTTCCCCGAACCGCCCACGCACAATGCCTCGAGGATCATTTTTGATATTTTGCTCAATTTTTCACAACATGTTCGCAAAGAAATGGAGGCTGATTTCCCCTGCAAGGTGTGGCGCAACGATTGGAAGACTCTGCAGAAACAATTCTTCGACGCACTTGTTAGCATGCAGCCAAAATTGACAACGAATGGACGTCGAGACACAGGCATATACTCTGACACTCTTGCTTCGCAGTCAGGGAAATCGGTGGACGATTCCATCGTTATTGATGATGGTGATGATGATGATGAAGATAGTGACCAGGAGCACGATGGAAATGCGCGAATGCACAACACGCCAGAAACACCAACGAAGAAGCGAAAAGTTGAAGACACGCCCGGTCCATCACCATTGAAAACACCTCTCAGCCGATCAGGACTCCCAAAGCCTATGGATGACAGCACTAGAACGCCAAGTGCGGACTTCAGCGAGTTTAGAAAAGTGTTCCGCCTTGATGGAGTTGCGCAACACCTAAGTGAGACCTCAAAATCTAGAATCCCCGGACAGATTGAGCCCAGGGTCATCTACGATATGATGCTCGAAACGCTTGAGCACTGGCCTCGCCCCCTGAACGAGTTCTTCAATAGACTTGAACTACAATTACGGGCGCATGTTAAGACCTTATTCCATAAACACTTCAGCAAATGGGCGGAATCTGAATTGTTTAACAGTGCGTGGAAGATCGTCGAGGAGATACTGAATCTCAATTTTCATCAGCAGCGCACGACTATGGCAGCCGAGAGCCTCACCGACGAGAAAGAAGGTCCGTACATCTTTCATGAGGACATTTTCGAACGTGAGAAAGAAGCCATTCTCCTTCACTACCACCAGGCTCGTTTCATAACTCGCCTTAGTCTGTACAAGCGAGAGCGACGGCAGCGGACTGGAAAGGTTGTCAGCCAACAGGAAGAGGAGAGGCTCAAGAAGGACGAGCGGCTCATGTCGGTACTCAATAAAGAACCATATCACGTTGAGATCGGCGTCGTCGCCCAGGTCAGCACATACTATATGATCGCTGCACGTCGCTTCCATGACGCAGTGTGTATGCGAATCGAATCGAAGTTCTTTAGACAGCTGCGCTTGCATCTTCGCGGTGAGCTAGAGAATGGCCTTGACATCCACAACGAAATAGAAGGCAAGTCACGAGATTCCACGCTATGTTCTGCACGCTGCTAATTATCCTAAAGGGCATCGAACCGCCATTCGCCTTCTCGCTGAACCGCTTCATCGCCAACAGCGACGCGAGGAACTCACCGGCATGAGGAACGCGCTACTTCAAGGTCAACAAATTCTATGTGATCTCCAGCGGAAGAGGTACGGCGACGATATCTCATCGCAAACATCCTCAACCTGTCTAATGCCTGGTTCCGGCACCTCCTTGTACGACGTGCATATACCCCTTCCTGAAGAGGTTGGAACTACCAATACAAACGGGTTCCTTCGCTGCTAAATTCGCTGTTTGCGTCTTCTACGCCTCCAGCGATGGGGAGCGAGTCTCGTCTTGCCGTTGGGTAAAGACGGTCCATTTGAAGCTTTTCCATTGCATTATCATGGCCCCATTTGCCTACGTGGCCCTATTTGACGACTTTCTGATTCTTCCATTCTGGCCTGCTCGCCTTTGGTCAGCTCGTCTGCGGTCAGTTCCAACGGCAACAAGGGTCTATGAAGATCCTACACATGCAGCCATTATCGTCACGCCAGGAGACCAGCTGCCAACTTTTGGCGCACATCATCGCTGACGAAGGGAGTTGGAATCAACGTTCGGTAACCTTATGACTATTTGGAAATAACTCCCCAATTTTACATCGTCATATGAACCTAATTCGTAACATATTTCGTGAAATTACAAACTACATTAACATATACTCCTTCATTAACAGCGCCACATCCGAGCAAGGATGATAGGAAATGCTATCCCTCTCTAGAATTACGTTTGCACTATGCCTTCGGCACTCCAAAATCTGCTCCATCCAACTACAAGTCTCATTCCAGTGCACTATCTAATAACACACCGTTCACGATGAACATTTCATCTTCGCAGGATGTTCCTTTCCGGAAGCTCATAGCTTCGAATACAGTGTCCAAGAGTGTTTAGATACCCTCTCATCACCTAGAAATCATTCCCCTACTCGAGCTTACAAGTCACACGCTATGCATCCATATCGACGAAGCGCGGGTGCGTTCTCAACCTAACCTCCTCATCACCTCATCCGTATCAATTACATCCCCATACCCAAATCCCCAAGCTTTAAGCCCGGCCTCATGCTGCTTTTTCCCCGTACTACCCGTCGCATCACTAACCATCCAGGTCTAGCAAGCCAATTAGCTAACTACGATCATCACACACATGCAACGGACGGACGGTGCATCATGGGTACGGCACAAGGCTTACTTACCTCAAAGCCCCTATTAAACGCACTCCGCCCCGTAGTATCGCAGCAGCAATCCGTCATAACACCCACTATAACACACCTCTCCACGCCCTCATTCCTCAAGCTCTCCTCGAGGTTCGTGCCTAGAAATGCATCATACGTGTTCTTTGGTATCAACTTTTGTCCTGCTCCCCCACTACTCTCCGCCGTCACGTGGTCTAGCAGCTTTTGGATGTCCGGGATGAGCTGCCAGTCTGGCGTGTTGATGTGCAAACTTCCGTCTTTACCCCACTTCCTCACCAACTGGTTCGTAATTGGCTCCTCGAAATCTGAGGGTGGGTGGCCGTGTTGGGTGAAGAATTGGGGCCAGCCTTTTGAGGAGAAGTAGTGGGAAAGCTTGATTATGTTTGGGAGAGCGGTGGTGGTCATGGGGAGGAAGAAGTTTTGCATGTCGATTATTAGGAGTGCTGTTTTGGGACTGCGTGACATGATGATGTGGTGGTGTCGAAGGCTGATATTGCGATTCTTAGGTAGCCTTGAGGTAGGAGACAAGGACTCAGGATCAATCAAAGAACTAGAGATGTAGCCCTGAAAAGAAATTGGTGCCTGCCGAAACAACCAGGATGCGCTCAATGCTGCTTCAGTGGGAGTTGACGATGTATGACGTAATTAGGTTACGCTCTGTTCACGTGCGTATATCATTCACGTGCACCGCTTTCACGCGTCGGATATACGTTCATTAAATTTATCAAACGCCGTGGAATATCACCGAGACGTTCGTTGTGTTGCTATTTGACAATAGATGGCCGTGCGTACCTCCTGTTGACGCCCTTGGGTATCTACGAACAAAGCCACAAAGAGAGACGATGCAACAGATTAGGGCAAGCTTGCAATTGCCAGCCATCAGGTTTTGACTATAAAGCCGTGATTTCCCAGTGTTGCGCACACTGCCACTGCGGGCAAGTTCGAATCGCGACATTCAAGCGAATGCCATTGCGTTACAAATTCCAACATGCTTGATTTCGATGTCGAGAAATGGTGGATGCTTAGGACTCTCACGAAAGTCGCGACGACAACAATGACGGTGCTTGACGTGAATACCCAACAAAACCTTCGTTTCACCCACAGTTCTGGGGGTACACCAACCAAATCCTGGATACCTGAATCAATCTACGTCTTTCTGCTAGTTAGTATAGCTATTGTGTGGTGGCTAGCACGCCCGCAGCGAGCACAACTATTATCTGAAGGGAAAATGGACGACATGACCGAGGAAGACTGGCAAAAGCCATGGGTGACGAAAGAATGGATGGCTTTATACGGGCTCATCGCGATGGCCCACGACAACGACTGGCAGTACACCCCGTTTCGCGACCAATACAACCGGTCAATTCGCGAGCGGTGGAATAGACCCAACAAACATGGTTTGAAGCGACTTCTCCATAAAGGAATCATTCCATTATTTGTTCAGGACGGCGGTGTAGTAACTCAGCAGCTTAAGTGGTGGGGCTTAAGCGACAACTTCCCGTACGTGAAGCTACCCATATTCCGGCAATCGAAAAACAGAGCGTACTTTGAGTTCTTGGTACCATATCCCTATAAGGGCAATAAAAGGAGGTTCCTTCAAAATCTTGTATTCAATAGGCAAGGATACGGCATCACCTTGCGATTCAGCGAGCCTCCTCCAAATGGGACGATCTTCTACTCGGAGATGAATCCGCCCTGCCAGGAGCAATATGAGCAGCATTCCTCAGTAGGGGCGGAGTCGGCATTGGAAATTCTGCTTCCGTTCAAAAAGGACCAAATTTTCGAGAAGGCCCAGGGAGGGAGAGCCCGCCAACTGCGTTGGTTCATGAGAGGGCTCAAATCGCAAAAAATCCCGTTATTACATCACACACCATCAGTACTCGTGCGTGTCAAGTCGCAGGACTGGAGCAACATCGAAATGGACGAAAGAGTGTGGGCTATCGCACAAGAAGCGATACCAGAGATTCCTTGGCCAGAGGAGGCGACGCGAGAGGCTGCTAGAAGAGAGCTCGAAAGGTGCAAGTTATCTGCTAGAGATACGTGAATTAGCTGTCCGATTGTTTGAGAAGGTTGCAATGTTATGGTATTCATTTGCGGGATGAGCCTGTTGGTGTTGCGTTATACTTCGTGGGGCTTTCTTAAGAAAAGTCCAGTTTTAATTGTTGTTTCATCCAGGCGCCCCATTCTTGCACGTTTGCCTTCCAATTCGGATTATCATCCTGTTGGGTCCACAAGCCTACTCCTTCATATGCATTCAGTTGCACTTGTTCGTGCGCCAAGTCTTCGTACTTCTCTTTTTCCGTCGCATCGTGCCATCGTATCCGACCTGAGTGTGACTTGAGAGTCTGGCGGGCAATGCTTCGTCTGACCATCTTGGCAAGTTCTGTTGCCTGATCAGAAAGAGGACTCTGTAATCCATAGGTAATGTTCCAGGCAGGTAAGCTTAATTTCGTGCCCGCTGGAGGGTAGTTGCGAGCATACGAACGGCATCGAGCTAAAGCGGGAATGGCTGACGCCATCATGGCGTTGTTACCAAGAGATGCGTAGTGATCAAGGTGCATCTGAGTCTCTGAGTCGACTATTTCGTCGGGCTGTTTTGAGGCCAGGACATCCTCGTGCTGTGGAAAGATGAGCTGCGCATGTGGAGAGCGGAAAAAATGGATAGGGGATGCGAAGCGATCAAAATAGTCCTCTGGTCTGCGAAATAACGCATCACGCTCTCCAGAAAGAATTAATGCAGGTAGGGCGGTGTTATCGCTTTGAGCCACCCACGATGTTTTTGGAGATGGCTTTGGTGATCGTTTCTGCCGCCTACGGACGGGCTTCGATGCCTTTCCAACCTTCTCACGTGTAGTCCATGAGCTTCCCAAGTCCTCGTCCGCTGGGAATGTAGTCTCATCTGGTGCAACGGGTTCCGGTAGCTCTGACGGAGTAACAAAAGGGAGATCGTCGGGGAAAACCCAGTCAACAATGGGATTATTCACAGCTGCGGCGACAACACGACTTTCTCCGAGACGACATTCCGTCAAAGCTAGCACAGTTGCGAGTGACCCACCAACAAGTTCACCACACACACCAAGCTGCGCCAGATATGGTCGTTGGAACTCATCGCGGAGCAGATTCTCTCGGATCCAGTCGTAGCCTGCTAGAACATCGTGGCAAGGCGTCGGGTACTGATGCAATGAAGATGCACGATAGTTGACGCGGACGATAGTGGCACTGCTCGATTCACGGAGAGTGAAGATGACTCGCTCTTCTTCCTCTAAGCAATCTGGCAACACAGGGCCTGGCGGTAAATAGAGGAGAATGGGAGACGATGGAGTCGATGCATGGAAGATACTGGAGAAGGCTCAGTCAGTTCGTGCCAGATAGCCCTATCTATTACTTTGCATGAAGCTATGTGTATTGTCCATCGAGTGAAGTGCACATGTAGAGGTCCTTGACCGTCAATTATAGGTCCGATATGTATAGGTATCCTTGATTAAGTGCACGACGGCGAGATACGGTCCTCTCTAATCGAGAAGCATAATCAAGATTCGGAACGATAACAGGGCACGTTCCTCAAGGCTGCGTTGTCTCGAAGCACCCAGCTCGAGCAAAGTTTGGTTGAGTTGCAGTTGAAAGAAAAATTGCAGGGGCTAGACGAGGCCGCCAGCTGTGAGATCATCGCACAGGAGGCGAGCCGTGAGCCGCACCCAAGCCGACTGTCAAACGACAAACATGTGTCAAATGACCTCATAGCGTGGAGGGAAGACGAGAAGAGGCAGACTTACTCAAGGGTGATAGCGCCATTTGACCGACATGGAATTGTGAGGTGCTCGCATCGTGGTGGAGCTGCGACAGGTGAATAGGCCCGCCTGCAGCAGCGACTCGGCGAAAGCTGTCGTAAGAGTGATGGGGCGATGAAGGCCTTGGCGAGTAGAGGACGCGGCATCAACAGCGTAGTTTGCGAGCGACGGTGATAGTTGCTGATGGTCACGACTGATGTAGCGATGATTGCGAGTGATGGTTGGGGATTGGCTTGTGGCGGCCGCTCCTGCCGTATTCAAAACGCCGAAGACTCGAGGAAGGAGTGGCCCTGTAGCCGCAGCAGGCGCGCACAGCACTCTAAGAGGCTGACTTTGGACTGATCCAAAGGTTCCAAAGGTAGCAGCCATAAGGCTAGACACACTACTATCCCAAAGCCGTGCAAGAGGTACTTTGGTGACATTTATTCCACTCCCCTCTGGAGGATGGCTCAGGGGGCAGATGCTCGGGGCAGCCCGCGGCTTGCGTAGGCCAGGAAATTAGCTTGTCTGCGACTTCGACCCCAGGCTCAGCCTTGGCCGCTACTGGCGTTTCTGCACCCGCATCCTGATTTCCGTTTCCACGCCGCTCCTTGGGTCTCTTGTCTCTCCTTCTTGTCTCTCCTTGACCGCAGTGCGAGGTACCCTCTCCGCTTCTTCTTCATTGGCCGTGTTCCTCTTCCTGCAGTGCGTCGCAACCGATCAGCCCTCACTGCCCTCGACACCAAAGCACTGCCTCATACACACTAGTTGCCCGCGAACAAAACTGAGTGGACACCTCATTGCATGCGCCTGCACACTCAGCCGAATAGCACTCAACAATATTAACTCCCTCCTGTTGCGCGACATTTTTGGCGCTTCTCGTACTTGCAAGACGCTATCCGAGGTGCAGACGACTCTCGACCCCCTCTAGCGACTCAAACTTTGACCTGCTGCAAGTCTTCGCAGTACCTCCCACGGCCGACACACAATCTACTCGCTCAAACGATACGCACACCGTGATACTGGCTTCTTGGTAGCATTAGCGAGGAAGCAGCTGCGGCGACTCAGCCTAGGCGCTTTGTCGACATGGCCGAAACCTCCTCTAAGCTGAGGGCAGTCCTCACGCTGCTGAAGAACTTGGTGTTAGCAGCACTACTATACGCGACCATCTACGGAATCATAAACATCGTGAGCGACCCCAACGTCGCTGCCAAGGGGAAATTGGGCATTCCTGCCTTTCTGGACAAGACTGGGCCAACCGAGCTGATTGAGACGACCAAGTCTGGGATCAAAGTCAAGTTCGCTGGTACCTCGAAAACAGTCACCATCAATCCTCACGCCAATGTCTTCAATCGACCCGTTACCGCTGTTAAGAATAGGGACGATTATATGGGCCCCCGTCCTCATGTAGATACCGAGGCCGATATGCACATGTTGGTGGAGGAATGCAGGGGCACCTACGCTGGACTTGAGAAGATGAGGAAGCCTTATGACTGTCTGAAGTTCTTCGCTGAGGAGCAGGACCGCTACTATCGTCTTCCCGAGGTCGCTGACCGAGCAAGCGCACAGGACCCCCGCCAGGCCGACTACATCAATGCAGACGGACATGGCAAGACACTGAAGAGCTACGTCTCCGTGAAGGATGCCGTTGCTGCGAATGGGTCTAGCATCGGTACATGTCCTGGTCCTATCATTCCTTATCACGTCTACTGGACTGGTCCCGCAACCTGGCGTGTCGAGGTCTTCATCAAGAGCTATCTTTATACGCAGAACCTGGCATGTTCGCGACTCTGGTTATGGCTTGACAGTGATCGCAACCCCAAGGCTGTATACAACATGCTGAACAAAGACGCCCTCTTTGCTCGCTTCCTTCCGCTGGTAGAGCGAGGTGACATTGTTGTGAAGGCATGGAACTTCCCTAGACGCATCCCACTGGCCACGGACAACGAGGACAAGAATGGTTTCGACTACTACAGCAAACCGGCAGCACCAGACGCGAAGGGCGAGAGGGCTGTGGCTGAAAACATAGTTGAGGACAAGACCGGTCAGCAATGGCTCGTTCTGACCCCGAAGCAAATGACCTTCCTACCAGTTGCTGTTTCAGATGCTGTCCGGTTCATCGTCCTCCACATCTACGGAGGCGCTTACTTCGACATGGACGTACTCATGCTTAGGGATATGCGACCACTGCTATTACCCAAAGAGCACGCCTTTGCTGAGCGATGGGCAGCCCATCCCCACCCTGGCGACTACAACACTGCCATTATGTCACTTTCGGCAAACTCGTCACTCTCATCATACCTACTTTATGGCGGTATCCGTATGGGCGTCAATTTCCACCCCCGAGTCTTGGGGCGCATGGCATGGAAAGATAGTCGGGATCAAGAATTCTTAATGTTTGAAACAGCCGCCTTTGATCCCATCTGGACCGAATTCAACTGGGACCGCGAAGGACGATGTACAGTACCCTGTCTCCGTGACTATAGCGCCGTGTTCAAGGGCAAGACAGGTGCAATCAAGGATGAATGGGAAAGCTACAGCGGTCCGCAACTCGAGGCGATTGATTTGGAGGAAGCACAGCGGAAAGAGCTCAAGATGCGCATCGATGCCCCAAAAATCAAGCGCGGGCACGAAGACGAAGAGAACGTGCCGTCTTCTGCAGCTGAACCGTCATCAAACCCCAATGAGAAAGCGACGCACGCAGACTCTTTCCAGGCCACACTTGATGAAGAAGTCGAGCTCCGTAAGGCGGGCGTTGTCTCTAATTACGTTCTCTCCGAAGACAAATTCCCTCCCAACAATCGCACGCTTGAGAACTTCTTCAGGGGCGCCTGGACCTACCACATTCACAATCAAGTGAGTTTAATTTCCTGCCTTCATCAACTTATCCTTTCCTTCACTATCATCTCGGCCCTCTCATAGTAGAGAGTCTTACGCACTAGCGTTGCAACCGTGGGTCAGCCGCGTGTTTCCCCGCAGCGCCACAACCCAACGTAGAACACTGGCTAACCATTATCTTAGTGGGTCAAACATCCAGAGCCCTCATCGTGGATATCGGTGCTCGAGCATGCGCAAGACGGCTTCTTCGCCGGGAAGCGCACAAATCCATATGGCGAGAAATGGACTGGTCCAAGTTTGATGCCGTACAACTACTGGCCCGAGTACGTATGAGCTCGCATCGGCCCAAGGCCCCCATCAGCCCCCCTTTCGCATCGTCGGGCCATACTTCCGAGGAGCGAGGGTCGCCGTGT
Organism: Phoma sp. ATCC 74077; assembly: GCA_033682645.1. Taxonomy (NCBI): domain Eukaryota; kingdom Fungi; phylum Ascomycota; class Dothideomycetes; order Pleosporales; family Didymellaceae; genus Phoma; species Phoma sp. ATCC 74077. The sequence continues at coordinate 357,622 of JAWDJC010000006.1, read as the reverse complement.
CGAGCATACGTTACGGCAAACACGGACTTCGTCCCAGACTCTGCCGCCTCGAGCGAGCACGTGCTCGAACTTTCGAAAGCCCTCTTCATTGCGCAAGCTCAAGCTTGCCTCCTCTTTTTGCATATCTCACGGCCTCTACACATCCAACCAAAAAATGCATGCTACTTACGGCGTTCAGGTGCCACAAGGCACCTTTCTACCTGGTGTTCTGGGGGTACATTATCCTTTTTAATCGTCGCATCGCACGCTATCTGCGGCAGTCTTATCTTCAACCGTACTTTTTTTTCCAATGGCCGCGTCCATCGTTCGCTTCGACTTGTCTTTTGTACGGGATACCCTCGCTTTGCGCTCGCCGACAGGGGTTGAGAAATTGCTTATTAGCTCGAATTGTTGGTATTTTATCTATCATTATTACAGCATACGGGCGGGATGGATACCGAAGAGCTCGGTAGTAGGAGGTGCTTGTTTGCTTATAGGGTTGTCAAATTCATACAACGCGCCCGCGTGCGTCAATGACGGTAAATAGCGAGATGTGAATAGATACGGGAATGGAATGTTCAAACTGTCCACGATCAATGCAATGTACTTGCAATACTCAGTAAATCCATGTTCATGTGTAAAACAGCAAGCACATTATGTGTAGGATAGCGACACCCACAATCTTATCATAGCAAATTGTACACACAGATCACTGAAACTCATATCTGCATCGCGACTTCGAGACTTTAAACGGTGGTATCATTTTACATCTCCATGCAACCTATCTAATAACCGCGCCTTGATGACCGCGCCTTATCTGTGCCTCAAGAATATCAAATCACAAAAAGCCGCATAGTCATCTATCGGACACTTCGAACGGGTAGGTCAATTGCGCCACAGTGCCTTCCATGCAAAATGCAACCTCTTCCTCTACTTCATACTCGTTGTTTCTTCTTCATCCTTCACTTTGGCATACGGATCTCTCTTCTGAGTTTGTCGAGAACTTCAGACGCTGGAGCTATAGGTCGATTAATGGTTCGTCGACGACTTTTTGCTGTACTGGCAACTGGTTCTGTGGCGCGCTAGGGAAACTCTCGGGTCCGTATCCACCGGTCGCGTACGGTGCAGGTTGCCAGGCTGAACTCTGTTGTTGTTGTTGCGGCGCTTGTTGCTGTCGTTGCCAGTGCTGCTGCTGCGGTAGTGTTTGTGATGAAGGAGCTTGCGAAGGTGGGGCCTGCTGTGAGGCCGGTTGCTGCTGAGGTGCCTGGTTTTGGTCTTGTTGATGCCAGTTCGGCCCGTCTTGCCTCGGATATGGAGGATTTTGCCATGCATTGGCGGGCTGAGCGGGTGGTGAAAGGGGAATTTGCTGTGGCGGACCGCGGCTGTACATTTGTGGCGATGAAGGTTGCGCCTGCTGTGAGCGCTGGGATGCAAAACTTTGAGTGCGTTGCATGGATGGCTGTGATTGCTGTGCTGCGTTATGGTCGCCATAGTAATAGTTTGCACTCTCTGCATCTGAAACGGTGGATGGTGGGGCTTGCGGAGGATAGGAGGAGGGCTGCGAGGGGTATTGCTGGTTCGAGACTTGGCGTTGAAGCTGTGGTGACGCAGATGTCTGATAAGTGGTGCTAGATGGACGTTGCTGTGGTGCTGCTCCACTGCTATATGAAGCTGCATTTGCGTATGGCTGTGAGGGCTGTTGCGGCTGTTGAAATTGGTCCTGCGGCGGAGCGTAAGACTGCGGCGGTACCGATGCTCGCTGAGGGTATGGTGTTTGTTGTTGTGGCGGTGCTGACTGGTAGCCGCCACCATAGTACGATGAAGGCCTTCCGTATGCATCGGACGAGGCTGCATTGCTGTTGTAGTAATTCTCACCGGCGGGACCATCTGGCACACTGGAGTGGATGCTGGGGTAGAGATTGGAAGCAGGCCGTTGGGTGGAAGCAGGAAGACCGTACATGGCATTTGCTTGGTTATATGTGCTTGAGAGTCTTTCCTCGAGCATTCGATCGTAGTACCGAACGACGGTGGAAAGCTTGGCGTGTAGATCAAGTAGTGTGTCTACGCACATTAGTCTCGTGTATGCGAGAAGGCAGAATTGTACTCACCATGCTTACTCATCGTCTCGCCATAGGTGCGCGCGAGTTTCGGTCTTAGTTTGCCAATACTTTCATACAACTCCTGTATTTGTGGTTCTCGCAAGATGGTCCCCGGAGGCTGGTGTTGTAACCGGTCTACAAGCGTAGAGAAGAGGTTAATGTTCTCGGCTTCCACCGGAGTGAGTTCATAATCATTCTTAGGTGCAACAAATGGTGTAGTTCCGTCCACATTTGCAGTCTGCTGTCGGAAGGTCTGGGCGTACTTCTTCTTCTGCTCCTCCATGTCGGCGAGCGAGGCTGCGATGGCCGCGGCGAGATCCGCGTCTTCCTCTTCTTCGGGCTCCTTCTTGGATGCTCCATTTGTCGGTTTGGACTGAGACTGCAGTTGTGATTGCGAGACGAATCCGGATGAGCTGTTGCCCTTGGTATCCTCCAAGCTCATCTCGAGTGCTCGTTTCAGATCTGCATCGAAGCTGTCCTCGACGCGTGCACTGCGGGGTTCCATTGAGCCTTGATATAGCGTCTTCTGGGGCTTTACAGCGTCAAATGCTCTTGGTAGTGGTGGTCCCCGAGACTTGTCAGTCAGCTTGGCATGGCAGCCATCATCGACACGAACAGGGTCCATTATGCCGAGATGTGGTAGTGGGATGCTCTTGCTCGAACAGGCACCACAGAATACGTTGCCGCAATTACGACAGTGGTGTTTGCGGTTCGTGAAAGTAAAGGGCGTACGGCATCGCATGCAGACGTCCGAGTCGGTCCATTCTGGGGGCTGCGGTAAAGCCGTATTAGTTTTGACGTGGTCATTTGACTAGCCAGAGGACTTACTGCACTGCTGTCGAGCATACTGCTGGCAATATGCTCTTTTGGGGGGAAGTGGTAGCCTTCTCGCTGCAGGCTGTGGTAGACGTCCCCGATGTAGCTCAGATTGATACGACCCTCCGCCGCTGTTGCCCAGGTCTGTATAAGCTCTAACATCTTGTTCTTGACATCGTTGTTTGGTGCCACGGTCGATGGGGCTTTCAGCAGCGACGTCAGGTTGTCCATGAACTCGCGCGAAGCTATCTCTTGGATGAAGTGGGCGCCTCCATTCTTAACGCAGGTGTCGGTGAGCTATGGCGACGTTAGCAGATAGCCAGGAGAGGATGTGGCTCGGACGACACACATTCAGCGCGGCAAGCTGGACGTTGGGGTTCTTGTTCCCTATCCTCCGCTTCAATGCGCGCATGGCATCTTTAGGCTGCACTGTTTTGGACCGAATCACGTCGGAGATCTCGAGGTTGAGCGGCATGTCCTCTCTGTGCTGTGTTAGCAAGAGTGCACTGCAGCTACTTGCACGGAGAAGCCATAGCATACAAGCTCGACGAGGTTGCGCGCTCGATCTGCTCATCGAGCGCGCTGTTGGACGAGGACCCAAACCAGCCCGCCATGGTGTGCGGCAAGGTGAGGTAGAGGCAGGAGAGTGTGTTCTTGATTCAGGCCGAGACTGTATGTGTGTATGTATGTTCCTTGGAGCTACGGGGGCTTCCTGGGTGCAGTGGAGGACTGAACAGGACGTCCAGTATGGCAATGCGCATGTGCATGGGCGTGGTGGTGCTTAGGTAGCAAGCTGTCGGCTGTGGTCGTGGCTTGGCCTATGATGACGAGTGGCGGCGAACCTTCTCCACGAGCCGCATCCCGCATGGATCTATGCAGCTTGCTACCTTGCCATGTCCATGGCATTCACCCAACCCGCCTCACGCTTCACAGAGGGCTCGTCTTCCGCTGCATCTTCGCCATCGCACTGCAGCCCTCGCGCACCCTCACAAAGTCCGCTCCCTCTCGCTCTGCCCAGCACATCCCCGCAACCTCGCGTCAAGCGTACACTGCCTCTCGCTCGGCGCAGACACAACCGCCCTTCTCGCCTTCCCACGCTCAACATGTGCCGCCTTGCCCGCGTCTAGAGTGCGACTATGAGTGCAGCTGCTCCCTTGCCGCCCCCAGGACCCTCGCCCGCCGCGCCCATGGCCGGCTACACAAACGGCGCAGACGGCTGGAGAGGCAGCGATGGGGCAGCCGACCCTCGAGGACCTGGCGGCCCTGGTGGCCCTGGTGGCCCGTTTCCGCCCATAGCTGAGATTGTGGGCTCTGCAACGGAGATGGTCGAGTCGCTCAGACATCACTCGGTATGGAGAGACGGCGCTCCGTCCGTCACGGCCGTCGCTAACGAGACATAGATCAAGCATCTGCTGGAACAAAGCAAAACCCACTTCCACTTAGCCAAGGTCAGGGTTGGCAACAGGTCCCCCGCCGCCGCGTACTGGGAATATCTTGTAGCCTACCAGATCGTCGTCGATCTGATCCCGCGGCACCGTGACTACTACGAGAAGCTCGAAAACAGCCGAGGCCAGATACATCGCGACTTCAAAGATCTACTGAAGGACATCAAGTCGAGCGAGGAGAGGTTTGTGCGCATCAAAGACATAATTAAGAACGACAATCTGAGGAATGGCGCCCATCACAAGTCTACATCCTCGATTTCCTCTCTACGGCCTGGCTCCCGGAATGGCTCCAACTTACCGAGACGAGACGACGAATTAATGTTGCCTGATGTGCCAACCATGCTTCCGAACGGTCGAGCTTCACCTGCAGTGCCTGTTGATCACTCGGCGAGGAAACCCCCTGTGCAACCAAAACCACAGTCACTCCACGGCCGGGCTATTCATCAAAGCGTGCCATCTGTAAACGGAGTCAACGATCTCGCTCAGCGATTCGCAAATCTTCGGGGATTTGCACCGCCCGTGGACACTACTTCGGCACGCTCAAGCCAAGATTTGTCAGTCAAGATGCCCTCCCCTGCAGACTATCACTCCTCGAGTCGGCCTTTGGGACCACGCGACATGCCTCCACCTCCATTGCCAAAGCTGCCTTTGAATACCCAGCTTGCAGCATCCCTACCCAAGGAACCCAGCCCCACATACAGTCCTGCCCGCAATATTTCTAATCCCGCAAGTATCAATCCACCTCGAAGTACGCCGAGGAGCATGGTTGGTACCGGAGGACGCAGCAATTCCTTGGCGGCATCCAGCGTCTCGAGTCACGCGCCGAACGCGAATGGCACCTCAGACTCCTATTTCCCAGCTCAGCCGGGCCTACCTAAATCTACGGGACGACCGAGGTCTGTTAGTAAGTCCGTTGAGTTGGAGATTGATGCCAGCAAGCTCTACGACTACTTTCGGATGTACAACGTGCTCCTCATCGATGTGCGAGATCGAGCAGAGTTCGACGCTGGGCATGTCTATGTGCGTAACATCATCTGCATAGAACCACTCACCTTACGGGATGGCGACTCTGCTGAGCAGCTGCTGGATCGACTGGTCATATCCCCAGACGAAGAGCAGATCATGTTCGACAAACGGAATGAATACGATGTAGTGGTGTACTATGACGAATCGACACAGAACATCGATTTTATGCACAACCACCAACGGACCGAGAGTCAACTTGCGCTCAAACGTTTGTTCGATACATTGCACGAGTTTAATGTTGAGAAACCCTTGAAGCGTCCACCCGTCCTCCTGAAGGGCGGTCTTGAGGCATGGGTGGATCTAGTGGGATCACAAGCACTGAAGATGTCGACAACGGCCGCTCTGGTCGCTGGTGGCCAGACCAGATCTCGAGCTCTGCGGAGATCACCCGCTGCAAGTCTTGTGGCAAGAACAAATCTACAAAAACGACGGAGACGCGAATACGTTCCGATGGACCCTGAAGAGGAACAAAAATGGTTGGAAGAGGCTCGGAAAGGGAGAGCTGCCGTTGATCTACCTTCTGCAGATGGTGACGAGGAAGAGGAGCCTGCTTCGCCCTTCTACCGCACCACTGAGGATTTCTTGCGACGGTATCCAGACGTTGAAGCAGAACAGTCCATGGTGTATCCTTCGTCAAAGCCACAGACTATGGATCACTATGTTGCACCAGCTATCCCAGCTGCGCCATCTCGGCCAGCTCCATCCGTGCCTCGAGTTAGCTACAGCGGTGTTCACGAACGTCAAGTCACTGCACAAGGTCGCAACAATCAACCGCCTGTTTACCTCTCTCAGCCGCGCTTCAGCAATGTCAGAATGCACAAAACTGGCTTACTTAATTTTGGGGTAACGTGTTACATGAACTCGGTAGTGCAATGCCTGAGTGGTCATCTCTTACTCTCAGACCTTTTTCTAAGTCAACGCTATCAACGAGATCTTCAACGAGATAACTGGAAGGGGACAAAAGGTATTTTACCTGAGGCTTATGCGACCCTTCTTTCCAATCTCTTCAAGGGCGACGTGAGCTCTGTGCGCCCTAGCACGTTCAGAGTGAGTATCAATGATTACAATGTTTCAGGACAAATCGTTAACTCATAACAGCGAATATGCGGTCACTTCAACTCTCAATGGGGCATCGATGAGCAGCAAGACGCTAAGGAGTTCCTTGAGTTTGTCCTGGACTACATGCACGAAGACCTCAACGTCACTTGGAACAAACCACCGCTTAAACCACTCACGGACCAGCAAGAACTTCAGCGCGAGCAGTTCCCGCGTCAGTATGCAGCCAAGATTGAGTGGGGTCGTTATCAACACCGGGACATGTCCGTCATCGGCGGCATGTTTGCAGGGCAACATGCTTCGCAGCTTACCTGCCAGACTTGCGGGATTACAAGCACAACCTACGAGGCTTTTTGGAGTATCAGCGTAGAAATACCCCGTGAAGGCCAGTGTGACGTACGGGATTGCCTCCGGTCGTACTGTGCAGCAGAGCGTTTAGCAGGGGACGAAGTCTGGCGCTGTCCACGTTGCAAAAAGGATCGTGAAGCTGTAAAGAAAATTACGATCACCCGTGCTCCTGACACACTTGTCATCCATTTCAAACGATTCAGCGCATCACGGACCGAAAGCGCCCGCAAGGTTCGGACACCTGTGCATTTCCCGCTCCAAGGTTTGGACATGGGGCCTTTTGTTGAACCACCCATGACGCCGGAGCAAGAATTATATGTAGCGCAAAAGGCCGTTGACGGGCCAGCGCAATTGGCTGGCGTGAAGTCGGATCCGACGATGAATGGGCCTTTCCAGTACAACGCCTACGCTGTCATCTGGCACATTGGGGCTACGCTTGGTAGCGGTCACTACATAGCATTCGTGAAGGACAAATCCCGCGGCTGTTGGCGGTCGTTCAACGATGACAAGGTTGTGGACTTCGAACCGGGGAATTTGCCATCAAATCAGCGTCTACAGAATGAGAAGGCCTACATCGTCTTTTATGAGCGCGAGAGGGTGGCCGGAGGTGTTTTCTAACCTCCAAGCACCGAGTCCAGCATTGCCTCATAGCCGCCAGGGATACAGAACGGCACATTCTTATTCACATTTCCGCCTGCCTCGATCGCATTTTATGGCGTTTCTGGTTCCCTTTTTGTACAGCAAGCGTGTCTTTTCGGGGAGTCTCTTGAGCTATTTGCTTTCTTATTACAGATTTGACTCATCACAGCGTTTATGCTAGCGGGAACTCATTTGCATGCACGGCATCGGCGTAGATAGAAGTTGTGGTGAACACTGCAGAAGCGGCGACTGGTTTTGACTTTACAAACCATACTTATGAGAATCACATATATTCTAGCTCATTCTGGTCACAGAAACATCGTAGCATCTTGAAGGTGTGGTTAGGGGGATTTGTGCGTCATGCCTGCAGGGCTGAAAACACTAAACCGATGATCGGCCCGCATGAAGCTTTGACCACCAAACTTTTTAATCGTTATCAGACCGCTCCTCCGCACATTCCCCGGACGCTGTGTCATCTGCAATTGACTCTTCAAACACACTCGATACCCTAGAATTCTGCAAATATGGCGAAGGGACGCGTCTGCTTAGCTTACTCGGGTAGGGTAATCTCTGTGAACCTTCGTGTTCAATTCACAATTTGCACAATTTCTTGAGCGCATATACGATAACAGAAAATATACTGACTTGACTCATCAGGCGGCCTCGACACTTCCACGATTCTACGATGGCTCATCGGTATGCCTTGCATTACAATCAACTGTATACCTTGGACTAACCCGTTGCTCTAGAGGAAGGATATGAGGTCGTGTGCTTCCTCGCCAACGTCGGCCAGGAAGAGCCGTGGGATGAGGTCGAAAAGAAGGCACTTAAGATCGGTGCGCTGAAAATGGTCATCCTTGACCTGCAAAAGGAGTTTGTTGAGGAGCTCTGCTTCCGCGCCGTACAGTGCAATGCCTCGTACGAGGGCCGCTACCTGCTCGGAACCAGCCTGGCTCGCCCAGTCATCGCCCGCGCCCAGATCCGCGTCGCACAGCAAGAAGGCTGTCAGTTCGTCTCGCACGGCTGCACGGGCAAGGGCAACGACCAGGTTCGATTTGAGCTGGCTTTCTATACCCTTCAGCCGACTATCAAGGTCATTGCACCTTGGCGGCTGCCTGAGTTCTGCGACCGCTTCAAGGGCAGGCAGGATCTGTTGGACTACGCAGAAAAGCATGGTATTCCTGTCACTTCGACCAAGGCGAAGCCGTGGAGCATGGATGCCAACTTGGCCCATTGCAGCTACGAAGCTGGTGCGACTGTTCGCTCCTCCTGCAGCGTCTTAGCTAACAAGTACAGGCATCCTCGAGGACCCCGACCAGTCCCCTCCCGATGACATGTGGACAATGACGCAGTCCCCCCTCTCCGCGCCTAACGAGCCCACTGATATCACCGTCTACTTCGAGAAAGGCATTCCCGTCAAGGTCGCCACGCCCGACAAGACCTACACCGACAGCGTCGAGCTCTTCACTGCGCTCAACAAGCTTGGCTTCACCCACGGCATTGGCCGCATCGACATCGTCGAGAATCGTTTCATCGGCCTGAAGTCCCGCGGCTGCTATGACTCGCCCGCCATGACCATCCTACGCCTCGCACATCTCGATCTCGAAGGTTTGGTTATGGACGCTCAAGTGCGCAACTTGCGCGATCAGTTCGTGAGCCACAACTGGAGCTATCAGCTGTACAATGGCATGTACTTCAGCCCCGAGCGCGAATTCATCGAGAACAGTCTGCTATTCAGCCAGCGCCGTGTAAACGGCGAGGTGCGATTGAAGCTCTACAAGGGTAATGCGTATGTGCTCGGTCGCTCAAGTCAGACGGAGAAGCTGTACTCGGAGGAAGAGGCGTCAATGGACACTCTTGACAACTTTAGCCCCATGGACACTACCGGCTTCATTGCTATCCAGAGCATCAGGTCAGTACCGCTTTAAGAGTGATTTGAGAAGAGTGTTGCTAACGATGACGCAGGTTGAAGAAGTATGGTCTGCAGAAGGCTGAAGAGGGTGAAAACATGAGCCGCGCATAGAATCTTACAGTTGCTGTGTGGGTTTAAGGCAGCTGGTAAAGGGAACGACTTCATGATTAAACGTGACATTGGAGAATCTTGGCCCTTAATAAAATCTTCGAATGATGTGACTCAAAGAGGTCAGAAGAAAAAACCACCTTATCCAGCTAGTGAGACCATCTACACTGCAAGTCTAACATATTGGCCAGAAGTGCGATGGATGTAGTTGGCACGATGTGCATTCTGAGATAATTGTTTTTCTAGTTACTCAGATTTTCCCTTCATATACCTCAAGACTGGTTTCGACTTTGTCGAACGTAAGCATCTTATGTTTTACAAAGAATCATTTTCCATGCTTGACACATGGAAGGACGGAGGAGCTGTCGTGGAGAGGTACTAAAAAGCCATGCTCAGCGAGCTACTGAGTAAACACTGCCCGCCCTTGCAGCCTTCTAGTTGTCTCGACGTCCTATAGATTTTAACCATACGTCTTCTTCTTCTTACCAACAAGGCACTCGACGCGCTGGAATAGGCTCTTCACAGCGAAAGTCTCGGCAAGGAACAACGGGGTTACGCGGATGTACAGCGAAACTAAGCTAACTTATTGCAGAGCAAGACCTACCATCAGTACATGGCTATCAACGCTAGAACAACGGCAGAACATTCGCGATGCTGACGGCGGCGAATGATGACGCCTTGCAGCACACCATCTTGTTGCTTTGCTGCCAAAATGGAGATTAAAACCCCTAGCGCGTCTTACGAAGGAGCTCGTTTTTTTTGAGTGCTAGGCCGAGCTAGGGCCACCCCGCATCATCAACAACATTAATACCACCTATTTTTTAGCTTATATATCTACTATAACTACCTAAAATAGCCTAAATAAATTAAAGAAAACCTTAGAATTATAAGACTAAACGTATATCTAAAGTTTCTAAAACTTCCTATACTAAAATATAACTAGAAACCCACGCGTTTATAGCTAGAGCTCTATTAATAGGGAATATTAGTATAAAGGCTCTCGCGTAGCTAATACCTTAGGGCTAAACTATACTCTCTAAAGCTATATAAACTATTAAAAAAAGAGTAGAAGATAGCTACGTTAATCTCTAGGATCCTTCTCTTTATACTCTAATAACTAGGTATAGTAGGTAGGAAATTCTTACCTAAGAATAGAAGGAATAGGTTATTACTATTACTATATAAGATTATAACTACTATAAGAAGGAGGCCTAGTAGGTAATCTAGGATAGTAATTATAGTAAGCTGCCTACTAAAATAAGTATTACTATACTTAAAAACGTCCTATATAGAGCTAGATACGCTTAGTAGAGACCTAGCTAGAAGCCTAAGCTTACCCTAGCTAAGGAGCGTCGCTGCTATAAATAGGTACTTACCTATAACCCTAATTAAGATTATAAGTATAATAACTTAGGCTTTAACTTTAGATCTATAGTATTTACTAATAAAACTCTAGCTTATATTAGTAAGTAGCGTAGTATATAGCGCGCCTAGGCGAAGGTAGATAAGATCTATAATAATAACGTCTAGAAAGATTAGGTTAAGAAGAGCTACGCTCTTTAGTTTTATAGTACCTTTATATATAAATATAAAGGTCCTTACTATATCTATACTTAGGAAATAATTAAGGAGAAGCGCGCTACTATAGCTACCCTAGTAGAGGAGAACGCTACTCGTAAGTACGCTACTCTCTCTACTTAGGTATTAGCTTATAGAGCCCTCTATATAATAGGTAAGGTAGAGATTAACTCTAGAAAGAAGTAGTTTACTAAAAAAGATAAGTATACCTATAGTAAGTAGAGCTATAGTAGTATAGATAGCTATTATTACCGTAAAGGCGCCCTTAAGAAGGTTATACCTTAGATTAAATCTCTCTAATAGTAAGGAATTAAATACTACCTTCTTAAAGATAGAGCTCTATCTTATAAATCCTAGATTACTTTTAATTTCCTCTATATAGAGGAGATAAATAAATTAGGATAGCTAGGATACTTACCTAAGATTAATACGTTAGAGTACGCCTAGCTATAGATAAGATCGCACGTAATAAAGTAATTTACTCCTAGCTATAATAAGGAGGAGTGCTATAAGTAATAGGAAGCTAAATAGGATGCTCTACCTATAGAGGCGCTTAATAGCTAGGTAGATTAGATACCTAAGGTAGTGCGTTATATTATACGTTACTACGGAAAAAATAACTTCTATAGGTAACTATAATACTAGAAAATTAATATATATAGCTATATATATGTACTTAAATAGCCTTATCTTTTACAGCTCTAAAAACCTTCGCGTTATGCTGTTATAACCCTATTTATATATAGATTTGTATGGGTGGAGGGTCGCGATCGCATTTGGTGGGGTGCTAAGCTAGCCTAGCACTCAAAAAAAACGAGCTCCTTCGTAGACGGTGCTTATTGAAAAGTGGCCCGTGCCACCGAGAGCCCGACACGTTTGAACTTCGAACCCCGAAGAGGGCGTCCTCATCCTTTCAGGCGGTCCATACTCCAATGCTTGCTTCCACGATCATGAATGGACTTGTGCCTTCATCTAGCCCGACGCATGTGTTGGTCCTCGAATCCGCCACTCTCGTTCCGTTCAGGCTCCCACCAGCGTGCTCATCCTGTATAGCGCATATATGCATGGCGAATGTACGCGTTGTGGGGCCACTGAGCTATGATGAGATGATTCAAAGCCAATTGCTTCTTTCTAGCGAATGCTGATCTTCAACTCGCATTAACTCCCTGTACATCGGGCCTCAAGAATCTCCTACCTTTTCCCGCACGTTGAGCTAGCATCCCAACCAAATACCACTGCAGTCTACCCTGGATGGTCGATCAGCACAAATTAAGCTCACGCCTCGGATTCCGCCCCATACTCAGCCTCGCGTTCCTGCTGCACGCCTCACGTCGTGCTGATCGCCCAAGAACGCTATAAGCTTCATCGTCATCCCCAGCCCTTTGAACCTGATTCTGGATAATCAACAGACCGCGGGGTCGGCTGCGACATCACATGCCTTTAGGAACAGCCGTTAGGCTTCTCTTCATACCCTAATGAAGATCTTAGCATTCAACCTCCGGTCCAATATGCTCGATGATGCAACGGAGGCACTTCACAGGCGGCGAACAGCGTCTATGGCTGATCGAGGAACCGTTTTGAACATCGTCTCATGGATACTACTCGCAGTTGTGGTGTGTACGCTCGTGGCTCGCTTTGGCATGAAGCTATCTATGAAGACGAGCCGAAGAAGGTTTGGGTTAAGCGATCTCTTCATTGCTTTAGCGGCTGTAAGTCGATTCTAACTGCTGGTACTTCAGGAGCCACTAACAGCCCCAGCTCTTTAGCTTTGGACAAACAATAGCTGTCTCAGTCGAGTCAACGCATGCCTTAGGACAGCATTTCAAAGATTTGAGTCCTAGCCAGATAGACATCTATCAGAAAGTGAGTTCCAGTTTCGCCGCTAGATGTGACTTATCATGTTGACAATGACAGGCTGAGTATGCCGCGTGCATTCTGTACATTGCCAATATGGGCTGCGCTCGTATCTCGGTTTGCCTTGTGATCAGGGAAGTGCTTCCTGGTATCGTGGCAAAGTATACAGCGCTCGTCTTTGCTGGCTTTACCGCCATTTGGACAGTGTCTGGAGTCCTTGTCAATGCGTTTCCTTGCGACTTACCAAATCCTTGGCGGTTCACTGAGAGGCACAATTGTTATGATCTCGTAGCATTTGTTAACTACATCGGCATCACAAACATCGTGGTAGAGGTCCTCCTTGTCATGATACCTCTTTTCATCTGGAATGTTCGTCTTTCAGCTGGTAGGAGGGTTTCTGTTTCTCTGGTGTTCCTTGCTCGGCTGAGGTGAGTAACTACAAGGGCAGTGTTTGGAGGATAGCACAAACTGATCAAAGTCCAGCATTGTCGGTGCTGTCAGCGCTCAACTCTACTTCTTTAACTCGTCTACGCTGGACGACTATTCCTACGACTGCTGGGCTTCTGTCCTTTGCCAACAGGTTGCGCAGAATCTCTCCGTCATTACCGCATGCCTACCTTGCCTCCATCCCTTCATTATCAGTATACTAGCGGGTACCACGGAACCCGAAACGATCAAGATTAGTTACGGTGCGCCACCATGGATTAGACAGTATCTAGATCGAAAGACCTCGAGCTTCGATCCCACCTCATCGCGGTCATCGCATGCATCCACCACTCCGTTCGCTGGAAAGACAGAGGATTCATACTGCCGTCCACTGGCTACACATGGCCTCGATCGCTCCTCGACGCATCTCCACTCACAATCAGTCAATCGGTTCCCTCCAAACATCGCAAAACCTGTGTTTACTCCGACGCCCCCGGAGAACTTTTTTAATCGCCTCATCGAGGTCCCTCGGTCACGGCCTGGAACATCATCTTCAAATACCGCTCCTTTAGAAGCACCGAAGAATCTGGGCGAAGTCGGTGTGTTACCCATCATAGATTGGGACTCGGAGAGCAGTATTTCCGGCAACTCAAGGAGAAGTAGTCCTTCCAGACAGCCCACTGCAGAGTATGTGTTCAACAGATCGAAGGTGATTTCAGTTCCAGAAGAGAGGAACCTGTACGATGATGGCGTCAGGCAATTTGCTCCGCCATTGCCGTCTCCAAGGCTGTCAAGGAAGCCACCACGAGCGTTTTGATACCCATTTTAGACAGATAGACCAGCGGCTCATCTTGCGCTCCAAAGATACAACTAGATTCTCCTTGTTCAGACCACACTAGTAGTTCCAGATCTGCAATCATTGGCCTGCAGTGTCCGGAGACCGTTCGCACTATATCCGGATAGAGTCGTCATCAAGCACTGAGTAATCCCAACACTAGAACATCGATGCAAGTCCGCCTCTGCTGTCATGCTTACTACTAAAGTCTAGCACACTTGATCCAGCACCTCCCCCCTTCAAACCTAAACTGAATGTTTGCACCTACCTTGACGAATGTTTTCGCAATTGGCAGTATTTGCAGTATGTTGCAAGAATCAGTCATGCTCCATCCAGAAATGTTGTCTAATTACAAGCCTTGCGCAATACACTCCCTGAGCCTTGCTTGAGCAAAGCCTGAGACTTTCGTACTCCGATCGGACTTCAAAAAGCTGTGATCAATGTTTCGGCTTCGGACACCGAACAATACACGTGCATGGCCATTGGACGGTTCAACCTTGCAGGAGCGACAGGCGTCTCTTCATAGTCAGATCTTGATCCAAGTCTTGTTGAAAGACTTGTAATGTTGAGCAGACATACATACGCGTATATAAGACTCGGATTGGAACACGCGGGTGCACTAATACATCGCCCTGGTGGCAATGTCACGAGACCAGGCGATACTTACGTGGAATTTCCACAATAACAACTCTTCTAGACGGAACAATGCCTCCAGGGATGTGTTTTAACACGCTTGTTGTTCATTGCGCAGCAACATTGTGTATAAACACAATACTGCCGACAAACCATCGCACAGTCTCACAATGTTCTCATATCTCTCGTTCAGCAACCACAATTTACTCATACCTTACAGTCACTTTGACTATATTGCATCTGCAACAATGTTTCACCGACCCTGTATAAACACAGTGACCGTCAAAAGGCCAAAGAAATTCTCGCGATAGTTGCTCCTTTGACCCTGCCCATAGTAAACAACGCCATAAATCTTATTTATCTAACAGAGCTACGCTCATTTCTCGACCTGAAATAAGAGTCGCAGCACAACCACAAATATCATGCCGTCTTACAGCAGCAACTACAGGAGCAGCCCTGGTCCTTCCTTTTCGAACAAGGAGAGCACCGATGACTACACCTCAGCAGGTGAGTATGGCTCTGACACACATAGCTCGAGCAGCTATAACCCACCTATCCGTCCTTCCTCTCGTTCCCAAAGATACACCAGTGGTGGCGCGCAACACAGTACGATTTCTACACGTCAAGTCCATCAAACCCGCAGCATAAGCCCACCGCGCTCGCCTAGCGAGCAGCCGCGCACCGCCTTTCGAGCCATCTACGACAATCACCGTAGCGTGAGTCCGTTGGGATCCTCTCGGTTCGAGCAGTCCGATGACTCTAGCTCATCTCTGAAGTACAAGGGTATCGCACGATCCTCCACGGCGCATGAGCTTCGGGGTGCATCTACATCGACAACTACATCCTCATGCGATGGTCAGGATGCACGACCTTTGAGGACGCGGTCAAATACTGCGCGCTCTAGTCTGTCTCGTAGGAATGCGGTGCGTAGTCGCACTTCTTCACGATTGGATGTCACGGCTGGTATGAGTGAAAGTAACACTTCTGAGACTCGCGCTGGGCTAACCCGCTCGCCACGCACGGCTGCTAACTTTCGTGATGGTAGGTTTGGTAATTGGGAGTGCTACTGAGTCTCATGTTATCTCGAGTATGCTACTGCTTACTACCAAAATAACAACACTTGAACAGATTGTACTGTCTATCTTCTCGTCTGTATTTGACCATTTTCTCATCCTCGTAGACGCGAACCAGTAATTGATCTAACCTATTCCGCAAAGGTTGTACAATAAACGGAAAACCTTATATTGTGCCAGGTGGACGTCTTTGCAAATGATACGACCAGCTTGTCCAGCAACTTGAGTCTCTAATTAGTAATCATTCAGGAAGGGCTAGGGCGAACAGCGATGCTGGGTTCTACACATCTATGGGAAAGTACCGCTTGATGACAAACACCTGGGGTTTGATTTCGAAGACGAAATCGACATTGTAAACAGAGCCTCTCAACGACTTCCCAGCCATATAACTGTAGGAGACAGAACGAGCTGCATATCTTGTTCAGGCTGATGCTCTAGAGAGGGTATCCAGAGTCTCACTGTTCTATGTGGAAGACTAATTGGCTCGAGATTTGGCATTCATACCCTGATTAAGTTGGAACCCCCATTCAATCACTTAAGTAGCGTGGTTTGTAAAAATAACTGGTCCTTTTTATTTTCTCATCTATGCATATGCAATGGATCATTTGATTGATCCTTCTATTCGTTCTCTAATTAGTGATGTTGAGAGCTTAGCCCTTCGAGTCAAAGCCCCTGTCTAGCTTCTTGAGCGCCTCTTCCGCTTCTATTGCTCTCTCCTCTCCGCCCTTCAATCCCTGTACACGCGGTAGATCCCGCATAACTTGCTGCACCAACTCCTCAATCGCTTTCGGGTCTCTCGTACCAATATCGATCTTGCCTTTGCCCTTCCCGACGTCCCGAGATGGTACTGGCTGAGACTGAGACTGAGGCTGACGCTTCCTCAACATGACCTGACCTTTACCGTCCATGTACGTCTCGTACCCTTGTTGGTCGAGCACTTCATCCGGAACGCATACGTTGACGGGTGCTTTGTTTTCACCGGTTGACGTCTCTGTGGTCGGTGCGGCTGCTTTGGCCTTTGCATCTTGGTTATATCGCTCAAGGGCACGAATGCGGTCTTGGTTCTCTTTGTTGCCCTCCATGAGGAAGCGGAGACACATAATGGCGTGCTCACGAATGTATGGATTGTGCTCGTCGTAGGAGCAACAGTTGAGGACCGCTTCAATGCCACCAAGTGGGCGGATTTGATCCTGTACGTGTTTGTTCTTCCATACCAATGAGCTCAAGACAAGAACGGCTAACTTCTTAAGATTACGCCATTCAAAGTCCGAAGGCTCGTCTGCCGCTTCGTCCATGTAGGGTCGGGTTGACGGAGAAGCAGGTGGAGGTATGTAAGGCTCTGCTGCTGCGGAGGTAGTGTCGTAAGGACGTTCGACAGCAACAGGCTGGGGTTGCTGATTTTGTTGATGCTGTGGAGGTGGTATGTCGACATCTAGAGGCGCTGGAGGTTGCGGTGTATGAGCAGCATTCCTCAGTGGAGGGACCGCTAATTGACCCTTCGGAATCGCAGCGTCCAGCTCCTTCAATAACGTTACTAGTTCGTTGGCAATCTCCCAGTTGCTCAACATCCTCTTCCACGTCTCATGCTCGGTGAGGATGGCGAAGAACTCAAGATACTGATACACGCCCTCGTACATACGTTCCATATCCCAGAGATTCAGAGGAAAATCTTCGGGCTGTGCATGGCCGGCACGAATCTGCCCTTGCAGGAAGATCAGTGCGCAAGTTTGCGGAATGATGTGGCGGCGAAACTCTGTGAGCAGGAAGTTGACCATATGAACATCGCCTTGATCGACTTGCGGAGCGTTCGGTTTGAGATGTCCTTTAGTGGGCTGTGTTCGAGCTTGCCTGGCGCGGAAGATGTTCGTGAGGAGCTTCATGATGACGGCTTGAGCTGGAGAGATGATATCCTTGGATCTATTCCAGCGTTAGTTTAAGTCCAGATCCTCAAATGACCACTTACTCGGACTCTCTGAAAGCGTGGTACGCGAACGGTAGTAATTGGTTCGCAAGAATCGCTTCCATAATCTTGACCATGAATTTGAAGTAAAGCTCCTCCTCCCTTAGATCCCAAGCCGCGACGAAGATCAACAGCTCGCGAAGTAGATTTCGGCCATTGTCCTGCGCAAGGAGAAGATGACATCGCACACCGTGCATGCTTCTCACACTGCTGAATACTGTTGGGTCAGAGTGATAGCCTGGTTGTCCCTCCGTCGGTTCCACAATGCCTGCCATGATAATCATGGGCAGCACTTCGATCTCTGTAGGACCTAGTATGAGCGGTACGTCGGTCAGTAGGCCCCGTCCTTCGTCTCCGGGAATATCATCGTAGTCGTCATCATTATCATCGTCGTCCTCTGGTGGAGGAGAGGTGGGGGAGGCTACATCACTGATTAGCCCTGATGGACGGTCGGGATCTGGCTCCAGACGCTTGAGAAGATCTTCTTTGCCATTCTGCAGGATCTCCGCACCAAAGGATGGCGGGTATGTCACACGGAAATCGATCTCACCTGCCGGGGAAGACCGCTTGATGCTGGGATCTAGTAACGAGTCATCCACTGCTGATTTTGCAGACTGCGTCTCTTCCACAACGGGAGATGCCTGCTGATCGAGAGTGGATCCGTCGGGGTAGACGGCGATTGATGAGCGCATTCTATCTACCTCGACTTGGAGCTGGTTGATACTCTTAGCGAGCGCCTGAACGCTTTCCTCGTTCTTGGCGTGCTGGTCAACAACCTTCCTATACGTGCTGGATTGTGTGATCTGATCGCGATACTTGGCGACTACATCCGCATACAGCATGTTCCATTTCTGTGAAGATTAGCAATGATCCTTCTCCCAGGCCACAAATACCTACATTCTTTTCTTCTTCACTCATAGTCTGCCACCGTCGCCTACACTCAGCGGCTATCTCGTTCGCGCCAGCCTTGACGCCATGTTGGATGAGGGACTTCTTGACATCGTTGCCCGTCTCACCAATATAGAGCAAGAAGGGAGAGGATGCGGGTTGCTGCGGTATTTTGAACGTGTCCAGGCTGCGCGATGGGTGCTGTGCTGGTGGCTGCTCATCTCGTGGGGGAGTCTGTTCTTGTTGTGGGAACTCGTCCATCTTATACTTCATATCGGCGAAGTTGGGAAGTTCATTGTCTAGGTGGCTATCGAAAAGCTCGATCCACAGCATGAGCTTCCTCTGCTCATTTCGCGCGATCAGATTGTTGAGGAATTGAAGACAGGTGATGAGCAGCTTCTTGTATGCGTTGATGACGCCCTGCCATTTGTCCTCGTCCTGTGTCCCAGCCTCGCCATCGTAGCCTCTAGCGGTGACGCGCACGCAGACATTGACCAAGGCAAATATGTCCTTGTCGAACAGCCTCTCGGCGCTCAGGTTCTGCACCTTCTCGCCGTAGACCTGCACATTTCGGGCGATGCACACGAGCTGGTTCAGCCTCTCCAAGTCTCTTAATAGACTGGGCGAGTAGCTCGCAATGAGCGGGCCAGACAAGCCCTCATATTCAGGCGCAGCAGGATCCGGTGCAGCGAAGCAGCGGCGTTCGAGCGAAGGTATGGCGGCCTTGAGGACACCCGCGAGCTCGTCCCAGAACTCCCATGAGAGGCCGAGTTCCTCACGCAGCTCCAGGTTCTTTCGTGTGTCTTCGAGCGTCTTTTTCACTACGTCGCGCTCCAGCAGGCGCAATGTGTCGTCCCTGATGTAGCCCGGGTTGCGGAAGTGCACCGTATACGGGCCGAGCGCGAGGCGCAGGCGGGTGAGGAAGGGCCTTGCAGTGAGGCCATTTGCGCCGTGGTGGCTCTCCGACTCGGCCGTGCTTTCGCTGTCGTCGACGCTGTCATCTGCTCCCAATTCCCGCGGATCCTTGTCCATGTCTGCTCTGGATATGGCAGGCCGATCCCACTCATGCCACAGCCAGTTCTCAGCAAGCAGAGAGCGGTACACCCATACACGAATCGGCGCGGGTGAGCGTAGGATGCGGAAGACGTTGTTGGCGGCCAGCTTTTCCGCGATGCTGTGGTATTGCGCCAGCGCTATTGGGGCGAAGGCGAGGTCGGAAAGGCCCTTGGCCGTGTCCGAGAATGGCGACGGATGGGCGGGCGAAGTTGGAGGGGATTTGGAGCGCGTCGACGAACTGTCTGGCCTCGAGCGCGCCGACTCGGATGTCGTGGACATTATGGCGGGCGGCCGACTGCAAAATCTCCTGCGAGCGCCGCTCATTCGGTCATCTCTTATCGATAAACCCCGCCACCGCCTTGCACAAAAGTACAATGATGCCCCGCCAACTGTGGTACGTAGTGCTAGAAAGTCGACAACTGCAGTTCTACGTTTTTGACATCACTAGTACCACCTGTCAGAGAAGCAAGAGACTCGCGCATGTGATATTTATTTCAATGCTACAAATTGCTAGCACAGCTATGTATAGAGCATTTAAAATCGCGCCAGGCATGAGCTGCCAAGCTAGCCAGCCGCGTCAGAGAGCCCCATTGGTCTTCAATCTAGGAACGAATGTAATGTGAGACTTGATACATGGGACTAGTATCTCTCACGGGCATGAATTGTTCCATTACCATGTAAACTCTCAAGACGGCTCGAGGTGCCCAGGGTAGTATGGAGTAAAAGAATTCGGGGTCTAATATGCCTAAACACGTCATGGTACAGTACAGAGATGTTACATACCACTGGCCTTCAGTCTGGCCACCATGAATCGACTCACTTTCTTCGTCTTCCCATCTCGCTCTTCTACTATGGCGCTCTCATCATCTTCACCTTCTTCCGAGGGTTTGAAACCACCCTGCTGCTGGATAAACCTGTTACGCGCTTTGTGGTACTCTGTTTCAATCTCGCGCTTCAGTAGAACCGGATCAAGCTCATCAGGCGCTTGTGGTTCAGACGATGACCCAACGTGCTCGGTTATTGTGTTGGCTAATGTACGCCCGACCGGCCCGGTAGGTACAGGAGGTGTTTCTGGAAGGGAAGGTTGTGGTAGCATATTTGATGGTGGCTTTGACCCAGCTCGAGCACTTTTGAATTTGGAAACCTTTACGGGCTTCGACGGCTCTGCGGGTGACTGAGGAAGGCTCATAGGGCGCTCGACAATTGTTTCTGACATAGTTGCAGCTGGCTTCCCCTCAGACGAGGTAGCTTCTGGTTGTCTTCGTTCTAGCTGTGGAGCCGCAGAGATGTCGACGTCATCAGCGAAGCGCACGCCTTTCTTCTTGAGTTGTGGGTCGGTGTCCATTTGCGGCATTTGGGATGCTGGGACGTCCACTGACTGGTCAAATTGATCATCTTTCCGGACACGCATCGTACGAATGTCACTAACATGCTCTGCCAGAGGGGAAGCATCAGGTTGCGGCCCAACGTTCTCAAGCATGCGAGCACCCAGCTTCTTTTCTAGCGCTAGCATCTGCTTCCGGTATTCTTCTGTGAGCACAGGCTTGGTGCTTCGGCCGTACTCGTCTTCCTCGTCTTCGTCCTCGGTGGTATAATCATCGTAATCGTCGTCCATGTCGTCGTCAGAGTATGATACGGTCGGTTGATCAAGGTCAAGTTCAGCAACTACTTGGCCCACCTCAGACAGACCATACTGCAGCATTTGCCTTCGTAGATCAGCATCTTCTGGTGACTCACCCTGAGGGATAATGGGATAAGATGCGACCATATTTTCATCTGCGTCAAGCTCGATGACCTTTGTACCGCTGCTGAAATTTGTTGCTGCAAGATCGTCATTGTAGCCGTGCAACTCCAGAGCCGATTTTCGCTCGGTTTCCAGCTCGATAGCTGTAGCAGATGATGAAGACGTTTGGGCATGTTCTTGGAGAGCCTCGGGGTTTGGTAGCACTGATTTCGATGCGGCAGGCGGAGCGGCAGGGTCAGGTCGTCCTGATACCGCCGAAGTTGATGCCGATGGAGTACCTGGGAGCTCTTCTGGTGGTTGCGCTGCCCTCTCCCTCTCCAACTCGGCCTTCTGTAGGCCAGCCTTCCGCAACGCCTCAACAATCTCGCCAGCAGCCTTCCCAGTCTGATTCACAGAGCTCGAGACCTCATTGCCCGCATCATCCAACTCTTCCTCGATATCCATCATCGGTAGCCCATCCTCGTTCTCCACGCCCGGCTCAAGCAGGACGTCGACGCCTGCAAGCTGCTTCTCGGCAGCATTGAGCTGTTTTTCGATGGTAGCACTGTTCTGCTGGACATAGTCAATGCGCCTAGAGATTAAATCAACGACTTGGTTAGCACTGCGCGTCGTTTGCCGGCTCCGGCCAAGGAGCTCATCGACCTCCTTTTCGTTGACGAGAGTACTACCGAGGTCACGAGCAATCTCTCGGATTTGCAACGGGGATGGGTCTCCGGCACTCTGTATCTCTTCTTC
Source organism: Phoma sp. ATCC 74077 (assembly GCA_033682645.1). NCBI lineage: Eukaryota > Fungi > Ascomycota > Dothideomycetes > Pleosporales > Didymellaceae > Phoma > Phoma sp. ATCC 74077. The sequence goes on along the minus strand of JAWDJC010000006.1, from coordinate 335,412 downwards.
AAGCTGCTGGTACTCGGCTTCCCAAGTCGTCCAGTGAGACAAGGCTTTCCGAAGCTTGTCAACATTCTCCTGGAGTTGCACTCGGCGGCGCTCGATGCTCTCTAGTGCATCGTATGTCGAGGCTGCCATTCTTGTGACGTGTTGCAGCTCGTGGTCGAGTGTGGAGGACGGAGAATGGAGAGGAATTTGCACGCGAATGCATTGCAAAGTGGCCAGGTCGGCGCTAGTCCCGCCAGGGAAGTATGTAGTGGATAATGAAAGCTGCAGCTGCCAGAACCTCACTTGTCCGAAGCCCACTCGGAAGCCCTTCACCACGCTCTAAGGATATCTTCGCCAGGGACCATGCCGTGCATCCGTCCGTAGTTCTCACAGAAGGCCCCAGATCGCTGTGGCGACTGATTAGTCATCCTCTCGCGCGTTGAAGCTGCTTGAACTTGATATCAAGCTCCTGCTCTCCTCCTGGGCCTCACCTCTGACATGTCGAAGCAGCCCACGCGCGCGAATGGCGCTTCCACGAAGCGTCTCGCGGAAGATGGCGGTGCGTCACCTCTCTCCAAGTCCCTTCACAGCCTGTCTTTGCAGCAGTCAGCTCGTTCGCGCTCTCTCGCTGACCCTTCCTCAGACATTTGCCCCGTGTGCAAATCGTCGCGGTACCTTAATCCCAACATGAAGTTCCGGGTCAATCCGGAGTGCTATCACAAAATGTGCGAGTCGTGCGTAGACCGAATATTCAGCCATGGGCCTGCGCCTTGTCCCATAGCAGGTTGTGCCAGGACGCTGCGCAGGAACAAGTTCAGAGAGCAGACGTTCGAGGATCTGAAGATTGAGAGGGAGGTGGATATCAGGAAGAGAGTCATGAGCGCGTAAGCTTGCACAGTCACATGCGCTGCTTCTAAGGCTAACAAGATGCTAGGATGAACAAGACCGAGGCCGATTTCGAGACGCTCAGAGATTACAACGACTATCTTGAACAGGTCGAGGAGATTACATGGAATCTCATACTCAAGGTCGACGTTGAAGCAACCGAAAGCCGACTGCGACGGTGGGAAGAACATCAGAAGGCGGAACTCAACCCCGGCCCTTCAAGACGCGAGCCCGATCCGGTGCCCACAGATCACCTTGCTCTCAAGAAAGGCGCTGTGCAACGAAAAGCGCCCAATGCTTCCTCAGGAAGCACGCCAGATCCTTCCGCGAGCAAAGACGAGAAGGATACAGGCTTCGTCTTCCGGGGGCTAAAGAAGCGTGTTGCACCACCAAAAGAGGCCCCCTTCGACCCCTTCGATGGCTGGGAAATAACACCACAGTACTATGTGTTGCAGGACAACTATGAGGTGGACTGGTACAAAACCTATAAACAGGATCCTGCACATTCGGTGGCAATGTGGGATGTGAGGGACTACGCTAGTCGGACATTGCGTGAAGCATTCGGTGGCTTTGGAATCTTCATTGAAGATGAAATCAACGCAAGAGCGATTCCTTCCATGAGTGCTAGCGTCGGTACAGAGCAGGCGGCCGTTGTGGCTGTATCGGATGTGAACATGGATGATGTCTTTTGATTTGCAACCTAAGATACCCGGCAACATGCCAACATGGGGCGGCGTTCTATAACAAAACTGCAGGAAAAGGCTGTGGCGCTGATCGTCCAGCACTGCACACCATAAACAATACATTTTTGAACACTCTACATTCTCTCGTCCAAACTCCTTCGTCCCACTTGACCCGCAGCACCTTGATATGCTGTGTCATCCTCATACGCAAACTGCTCTTCTGGCAGCGCATAGCCTTCCCCGCCCCTCTGCAGCTGTACGTTGTTTCTCCTCGCAGCAGTAGGATTTGGATTCGCCTCCTGTCCTCCGCGCTCCTGCGCGTCCACATCCCTCTTCCCGTCACCTCTGTCCAGCATTTGAAGCTGATGAAACCTTCCCATCTTCGTCGCACTTCTTTGAACCCTCACGTCCAGCAGCAGAGCCAACAATGTCGACACCAATCCGAATAGCGCAAAGCTAAAAAGAGCCTTGTAGAGCCGGCATACGGAGATTCCCATATCATTTTCCCAGTTATCCTCGTTGCAGACGTGTTTGAGTGTACCGGAGGACCACCATGACAGCAGAGAAAACGCTACTGACCAGAGGAGCGCGAGGGCAGAGTTCAGGACGATATTAAGGATGGGGTTCAGGCCGTAGAAGCAGTGTAAGACGATTGTAGCTGTCAGGGCGAGCATTGTGAGGAGGGAGACTGAGAAGAGCTGGGTCCAAGTGTCAGCGTGACTAGAGCAGCTTGGAAAAGAAGATGCGCACCAATATGAACGTCCATGGCAGTCTATAATGGTCATGTGCTAGTTCCTTTAGGAAATAGAACATTATACTCGCAACCACTAACGACGAGACCAGCTGGGTGCTTCTGATGAGATGGAAGGGCAGCCTTGGATAGTGCGTTGGCTTCACGCGGTCTTTACGGAACGCCATATCGAACGAGTTCCAGATCCAACTCAGGGAGATTACGGTAAAGACTGAAGAATTACAGGCGCGAATGTGTCCGTTCAGATGTTGGATAATAGAGAGTGTGGTGCAAGGTTGTTCGACGTTGTTGGGATACGAGATCGCGACGAGGAGATGCCAGGGGAGCGCCAGCTGGCCGAGCAGCCTGGTTCATCTTTCAGCCGCATGTACTATTTATTGATCGAAGGTGAGCGGCTGAATATTGCACCGCCATGAAAGAAGTTTGAAGCATCGCAAATAATATCATGCCCTTTACAAGAACTCAAGAGCAAATGCAACGTTCTTGATGTTGACGTGCCCCACCGCAATGACGGAACTACCCCTGATCTGAGCTTACAGTGCTAGGCTCCATGTAGGTTCCATAGAAGTCATCTGCCAGGCGATCTAGATGGGTGAGTAATCATTGTTATACCACTCACTGCCACTGGATATTATTCCTTTTCCTTTTCCTATTCACAACTCGCTTCAAAAGCATTTCCCGTGTTGCGCGGCCGGGAGTAACATTAGTCAGTGCCGATGCCGATATGTATCGGCGTTGTCAGCAGCCTACATAGTAAGATGATGAAATGCCGACGAGCCCTCGTTGCAAATGTTGGATGCAACGAACACTACTTGAAGCCCCCAGTTGAGAAGCCCTGTGTTTGAAACGTAATACGAAGTATTCGCGGACGGCTTGCAACAGCTGTATAAGACCAAGAAAGAGTGAGGAAGTCGAGAAGACATCCACGATCCATCCGGACTTGAAAGCTTTCATCAAAAGGAATCATGGCCTTCTCCATGGCGATGCCCTGGAACGAGGGTGAAGAGAAGATGCATCACCTCCTCCGCGTCCCAGAACAGGACAACCCTACCTCCACGATGCTCACACCCCAAGCATCTTTCATGCTCCAGCGCGGTCCCCTCCTTGCTCTGGGCACCTTGGACTCGCAATCTCGTCCCTGGACTACGCTCTGGGGTGGCTCACCAGGGTTTTCTGAGCCCCTAGGTGGTGGCTTCATAGGTACTCGGACGCTTGTCGATGGCAAGAACGACCCCGTCGTGCAAGCACTTGTAGGTGGCGCTGAGAAAGGGGAGATGTTGCAGCCAATAGCTGGAGGTAAAATGCTTGCAGGGTTGGCGATCGACTTGATGACCAGGAAAAGAGTGAAGATTGCTGGCAAAATGGTGGCCGGGACTTTGAACGAGGTGGATGTTGAAGTGAACGGCCAGGCAGAGTCAAAGCAGACCCAAATCCAGCTCGTCACCAAGATCGAACAGAGTTTGGGCAACTGTCCGAAGTATCTTAACGCATACGAGATTTATCCAGCGCTGGTAACGGCGAAAACCGTATCCCAAGGGCCGTCATTGTCAGATGAAGGGCGAGCCTTGATATCAAACTCTGACATGTTCTTCCTCACGTCGAGCACTGAACATGATGCCGATACTAATCACCGTAAGCAGATTGGCTCCTGGTGCGGTCGGATAGACATACTGATGTTGATCTAGGTGGAGGACCTCCCGGTTTCGTCCGGATCATCTCCTCAAACCAAATCGTCTACCCCGAGTATTCAGGCAACCGCCTCTACCAATCGCTCGGCAACCTCCAAATAAACCCCAAGGTCGGAATCACCTTCCCAGATTACGAGTCTGGCAACGTGCTCTATATAACCGGAACTGCTGAGATTCTCGTTGACGAAGATGCCGCAATCCTATTGCCAGGCAGCAACTTGGCTGTCAAGATCAGCATTGAGGAGACCCGGCTTGTGCAGGGTGGACTACCATTCAGGGGTTCAAGAAAAGTACCTAGTCCGTACAATCCACTTGTGCGCACGCTTGCCACGGAGGGAAACATCAAGGGCTCTTTGTCGACACTGAAGAAGGACCGGCAGATCGCGCGGCTGGTCAAGAAAGAAATAATCGCGGACTCAGTAGCGCGCTTTACCTTCTCGGTCGCTGGAGGGATCGACTACCAGCCAGGGCAATGGGTCGCCATGGACTTCAAAGAAGAACTTGATATCGGCTACGAACACATGCGGGATGAAGATCCAACAAGCCTTAACGATGACTTTGTGCGCACTTTCACAGTCTCATCAGAACCGAAGCAAGGCAGCAAGGAGAAAGACTTCGAGATTACAATTCGAAAAGTCGGTTCCGTGACAAAGCATTTGTTTCGACAAAATGAGCGGGCCGGGTTCGAAGCCCCAATCCTTGGATTTGGAGGCGAATTCAAAATTGAGCAGGATAGAGCGGAGATTACGCCATTCGTTGCTGGAGGTGTGGGGATTACGCCGCTTCTTGGACAATTGTCCAACCTTGATATCTCACCTGGTAAATTCAAGCTTTTCTGGACGCTCAGGCTAGCAGATGTCGATTTCGCTATCAATGTGCTACAACGACATGCCGCGCTCGCCGGATGCACAGCCATCTTCTTTACTAGCAGCACATCATCAACGGGTATCGATGAGAAAATTGGGGCTCTGGGGACAATGGGAGTCCAGGTCGAGAAAAGGAGACTTACAAAGAGTGATCTTGAAGGTATCGTGGCAGAGAAATGGTATCTATGTGCAGGGAAACCACTCCGCAAGGAGTTCTTATCTTGGCTGCCGGGAAGAGATGTTAGATTTGAGGATTTTGATTATTAGGTTTATTTGAACAGGCCTTTGCATTAGTCTCGACAAAAGCTGTCAGTTTACTCGTAGGCAAGCGTAGATGCCACAACTAGCGTATTATTTTTCTTCTTTACTCCAAATCTCTTCTTGATGACAAGAGGACCTCAAATGCCAATAATCACGAGAGAAACCAGCATTCAACGACATTCCTGTTATTTCTGCCGTCTGCGTATCCTTGCAGCTACCTTGCCTGTCGGCTTCATCGTACCAAAAGCAAAATCCTTCAGGGGAGGATCCATTTTGCTTGCGCCCTCCAAGTCAAGCACCTCGCACTCGAATTCCCCCAACAATACCGCCAGTGTCACAATGCCTATGTTTCTCGCAAAATGACGCCCAGGGCACCTAAAATTAGGTCATAAAGTCAGTGTATGTTTGCATGCAATTTGTCCACGGAAATTCTTACTTATGCTCGCCGCCGCCGAACGACGTCCAGTTGCCAGCTAATCCTACATCACTGAAACGTTCGCGCTTTCCCTGATCAGAAACAATGTATCTCTCGGCCCAGAACTTATCGAGAGGCTTAGTGACTGCTTGCGGCTTTGCTTGTGCCCAGGCTGAGGTGAATTGCCCAGCGTATTTGTTTGATATGAAGACAGTAGTCCCTTTCCCAATAGTGTACTTTGCATCTAACGCGTACTCGGGAACTATGACTTGGCGCACCGTTAGATTGGAGCTATAGTATCGCGTTGTTTCGGCGTGCATTGATCGAAGTAGCGGGCGCGTCGTGAGCTGCATGAAGTCATACGAAGATGACTCAGGAATCGAGTGCGTCTTTAATTCGGTGAGCATGCGCTCGTGCAGGATGTGATCCCTAACAGTCTCAAAGAAGTACCAGAACGTTATTGGTACGGTCAAACTTGTTCCACCATACAATAAACCTAGCGTCTGAGCCGCCCTTCCGTGCTCGTCATGTCCAGGCATCTCGCCGTACAGCTTCTCTCGTTCTTGTAGCAGTGCAGATCCGGCTACGGCATCCCAGCGGCTGTCTACTGCGTTCTGTTGGCGCAGGGATTCGGACTTCTTGCTCCAGTCGCGAATATTCTTGAGCAGGCGGTCCCGGGCAGCGTAAGCTTTTGGTATCATGAAGCGTGGCAAACCCATGAAGAAGTGGTCGGTGTATTCGATATGTATCCAAAGGTCTGAGATGATCTCCGGATAACCTTGAACAATTGCAGAACCCAAGAGCGTCTCGGCAATCGCTAGTGTGACGTGGTGCTCAAAGAACGCATACAGGTCGGGAATGTCTATCCATTCTGAGTCGGCCTGTGGTGCTATGGCTTGCCCGACGCTGCGTTTTAGCGTATCAAATAGTCTCTTATCCAGGGAAAGAAGGCTTGAGCCAGTCGTGTGCTGTCGAATGTGAGTCGTCTGGATATGGTCTGTGTTGCTTGCGTCGGACTTGTAGTAGTCAATGGCTTCCTGGGGACTTCCCATGAGCGCGCCCAGTATCTTCTCATGGATAAAAGGATTGGGATCGAGCTCAGTCGTCGAGCGCAGAACCCCCTTGATATGCTCAGGATCTAGGATGATGAGAATTTTTTGTCCTGCTGCATTGACAAAGAATGGAGATCCATCTCCAAATTTGTTCCTGACACAATGTTAGCAAAGCTAGAGTTCGCATTAGACTCCGAAACCCTCAGTGGTTCACCACCGAGAAAACGACAGTCGTCTGAGTACTTTCAGCTACCTGAAAAGAGTAGCGTAAAAGCCGTTTACGCAATCTCAATACTGTTGGGCTTTACCGAAACAGCCATGTCGCGGCTTGTAAAACGGTACATGCCAAGGACGGGTTGTTGAGGCAGCCCGGAGCATCACTTACAGACATTTGGCCAGAAACTTTTTCGAGTCATAACCCATGGAAAAGGCATGCTTGAGTCCTGGAATCCAATATGGAAGGGTAGGTGGTTCGATACCGTGGCCATTGCCATATTTGGTTGACTTGAACCAATGCGACGACAGAAGCCGGGTGGAGACACAAACAACTAGAATGGTGGTAAGAGCTTGAATGTACAGATTATGCTCTAGTGCAGCAAATATACGAGGTCGATCGTGGTAAGAATAGCTGGCATTACCGGCATCCATGGTTGTGGTCGAAGGACCTCAAACACGTTCAGGGGCTAGTGAAGCAGTGCGAGTTTATCTACCCTGCGCATGCCCGCTACGAAGGAGCTCGTTTTTATTGAGTGATCGCTTAAACACCCCAACTAGGCTTAAGCGATCGCTCAATAAAAACGAGGTCCTTCGTAATTCCTCACTGTCTTTCCCGTCTGTGCAGTTAGCCTGTCAGGGGGAAGGGTTACGGCCCACCCCTACAACTAGTGATTACCAACCCCATAAGACTCGCTTTAGCGCCATCAAGCCTATTATCTCATCACCTCCCAGCTAGACGCCTTAGCAAAGCCTATTTCAGAGAGTACCGTAAGCACATTTAATCAAATCTCTCTTTTTGAGCCCCAAAAATGCATCAAATCAAGGAGGAAAGCTCTCAGTTTTTTGACACTAATCGACTCAGCGTGATCAAAACATATATTCTAGCCCATAACATTCCTTTCATTCTGCAAAATATGTGGTGATATAAGGCTTGAACAGGGTATGTTAATGGGGGTGGCATTTCCGCCAGGAGTAGCCGCAAACAGAACATAAGCGTGCCTCGTCTCGTTTGCCGCGGATGTGGAGACATGGGTGACCGATATATCGACCTCAGAGCGATGTCCCGTAGACAGGATGCTGCGCCGACGACGGTGTCCACTTGGATGGCTTGCAGGCAGGCTGAAACGCAAAGCTCAAACCGAGCGCATATCGCACCGCTGCGCACAGACCGCTATTTTGGGAACCAAGTCGCGTAATTGGCGTGCATGACCCGTTTGTGGAGGTGGAGTTTGATTGGCGGCCAAAGCTCAGGCCAGAACAACAGCTCGAGCTTCCTCGACGTCCTCCGCGCTTTATCTGCACCACGCTCCTTCCCTGGCTGATCCGCACCTTCCCTCTCGTTCTCTTGCATCAGTTTTGCGTTTCCTCCTTCCAGCACCCTCGTCACAAGCTCACACGAGAATTTGAGTGCTTATCTTTGAACCTACTCGGAGCTTGTTCTCACCATGCCCGGAGTCCGTAAGTAAACATACTCGACTTCTTGTTCAGTAGTGCTCGGTTCGATATCGAGCGAACTTGTCGTCATAGCATGGCATGGTCTCTCGTCTGCCCTTGCGCAAACTTTCTCATTGTGCCTGCCTGAACCAATGCGTCCCTTCCAACACGCTCAATCACAACCCCCAGCCCACAACATAACCACGCCGTCTTCTATTTACACCTCTAACGAGCCCATTGGCTGACTCGTTCCTATCGCAGCACCCGATGCGCTGGCGCAGCTGAAGAAAGGCTTTAAGAGTCTCTTCAAGAAGAAATCCAAGCAGGAGCCAACTCCCACTGCCACATCTGAGGCCTCCTCGCCCGCCGCTACGAAGCCCAGTGAGACGACTCCAGCCGCTCCTGCTCCAGCTACTGCTCCCGAGCCAGCGACGGCCCCCACAACGGCCCCAGCGACGACCAGCAGTGAACCAGCTCAGCCAGCTGCTGTTCCATCTCCAGCCGAGCCCGGCAAGGATGAGGCTGCTGCCTTGACCGAGGTCAAGAAGGCTACTCAGAGTAGGTCCACTTCTCGTTCAGCTTCCGATGTACAGCCCTACCGAGAGGATGATTACTGGAATGGCGCGAGGCGGAGGCAGAAGATTGCAATGGACGACGATTGGGGCGGCCCCATCTAACAGCGCCAGAGTGACATTGTGCAGCTGATCAGACGTCGGCTCAGCAGCTCGTGTTCTGCACTCCTTCGAGCCTTTCCAAGCTCCACTTCGACACGCAGCCATGTTCCGCAGGCGCCCGATACGCCCTTTTCTTTTGTTACGATTTTTACGATCTCACGATTTCACGGTTTCACGATTCTTATGGCCCCGTCATCCAATCTCCTTTGTCCTTTGAGATACCCATAGACTGACGATTTCTTTCTTTCAGCCCCCGAACCTGCTGACGCCGTTGCGCCTGCTCCTCCAACTGCTGCTTCAGCTCAAACCCCGTCCACCGATGCTCCCAAGGACACTGAAGCCAAAGCGACCGATACCCCGGCTGAACCGTCCGCACCCGCTGCTCCCCTTGATTTGCCTGCCATTCCTGCTAGCAAGCCAGCAGCTGGCATGAGTGCTACAAGTGGACCGCTGTCTGATGAGCCCGACTTTAAGGAGGAGCAGCCTGTCGCTCCTGTTCCGACTCCTGCTGCTCCTAGTGACACTGCTCCTAGTAACACTGCTCCTGATACCGCCGCTACTCCTAGTGCTACTGCTCCTGAGGCTGCCGCTGCTCCCGAAGCAGCCCAACCTACCCCTTCGGAGAAATAGAGGGAGCTTCATATGGCGATTCATGGTCCACGTCAGACATCCAGATGCTAAGAGACTCCCCGTATGCCGGTGACCGGAAACGATGCGTGCGCGATGCAATGCTCTTTGTCAGTTCGACTGAACATCGTTTTCTGGCTTCATATCTAAAGTCGAAATTAAATAAAAAAAAACATGTTGGATAACGGCGGGCGAGGATGTCCTGGTGGCGTGGCATAACATGCAGCCGTCTACATTCGGTATTGCTCGACCTACTGCGCGAGTAGCGGATGCTTTCGTTCTCAAAGTCTTTACTACGATCCATCTTGCGTTTCACTAATACTATACCCCAATTGCTGTGTACTTTCAATGAGCGCTCTGATTAGTTAGCTCAATCGACGAGCAACGTCAGCGATTCTAGAAATGGAAAATTTCCTATCTCTCATATGCTGTTGCGTGTCAAACTACCAAGTATTTCCAGTCCTCAATGATAAGATGAGTGAAGAATCCCTATATGCCTAAGTATTCGTCCTGGTCCTGATGTACACATTGAACGTGGATCCCTGGTGTTAGAGGATTCCATTAGCACCAACGCGGGGCAAGAGCAACCGAGTCACACGTCAGTGATTGCCCCTCCAAAGCCCGACGTCAACTCAGGTACGGTGATTTCAGCCTCTCCCACTCTTACCACAGACGCTTCCAAATCTACGCGACCCATACACTAAAGAGCGTCGGAAATCTGCGCATTTCTGCCACCATACCACAAAGCGTGCGCCGAAGACCTCCACCCATTCCAGCCACGACGAGCGAGCGCGCACGATGCCTCCCAAAGGAGGCTTCTCCCGCACTAGAAATATCGACTTTGACGATGACGACGTATATGAAGATGAAGATGAGTACTACGAAGACGGGGAAGGTGGCGACGGTATGACAGAGGATGATAAGGAGCAAATGCGCGTGGGAACCATACGTGTGCGGGAAGGTCTCGGGGAGATGAGTGGTTTCACGAGCGACGAGCAGATACAAGAAGCACTGTGGCATTACTACTACGATATTGACAAGAGCGTGGTATACTTGAAAAATAAGCTAGGAATCACAGAATCTAGGCAAGAGAAGCAAGAGAAGCCTAAGAAGGAGAAGACAGCCTCGCGTTTTGATCAAGCGGCAAGCGTGGCTGATCAAAAAGCGCCCGTAACTACTGGTAAGCAATCTTACGCGCAATATAGCTGTTTGGAAGAGTCAGCCTACCTCCTTACCCATCCATCACTGCCCTCAATTTCGATGCCTACCAGCAATACCCAAGACGACTTCTTTTGGGATGTCCCATGGGGCAACGTGCCATCACACCGGTTAGGCGTCATAACCACCCACACCTCTCGGTACAGGGGTGGACTGCTTGGTGGCTCATCGAAATTGGCAGCACTCGCAGCAAAGCGTAGGAAGGAGCGAGAGGAAGCCGAAGCCACAGCCTCCAAAGCCAGTAGCGATGCAGACGCAGCAATTGCCATGCTCGATAAGCTCGCAGTCAGGAGCAAGAATCCCATACCAAGTTTACGCGGGGTTGATGATAAACGTTCCGCTAGAGCCAGGTATACTGTCCGCAAACGCTCGCCGTCTCGATCTCCTCCGCCAGATGATCCCATTGAAGATATGCAAGAGCCCGAAGCCCCTCAACCAGCCATCGTTAGCGAATTACATGCCCAGCGTGCTGCAGCCTCTATGTTTGCATCAACGCTTTGCGGAGATTGCAGCAGCAACACAGCAGCGCAGCCAATATCCACGCTGCAAGCGTTTCCGGCACCATATGCGAAATATAATGGTTATGACAGCATGAAGGCTTTCGCAACTCCGAGTCCTGATGATATTGTACGGGCAGCGCAGGCGAAGGGTGCGGGTGGCGGGCGGCGTTGACTCTCCTTTACGGCTATTTGAGAATATTTCTAAGGCAAACAGGGATCACTCCAAAGAAAAAAAGAGCGCATGGTGAGAGCCTTGCACGATCTGTGGAGAAACTAGCTGTGGCCGATGAACCTAAAGTTAAGAGTAAAAACTTAAATGTAGTGGAGGAATTCGAAAAGAGTGGTCTAAAGAGGATGGCTAACTTTGTAGTGGTTGGTATGTATTCCGCAGCCTGGATATCTCTAGTATTCTCATGAGAGATGTTTAACGGCTGTAACTCTCCTCAAAGATATCCAGCACTAACTCGAACTAGGTCATGTCGACCACGGAAAAAGTACGCTTATGGGCCGTCTATTGTACGATCTGAAGGTTATCGATCAGCGATCAATAGACAAGCTTCGAAAAGAAGCTGAAACGATCGGAAAATCATCCTTCGCTCTCGCCTGGGTGATGGACGAAACAAGTGAAGAGCGAAGCCGGGGGGTAACCGTTGACATTGCCACGAACTATTTTGAGACGAAGAAAACGCGCTTCACTATACTAGACGCGCCAGGTCATAAAGATTTCATACCAAACATGATCTCTGGAGCATCACAAGCAGACTTCCCCGTTTTAGTAATCGACGCGAGCACAAACAGCTTCGAATCTGGTCTCAAGGGACAAACGAAGGAGCATATTTTGATTGCTCGAAGCATGGGAATGCAGCACATAATCGTAGCAGTGAACAAGATGGACACGGTGTCTTGGTCAAAAGCACGTTTTGATGATATATCTAAACGGATGACAGCTTTCCTAACCGAAGCAAGCTTCCTAGGAAAGCGCATCACATTCATTCCACTAGCAGGTCTCACTGGCGAGAATGTTGTTAAAAAGGTCGAGAATTCTGCCGCCCACTGGTACACGGGAGAGACCTTACTCGAAGCGCTGGAGCGCATCGAATTACCGCAAAGAAGTCTCCAAAAAGCACTTCGTCTGTCTGTTGCCGACGTCTTCCGCGGAGACATGCGTTCACCGCTCAGCATATCCGGCCGCATAGACTCCGGGACAGTACAAGTAGGTGACATTATCCTCGCACTTCCTGCCAATGAGACTGCGACTATCAAAGCTATCGAAGTCCAAGATGCGCCCGTGGACTGGGCCGTCGCAGGCCAGATTCCCACACTGCATCTCACCGACATCGACCCGATTCACCTACGACAAGGTGACATGGTCTGTGCGCCCAATGCACCCGTCAAACTCGTAAAAGCGTTTACATCAAAGCTTCTTGCGTTCGAACACGTGCTCCCTATGCCGGTCGAGGTATTCAGAAGCACATTGAACTCACCGGGCGGTATCAGGACTCTGAGTGCGCGATTGAACAAGTTCACCGGCGAGGTTGTTAAGAAGAAGCCCAGAATTGTCAAGCCTGGTGAAGTTGCAAGGGTGGTTGTACAGCTTGAAAGAGAACTACCAATCGAGGAGGGTATGAGGGTTGTGCTTAGGGAGAGGGGACGGACAGTGGGGGCGGGCCTGATGGAGAATGTTGCGTGAAACGCTGTGAAGGAAGCTTGTGGATGAATGCACTCTGCGCGACCGCAAAGTCAATCAGTCTCGACAAAGCACTTCCCGGAAATCCTCAACTTCCATGCTAGGTGGTAGGTGCGAGGTCGCCGGTGGATGCATCATTTGAGGGCAAGTTGTAATTAGATGTACGTTGTGCTGAGCAAAATACCAGCAAGCAGCATATCATGCATGATTGATGTGTTGATGATGAATGACATGACCCTAAAGTGCATTCGCATCGTCCATGACTCCGTGTCAAGCAGTGCAAAATTAAGTGATTCCGTTAACCTGTGATCAATTTGTCACAATAGTACACCGGTTTCTAGCACTTATCTACCGTTGCATCTTTTTCAGTCCGGCCCTGGCGCCCTTGTACTCGCTTACGCAGCCTGTGCAGTTCCCTTTGCAGCATCCTACTTTTCCTCTCTTTTCCCTTCTGCCCAAGGTGCCTTTGTTCCTCCTCCAGGTGGTGGCGGGGGCGGTGTACTCGACGCCCAAGGAGCTCTCGTAGGTTGGTTGGGACCGCTCGGTATAGCGGGTGCTGGTGTAGCAGATGCCCAGGGCACCCGCGTAAGTGAGTCCGTCCCGCCGGGTCTTTGTGGAGCACCACGCGTAGTCGCCCAGGGTGCACTTGTTGCTGGCATACCGGCATGTCCACGAGCGATCGTGGGTGATGCATCGGCCAGTGGGTCCCGAAGCGGGGGCTGAGACTTTGCTGTGGAAGGTTGAGGTCTTGCTGTTGGTGCTGTGGATGATGGTGTTGATGACTTGGGCTGACTAGATGTGTGTACGCTGGCTTGTATGACTTTGGCGTTTGGATCCTTTTCCCAGGGAAAGAGGGAGCCGAATGGGAAGTGCTGTACTACGGGAAACTTGGAAAGCACTTCTACGTTGTACATTTTTATCATGCCCTAGAACGTATTAGCAGAGTATTTGTCATCATGTGCAGACAGTTATGCCTTGTGGAGGGCGAAAAATGGAAGGAAAAGGCGGCGGATTTACTTTGTTTATTTTCGCCCAGCCCGCCTTTACACCTGAAATGTCGAATAGTATCGGGCTATGTTCCCAAAATGGACCCTTTTTAACGTCGTAGATGAAGCCGATAGCGCTGAAATACATGTTTCTTCTCCGTTCACGCTCTACTGCGTTGGCTTTGGCGACGTCGGCTGGATCTGGAGCCTCTGGTAACGAGCCTTCTGCAGCAACGTCTCTTGCATTGGTGATGGCTGGCGAGAATTGCGCACTGCCGAATATGTACGGTAGGAAAGAATGGTCGTCTAAACCCCACACCCCGTGTGAGCCGGCAGGCTCGAGAGTGTAGGTAAGTATCAAGCGACGGACTAGAGCGAGATACGGTTCGATGACACCCAGAACTATGCCACGCTCTTGATCACCGTCTATGGACTCTGGGAAAGCACCGAGTTTCCATAAACAGCCCAAGAAAGCGAGGAAGCTGAGTTCGTGGCCTGTTCCATAGTCCAGACGCTGAGAGCTACCAAAACTGCCTACAAGGTACGCTTCGAGCTCTGCCTTGACTGGAACATCGGAAGTTGATTTGAAAGCGAGCACATTGTCTGGCAGGTACTGATCTAATAGCCCTGATATGCGCTCTCGAACGAGGTCATACCAGGCCCTAAAGCTGACGTTTCCAAATCGACGCGGCCCTGGATCGGGTGGCGCTTCGTCGATGATTGCTGCCAAAGTATCGAGCAGCTTGGTAAGGTTCTGGGTGACTTGTGGGCAAGGCACACGAGGATCATTGAGCGTCCACTCCTTGGCTGATTCTGTGCTTTCCTTTTCATATTTGATGCTCCGCGGCAGCATGGACGTGTTGAGCTGGAAGATGAATGTCATGATATCTGCATATGCTTTGCTTGCCAGGAAAAATGAGACATCGTCGCCATCGTGGATGCGTTTCGTGGGTACTGCGAAGCTGTGGCCGTCATGTGGATCTAGGAGCTGTAATGCAGGAGCCGCAGCGGTATGTGGTGCCATGATGTGATGTAACGTGTATGTCCAGGTAGTGTGGGTGGTAGAACATGTGACAGCGCGTTCGGGGGTTCGTGAGTCTGGACCGGCGCGCGATGTCTCCAGCGATGCCAGCCTCTCGATTATTTTGACTAGGGTACGGCAGCTACAACCCCACACCACCATCGTCATCGGGGACATGACACAACACAACTGTCCACTATAGTCATGGCGCGCCTCAAGAAGCCGCCGAGAAATAATGGTAAGCAAAAGCAGTCCCGTGCGCTTTTCCCACGGTGATTGCCAGGCTGACATGGCAGACGTCTCCCTTCTGCGCCCATTGTCCCACATGTCCACGGATAGCGAAGCAGAGGCCGACACCGAAGCCGCAACGCAGCAACTGCTTGCCGAAAGCCGCGCATCTGCCTCGAAACTACGACACCCACCGCAGTCCTCGGCAGTCCTCGGCGCCAACCTCCTCAATGCTGCGCGCTTACATGACCGCTATAGCAGCCCTACAGGAATGGCGCGCAGGGCAGGCGTGGGGAAGCTCAAGCGGCCGAGCATGGTAGCTGAAGAGCAGCCACGCAAGAATCTCGCCCAACGGGGAGACATGTATGATATCATGTCAAGCCCGGAGAAGGTCGCCCATCCGCCGGTGAAGGTTGTGCGGAAGAAGCAGCAGGCCCGCCAGGACGACGGCAAGATTGGTCCAGAGCTGAGCAGGGCACAGCAACCCTCGTCTGAGCTGCCTGCCCCGCATGAGATTGGAGCTGGAAGTGGCGAAGGAAAGTTGGATCGACCCGAAGCGTTCAGTGAGCTTCAGCTACCGTCTTCGCCCCCTGGATATCCCACAAGCTCGATCGATGTAGCTGAGGTTGACGAGCGTCTCCCAAACGGGAGTATACGGTGCTCAGCCATCACGCAACCCAGAAACAAGAACGGAAAGTCAATTCCGGTCATGAAAACGGGAATGAAGAGAAAGGCGGAAGAAGTTCTCGACAACCACGAGAAACCATTGAAGTCTCTCAGGCTACAGGCACAAGAGGCAGCTAGACTTGAGAGTATGCAGCATTCACTACTCAAGGCCAGGAAAGGGCAGCCCTCGCATGCCTCATCCCACACGAAACAGCCCCAAGTTCAGATTCCAGTGCGGGCAAGTAACAAGCAGAAGGTTACGAAAGATATCGTGGTTATGGATAGCTCTCGCGATGTCCAACACGGTGGGCTCCCAGGGACCACGGAAGTAGCAGTGCCACAGAGCTCCGTTAAAGGCAGACAAACTAGGTCACAGAGGCGACTTGCCAATGGTACTACTTCTACTACTCAGCATACTTCTGGTGAGAATCTGAACAAGAATTCTGAAAAAGGAACCAAGAATGTTCAACCCGCTCAGGAAGGGATACCGACACTTAGCGCGCCTGTGGTCAATGAGGCTGGAAATAACGAATTAGGAGCGGACGAATTGGAACTCGTTGCAGATGAAGACGAGGACCTTGAGCAGTCTAGTGGACGACCCTCATCCGACGATGTTGATGAAATCTTCAAGTTCCTCGATGTCGAAGAACGTCCCGGAAAATGCCAAACCAAACTCGGTACTACCATCAAGCGAGCTGCAGAAAGATGGTGCGTACTGATCCAATCGGAAGACATCGCAATCGATGCTATCATTGAGTCTTTCGAAGACGTTCGAAGCTTGCTGCGCCGGGTCACTGCCGAAGTTTCCGAATATGATCAGCTTGCTTTCAAAAACGACGCGTACGGGTACCTCTTCCGTGCTCTTATTTCGTATCTGGAGGTAGTGTACTGCTGGTTTGGCGAGAAGTATGGCTCAGTAACAGAGTCGTTGGAAGCCATGCGTGTCCTGTATCCGCTCGTACACGAAATCCTTGCATTCAAAGACACGATCGCCAAGTGGGGTATCTCTATACCTCAGCGTTACAAAGGTGACAGGATCGTCATGGATGTTGACTCGAATATTATTGCTCCGCTTCGACGAGTTGACAAATCATTCCACGTACGATTGGGTCAGCTCGAGGCAACGGAGCGACGTCGCCAAAAGCTTGCAGTGTTTAAGCGCATGTGCGAAGCGAAAGCTGACGAGGAAAGAAGGATCATGGAGGCGGATGTAGCGAGCAAGGCGCAGTGGAAGCGCTGGCAGGATTTGCACATCTCACGCATGCAGTGCGAGCCTGACCTAAAGAGGAGGCGGAAACTAGTCATTACCAGGCGTGATGATATGGAGGAAAAGGACGCAAATGGCGTCAAATTTGAGCGGGTACCGGTGTTTAGAGCCCGCTCTACACCTCCGCTGCACTGGACTTCGTTTATGTCTGGAGAGAGGGAGTGGACTGACGATGAGGAGACTGCTCTGCTCGAAGGGTTGCAAAAATTTGCTGGTATGTTCATATGCAACCCCCCAATGAAATACTCCAATTCTAACTATTCATCTAGGTCCTTGTGTTTTTGAAAAGATTTTCGAAGTCTACTGTCGCCCAGGAGGCGTGCTACGCGACTTCAGCGTCGCGGAGATTGTCGCGAAATCAGCTTGGGTCCGCTCAGCTTTCATGAAACTACATCAAGAGAGGGGCTGGGATATCCCCGGGTGGGTGAAGCAGATACCGGTCTGGCCCTAAGTGCATTTCTGCTCTATTCGCTTGCAACTTTGTGTGGTTTCTTTATTGTCGTTCTGCGATACCCGTCATGCTTTTTCCATCTCCTCTTGGTCACCCTCGGGCCCATTGTTCGCTCCACTTCAATGGGGAATATCGTGCACATAACATCGCATGCATCGACCCGCCCGCTTAGCTATGTCGCATCGCCCCAGCATAGTTTGGAAATGTATTACAGAATTACTGCTTGGCTTTGTTGTCAACAGAGCTGCAGCGCAGAATTCCCCGCCTATCAACGCCTTTTATCCCCTGACATGATCTGCTCTGTTTTGTTCTGAGTTGGTAATATCCCGTCTCTATCTTCTGTGAGACTTGCCCTATCACTACGCCAGAGATGGAACAGTAGGCAACAACCACAGGTGAAAGCAACCCAGAACCACGGCTCGCGGCAAGGACCAACCGTGAATCGATCGTAGCTCACCGGCCTTGGTATATATAAAGAGTTTCCGCTGCTGTACTAAGCCTCAAAATCCATAGCCGCTTGACACATACTTGAAATCCACTCAACCCTTCACAGGCAGCGCTTCGATCACGCGCCTAGAGACGACTCACCAACACCACTACGACCACTCGAAGGCTTTCAGCCTACATCACAAGTTCAATCTACCATACTCTGAGTAGACATGACATCAACCTGCGACCATTATGATGCTATGGACAATGCTTCACTCAAGTCCTTAACCAGGCTGAGAAACGTGTCACTAGAAGGCAGTGACGAGCACGTGATCTCGCGTCTGAAGGCGCAAGATGTAACTACTCAAGCCTCTATAATAGCCCGCAGTGCAGACGATACTGCAGCTAGCAACGATAGTGCTGAAGAAGAAGGGTGGGAAACAGTTGCTCGAACCAAAAGGGGCAAGAGGCAGAAATTCCACAATACGACCAAAGAGTCTAAAGACCCTCGCAACGATAACCAAACAAATCAAGACGTAGAGGCTGAGTCTGAATTGTTGTCTGCGCCTTCCACGGGTGTGGCGATCGTCATTGGATCTTTATCCACTGGTACCAATATTGCGTGGAATGCGAATCAGGAAGATGTTGGACACCCCAAAATTATGCCAGCGTCCGACAATGAAGAGCCAGGCAAAAAGCAGTTTAACGCCCAAGGAGAAGAGAAGGCGAGGAAGAAACGCAAGCGCGGTAGAAAGCCGGTCAGCGAGAAGAGAAATTCGCTAGCCGATGTCGACGAGCCTAAGCCGATAGAGGCTCTTCAAACAGCGTCAGCCAATGCACAAAAGGAACCAGTTCAAGACACTGAGAAGGCGACAAGGTCAATCGAGAGTTGTGAGTTCAATGCAGCGCAACAATTGGAGATAGAAAGGGACACTAAAGCTATCATCGGCACGTCACGACCGACGGAGCCTACTTGGGAGGTTGTAAAGAAAAAGCGAGGAAACAGAACCCAGGGCAAGAAGGCTGCAATGCCGGCGAAAGTTGTCGAGATAGTGGCGAATAACGAAGCTTATGGGGGTGTAGAGGCTACAATGCCTAGGGACAATATCGGACATGATAAGGACGATGCGATCATGGCAGCACTCAAGGAAGTGCTACCAGTAGAAAAGAAGAAACATCGTAAGCTTAGTAGGAGGAGTAGGAAGAAGAGAGGTAGGCCGGCCAAATTTGGTCAGGGTACAAACCAGCAGGTTAACAAATTGTATGCCGCTCTTTTCGTTATTCTTATTGTAGGTGCTTTGGTACTCTGCTTAATGTTAAGCTTAAAGTAGGGAATGGGTAAGTAGCTGGAATATGAGGCTAGAGATATTACTATATAGTTATTTAGATCATCTTCATCTCGCCGTAATAATAGCCTATAGCTCTTCTAGAGGGCTAAGCTTCTCGTGACAACGGCGTTGAATTACAAAACCACACTAGAGCACGCTATTCATGCAGCCGATTAGGTGATTGGCCAGGATGAAGCATCGCAGGGGCAATCAGGTCCTAGTCACTTCTGACCAACGACAGCAGGCATATTTGACGAATATAACAGCAGCAATGGTGTTACCAGCACTATTGGAGTCTTGGGTCTTGGCAGTTTGCATAGCACTGGTATGAAATCATAAGAAAGTCAGCGGAGCATACGAAATTCGTGTAACAAATTGGAACCCCAAAACCTTTACCCTACATCGTGATCGTCGCCGTGCCACCGTTCCACTCCTATGGTACGTGAAATTGTACTCGGTTAGAGCGGCGAAGCAGCGCATTCACCAGAGACTGTGATCTGGTAACCGAATTGGAGAAAACGCCACCCCTAAAATCTAGCAACACCCTTCACAAACTGCCATGCATCACACAACATATGCCTAGTCTTTCGTCTTAACCTTCGACTAACCGAGTTATGTCCGCTTCCACTTAGGTCGTGCCTATCGTACTGCAATCGACAATTATTCCAATCCGGGGAAGGAAATCGCTATCAGCTCCACTTTGCCATGCCTTCTCCGTTATGATGGCATGCCGCCGCAATATGTTGCCATTGGCTTGGTATGAGACCCTACTACAATGTAGATCTAGTGCAGGTGGCATGGTGTCTACTTAAGACCATGTCTGTTGCTGCGCAGTATGTTTGAAACAGAAGTATCTATATCGTTCATCAAGAATTAATTGAGTCGCACAAGCGCCCATGGCTAAAGAAGAAGACTGGGCTTCGAAGGCCTCCACGCCGGCCATACAACCGGAGAAGACTGCCTTGACCTCTAATGAGGCAGTTGACAACTCGGCATCGGAGGAAGATATAGCCGCTATCAGAGAACGACTTCTTGAGCAGCACA
Source organism: Phoma sp. ATCC 74077 (assembly GCA_033682645.1). Taxonomy (NCBI): domain Eukaryota; kingdom Fungi; phylum Ascomycota; class Dothideomycetes; order Pleosporales; family Didymellaceae; genus Phoma; species Phoma sp. ATCC 74077. The sequence goes on along the minus strand of JAWDJC010000006.1, from coordinate 315,056 downwards.
TACTTCAAAAGACGGAGCCGCCAGTTCTGCCCATCACGACCCTCTTCAGGAGAAAAAAACCTCACAAGGACCTCGACCAGATCGCCACGCAACCTTCAGTCTACGACGATCCAGGACTTGCAAAGTACTTTCAACCAACCAAGAAGTATGAAAACCTTCACCGTTTTGATCCGGCTGCACGATGGACCTGGGGAGAAGAGCTAGTATGTCTTGGTTATGCCCGCTTGTACACTGAAACTGACAGGGACTGGCGCAGCCACTTATCAACAAACTTGATTATAAAATCACCCTGTGGGCCTTCATCGCGTTCTTTGCCCTTGACCTTGACAGGGGAAATATCAGTCAAGCGAACACCGATAACTTCTTGGACGACTTGAATCTGAACACAAATGGTATGTATTCCTTCGACGTTATTGAATAGTTACCTCAACACCAGACTAATTATTTCGGACTTGGGTTTGCTTACTTTGTCATAGATTTTAATTTGGGAAACACTGTTTTCAGATTGTCTTTCTTGTGTGCTGAACTCCCATCTCAATTGATCAGCAAGAAGCTGGGTAAGTTATTCATACTATGTGCCCAATTCGAAGCATTGGCTGACTTTTCAACAGGTCCGGACCGATGGGTTGGTTTTATCTGATTCCTGATAGTATGGCTTCCCTTGCTGACACCGACCAGATTCCTACGATCATGTGCCTTTGGAGCATTGTCGCGGCAGCACAGTTCTGGCTAAGCGGCCGGGCTAGCTTTTTAGCTTGCCGGGCTCTCCTCGGTCTCTTGCAAGGAGGATTTATCCCCGATGTGATTCTATACCTGGTGTGTATCTTGTCCACCCCGCTTCTATGTCGACCCAATCAAACCGCTAAATAGTAGCTATCATAGTCATATTTTTTCAAAGGCACAGAGCTACCTTTTCGATTAGCACTTTTCTGGACTGCCTTGCGCGTAACCGATATTGTCGCCCCAATATTAGCCTTTGGGCTTCTTCGCCTCCGTGGTCTTCACGGATATGAAGGCTGGAGGTGGCTTTTCCTCATCGAGGGACTTTTCACCCTGACCGTTGGAATTTGGTCGTGGTTTATGATGGCTCCCTCGCCTACCCAGACGAAGTTCTGGTATAACAAGAAGCCATGGTTCAACGAACGTGAGGAGGTTATCATGGTCAACCGAATCTTGAGAGACGATCCATCGAAGGGGGACATGCACAACCGACAGGCAGTAGACTTCAAGCTTTTGTGGAAGTCTATATGTGACTACGACCTCTGGCCGCTATACATAATCGGGTTGGTTTTTCAACTTCCGACTGGTCCACCTGACTCGTATCTCACGCTCACCCTTCGGAGTCTTGGATTTGGCACGTTCGACTCGAACCTCCTCACCATCCCGACTCAAGTAGTCGGGGCCATAACCGTGAGTTCTATCCTGCACAGTCTTGGTCTGGCTGGCTGAGGAACTGACAAATGCATCAGATGCTTTTGCTCACTTACTTTTCTGAAATCTGGAATGAGAGAGCCTTTATGGGAGTTTTCGGCCAAATTTGGGTTTTGCCAAACGTCATAGCTCTACTAACACTCCCCGACAAGACGCCTGCTTGGGCCAGGTTCTCGGTATTGACGGTATTGCTGTCATTTCCATCAGGTTTGTGGCTGGCCCACCACGCGGAAGGAATTGTATGCTGACATTGGAGGTAGCTCACGCAATGCAAGTCGGCTGGTGTAGTCGAAACTCCAACACCGTGAGGACTAGGACAGTCTCTGCGGCCCTCTACAAGTAGGTCACCACAGATTGCTAATTCCCAAAGAAGAGAGAAGTCTGACACATGAACAGCATGTTCGTTCAAGTTGGTGGTATTGTCCACGCAAACATCTATAGGCAGGATGACCGACCATACTGTAAGCCTTTTCAACCCTCAAATCTATCAGGTGGCAGTAGTAGCTAATTATCGTACTATTAGACCGACGGGGAAATACTGCCTTGACGGCCTTGACTGTAATGAACATTGTGGTATACCTGCTTACTAAAGCCTACTACATTTGGCGCAACAGAACAAGAGACAGGGCGTGGGACAACATGACAAGAGAGGTAAGAGCTATTCTTACTTCACCTTGACTATTTTTTTATCTAATCCTAACGGTGTATCTCTCTAGGAACGGGTGCACTACTTAGAGACGACGACCGACACTGGCAGCAAGCGTAAGGACTTCCGCTTTGCCCACTAAGAGTATATACCTATCTACTGGCCTCTCCCATACATATATCATCTTGTCTTACATTACTATTGTAAAGCTCCCTATAGAGTATCGTCAGAGCCCAAGAGACTAGTAGAAAGTTTAACTTATTCGGCTTTAAGAGATCGAGGGATATATCTGTTGTTGTTATATACAGAAATTCTACCCTTCGCATGTCCTAGAATTGGTATACCAAGGTGACTATTAACACCACGTGATATCTAACAGTAGAGTTGATGACATAACCCACATCCTCGCGGCTATGGCTTTTGTTGTTGCTGCTATATGTAGCTGTGGTAGTAATAGTAGAGATAGTAGCATCGGTAATAACAACACTCTGCTTGCCCCAGATTTCCCCGAGTTTCAAAGTATTAGATTCCCTTTGACCGTGATGTACTGGTTTAGGACCGAGGGCTTGCAGGGATAGCACGGGCCGTGAAATCGCAAAGGTTGGTTCTTGGGAGAATGAGTGAGTGAAGATAGAGGAGATACTGAGCTAGTGGGCGAAGTGCTTTTGACAAAGTATCGTGAAGCAGAGAACAACGCATTGCTTCTGACTATCGAGTTGAACACACCGCTATAAGAGTATCCTAGATAGATCAGCAACGCCCTGCTCATTACTGGGCATTGCGTCACTTCTCATACTTAAGCGCTCATCGCTGAGCAGTCACGTCACTTATTCGTTCAGTTACGGTTGTTTACCGCCCGAGTGGACTGACCGGTACACAGGCCTTCAGTATCATGACCCAGAGGTCTGAGTGACTGGATCGTAACACAGAGTATGTTGTACTAGTATTTCATCACGTCTTGTATCTATACAATAGTTTGTTACAAGATGGCAATTTGTTAGACTAGTAGCATGCTATAAATTGCTAGTCCTCCTACATGAATCAAGACTGATGATAGTCCTCAGGGCCATAGTACTACAACTTGTTCGCCTACCTAAGTAGCTCACTAGAGAAGTATATTTCATACTTGAAAGTAGATTTCAGCCTCCTTCTTGACAAGTCCCCTAGATAGAAGGCCGCCTGCCATCGACGATGGGAGCAGGAATATCGTCGCTCGGAACAACCGGCGGAACCTTTGGATTATCCTCGCTAGAAGAGTCTTCCAAGTTCCGTACCTTGCGACGTCTCCGGATCTTATCCTCAACAAAGCGGAAAATAGCCAGCGCGAGACCGACAGCAAGGACGGCGCAAGCAACAGCGAAGGCGCGGCGGTAGCGAGGTCGATCGTCATTGCGGAAGATTTGCGCACCATAGATACCAGCGATGTTTGCGCCCATGATGACCCTATAATGGTTAGCGAAAACTTAGTACTTAGCCTGAAAATCTTACAGAGCCATGGCAAGTGCTCGCTCCTCAGAGTCGGTACAAGTGAGCGACATCCATGTGATGTTGAGCGGGTGAGAAAATGTACCAAATGTCTGCGTCCAGACAACACCAAAATATCGTGCACCTTGGCTGTCGATCTCTGTGAAGATACGGTTAAAAATGTAGCCGAGCAAGTGGCAGCTGAAGCCGGCCATGACGGTCTCGCCACGGCGATTACTGAAATAGAAGTCAGCATACAATAGTACTTGAGATGTGGTAGGACTTACTAATGATCGGAGAACCAACTGAAACTAAACGAAACCGGGATTTGGAGGAATAGACCAACAGCTGCCATAGCGTTTGCCCTAAGCTGGCCGAAGCCAAATGATCTTACTATGGAAGGGGCGTAGGTATCGAAAGCACGCTGCGGCCCGTTGTTGCATAGCGTGATAGCGAAGTGACACCACATGCGCCAGTTGGTGAACTGAGATGCAACGTCAGATGGGCTTGAACAATTACGATTGGCCCACTCACCGCTTTCTTGAAGGCGGGAAAACCAATCCTCTTCTTCTTCCTGCTCTTGGCAGGTTCGTCGATGTGAACACGGCTGCGGAGAATGTGAATCTCCCTTTCGGTAAACATGTGCCACTTGGGCAAGAAAGACGGATAAGGCTTCTTGAAAGAGTCGGGAAGGAAGAAACCGAGGATAAAGCCACTGAGGATAGTGAAGCCGCCCATGAGGATGAAGAGCCAGAACCATCCAGGCTTACCTCCAACTCCGCGCATGTGTAGAATACCGTAAGCGAGCAGTTTGGCCGACGCTTGCCCGAATTGGTTACCGAAGTAGAATATCATTACTCGCTTGGCTGTCTCTGATCTCGTGTACCAAGTGGAAAGAGTCCAAAGACCACCAGGGATGAAGCCAGACTCAGTAATACCGAGCAAGAACCGAGTTGAGATGAAAGACGCGTAATTGGTTTGGAAAGCTTGAAATGTGCTAACAGTGCCGAAAAGGAAGAGTTGGAGTGTCAGCCACTTGCCAGGTCCGACGCGGTAGAGCGCCATGTTGGCCGGAATCTCGAAGAGCACGATACCGAGAGACAGCATCTGCTGCCCAACATTGAATTGATCCTGATTAATGCCAACATCTTCCATGAAGTCATCCGTGATGGCATTGGCGATATTGCCACGATCCAGCTGCAAGCAGAAGAAGCCCAGAGTTAGAAGGGGCATGATAATCAGGTCAAGCCTGGATAAGGAATTGTCAATGAATGTACTGGTGATGTTGGTTTATCACCACTCACTTGCGCTTGGCTTTCTTTTCCTCCTCAATCGTCCAGTCGATCGTGGGAAGTATCTCTCGCTCTCCGTTCTCGTCATAGAAGACATCTTTAGTGTCAGTCGCCATGGTGCTGGCTGTGGGCCAAGTGCAGCTGTGTCAAATACTCGATAGTAAGGTTTGAATCGGGGAAGATTCTTGACCGTGGTGACCAGGATCGGATGCCTGTCAGCTTGCCTACTTATACCAGAATCACCCACAAGGCTCCGTGATGCCATCGCACCGATTGCGCTGAATAACATCTGAAATGCACCTGAAAATGTGTGCCAAGTGCGGTGAATTCATGGCAAAGTCTCGTCGAGCGTCACTCGGCGGGCTAGGCTTCTTGATTCTCCTTGCTCGGTAGCTTGGCCGGCTCCATTCTGGTGACCCTGAGATAGCTCGTTGAGCCACGGGCGTGTTCGTACTGAATTCATCACTTTCTCCAAGGATTCGAAATTTGGGGCGTGCGGCAGGATTTCTTATGCTTCTCTTGTCTCTTCTCATGGAACCTTTCTTCGGGTTTTGTGGATGCGCGTTGTCCGTCGACGTCAAGCTTTTGCCAATTTTAGGAGCTTGGTATACCGCATTGTCACCAGTCTGAAGCACCTCATCAATCTATCAACATATAATCTTTTGCTGCCTACAAAGCTGATTTTGCATACCATCTATATTCCATCGATAATGAAAGTCGTTACTATGGGGCGTTGGCTAAGGAAGTACCCAGAGTCCACATCCTCGGCGCGATGTTGACATCCGTTGCGCAGAGCACGTCATCTGCGAGAGGCGACTCCACTGTCCCCACTGGCGAATGGTAGCCATCGGGTCGTCGCATTCACACAACTAGAGCATGAAAAAGAAACTCTTAGGTATCGCGATCATCTGCGTTTTCCCAGGATGTACGGAAGCTGAAAATCGAAAGTTTGTAAGAGTAATGGACTTGAGTGGACGAGTTGAAGGCCAAACGGGCAAAATGATCAGAGCCCATATAAGCCAATCGACTTGGCAACAGCATTCCTTTTCTCAACCATGATCGCCCCTCAATTGAAAGCTTACTGTTGAAATTAAATAGAGCAATGTTCACCAAGTAAGAAACGCCGCGCGATGGGTCGGCGATTGCGCTTGCATAATGATGCGACCCTCTACGATGGCCCGACCCGCCTCCTCTTGTTCCCCATCCTGCTATGGAAACTTGGGGATGGGGAATTCTAGACCTCTCGGGAACACGGCACATGTATGGTAACGAGCAGCAGTAGGTAAACTACCATTACCTGTTCTTCTGTATTAGTACCTGTCCCCCCTTGGCTACCATGACCACTGCGTCGGTTACCACGTAGACCTGTTCGACAACATGTGATACACCTTTGCCACCAGGACTTTCGTCTCCTAGTATTCGAACCCAAACGCTTCTGAAAGTAGCTTAGTTGCGATTTGCACTTGACTACCATAGCAAAAAATGGACGAGTTGGAGTAACAACAAAGTAATTATCCAAAGAAATTTCTGCTCTCAATGTTTCCCATACACGGTCGTACGATATCGTTCATAAATGAGCGGAGACACGATTATCAGTTTAATACCTATAGTATCGAGACAAGATGTACAAGAAAGGAGTGATTAGTTGAGCAACGCTACGGAGGAGCCGGCGATATACAGAGAAGCCGAGGACTACTTCGTACCCAGCTAGCTTGCATATTTAACAACTGCAAGAGGGACTTTGAATTGACCTGATCCCATTGTATGTTCGTACGATTCTTGTCTCAAAATGACGAAGTTTTGTCGACATTGTCGACATTTCGTTTGTCAGCATCATATCCCCAGACTATCATATCTCTGATGTTCTGACCTGCTGTTGCCGAGACGCAACCACCGTGGTCTATACTCCTGACTAACGCTCTACAACATTGTTGTAGGGTTTGACTATCGTAGAAGAGCCTTCTAGATATGTGTCACAGCAAAATTAGGGTTATATGCTTAGATAGCCTAGCCCTTGACAGTTCTCAACTCCATACTTCGATATATATCAGTTTGTCTTCAACTACCTCGCCACGAACCCTTGAGCGGCCATGAAGATATTGATGTCCTCAAAATTCATTTCTGATCGAACGCTATAGGTCACTAAAAAAGGACATACGTAGCTCGCTTGAACTCTGAAGCAATAAGAAGCAAGAATTCGTTGGCGGCGTACCCTAACTGTTTGCAATGAAACCTTGACATGGAAGCTACACTAATGGGCTTCAGGGATTGTAGAATTACAGGCTCCCCTAGAGCCTTTCGTACCTCGGCACTGCCGTCTCTGGATCATAGTCCAACTGCAAGATCTTACTTCCCTCTGGAAACTTCAGTAATGTACCATCTGGGAGTTGAAGGTCTCTCGCAGCACTTCCGAGTGTCCATCGATGCTTCAAACCATGTAGGTGCGCGATCTCGGGCTTCAAACGATACGCTATATGTGGGCGTGGCATGAAGTTGTCCAAGACGTCTCCGTCAGTTGTCTCTTCCAACTCATCGGCGGTTGCCGTGACCCAAGTTGGGCTTAGAAAGCGATCTTTGATGTAATCAAAGCCCGTCTTGAAGACGATATCTTGGTCGAAATTCTCAGGTGTAGGATAAGGTATGTCAACTTGATCCATATCTTCACGGATATCGGTATTAAGACCGTAGTTGACGTATGAGATGACAACGTCTTGGATGTTCATCCGGATCTTGAAAAGTGAGTCCGTGTTTTCCGCTTGGTTGCTTTCCACATCGTCGGCGTCGGCAAAGCGGTCGATGTACCAGATGGCTCCATCAAGTGGAGTGCGTGAGTCGATCACCAGAAGAGGCCGGGAGTCGGGATATGCGCGCTTCATCTCAGCGTGGGAAGAAGCAGACCATTCGCGTTTGTCGTGGATGAAGAGCTGCTCGGATGGGTTGGGAGAACAAAGCGTTGCACCAATGCCGAAGTTGTCTTGTACATTGTCGAGCTGAGATGGCGTGAGGTCAGCAACTAGGACAGCGGTGATGCGTTCCTTGCGGCGTGCCAGGTCTGGATTGTAGACCATTGTGCTGTGCTAAATACTGCTGTGATTGTGCAGCCAGAAGCAGAGTTAATGGCGGCGGTTATTCTTTTATATAGTTGATCAATAGCCCGCGTTATAGAGCTTGGGGACTCAAGATTTCTTGACTAGTTAGGTTCCACATATTGATGCCTGTTGAAGGGGTTGCGAGATCGAGATGCAGTTCGAAGAGAGAACCCTGTTTAGAAGATCATTTATTTGCATCTGCATTAGCAAGGTTGGACGAGGCTAAGCTCAAGGCATCGATAGGTTATGTTCCCACTTGTTTATTGAGGATTGTGACGGCTGCAGGGGCTCTTTACATATGTAGGCAACGAGTAGGTTGTGGTCGTGGGCGGGACAGGAGTAGCGAGAGGAGCAGGACAGTGGTGGATGGAACAATGCAAGAGACAGACACACTCGACGTGTACTCTCCTCAGTGGTGGAGACGTGAGTCGGCGGTCAGAGCAGACTGAGGGTGAATGAGTGCAAAGATGCGCTGTCGTTTGCCGTCACGGGCGCCTGTGTCGACGAGATGAGACGCTGTCTTGCCCGATGAGGATGCTCCCCCACATTATCCAGCGCATTGAAGAAGCTGCGACTGCCAGAGCGACAAGCTGCCAGGAGCCAACATCCGGAAGTTCCAGCAGCGGCATTCATTGCACTGCACCGCTTCCTCCACGGTCTGCTATTGCATCCCCAAAACTCTCAATACCAACTTGCGCAGGCCGCCTCCCGGGCTTCTCTCTGTCTGCGTCGTTCTACCCTCCCGATGGAGGCCCCCACCCCGGCTAGCGAGGCGGCAGCCGATCAAGCTCCCCCAGACGTGTCAGAAGTGGCCGCGAGCCCGCAGCGAAAAAAACTGCCCGCGCCCTCGACGCCCACATCGTCTGTCCGGCGCAAGATGGCCTCCAATGCGCCTCCCTCAGGCTCCAAAGATGCCGTCCCGCCCCGTCGACCCGCAACCACGAGCGGCACTGCGACTGTGGGAGCCCGCCGGCCAGCAGCATCCGCTAGCAGCGCGCGAACGTCGACAAGCGCGTCGAAACCGACTTCCAGCGCGACTTCACGGGCGAGCACCCTCGGGTCCAGCTTGAACAAGCCGCCGACGCGTCCGGCGCCAGGCACAGCCGCGAGGAGGACGGGGTTGGCTGGCAAAACGGCGTCGGATGCTGAGCCTGAGCTGTCGTCGGTGACATCAGGGGATGAGAACAGAAAGCCAACGGTGCGCAGGACGCCTGTGGCATCGAGTACAACCACGCGATCCTCGCCGGGCAAGACAACGTCAAGAGCATCCATCGCACCTGCTTCCACCACCGCGGCTGCGAAGCGACCCCTGACATCGCGATCAGCTGCAGAACCATCGACAAGCCGCCCAACTCCCCGTGCATCGCTCGCATCCTCGACAAGGACGACTACTACGCGTCCTGGCACGAGCACGAGAGCTGCGCCAGGGGCTGCAGCAAAGGCGCCCGTTGCACATGCGAAGAAGCCGTCGGTGGCTACAACACCATCAAAGCCCGAGGCCAAAGATGATAGTATCCCAGAGGAACCGTAAGTCATAGTAGAGGCCCCTTCTGAAGAATGCTAACGTATACGGTAGGAGCAGCCCCATTGACGTCCCTCCCCGCAGCAATGGCACACTCAAGGACAAGGCCGCATCCGACGCCGAAGTCGAGACCAGAAAGAGCGCCCTGGGCCCCGTTCAAGCTGCATTGGCGAAGCTTGGTGAGGAAACACAGCGACCAGGCACAGCCCCCAGCGGGCCTGCTGAGATGGACGCCGAGACCAAGAGGCGTAGCGCAGAAATAATGCAAGATTTCTTCAAGGAGACCAATCTGCGCGAGAAGCTGCAGGAGCAGTGCGATGACCTTAGTCGCGAAGTCGATAATCTACAGTCGGAGAAGGCGAAGTTGAGGAAGCAGCTGGCCGATGCACAGGCAGCTATTGTAGAAAAGGATAAAGCCATTGCAGGCGCTTCGGAGTCGACCGAGTCGGATCAGAGTGCGCATATCACACTTGTCGAAGATATGGAGAAGAAATTTGCCCAAGAGACCAAGCAATTAGAAGAGCAGAGCCAACAGCTGGAGGTAGAGAAGAAGGCGGCCCAAGACAGGTCCGCCCTAGAAGCTACACGTGCGGCAGAATTACAACAGGTGCTAGACGACCTAAACAGCGAGCTTGAGCAGCAGGGTCGTCAGTGGGATGCTGAAAAGAAGAAGCTTGTCGAGCAGGCTACCCAGCTTGAACAACTCAGCAAGGAAGTCGCGACCCTGAAAGATGAGCGGGATTCCCTCGCCAAAGAGCTTGCAAGTGCCAACAAAACCCTTGAGAGCCTACAGACGAGACTTGCAGAGCTCGAGCAAAATCAATCAGACGACCTGAAATCGCGAGATGAGAAGATTGAGGAACTCACTAAGACTGTCGACCGTTTACGGTCGGAGCTGACAACCTCTGAGCAACAGCACGCAGATGAATTGCGAGAAGCACAACAATCACTAGAATCCCAATCGTCGGCAGCTGTTCAAGAGCTTCAATCTAAAGTTGAGTCACTACAACAAGAGCATACCGAACAGCTGCGCCTCAAGGAGGAGACTATTGCATCCCATACCAAGATCCAGAAGGAATTGCAGGACGACATCGTCCGGCTCCAGCAGCGTGCTGACCAAGCTACCGCGAATCTAGAGAGCGAACGTAGCATGCATGCGGATCGTATCCAAGAGAAGGTTGACGAACTGCAAAAGAGCTCTGAGAATGAACTGCGCATCAAGCAGGAAGAAGTCTCGAGTCATCTCAAATCGATCGACGGCCTTCAAGAGCAGATTAAGGCGCTCCAGCAGGGGTCCACCGATGGCGCCAAGGTGGCCGAAGAGCTGCACAAGCAAATTGAGGAATTGAAGCAGTCGCATGAAGCAGCACTCAAGGTCAAGACGGACGAGAATAACGAGCTTGTTCAACAGTTGGATGCCATCAACGACCAGCTCAGTGCCGATGCCACAGAGCTTGAGCAACTGAAGGACGAAGCAGAAGGTCTCCGAAAGACTATTCAGACACTTGAGCAAGCTTCGCAGGATGAGGACTCGAAACATGCTGCCAACGTTGCCATAATCCATGCTGAACTGAATGAGGCTAGGAAGAGAGCAGACTCGTATAAGACTGAACTAGACGCAACGCAAGATAAGCATCGAAAAGATTTACGGATGCTCGGTGAGGACCACGAAGGCGAGATTGAGTCTCTGCGTGCCGATCTCGAGGGTGATGCAAAGGAACGCTTAGACAAACTGCAGGCCAAGTTCGATTCCCTAGTGGCTGAGAAGAATGCGACATTGGAAGAGCATGAGAAGATTCTTCGTGAACGCGCTCAGGAAATTGAGGCGTTGAAGAACGAGCTGTCAACTCTTGAGGAGAGATCCACATCCACATCTCAAAGTCTCACGGACGCGATCACCAAGCAGAAGCAAGCTGAGGAGGAGAGGTCCTCTCTTGAGGAAGCTCATACCACCTCGCAGCAGCTAGTGGCCGATCTCCAGGCTCGCGTTGATGCTTTGACGAAGGAAATCGCCGCTGCTAAAGATCTAGAGGCTCGCCTTGACACTTTGACGGAAGAAAAGAGCGCCGTCGATGATGCACATGCAAAGTCACAGAAGATCGTCACCGATCTTCAGGCGCGCCATGATGCTTTGTTAGAAGAGAAAACTGCAGCGGAGGATGCGCACAGCCGGGTGGTTGAAGCCTTGAAACAGGATTCTGAGAGCACATCGAAGCAGCTTCTCGGCGATCTTCAGTCGAAGCATGACATCTTGCTAGCCGAGAAGCATGATCTCGAAAGGGCCCACAAAACCGAGATTAACAACCTGCAGACCCAGCGAGACACCTTCTCCAAACAGCTCTCGGAGCTTGAGGGCGCACACAGCAATACCTTGGTCGAGATGTCGGCTATGGAAGAGTCTCACAGAAAAGCGCTTGAGGCTCAACAATCTGAGGTCGAGCAGAAATACGCTAACTTGCTCGAAGCCCTCCAGGCCGACACCACGAGGCTCGAACAGGAGAAGGCAGCAGCGCTTACAGATAAACAATCCACTCTTAACGAGCTCGGCGCTCTCACAAAAGAGCTTCACGCGGAAATCGACACGCTCAAAACCGAACTAGGATCGAAGGACGAGTCCAGGTCAATTGGCCTTGCTGAAGCTACTAAGCAATATAAGGCTCTTGTCGCCGAGAAAGAAGAAGCTGATAAGGACCACGAAGCGGCCATTACTCTTCTCAGAGATTCATTGAAAGAGGAACACGAGAGAGTACTGTCTGAGCTGCAATCCAAGTACGACACGTTACAGCAGAGGCTTTCGAAGGTGGATCAAGAACATGGAGATGCTATCGAGCTACTAAAGGAAGAGTTCAAGGCGGGACATTCGAATGATATGCATGCCCTACAGCAACAGCTGGAGGCTCTACAGAAAAAGCACATTGACCTCACCGAGCAGAAGACTTCCATGGACAAGGCTCACGAGGAGGCAATTTCTGAACTTATGATTGGCATGGAGACGAGTACGTCAGATGCTGTTCAGCAACTACAGAAGAAGTACGACACACTTGCCACCCAGCTGGAAGCAGCCCAATCAAGCCATGCTACCGAGTTGGAGAAAGTGAAGAGTGACCATAGCGCCGAACTTGAAGCCACCAAGCAAGATGTTACCGAGCAACAAACCTTACACCGTGACCTTCTTTCACGTCACGACAAAGCCATCGCTGATGTTGATGCCAACGCCGAAGACGTGAAACGTCTCATGAAGATGGTTCACGAGCTCGAGACCGAGCGCGACCAAGCTATCAGGGAAGCCGAAGAAGCTGAGGACCGCATAGAAACGATGAAAGGCGAAGTTGTACGAAAGCATCTTGCCCGTGTAGAGCCGCTTGAAAAAGAGAACGCATTTCTATCCGACAAGATTGAGCGTCTCGAAGCCATCATCGCAGCAGGCGATAGAGTCGCCCGTGCCGCAGCCTCCATGGGCGAGAAGCGCAACATCAATACGTTAACCGAGGAGGATGAAGAGACGGACGAAGATACTATGTCTGGTGCCCAACTACCAAAGCTAAATGGGCCTCCGAAGGATGTTGTTGGAACTGTGAGTTGAACCCCGTATGTCGGCTTCTTGATTTATTGTTACTATGCAGCACATAGATGGCTGATACACCGCTAGCAGTTGGCCGCGATGCAAGAGACATTGAATCAACTCAGCGACTTGAATAATGATGCAATTGCTGAGAGCTCGAGAACGGCCCAGAGACTCACGGAACAGGACTGAACCCTGCTCTACTCAGAGTAAGGGAGGTGGGACGAGGTATTGATATGTGATGGCACCATGTTCCTTGAGTACCCTTACTCGTTTCTCACCACATATTGTTTTAATTCTTATTACTCATGTCCCTTAGGTTGAGTTTGCCTTTCTGTCATGGCACTATACCCACTCACTGTATTGTTGGAGCCAAGTAAATCCCATATTCATTCTCCTCTATCTACTGCCTTATTCTTCTTCTTAAAGTTTGCCTCGGAGCTTAGTTTCTCTAGTTTGCGGCCCTGCAACTCTGGCACTATCTACGAGCAGAGTGCTGAGGCCCTTCACATGTGTCCACGACTGAGGCTAGTTCACCATAATGACCGGTCAACGTGAAGCTAAACGCGTCGAATCCCGTTGTGGAATCGCGTCGGTACTGAGGCACATCAACACGATGGATCCATGAACATGGCAATCGTTTGATGAACCACCTTCCAACACGATAAAAATTTATATTACTGGCGCGAGCATACGTCTAATGCTTTCCGACTGCCTTTGAATGCAGGTGATATTATTGAGTCCTTTCATCAGGACGAAAGCTGCATCTAAGGTGTAAACTGTGTCATGACCAACGTCCTTGTCTAAGACCAGAATCATGACGAGGCACCTGGTCAACTATGAAGTATAGCTTTTTCAAATGCATATGCTTCAAGCACCCATTCTCATGGCCGGTAAATGGTTCTCCATACGAGTGTGGTAGTGTAGCATTGCCCAACCATTCCTCAAACATTCTTTACAGACCTCATGAGACGAGTCTATGGGTCCATATAACGTATTCTGGAGAGGGACAACTCTGATTGACAAGCCGTCACAAGGGTTAGGAATGTGTCGCGAGGTTGGCAGTACGCGGAGCTTGTGTGGGCTGAAATTGATTGGCGCCGTCAGATAGACCAACTTTGACCAACTTGACTGAAGCCAAGTATTACAAGAGAGGGAGAAGAGTAGTGGTTGCAGCCAAATCTATACTATTAAATAAGAGAATTTGTGGCTACGTGTTCTTTAATACTAGTACAGCCCAAAAACAACGTCGAAGAGCCGGCATTGCGCTTACACAGCGATATAAATGTGCAGTAAGCAGACATTGATGGCCGACTAGGGATCTGGAAATACCGAGCAACGACTCCCAACCAAACGCCAGACACGCGCAACTAGCAAGAGCCAGTTGATACTGCTACTTAAACAACCCACGGCAGCTTGCCGTCCACATGGTACTGATGGCGACGTCCACTATCTGACAACAAAGCCTTGGCAGCATTCAGCTGCTGCATTCTCAGCGTGGCAGAGCCTCTATTTTCTTCAACAACCCTATCTGGATGGTGCTCAAGGGCTTTCTTCCTCCAAGCTGCTTCAATGCGCTTTGTGCTAGCTTTCCAATCTCTCAATCCCAGCAAGTTGTACAAGATCATGCTCTTAGGAGTGGCGAGACCGCTAGCAACAACGGCTCGACGAGAGCGAATTACACGAGGCGTACGACGAACTCTAGGAGCCAATAGCGGTGACTGCGCGGGTGAAAGGCTGATAGGTGTCGAGGGAGGCGTAATGAAGGGTCGCGCATCATAGTTCTCGAAGTTGGCCCAGCAGGGATCGGCAGGCGAGAGCGGGAATGGAGTTTCCAAAGTACGGGGTGAAGGCGTAGGGGTGCTGTTCGCAGAATCGAACCTGGAAGCGAGAGGGACACGAGAGCTCGGTTTGCTCTTCGTCAGCGCGGGGCTTCTGGTCTCATTCGCTATGTTTGTGTCCACGAAAATCTTGAAGTCTGGCTTTTGGCTGTGTTTCTTTTGGCGCGAAATTACAGGGGTTTGTGACTGGAACGAGGATGGAGGCGTTGTGCTTGGTGGGGAAGACCATGCTTGTGAACGTGTAAACGGCCGATTTGTGTTGATGGTATCGCTAGTAGTAGAGGCATTGTTGCTTGAAGGAGGTGTACTCGAGGCAATTGAGAAGGGAGAGGCGTTCCAAAAGCTCAGCATCTTAGCAGTGCACTTGCTGCGCACGTCGACGTGGTACAACTGGAAGGAATTGCAAAGAGGATAACGTTCCTACAGAGATACAGACAATATGTGGAAACCCGCCGGACGGAAAGGCGAAGGGGACAAGGAAGGAAACACTGCAAGACGACTTGCTTTCGAGGTTAAACAGAGGACAGGTCCAAAGTTGAGGTTGAGTGCGTATTGCCGTAGGTGGAGCTCAATTCGAGGTGACCGCGCCTTTGGCATGCAGGGCTGCGAGCTAAGGTCCGAAGCACAGAGTGAAGCCAAGTGCACCCGCAGGTTTAGGGATTCGTGGGTGCGAAGAAGCGCACGGGGGCAAATGCGAAGTAATCGTTCCGATTCTTATACTCTGCATGCTCGTGAATGATATGGCGGATTTGCCGCCAGGCCGTAGAACGGTCGCGCTGTAGGGAGATTTGATGCTGCGCAGAGTACCATCGCGGAAGAAGCCTGAAGTGATATTGCCATGTTTGTATCTACACAAGGGCTAACAAGTTCGAGACGCCTCAAATCGCGGCTATCCGGTGGCGGCATGCGCGCAATGTGAAGGGAGTACAGCGATAGTCCTGAACACGCGGTAAGGTTTTCGGATTGGGAAATCTTGCGCTTCTTGCGAAATTCTCAAGTAAGTAGAGGAATTGTACTAGGTTGGACGTAACGAACTCTTCGGGTTCCTCTTGTCCATATCTGGAACAAACTCTTCTCCTTTGTGTCCATATCTGCAGCACAGGTGGTACCTAACATTTCAGAAGTGGTGGCTATATGTTCTAGACAATGTCTTCGACTGTCATTAGCTACTACATTCTGCTCAAACAAGTAGCTATGGATGCTCCGAAAAGACTGGCTATATGTGAGTGACGTTGTTCCCTGTTTGTGTCATATCTTCACCTATAATAACACAAAGTGATATCAAAGAGTCCGGGGAATTTGTTTGTCGAACCTGCAAGCACGATCAAACGAAACATTCCGGATTCGCGTGATGTATGACAATAAATTATATCAGAAGTAGGTTGCATTCTGCAAGGGATGTTCTCTACCATTGTCTTGGACGTCGATGGTCCTAGCGGATAGGTTGCTAATGTCACTACACGTGCTAAGACTGGTATTAGCGGCGTCATTTTATTTCCTCACTTTCAAGCTTGTCTGGGACAGAAAAGAGCAAGTTGTCGCTAACTGCATCGGTAACGACAATGGTGAAAAGAGAGGGAAAGGAGCGACATAGACATATTCAATCGTGCTTGTAATCATGGGTTCAGGAAGCGGATGAGTCTTGCGAGGGGTTTAAATGCTCTAGAACTTCCATCAATAACCCCATTCTAGAACTACGAGCTGTCAATGGAAGGCGTCTGTCATGGAATGGCGGCATGGGCCCTTAGTATGATTGTGTGTAGTAAAGGGACGGTAAACTTTAACAGCTGGTAAGAAGTCTTGAAGCCAGGAAAAAGGAACAAATACCAAGTGAGGCCTAGACTGGTGACCAGTAAATGAGATGTTGCAGTGAGATTTTAGGGAGCGGACGACTGGTGAGGTGGATCATGCAAAAAATGCACGGTCGTCAGTTAGAAACGAAAGGATCACTCCTACTTATAGTAGCCGTAAGAAGCGGCGGTAATGTAGCGGCGAAGTCTCGTAATTTTAGTAAGAGAGATGTTTTGAATACAAAAACTTCGTACATGAGGTACGTTGGGAGTAGATGTTTGCATCATCGGATCCATCAGTGACCAAAACATCACGTGCAACCAAAACATAGACTCCACCTCACAAACACCACATCACGGCTTCTTCACCACTCACAGTGCAAGTGGACACCGAAGGCATGATGCAACGCCATTTGATTTCAACTGACTCATTGCTAATACAAAATGGACATAAAATATAAAGATCTACAGGACAAGAACAATGCCGGTCGACATGCGGGGAACTGAGCAAAACCGAGGAGCTATGCGTGGAGCTCGAGTAAGCCGCCTACAAAAGACTGAGTAGCCCACAGGCACGCCTATGAACCCAATTGGAAAGTGTGTCAGCCAAAATGTCTGGTGCAAAGGATATAGGCCCAAAGACTGGCCTGCCGCCTGCTCCGACGCGTCTGCGCCAGATTGCTCTAGTGACGAGCGACCTTGAACGCTCGAAACAGCTTCTTGTGAGACAACGGCCAGGTGACGCATACTCTGGAGAGCTAATAGACGGATCAGACATTTGTCTTAGGGACTGAAGTCATCTATGAAGACCCTGCCGTAGGGCAATGGGGATTGAAAAACTTCCTCGGTGCGTAATGAAACATCACGAAGCTGTAGTGACTAACTGAGCAGATAGTTCCGCTTGGTGGCGACATCATCGAGGTCGTTTCGCCCTTTAAGGCGAACACGACTGCTGGCCGATTGCTCGAGAAGCGTGGTGATGGCGGATACATGATTATCATGCAAACCGAGGACGCGAGGAAGCGGCGAGGGCACATTGAAGCGAAAAGCCTAGCCAAGGTCATCTTTGGCTACGATCACGGTGATACCGTGTGCGTGCAGTACCATCCAAAGGGTATTAAGGGTGCGTTGTTCCTAACTTAAGGTGCGAGGCCGCCTGCTGTGGAGAGTATTGATGAAGACAGGCGGCATGATGCCTGAACTCGATTCCCACGCACCAGGACCGAACAATCCAACGCCTCTGCGATCGCGATTCTCGCCGTGGCACGCCTGTGGGTCGGACCATAAAGTATACTATCCGGGCATGAAGCGTAGTGAGCACCTCAGGCTCGAAGGTTGTGTCCTACGACTGGCGCCTGGCGACGTCGGCCACGAAGCCGCTGCAAGACAATGGGAAGACATATTTGGCGTCGCACGCAGCCGGGACTTGCTAGCCTTCACGAATGCGAGACTAGGGTTTATACCAGGAAGAGAGGGTCAACCTGAGGGCCTTGTGTCGATTACTGTGGGCGTGAACGGCAAAGAAAAACGCGAAGCCATCCTTGCCAGAGCAAGGCAAGCGGGAGTTTGTGGCAAGGGGTCAATTGAGATGTGCGGCATCAAGTGGTACCTGGCTTTGACAGGATGTGGTGAGTCCATGGGTAAGCTGTAGCTATACACTATCACAGATTGTTATCGCAGAAGCCTTCCCTTTCGTGTTGCTTACTGGACAGTGACTGGACTGAATGATGCAGCCAGCGGCGGCTAGCAGATGCGGATCTTACTCGCGCCAGTGCAACTGCCTGCAAGCTAAGACGTGAACGCAACTATCCAGTGTCACTCCAGCTGGCCCAAACGCGCCTCATCCACTGAAGGCGCAGTGAGCTTGTCATGCCCCGCCCACTCCTTTACCAAGACGTCATGCCCCGCAGAGCGCGATTTATCTACGTTGGATATACAGCACAGATTGCCACCACACTTGCCCAGAACGCGTTTCGAGAGGGCATTGTTTACCCCGATCGATCTATATTCCCAATCCTCTACTCGCGCTACTTTCGCAACCGGATGCCTGGGGCATATACCGGCACGAGTCGTTGTTCTGTGGTACATTTGCGGCCGGACATGGGAACCAGTCTGCCTGGAGCAGATTTGTAAGAACGGCACAAGCTGCATGTTTGTTTGCCTGTAGTGACAACAAACAACAGAAAGCTCTCGCGTCTCTCCTAGGGAGCACATTTGCCACCGTCCTCCGCTGCGCCCCGCGCCCTCCTGTCTGCCTTGGCCACAGACTATGGCCGTTGCCTTCTTTTTGCTGCGATCCATGCGCGGCACCAGCGGCCGGCTTCGCGACACGAAGCATTCCGGCCTGCTGAGCATCGCCCGAGCAGTCTCCGCCCCCGCGAAGCATACTGTGAATGTCGACCATGATTCGACTTGGCCTCGACGTATTCGGGAAGGGTGAACGATGTCAAGAGGGGCAGCTTAATGGATGCCTGGGGCTGCCTCGCGCACCGCCTCAGCAGGAGTCGTGTAAGCGTCGAGTGGCTGAAGCTTCCACGTACGACAAGCTACCCGTGGAACACAGCACGCGACTCGACAGCCGTCAAAGATCCAATTTCCTTTACACGTTTGCACACTTTTTCTGCAGCCCGCCCGCGCGAACTGTACGAATGCAGTGTGAGATTGGTGCCCAGAGTGCCTCATTTCGAGGGTGATGCTGGTTCGCGGCCCAAGCTTAAGCTCCATTACCAGCAACCGCCCGCTCCATGGGCCCATCTACGTCCTGCATACCATCGGATCGCACCCGGAAAATCAGCTAGCCATCTGAACATGGAGTTGCAGGCGTGGCGTGTCGAATGCGGTAAAGTGTAAACATACATGCACAGTTGCTGGAGGCATATCATCATGGCCGCCGCTGTGCGTGCTCGCCTCATGTGCCTGCACCTCGTACATCTATAACCAAGCCGCCGTACCGTCGCTGCCCCTCGACTCTGCGACCAGACGATGCTCCTCGACGACCCAAGATTCGGCCAGTCTTTCACGCGACGAGTGCTTCGTCCCACCTGCCATCGCCCGCACGTCGCATTGACCCCGCTGGACGTCATATCGTACTGATCACCAAACGATTCTGGCGGAGAAGATGACCACGCCCATAAACCACAACACTGATAGTCGCTTCGACAGTGCTATGAGTCTCCCTCTACCACCCAACAGCCAGTTACTGTCTTATGCTACCAATCTTAACTCAGAGCGTATCGCGGCCAGGCCCGATGATCCATACTCGGCCCCGTGGTCACGCATAAACACTCGGGTAGGCACCACATAGTAATTGAATGAAGACACCGCTAACATGCTATCAGCTTGGGAATGATCAAGCTCTCGCCTGGGACCCCGAGTGGCCCAATCCCGCACACGCTTTCGACCATCTTGCTCCTCATGCCACGCAAAGCTATCGTCCCCAGGGTCTCGAGGAAAGCCTAGCTACCATCGAATCGAAACTGCGTCTGCCTAACTACGACACTACCACACCGACCAGCTGTTCCTCCCCACCGAGCCCTCGATTACCACTACCTTGGGCGGCGGCTTCGAGCGCAACCGCACCGTCGACCATATCGACGAATAAATGCTTTAATAATACCATAACCTGCTGCGGCCAATGTGGCGTGGAATTTACTGGGGTATACCGGCGCGGTAATCTCGCGCGACATGTGCGACAAAAGCATACGGATACCAAGGGAGGCCCGTACACTTGTACAGCCGTCGGATGCTATCGAGTTTTTGCCCGGCAGGATGCTAGGCTCAAACACGCACGCAAACACCATCCCGGGCTGCATCCCGAACCCGTTCAGAGGAGGCAAGGTCATGAGAGGGAATCTACGACATTGCACTCTGTTAAAGATAGCAGAACCTTGAACCACCATCCTCGGTCCAATAACCGACCAATAGAGAGCACGCAATCCCACGAGAATCATTTCGCGGCGTCGCCAGCGAGTGGAGCTTACACTGCTCTGCCACTGAGTCTCAATCTCGATAGAGCACAATCGCCCCGGTCGATCTCACAGCTTGTCATTGGTGCAGAACCAGGGTTCTCAATCAAAGGACTGGATGGGGCGTCCACCGCTGCGTCCAGTCTCGACTTCAATATAGGACAGTGGTTACCAACATCACCTCAGACGCCAGTGTCCCAAGGCAGCATTGTTCACAAAGCTCGGGAAAACTTGCAACGCGAAGTCAATTCCTCTATCGAGATTGAAGAGCTACCTCGCGCTGCCCGGATAGTCTTCTCCAGCTTATATGCAAAGCTCGATTCCGACACGTATTCGCAGCTTTGTGACAGTACCTTCAGACGCTGGGAAGGTTTCGTTCAGCATTTACGTGACAAGCAGTAAGTCGATCGCCTTCACCAGGTACCCGCCCAGAACTGACGTTTCCAGATCTGACGCCTATGTTGTCTACGCAAAGCTTCTGGAGGATCTATATGCTATAATACATGCTATCGACTCCGGCGCCATCGACATCGTGAACTATGAGTGTACTGAGAGGAGCCTTATGCGTGGACCCTCCCACGCGCAAGAGAGAGGATCGCGTAAGAATGGAAGCTTAGGCCTGAGTCTTAGTGCCACCTCAGTGTCCCCAGTTGGCAGAAGCTCCAAACCCAGTGGGCGCAGAGCCTCTCGCTTAAACAGCTCGGGCAGGAGCGTGAAGGTTACCAGAGATAATAAATCTAGAAAGCCAGAGACCAGGGCGGTCGACTGTCCAGAGTTCAAGCATCACAAAATGCATGGTACCTCGCACCCACGGTCTTGCGGAGGATGTGGCGAGGTAGTTATGTCTCAGGTCCGAAGCCATCTCAATCGTGTCGATCATCGAGATTTCTCCTCCGGGGTAAGGCAGTGTTCACGGTGCAAGAGAGATTTTGTCGACCAAAGCATTTACGACGTGCACAAGGTCGAGAATGCTTGCCAACATCAAACTCAATTTCGGAGAGACATTGAGCTTCCCTGGGCACGACTCTATCTTACTCGGTATCCCACCGCTACTAAAATTCCTATTCCCTGTAGGTCTACCCGGTTCCGTTTATCGATGGTTGCATACTGACTGGGTGTCGTAGATTGTGACGAGGATGGATGGTTACCGGACTCAGTATTAGTTCAGTGCCGGTCGTCTCTCGCCAGTCCAACCTCTTCTTTTTTAGGCCAACATACCGGCCCGAGCAGTCCGCAAGGCCACATGCCAGCCAACACTCAATCGGTTGACGGAGCCAGCTATAACGCTGGCCTCATATTCATGCTTCAGGACGTTGTAGCTCCTGTGTCTCTCCACTCCAATAACCCGCTCCTTGCTGAATGTGTTTCCGAATTGAGCACAATAGATCCACGAATGCCCGCACGGGGACCGGTGAGCCGAGATGTGGAGAACTACCTGCGCGCGCTACATGGTGCCTCGACACAATATTTCAGGGTGCTTGCCGCTGCCCCTCGATATCTGACAGGAGAGCAATTCGGACAAACAGCTGATGAGGCCGAAGCTGTTGTGCACAACATCCGCCGTCTATTGCGACAAAACCAATCCTTAGCCATACCGGATCGCAGCCCGACCCTTCATCAGCCTCCTACTCAAGATATTAATGCTACTTATGCTACACCAGCGCGCAACCCACCCTCACCTTCAGCTAGCAACGAGTACTACCTTGCCGCGAGTATGAGTACCCAACCAAGCAGTCAAGGCTTCGACGCCGCGTCGTCACAATACCGCATGTCTATGCAAACAGGTCCGTCTTCAGTGTATGACCCCACAAATCAAACACTCCTGAGTCCGTTCGCCACCCCTAACGACTATCGTCGGAGGTCGATCTCATCTCAGGCTGCGCCCAATGCCACGAACCGCAATCGTGCATCGTCTACGACTAGGTCTTTACACGATGAATTTATGCAGGCAGGAGGCATCCAGACGAATGCAACCTTTACGACCATCGACCCGTCTCTCTTAGCTACACCGCATAGTGATAATGGTCAGGAGATCGACTATCTCCGTCGTCGACTCTTCCCCGATAGATCTTGACTGTCTCTTCGACGCATTGACTTTGCACAAAATTTAGGATTCTGTTGTTGGGTTGAGCGTTCTGTTCGATATCTCTGATACCCCTGTCTGCATTTCGAGCTATCATGATCAAACTGTCAACACCTTTCTGTCCATCCATTCGTCACGCACATT
This sequence comes from Phoma sp. ATCC 74077, assembly GCA_033682645.1. Taxonomy (NCBI): domain Eukaryota; kingdom Fungi; phylum Ascomycota; class Dothideomycetes; order Pleosporales; family Didymellaceae; genus Phoma; species Phoma sp. ATCC 74077. The sequence continues at coordinate 292,227 of JAWDJC010000006.1, read as the reverse complement.
TGCCTGTTGGTGCATAGTGCGTTTTCTTCCGAGTCTCATGCCTCAGTAAGAGGACTGGTTGTTGTACATAGTATGAAATGATGAAAATATTGCACTGCATTCTCCTCTAGAACTTGGACGTCTCCACCGTCTTCCATCTCTGCTTTACATCCTCTAGTAACGATGCACTCTTCCAATTCCATCATGAAGCGTGTATCAGCTATCGCTCTACTCAGCGCAACCCTCGCTTCCGCTAGACCTCCGCACAGTCACCATCTGGTCGTCAGAGATAGCAACGAGGCAGTATCATCGCTATCTAACGAAAGGGGTATACTAGTTCATCGCGAGGATTTGAAGGTATACAGTAGTGCTTATTTCACAATGTATATACTCCGCCAAACAATTAGGTCTTCACATTTGCTCCCGTTGTTCGAAATTATCCATGTAGTTATGCCTCACCAATAAGTCCAAAGCGCAACGCCAGATATTCTCGTCCGCAAATTCACTGATCGGAAATAACCACTTGCGTGACTTTCGAGGCCGTCGTGGTATCTTATCTTCATCTAATGCGTCCTTCGGTTGATGGCCGGCGTCGTCATAGACCTGGATGGCTTCATCGTCTAAGTCTGGATGTAGATACACCTATATATGCGTGGTTGACGTATATGGCGAATTGGGAATCGTTGGTAGTACCGCGTCCAGTTTCTCGAAACGAATCTTCGTCTTGTCGATATCCTCGCAACTGTGACTAAACTTCCTGACATCTACAATGTTGTAGACAGGGATGGTGCATTGATCACCAGGGACTTCGATACTGATCGTCATACGCTGCAAGTGGAACATCCCTTTAAAATCGGGTACCTTCCGCTCAGGTCCCCATTCCAGTCACTTCCTGTTGGGGTGTCGACAAGCTCTTCTCCAACAAGTGCAATCTTGTGCTATCAAATCCAGTGTATAGCGGCGACGATGAATTGCCTTGCCATCTGATTTCGCCAGAAGATCGGGACTGACGCTCGCCATGTCCAGCCTTCTTCCCAACTCTTCGCCTGTCTCAGTTGTTCGAATAGGATTAAGTCCTTCCTCATTCATACGGAGCCTACCTCGGCCTTTCCTGGAGTTTTCGCAGTCTGCTTATTGTCGTTTAGATGTGCTCTAATAGTAGATACTGTATCAAGGCGAGCTTCAGACGGGCCCTGTACCTGTCTGCAGACCATAATTCATTTGACTGTCCTCCAATTCTCTGATACTAGCTTTCACCCGCAAGTCGTTTAAACAAGAAAGCCTCGGAATTGTGTGTCATTAGAGTCATAACGGAACGATGTGCTTGAAGAATTGTATCGAGGAATTCGATAGACTTTTCCGTGAGGGAATGACTAGGTTAATGCGGTCTTTGTGATACAGGCAGTCTACAATCGACTCTGAATCTTCTCTAGCGTGTCACCAAGCGCATACTCATTCGCCACAGTCTTACTCCTTACTTTGTTGCCCTCTTCCTTCGTCACGTACCGCGCTTCCACCGCCGGATTATACGAGAACTGACTCGCCTTTTTGATCTCCTCATCACTCATCTTCACGTTCTTCTTCCCATCGGCCCGCTTATATACATTGATCACAACCGCTCCGCCCAAGCCCAGGTTATGTTGCAGTGCGATATCCGCATCCTCGACAAGTCTGTTATTTGCCCATCCACGAAGCTGCCACGTAAGTTCTGCGCACTGTGCAAGACCTGTTGCGCCAAGCGGATGTCCTTTGCTGATAAGACCTCCAGAGGGGTTGATGATGGGTCCTTTACCGCCATAGGTGATGTCGCCATTGCGGACCATCATATGTGCTTTGCCAGGTTCGCTAAATCCAAGCCCCTCTAGGAGAATGAGTTCATTCGCCGAGAAGCAGTCGTGCACTTCGGCCACTTTAACGTCCTTGGGGCTCACGCCAGCTTCTTTCAAGGCTGCCTGTGCAGCACGCTTTGTCATGTCGTATCCAACGAGGTCCATTGATGACTTTGAGTATAGTTGTGGTGAGTCCGTCATCAGTGACTGTCCTGCGATGAGAATCGCTTGGCTCTTCAGGTGCGGTCGCTCATCCAGGAACTTTTGAGACACAATGACCGCTGCGCCTGCACCATCACTAGTCGGGCTACACTGTAGTTTGGTCAATGGATATTGGATCATAGGGGATTTCTCAATCTGCTCCAGCGTATACACATCCCTGAACTGAGCATACGGGTTCCTTGAACTATGTTCGTGCGAGATTCTAGCAATTTCGGCAAAATCGCGTGCCTCTGCACCGTACTTCTCCATATACTCCTTGCCGGCGTTGGCAAAATATTGCGCATTCGGTGGAGAGTTGGTAATTCCGCGGGTGTCAGCCATCATACGCATTGAAAGGCCCATAGGAGAAGGCCTATCCGACCACACTGATTTGATGGAGCCGGGTTGCATTTGCTCGAAGCCGATTACGAGGGCGCAGTCGATAGCTCCATTCTTGATCAAAGTGCGTGCCATATGCAGACCAGTCGAGCCAGTGGCACAAGCATTGTTTGTATTGTAGATAGGAATACTGCAACTAGATCAGTATATAACCTAGAAGTCGTATCTCTTTGTGCTTGCGGCTAGGTGGAGTGGGTGGTGGTACATACGTGCTCATGCCAAATTGGTAGAAGATTCTCTGGCCACTAGTAGTATCACCGTAACAAAAGCATGCAATTCCGGTTTCGACGTCATCGTAGTTGATTTGGGCGTCCAACATAGCCTTCACGCCGGCCTCATAACCCATCTCCGGATACGCTCGCTCCTTCCGTGGCTTGATGAACTTGGTGAGGCCTACGCCAAGCACATAGGCGGGTATATTGTTCTTTGTAGGCATGTTGATAGATTATCTAGCAGGATATGGAGGTGTCTAAAGTCATGAGTCTAGAAGTAGAGCACATTCGTGGAGTTCAAGTAGTTAACATAGTACACCGGCTATAAACTGCCAGTAAGCGTCCATGGGCCGAGGTTCGGTCGACCCCACCTTTCTCACCTCCGCATCATCACCAAACATTCGAGTCGTTCGCGCACTTTGCCTTTACTGATCATTTACTGATCGTTCACTAGCTGTTTACTGATCACGGTTGCTCAGCGAGGTGTCGGATGTATCATGTGCTGCCACTTGTCTACACATTCCTCGCACTCCATCGCGAGCGCTCGCTAACAGCCGGCCCCAGATGATCAAGCACGGTTGTCCATTGCCCTCCCACTGCTGCGTAATAATTTTGATTTCTTTAATAGGAGCATCAATCCTATCTCCTCTTCCATGTTGTCGTCCTTAAGGTATTGACGGGGAATGGACCGGTGCACCCATCTTCGTTGATCTCTTTCCTGGTACCTTGCTGGGAGCACCTTCAGTCTTCCGCCCCTTTCAATCTCTTTTCACTTTTCCTTCCCTCCAGTCGCTGCTACCCTTTTTCTTGAGGCTTTCAGGCTACTTACCAAAGTTTCTGAAGAACTCCATAGAGTATCTCCTCACCTATGGTTGACGTAGTCAGAACGTCTGTCTCCCAGAGTAACACCGGCGCTACTTGGGAGCTTACAAGCGACAATATCAGCTTATTTAAGATAATTAGTAGAGTCTGAGATCAGAGCAATCAAGTAAATGGTCATTTGTTTCTCAGCGACCCACTAGCAATCTTGATTAATGGCCGTCCCCTGGCTTGGCGGCTCGTTTCGAAACAGCTAAGCTCCACTCCCACATCACGATTGTAAGAACCCAACTTGAAACGTCGCCTACGCCAAATCAGAATGCCCACATTAAGCATTAGTGTATTTGTCGGTAGCGATAATGAATTCTCACCACCACTAAATGCTTTGTAGTTTCTCGGCTATTCTTCGCTTATGAGGCTTATAATCAACTTCTCACAGTGGTGCAGGCACCGTCGAACGGGCTTGACATGCGTAGTGTGCTCCATGGACCAGGTCCCAGGGTCCCGACAATCCAGCCTCGTCCAAAGGCCGGGTTGGCAAGGACGCAAGCCTGCATCGTGAGCCTGTTTGACTATGTCAAATTCCGCAAGAGGAATCATCCCTGAACATGGCAGATTGAGGACTGCCGGACCCGTAATATTTATAAGATATATAACAACGTATCTCGCTTGTGAGAATAGTTGTGGTATTAGCCTTATGCTTATTTGCACTTTTCTTTCAGTTCAACCGTTCCCCGGACGGTGATTCTGTCATTCTTTACGGCCTTGAGGGCATTTACACTCTTTTGTTGGCTGTGCTATATATTCATTTCCTTTCAACAACATCCACTCTTTTGCAATGCTACCACCGTTCATTCTTTCCTACGGGATCCTCGCGTTTCGAGCTATAGCTCAGACCTCTTCCCTGTATACTGATACGAACACATGTATCACTTTCATATATATATACCAGCATACATCCGGTTACATGTTCGGTATTGCTATACTTGAGAACCCCACGATAGATTTCATCGCCCAGATTCAAGCGCCCATCACCAATGGAGGAGGCTGGGCCGGTTTAAGCATGGGACAATCCATGGCTGGCAATTTACTGGTTGTGGCATGATCCAACGACGGCGAAGTTATATCATCCTTTTGGGAAGCAACGTGAGCAGTAAGGACTCTACCAGTTGCAGGGGACGTGCAACGGACCGGCCAACAACACCATTCAGATGAAGGTCTATATCACCCATGGCTTACAGTCTGTCGGTAGCCTTGGCATCACTGCTGATGGCGCTACGACCTTCATTACGAACCCGCAAATGACCTCTGATATCGATACTGAAGCTATCACCATAATGATGGATTGTCTGCTCGAGATGACCAGTACTCGGAATTCTACGCTCACCCTTATTGCCCCACTGGCGTTTCTAACGTGACCGGAGCAGACATCATCAAAGAGTTCAAGAGCGGCTCTCACTACGTCGGAACAGCGAAAATGGGAACTAAAGACGATTCAGGCATTGTGGTCGACACCAACACGAAGGTTTATGGTGTCGATAACCTGTTCGTCGTGGACGCATCTATGTATCCTGATCTACCCACTGGCAATACGCAGGTTCTTGTCATGGTTGCGGCTAAAGCCGCTGCGGCCCGCATCCTTGCACTCGGCAGCAGCTCCACAAACGGAACAGATCCTGCACCTCCTGAAGCTACTAGCACTGTTTCTGAGGCTGCTCAACTAACCGATACTGAGGCGCCTGTTTTTATCCCTATTCCTTCGTCTATCGAAATCGGAAAGCTACCTGTTTCAGCTACATCGGCCGTTGAACCTCGCTATCGTACCGAGTTTACCTTGCTTTTTGCTTCATCGCCTACTTTACCTACTGAGTTGTCACCCACTATTCCGATTGAGACTTTATCGGTGGGAGCACCGGTTCCAAGCCCGCAACCTGTATCGGAACTCAGTAAAGGCGCCGCGCAGCTCTACTACCAATGTGGCGGCCAGGGCTGGACTGGCACTTTTCAATGCGCAGACGGCTTAACATGCACCAAAACAGAACGACTTCTACTCGCAGTGTCTCTAGAGTATAAATACACGCCACGAGAAAGCCGTTCCGTTTATCCGACGAATCTGACCAGGCGTACATCAAACAGCAAAGCGCCCTTTCCTCTGGGCATGGTGTATAGTGGCGAGGTCATGTGTTCGAGGGAAAAGATGCACAGATCAAGTTGATTGGACACATATGACTTCTAGATGACAAACCATACAATTAAGCATGGAAGATAAGTTCTTATATACACTATTTCTATTCTAGTGGCAGGATCTTTTCTATAGTTTATGACCTTATTCTACTCTGATGTTCGCTTTGTTACCTCTGCTGCCACTGAGTGATGCCCTCTACACCAAAATTTCGACTGAATAAGGCTTGCAGAGTTGATAGATAAGCTTAAAGTTCCAGTCTTAAGTCCTGCGGGAGCACACTATTTCAACTGCTTGTGAACATGCCATTTCGGCTCATCTGCTACTAGAATGTGGGCAAATCGTACCGTTGTGGAAGAGCGCCAAGCCTCGAGGAGAGATTGGTAAGTAATTGAAACTGAGTGGGACGTATGCTATCAGACATATGCCGTAATCTCTTTAGGCTTTGCAACACGAGCAGGAATCCGCGTCGATCTTGTTTCTACTCCAAAAACAAGTGCGGAAACCAAGACTCGACTTAGTGGCATTCGAGTCCAATTTACGATTGATTTACTTATAATTAAGGCACCATGGTCCTTTTGTGACAGCCTTCGCTAGCGGTCCTGTTATCTAGTGAGATCACCTACATTTATCATTCCTTACAGTGCCTTTTCGGACCATTCAAGTGCTGTCTAGCTCATTGCGTGCCAGAAACTATAGGAGCAGTAGCTGTTTAGTCCTCTACTTCCTCTTATTCGATATGACGGTTCGCATTGCCACATATCCTCTGAAGATGCCCCTTCACAATAATGCTTCCGCCCCGGAAGGACCAGCTGCAATGGATGTTAATACACATATCCATAATTCACTAAGTGAAAGAAACTAGAATTATGGAGTGCCTTGAATAGGATTCTTGCTATGGATTTTTGCGGATAAAGCCCTCATGCTCCAACTGCGCAAATAGGCCCGCATCACGGGCTTCCTAAATTCAATATGTCAACACGATCTAACAACTAAACAATTTGGTAATATGTCTTAGAGTCTTTGCGTTTCATTGGTATTGTATTGTTCAGAGACACAAAGGCAAGGTTGGATGAAGCCTACGCCGGGGGCCAAAGCCTGACTTCTCATGCACTTCAGCATCACAAGTCTGTTTGCAGGTCTATAGTATGTCTCTTTATCTGCTCAGTGAGGAGCTGTACACGAACATTGACGCTAAGTTCAGCATTGGAGCGCCACTGATCGGTGTTGAAAGGTCTGCGCAGGTTAGGCGACAGAGATACTTAGGGGTATATATAGCGACTCTCTTCAACAAGTAGTACTTAACTTAGCAGTCAGATCTCGGCAACGGGAAACAACTAGCGGTAATGAATTTTATACAAAAACCTGGGCAACTGAGCAGAATCTGCCATGAGGTGCAGCAGTCTATTCTCTTATTCAGGACTGTTTTACTGGACGTGGCAAAGCTAAACCCCAGCCGCCCGGTCCTCGGACAGGCAAGCAATCCGAGTCAAACCCAAGAGCTCCGCAGGACATGGGTGGATCCTGACTTGAGTGCATGTCTCACCGCTCGGGTAATACGAGCATACATAGCGCAATCTTAACACCTGCACCCAGCCACTCGTTGTTATGACTCTTCTTCGTACTCGGCTATTTTGTGCCACTACGAATTCTTGATTTTCCTTTAGAGGTAGTCCTTTTGGCAAGTGCTTTGTTACGGAAATGTCACATATTGGAAAAAGAAGCGGACTGTACATGATGAGCTATGGGGTATCCGATTCGTGTTCTAAAATGCGATCTGTGTCGCGGTCATTCTATAGTAACGCCAAAACACCACGCTGAATATGATCATCCATCCACTGTACAGATAGTATAAAGACAAGAAACAAGGAGACACCAGTATTCTAAATAAGAAAGTGTACGACTTGTCAGAGGATCGAAAGATCTCAGTGGTTAAAATGTTCAAACCCGGCTCGACATCATCTCCACATCCGAAGTATCATCCACGCTCTTTGCCCTGGGCGCCTTGCTCTTGCTACCAATAGTGTTACCAAGGGCCGGGAAGCAAAAGCCAGGATGGAAAACCGTAAGAACGAAAACACTCATGACGATCATAACTCCCTCTAGCACAATGAATTCGGTTTCATTGCGCATGAGCTCGCTCCTCCATCCACCGGTCAACTCTGGGATACGATAGACACATCGGATGAAGATGCCAAGGTATGCGATGATGATGGCGAAGATGAAGCAGCGGAAAGACGTCTTGTGAAACAGTATCATGGCTTCACTGGATAGCTGATCGCGACGGCGATGTGTGCGAAGTGTGTACTCAACAAGGAAGTATCCAAAGAAGGAGAGAATGACAACTTGAAAAATAACGCCCGCAATCATTAAGTTGGTGCCAACATCCTGAAGGCTGGAGCCATTATCTGCAGTTGCGGCGATTCCACCGCCAGCGCCCTGAAGAACGAGCGAGAGGATGTCACCAGCGATGAAGATGTATGTGTACCAAGCGGGGCGGAGGCGCGACCAGGACTCGCCGAAGCTAATGACGATGTGCTTGAGTGTGAGGTAGATGCCGGCGGAGATGAAGGCAGGCGAGATGATGAGGCAGCAGATTTGGATTTGGAAACCGACGTCGTCAAAGGGATTTTTCCAAAGTAGGATGCGACCAATGTAGCCGATGAGCTCGCCTAAGCAGCCGAGAGTCAGGGCGATCTAGTGGTGTATGGTTAGATGTGGTGATGGAAATGTTGGGAAGCAGGTGTCTTACCATGTACGTCCATGTCTTGTATCTGATGCCGAGAACAAGTTGAATAATGAGGCAGAGCCCGAAGAAGGCAGCGAAAAAGGCATTAGCACCGATGTTGGGATAGTAGCCGTAGAGGGTGCCCTCGACTGGACAGAGTGGGCCAACTTCCAGGCAGAATTCAGGTGCGGGAGGTGGGACAGTCATTGTGATGGTGAGGCTGAAGGCGGTCTGGTGAGTAGAGGTACTCGAAAAGGTCTTCTAAGGTTTTTGCTAAGGGGGCCCAAAATAGAAGGGAGCGGAATTGGTATCCGAAGACGTGGAGGCGACAGTGGTGGTGTTCTTGGTGATGGGGGAAGGTGACGGCGGAAGTCCTCGGTGCCTTATATCCTCCAGATTCTCTCCGGACGAAATGGTGTTTCGCACCGTCATGGCGCTACTGTAAACCCAATCTGAGGCACAGCACGTCTACGCGTCCAGTGCAATCGTGCAACAAAGGATTCGACCTTGCCGAAAAGGGTTGAAGATGCGAATTCAGTCGCATGTCAGCCACCGACTCGGCGGGACGCCTTCGCGTGGCTGGGCGTATTTTCCCATGCGAGATTCGCAAATTGAGCCGAGACGGGTTAGCCTAGCACAGAAAGGGAATCGAGGCGTTCACCAGTGGGCACGATTGGTGTGTGCGTCACGGTGGAGGGGCGGAGCAGCGTGCTGAAGAACAAGCGCCGGTCAAGGGCGGAGCGGATTGCATTTTGGCCGATTGCTTCTGCTTACGTCCGTTTGGCGTTGGTACGGGCAGAGCTCCACCGGCGGGTGGGAACTTGGGAGTTTTTGACTGGCGGTGACAAAGGTTACCAATGGGCCCTACGAACCTAAGCTTAACCTAGCTGAACTTATGTGGGGGCCTCTCAATAGGAACCCCCATGAGCTCCATGACGCTGTCAGACGAGCAAAAGGCTATCAGACTAAATATCGGGTGTATTTTGATGACTTTGCTGGCACTCCTTGTTTGATGTGGTCCATCTGGGAAATAGATAACGTCGTGAAGATGCACTGAAAAGTGCGTTGGGCACGAACGGACTTCTAACTAGTACTGTACTGTACTGAACTGGTGGTGGATTGCGTCGACAGCGCGCTTGGAATGCGTGGGACTGAGGCTGGCTGCACATGGTGCCTAAACTCATCGTATTCGATTCTTACCTTTCGTGTCTTTCTTCCAGCGTCTGTCTTTCCTCACCGTCTATCTTCATCGAAGGCAGGTCCTCGCGCTGTGCTTACATGATGTGGCTGCCGCAAATGTCTGCTGAGGTTGGCGCCGCCAAGTCCGATCGGAGCAACTGTAAACGTACCTCCGTAAGCCGCCGGGCAACGGTAAACGGTGGCTTGATGCAGCTGTTGAAAAGAATGATGCTGCGCGCCTAGCCATGACGGGAAATTCATTTGCAGGGTCGTTGTTGTACATGTACCGATCAACAGTTGACTACTCGTCACATTCGGGGCGCAGCCAAATATAGCCTCATCGCATCTTCGGCCCTTGGGGGCTTAGCGTTGGGATCCTCCTGGAGAAAGATAAGCTCCGAGCGTTCGCACATGCATGTAATACGTTACGCTGCAGCGCATTCGAGGCTATGAATGGCCTTTCACCATAGGACGAGGTCGAGAGATGCTCGATACTGCCATTGCACGACTGGAAAGCCGTCCTGGTACGATTGCTATGAACAGACACCGTGTAGCATGTGATCTCTGCTCATCAAGCCCGACATTTTTGCACCTAGTAACCTCACAGCTACTCAGTAAGCCAAGACTGCACAACTACTTCGACGACCTCTCTAATCTTCCTTAACGACTCACGGCCTAATTCTAGACCTTATGGCAGCTACCAAGGAATCTAACGGTTCATCATCTGCCGGTATAAACGCTTAGAAACTAGCATGATACAGGACATAGACTCTTAACTCAGAGTAACATCAGTCTTCTCCCACGAAGAGATCCATAACATGTTTGATAGCCCTCTATAGTTTGGACTCTAAAGTTCAGATGGCAAGTGCAGCCGAGCGGAGTCGTGTTTCACATCTTGGTCCTCAAACGAAACTCTCCCTCCAGCCTCGTCCTTGCGCTTCCACACACTCACCCGCTCTACCCCCGCACATTGCCTTCCAAGCTAGAATAAGAAAATGATTTGTTCAGGTCTGGCTGCACGATGATCACAATGATCGGTTTAGAACCCGCACCGCCCTATTACCAATGTGCCGACCACCTAATGCGACTCGCCTAGCGGGACTCATGAGCACTTCAAAGTCGATCAGCTTTTCCACAAGGAGACCCAAGGTCAGAAACTGAGATTGATGTTCAAATGTGCTACAATGTATACCTCAAATGATGCCCTTGTGTTGCGACGAGACGGCTCGTTTCGTAGAATCGTTTCATCCCTCGCTGCACAATCATTTCACGTTTCACAAGGCACATTCCAAAAATTGTTGCAGTCCTATTTCTTTAAGCGTAGCACTTCATTCGTACCTTTTCATAGTTCGATTGTTTACCTTCGCTTTCTTGTAACTCTCTACACTCCTGCTCAGAGTTTTCAATATGAAGGCCGCAATGAGACTTAGCTTACTGACTGGCACACTTGCACTCTCGAGTGAGAAAGTCAACATTGTCGCCCAACAACCTCTCTTTCATGACGCATGTCCTTCAGAGTCCTTAATTCACGAGGACAAATACCCACCCTCGATCGACGCTTCTTCCCGCGCAATCATATCGAACGTCGCCTTTCAATCAAACTTGACTCAAACCTGGCAGTCGCTAGAAGAATCCCGTACGTCTGCATCAAAGTTCAAAGATTTCCCATGGACTTTCTGGCCACAATGTTTCTCCAACGAGGATACCCCAGAGCCGTTCTGTGTCTTTAGCGACCAGACCTTTGCTTCAGGTCGAGGCATCTTCATCGTCACCACGAAAACCTTCGCGTATAGCATGCTTGACAACGACGCATTCAGACAACCAGAATCACTGGAACGGACGAACAAGTATGAAAATCCTCCCTTCGAGCAACATGACTTTCCCGGCAAAGGTCGCGGCCTGGTTGCGAACAAAACCCTCCACCGCGGCGACCAAATCTTCGCCTCCACACCGCTCCTCATTACCGACCCAGACCTATATCAACTCTCTCCATCGGAGCGTCTTGCACTGCTATACCGTGGCGTTGAAACCTTGCCTTCAGCGTCGCAAAGCCTATTCTGGGGACTCATGGGGCACTTCAACGGTGACCCGGTGGACGACAGGATCAATACAAATAACTTCGAAATAGTCGTTGACGGCGTGACTCACTCCGGCTTGTTTCCCGAAATTGCAATGATAAACCACGATTGCAGGCCTAACGCGGCTTACTTTTGGGATGCGAGGACGATGACACACCACGTGCATGCAATTCGTGATATCATGCCCGGCGAAGAATTGACCATCACGTACATCGACAACGAGCAAAATCGCGCAAAACGGATGAGGAAGCTCGAGAATAACTGGGGATTCAAGTGCAGTTGTAGTGCTTGCACCGCGCACCCCTCCCTAACGTTCGAATCCGATAGTAGGCTCCATCAAATTGCACTTCTCTCCGACAATTTAAATGACTGGACACCCACATCCTCGGCCACCCCAGAAGTTGCCGAATTGCTCATCTCACTGTATGAGCAGGAGCGTTTGCATGCTAATTTAGCGACTGCGTATAAGCATGCCGCGGAAGTCTATAGCAGCTTCGGCAAAAGATTCGAGGCGATCAAGTACGCAAGGTTGAGTACGGAGATGAGTATCTTGGACAAGGGATTTGGGGATGAAGATGTAAGGGAGATGCGAAAGATGAGCAATAGTCCGGAAATGAGCTGGAGTTGGAAGAAACGGGTTGGTATGGGCGGGAAAGGGGGTTGTGGGTGTGGACATGAACGTTGATGGGATTTGGAAGCCGGCCATGTACATATGTTTATGAGGGGTTCAGGAGTCAATTGGTTAATTCATTGAGATTGTTAACGACATGAGGAACAATTGAAGCATGCTATGAGTATCAGATTGCAATATAAGCCGGCTTTTGGAAGAGGGCTTTTGATTGTTCTCCTCTACGCTACCTTAATACTCCATTGCCTCCTGGAATAAATTCCTCAGCTGCTCCCTCTCGGCATCAATGTTTTGCATGTCCAAGCTCGGTGCTAACATCAGCACTCGCGCCTGCGGAATGGTACCCTCAACGAGCTGGTCCAGATGCTCATTTCCAAAACCTAGATGCTTCAGACCTCTCGGCTGATCTCCAAGCTTGATCAAGAATTCTGCGAGTGCTTCACTCAACACCTCGCCTGCACTCTCCTTCTTCACGTTCGAGATGTCCACACCAAAGGCCTCTGCGGCTGCCAAATGCCGTTCAGGATTCGATGCGCCCGTGAACTTGAAGACGGCTGGCGCGGTGACAGCGACGCTGACGCCATGCGGGATGATGGTGTGATCTACCTTGTATCCAGCGTGCTTATACCCAGGATTCTGGCCGGAAATGGGATACGACATGCCATGGCAAAGATGCACACCTGCGTTGCCGAACCCGACACCTGCCAGTGTTGCGGCCAAGAGCATCTGCGATTGCGCTTCATGGTCCTCCGGGTCCTTGACTGCACGTGGGAGGTACTTGACTGTGTCTCGCAATGCCTTTAGAGAGAAGATATCAGAAATTGGATTGGCGCCTTGGTACGCGGGGCGATTTATAGGGTTGGTAGGGCGTGGTACGCGCTCATAGTAGGGAATTGCGGTCCAAGACTCGAGAGAATGGCACAGGACGTCAAGACCTGAGGCTGCATGTACAGCGGAGGGCATGGTGCGCGTATTCAGCGGATCGACTATGCCCAAGGTAGGTTTCAAGTTGCGATGAGCGATTCCTGTTTTGGCGCGCCTAGAGACAAGGTCGAAAATCGCAGTGCCCGTTGTTTCGGAGCCAGTGCCTGCCGTTGTCGGAACTGCCACGAGTGGAAACAACTTTCCAGGAATCGGCAACCCCTTGCCTAGGGGCGCATTGACAAAGTCGAGAAATTCGGCTTCGGGGAACGATGTATACAGATTCATCAGCTTGGCAGTGTCAATCACACTGCCTCCCCCGACGGCCAAGTAGGCATCTGGTTGCCACGGCTTCGCGAAATCAATAGCTTCCTTTATGCTGCTGTCTTTCGGCTCCACCCTGACCTTGTCAAAGATCTCATACTGCACGCCTTGGCTTTCTAGCCCTTGTATTACCTGCTCCATGGCATTTAGCTTCCGCACATTCTGATCCGTGACTACCATGACTCGCTTGCTACCCAGGTTCTTCAAGTCCATGCCGACTTCTTTTGTGCACCCCGGTCCAAAGCGTATCGATGATGCAGCCATCTCGAACGCATATTCCTTCTGCTGGCTGTGGTCTAGAGGGGTTGCGAGGTGGCGACGGGCCTGCTGGACGGTGGACGGTGTTTGGTTGTGGTAGTTTGGATTTGAGTGGCAGGGACAGGACGGCGGATGCGTGAATTGGACGGTGCGAAGGAGATTGACCGCGCGGGCAGCCCGTGAGGGAGCTATGCGGATTGCCGGTGAAATAGGCATGGTGTATTTGAGCAGAGGGAGGAGCTATCGGCGCGTAGGGATGGCGCAGTGCGAGTTGCGTCAATGGAGTGATATCCCAGCTTGCTCAATGGCTGTACTGCGGTTGCGGTTTCTCTCGAAGCGAAAGAACAGGCCAAAGGAGCCTGCGACGGCTCTGGTGGCAAGAAGATAACCAGGAGTGGGGAGAAATGGAGCTCCATCATGTCTATTGCGTATGTGGAGAAGCGCGACTGCGCGACCTCGGATGCCCGTCGGGCCATCCGCATGTGGTATGCCGAATTGTGGGGTAAACAAATGCCATCTCGGAGAGGACACCGTGATTAGGGCGGATGCTGGCCTCACGGGGCGTAATGGAGCCTCCCCGCTGTGCGCGTGTACAGCGCTAAACGGAGGCACACGAGCGTCTACAGATACCACCGATGTAAGTGAACGCTGATCGTCCCATGTCGCCAAACTTACTTTCGACGTACTGCCTCTTCTTCCTCCTAGAGCATCGTGGGCTGCCCGCAAAATCGATGCTATCTCGTCCACACCTAAACCTTTGACAACAGCCTCGCTAACGTGTCGAGCCGGCCATAAAAAGCAAATTGTATCGTGTTGGATTGCTCCCGCTCACACATGTCGAGCTTGAGGGAGCGGCTGCGTCTGTCCATTCTCCTGCTGTTTTGTGCCTCAAACCGGGCGCTCACAGCGCTTCCTCCTTCCGGAACAAAGCTCTCACCCTATCGCGCGCGCTTTCAGTGCTCAGCGTGCTCTGACTGATTTGCTCAATATTTCACAGTACATGCGCTCCTGCTCTCTGCCCATGTTTCATCACGTTGCGTTGGAGCGCTCTCAGGCTTTGATCGTCCTTTGAAAATTCTCTTGCCAGCTGGGCAAGCTCGACACCAAACGCCTGAAGCTGCAAACGTGTAAATTGCGTCGAGTTGATCCAAAGCGTGCAAGCCAACATGCGATATTGCGGCACAGCCCGTGTGGGCATGCAACAGCACACACATCCAACTTCTTATTTCCTCTGCTATCCGTCTAAGAGAGGCACAGCAACAGTTGGACACCGGTTAAGATGTACCCAAGGCCCATGCTGTGCGATTGGATCTTCTAGTATTATCTTCTCGCAGACGCGGTCAATTGGTTGCCCATGGTTGCTCAGTGGGCGTGTGACGCTTCAGATCGATTCCAGCTGCCCCCTCGTTCACAGTGCATAGCCGCCTGCATAGCCGCCAAGGGGCTCCTTGCAACCCACCAATGCGGAGTCGCTTCTCCTGAGGGAGGGTAGTACTACGAGCATGCTGCTAGGGTATCACGGACCCCCTTCGAACACGCTATGCCGATGAGGAGGCAAATGAGCGCCCAAGCAGACTAAGTCCATGCGCTTCCTGACACACTCATAGACCTGGTTCGATAGCAGGTCTGTACCGTTTCGTTAGACCTACCAAGGCGGAGCGGCCAGACTGGAACCACCCTTCTCAATAGTAACCTCATACGATCTTATTCGTTAGATGTCACAGTCGCGCGTTTGTTTCCACTACCATTTGCTCCATGGCGTTATAGAGAAGCAGGCCGCACTCCGTTTACCCAGGAGGACTTTGGCTTAATACCAAGACAGGGCGTCACCCTCATAAGCATGTGCCAATCGTTGGACTGATAAACGCCGTACTGTTGCTCAACTTCAAAGCGTTAATAGCTCATTTCAACCAGTTCCTTTTGTTATTGGCAGCCTGCCGCGCTTGAAGGCGCTTTCAGCAACGGCTTCATTCACTTCCCCTGCCGCTCTGACTGTTCACAAGGCTGCAACGAAGATGAGCTTGCGCCATGTCTGCCGTCTCTTCCTTCAGGCATGCATCCAATAAGACTGCGCCACCGCTCTGGTTGATACAAGACGACTGCTCGTTACTGCAGTTGGGTTTGTTGTCACTGTGCCGTATTAAAAAACATAGTCCCCCCGTAGGCCGGCGAAAGCCCCGCGGGGCTTTTCCCGACAGTATGGGTAGCTCACGGTGGCCGACGCCCAAGGCATGGCCATAGGAGGGTGATATAGACCGACATTTCCCCTTGCGAGTGGGTTCATACAGACCTTCGTCAATACTTTCTCCCCTTCTAGTTGTGAGTACTCAGTCATGACCTTGCAACTTCGCATCAGTAGTACGCGAGACCGACGGCCTGATTTTAAAGGGAATGCTCGACGTCTACTACGGCTCAAAGAAACGCAGGATCCATCCGCCTCTCTTGGTGCAACCTGCGAAGCTTTAGAGCTCAATGGAAGCCCTTGTAACGTCGCGCTTCCGATAAGCGCAAACGACCCCTGGTGCAAGGGGCATTATAAGGAATGGATGGACCTCAACGCACGATGGAACAAGGTTCACAAAGAAGCAGAGCAACTGGTAGTGACCAGTTCAGACGTCGCGAAGCAGAAGGTGCTCAAGCTCCGTTTATCTGTCGAGCTTCGGCGACAGATTCGTGACAGATTTTACCCTCGCGGTGGCGATCTCCAAGACTATATCAAATGGATTGGAAAGTTGGAGAACGATGTTAGACAACTCGCAGATACTTTACTAAGTATAGCTTATCCTTGTAGCCGGACTTCAAGTCGTACTAACGCCTATCGCAGTGCAGAATCTCAATCGCGGCCCAACGCCAGAAACTCCAGGAGTCCATACTGCAACGCCTCACCCGGACAAAGCGAATATCGGGGAAAAGATCATGATCCTACAATCCCCGCTTGACCCCAGGATACCCATAAACTCTTTGGAAGGTATGCCGGACGATGGTACTATCCTCATTCTTAAGCACTTTTATCTGGACCTCTGCGCTGACAGCATTCGACGCTTGTACTCCATCGTTCCCGACCTTAATGACTCGCCCAAGCGGCCTGGTTCTCCTAGTGCTAAGGACCAGCATGCTTCGGATCACGGCACTGACATCGTCCGCGCTTGGTTTCGCATCATGGTCCTCAATGATAGCGAAGCTGTCATACTTGAACATGCGACCAGATCTAGAAGCATTCATGACTTTCTGATGGGCTGTCAAGCGAGTCAGCTGGAAATGTATTGCGACTTCTTTGAGAAGGCATGGCGCCCGCATGCTGTTCAGTACCTGCGTGTAGCAATTTGCGCCCAGACGCTTGCTGGAGGTGACATCAAGACTATCCAACTGCTTGGAGGCACAATACCGAGTACGACTGAAGGTCTTAAAATGACGAAGCCGTGTTGGGATATACTGTGAGTCGGATCAAACCCACGAAGAAAATGTCTAACCTTTGCAGCTATCGATGGTTCCCTACGCTGCTGACCCCGTGGACGCTTGCCAGCATTTGCTCCAATTTTGAGGATTACACAACAATATGCAAGCTGCTCATGTTAAGGCTATACGATGATCATTGGTACGATCCAGCGAGTATTCTGAGCGAGTGTACAACTGGTGTATACATGGGCTTCATCCCGACTAGCAAAGGAGACTTCACGACGAATTCAGGCCTAAGGCAAGAAGGGCAACTCTGGGTGCAACGGCAATCGCGCAACTACCTATGCGGGCAGATGGCGATCGGTCACCCGTTGACGCAAGCGTTTCTTGAAGAGCTGCGAAGACGAACAGCAACTTTATACCTAGTGGTCTACGAAGGCACGCATGCAGACGCTACGGTACATCCGACTGAACCTGATCTTTTTATTACTCGCTATCGTTCGTCAATGTCGCTTGATGGGCTTGACCACGTGGAATTCAGTACGACTCTTACTTTGGAGGATGTTAAGAATCAGCTACGTATGAGGAAGACATCAATGTATGATCCGATCGTTGTGGATTCATGGCAGTTTATCATCATCGACCGCGAAGCTGGGCTACCTTTCCAGCTCATGGACATCGTGCAGGACACACTACTTATGCTCGTTGGAGACCCTTCTCCACGCCAAATGGCGAAGCGTGTCATTCGCGAAGTCATACCGCCATCCGTACAAGAGATCTATCTCGAAGAGATAAAGATTGAGAGCTCTGCTGATTTACGCTACCCAGCTCCAATGGAAGTGCAATACGAAGGCAATAGGCGAAGATGCTTCGATTCTGATCCAAGCATTCTTGCCGCACAGCAAAGTAAAATGGCCTCCCAACAGATGTCTCGAGATTCCAACCGCTTCATTCGACGAGTCATCGAGGATATGGAGCGCTGTGGCATCATCAGCCTTGCGCCCGAATACGAAGAATGGCAGACTCGCCCTGTTGTTATACAAGGTTCTGATGGCGCTTTGGATATATACTTCCCTTACGGGCATGGCGACCAGACTGTGGAAGGCGAACGCGTACCATCCCTGCCGTTGCCAACGACAAAATGTCTGCTAGATTTTGCGCAGTCATATAAGCAAAAATATGCTAATGCGATCATGGCGAAAGGGTCAATCCAAACACACTACTGCGCATGGCCCATGCCCGCGATCAAAAGTTTAGGAAGAAGCGGTCTAAACTTCGCTACGTGGGAAGGGCATATTTACCGTTGGAACGCAATGCGTAAGTTTCGTCAAATTTATTCCACGTCTGATCTTTCTTCTCGTCACCCTGTTGCTGACACACATCCAGCGTTTGACCGACCCTTTTCGGCCAACGCATGGCAATACTACATTCAACACTTCCTCAATACCAAATACCCCTTCGTCATGTTCTATCTTACCACATTTGTCATCTGTGCAACGGACAAAGAAGATGCGGATCGTAAAGCTGCGATTCTTCTTGATGAGATGGAAGATCGCGGTTGGAAGGTTTCACTTCCGCCCACGTACGCTTGGACCCCGGATATAGATAGGCTTAAGCTTGAGACGTTGTTCAGTGGGATAAGGCCTGCCTGAGCCCAGACTTGGGTGTTCTATGGAGGGAAGTTTTGGAGAAATGGTAGATCAGATATGCGATAGAATGATTGGTTTGACTTGCGCTTTACATTCTCGTAGTGCAAGTGTAAGCTTGCCATTTCCGATCCTGTTCTTTCGATTGTGGCATGTCACGAGTGTGGTTTGGTTTTGACTACTTTCATACCACACCTATTTTCTGGGAAGTTGCCGATTGTTCCATGTCATTGTGATGACAGACCGAGACGCACTATATGTAACCTAATTGTAACAAACCAGCAAACATCGAGAGAGCCCAAATAAGCAACAAAGCAGCTCAACCCTATCTAATTAAGTGTTAACAAAAGAGACTTTTTACGAATAGTCTTTGGCCATCCTCGAATGTTTCCCTCGGTTGTGCGAAACGAGGGTACGGCTGACAATATTGGAATATGGTGTTAGCGAGGAATGTATACGTATGCACAGAGCCATGTATCTTAACTCAACTTGGTATAGTGCTAACACTGAAGGATGAGAGCTGACGCACCCGTGAGTCAGCGCGGACTTTTATCGAAACCTCGTATTCTGCTCAAGTTCTAGCTTAATTTTAGCCGCGAAACAAATCTACCGTGAAGAAGCACAGTAAAAAGAAGACTTGTCTCTTCATTTCCAAATCCAGCCTTTGATCGCTTCTTGAGTCTCTATATCACTTTTTCGGTGCCACACGAAAAAATCACGACTTCGTTACGACTCTTTTCGTCAGCAGATTTCTCAAGATTGCGTGCATAAACTCTTTGCAAGTCAAAGTTTTACGGAACTAGATCAACTTCTTGTGCAGGCATGGCAGACGAGAAATTTTTAGAGGACAAAGAGCTGGGCAAAGGAGGTAGAGCTGAGCAACAGACCCTAGAACCTTCGAATACCTCTGATCTACCCAAACACTCCGCCGGCCAAATCACATTCCTCATATGTCTCCTGTGGACATGCTGGACCATAGCGTGTATATCAGACACTCTCCTTTCAATCGAGTGGGCCATAGTAACCTACACACGCATGACACCGCTGCAGCACTGGATTTATTATAAACGCTGGGATCTGTGGCTTTACAATGTACGTCTGCTTCCCCCCAACCCACTCCATTTGGGCATTGCCACCGGTCTAACAGTATTAGCACGACCCATGGCACATATTGGAAGGCCGGGTGCTCGGAAAGATCTGTGTTGGTAGTCTAACGCTCTGCGCGATGTTAGTCATGGCTCTTGCTAATGTGCTGCGTAATGTCAAGGATGACATTGGCCTAGCAGTCACAAACATCATCCTGACTATGTTGATTGCTGGTGGCGCACGCGTCGGTGTTGCAGAGCATGAAGTTGGGTTGATTGTCATGCCGTTTGGTTGGCTGCTTGCTACGACTATCCTTCTCGTATTGAGGAGAGCGGGTATTAATGACCTGGGGAAGCTATTGGGGGTAGACGAGAAAGTAGGAAATTGGATTAACGGCGCGAGTTTGGCGATGTTCTTGGTGGTGCACGTGTGGGTGTATGGGTTTGGAAATGAGTTTGTGTTGTTTTGCTGTGTGTGGCAAGGCATTGGGTTTGTGTACAGATGGCTTGGCTGAAAGGTAGAGACTGTTTACGGGAGACTTTGATTACTCCTCTTAGAAGCAGGGATAGATAGCATCATTGTAATGCAACGGATCTCACGATTGCCGAACCAGCCACGCCAACTCCTTGGCCTGGTCGTCCGTCACCAGCTCCCGAAACTTCTCCGTTGTCAAAAAGTCATGATCAATGTACTCGAAGCCTGGTATAACCGTCTACGACAGTGCGTCAGTTTGATATAGAATCAATTGAAATGGACTAGAAACCTACCTCGCTAATCAGCAACCTATCAACTCCTCCCTCACTTTCGCCCTGCACTGGCAAGAGATAAGAAGCCTTGTACTTGCCACCTTCGACAATCCAAACGCTCCTCTCACCTTTACTAACGTTTTTTCCTACAACAAAACTCTCGATTCTTTTTTTCCTGCCGTCTTCATCCGCATGTATCAGCACATAACGGCCCCGTCCCTCGATGAGTGTATGTACTGTGCGTCCTTTGTTCCGATGAAAGTGACCCTGGGGTGTGGAAGGCGTCAGCATATAATATATCGACGTGCTGGCGTTGCGGATGGAATTGTCTCCAGAGAATGGTTGATCAGCTGTTTGAGTATTGGACGGTGCGGTGTTGGAGGAAAGGAAGGGATTTGGGATAGTCAAAGGGTTGCGGTCGATCTCTGCGAAGTAACCACCCTCGATATGTCTTTCCAATTTTAATGCTTCAATTATGTTGAGGGTGATTTCCGACTCCGTGGCGTCGTTGTTTGGCGGGTATGCCGGGGCCAGTCTACTTTCGACGCCTGGTATTGATGACATACTGGCTCTTCAGTCCTATGCCGTTGACCGAGACAAGCTGGTTCTAGAAGGTGAAAAGCAGCGTGGACAGAAAGACCGAATTATGGATGGCGAATTGCGCGGGGTAAGAGCCTCTCGATAAGCAGCAGTCTTATCGACGAAGCTCGGTCCTCAGGAACGCTGACGCTGATAAATCGAAGATGACACGGCTATCACTAGGCATGAGCACGATGTTACAAAGCATGGCCAGCTCCTGCAGGTACGCTTCGCAGTGTCTCAGTACCACGTATATTCACATGCAGGTACAATCACGCTAGCT
Source organism: Phoma sp. ATCC 74077 (assembly GCA_033682645.1). NCBI lineage: Eukaryota > Fungi > Ascomycota > Dothideomycetes > Pleosporales > Didymellaceae > Phoma > Phoma sp. ATCC 74077. Next base: position 270,754 of record JAWDJC010000006.1, on the reverse strand, counting down.
GAATGACCACTTTAGATGACGTGCCAGGTACATCGTCACCCGTTGTCCGTCCTAAATATTCCGTCCTCTATGCATGCATACGCCTTACACCCCTGCTCATGTACTCCTAGCATGATCACAACGCAATAAAAATTAGAAGGTAGAAGAGAGACAGAGCGTCCATATGATACAAGGGAGAGCAGAAAGAGAATGAACAGATCTTGCATGGGCTAACTGACCATACTGTCCGCCCAAGGAAAGATCATAGTAGGAGACAGGTGATGCCCTTGGAGCACTTCAGACTAACATTTTTACCACATGTCATCATCGGCCCTACTACTCTGGTCCGAATCCGAGTACTGATGATAACCCTTACTAGATTGGCCCAGATAATTTTGTGTGTTCGCGACGCTGTACCCTCCGCCATTCGCGCTATATTGCGAATGGTGCGAGTCTCGTGGATTCTGATTGTATGCATTGCTGTGCTGTTCCGTCCTTTGGTGGCGGCTATTTTCTTCAGGCTGTCTGAGTCCTGAGGTTTCCTGCTGCTGGTAGCTTGGCCACTCGCTGGTCTTATCGGATTGCTCTTGTTGCTGTTGCTGTCAGTGTCAGTCGCGAGAGAAAAGGTAGATGGCGTGAAAAAGTGACGTACCTGCTGATACCGTTGATACTGAGCGAACTCTTCAGGCTGTTGCTGTTGCGGCTGTTGTTGCTGCTGCTGTGGTGGCTGCTGCTGCTCTTTCTTCTGCTGAGCCGCCTGCTGACTCTGTACAGCTTGCTGTGCCTGTCGAGCCTGTTTGGAGTTGCCAATGGATATCTGCGGATGCATTTGCTGAACCTTGGCGAGGTATGAGTACATAAAATTACTGAGGAGCACTTGCGAGTATAGCTCGCGGCGAGGGTTTGCGAGCTTGATATGCGCCATGCGGTATATCGCTCGCTCTTCTAGAATCGAGAATCGAGTCCAGTTGTAGTCGATGTCGGGCTTCAAGATCCGTGCTGGAGGATCCGGTGATAGTCCGCGCGACGAGCTCTTCTTGTGAGACGGATCCTTCTCGCCCTTTTTCTTGCCGCCGCCAAATATGGATGAGAGTAAGCCAGGCTCCTTCTCTTTCTTGCCATCACTGGACGTCTTTCGGTTGCTTTCTTTCTTTCGCTCCTCCTCCAGCTTCATACTTTCGCGATCTAGCACTAGACTTTCTCGGCCGCGGTTGCCACCTTGTAGAGAGGTTTGTAGTACGTCGAGTCTTGCGTCATCATGGCCTTTCTCTTGGGGTTTGCTGAGCTTATTCTTCACCTTCTTCGCAAGCTCCTTCTCTCTTTCTTCCTTTTCCTTCTTGTCTCGCTCCTTCTCTTTATCACCGCCGACCAGCCAGCCCCAGCTTGTTTTCCTTGGACCTTCATCTTTCTTCTCCTTTGTTTTCTTGTCAGACTTCTTCTCCTCCGGGAGGTTAGGAATTATCGACAGAGTATCTATCCTCGTGTTGTTTCCAGGCAGTGGCGAGGGGTGTTGAACGAGATCGTCAAATGATTGTGCCGGTTTTATCGGAGAAGATTGAGCTGCTTGATTGTGACGATTCGGTCGACTGGTAGGCGATTGTCGCTGTTGTTGGGGTGAGTAAGGTTTGGGATGATTGCGAGGACCATTGGGTTGCTGTTGGGCCTGCGGAGGAGGTTGTCGTGAAGAATTACGCTCGGGAAGTTGTAGCTGCAGTCTTCGATCCTGCTCTTGCGGTGGTGGAGTCTCGATAATTTCAGGTACTTGCTGGGGTTTATAGCCCGGTAGAGGGGCTGTGGTTCGGCCATTGGAGGCAATCCTCGAATGGAAGGTCCTGGGTTGTGGCCCGGATCGCTCTTCTGGAACTTGTCCGGACGAGGCTGGCCGCGCTGGATCCTCAGAAGAGCTGGGTCTTTGCTCTGAACCGACACCAGGAGGCGATCGTCTCCGCTGTGGGCGTGAGAAATTGGATGGCGATTCAAATGCTCCATTAACGGGTTCTGACTGAACTCTTCCGAGCGGTAAGGGCGGTACGTCTGGTATGGTTGAGTGCGTTGGCGAAGTAGCTGGTGACTCTTCTGCGTCAGTCTCTGCTTGCCGGGTCCCCAATCGCCGCGAGAGGGGCGGTCCTCCTTTTCGTAGACTACCTCGCCTGTAGGTGGTGCGAGTGGATCGCTTCAATGTGCCCAACCCACCCATCTTGCTGCCGGATACGATAGGCATGTCCCCGTCTGCGCCAGCTTCGCCATCTGCACCTGAGCCTTTCGAGTCGATGCTCATGCGTCTGATCAAGGCGACTGGATCTTCAACGATATGCTCTAGCTCCTGGAGGTTGGCGAGACCTGCACTTGACTGCGTGCCAGAACGTTTCCTTTCCAGCCTGTCTGCGCCATCTTTGTAGCCTGCGCCAGTGTCAATCTGCCTCGAGAGCATCGACTTCTTTCTCCGCAGCCCTCCACTGGAGCTCTGGCGACCCATGGCGCTGTCTGGCGACAATGAGTCTGAGTCGCCGGACCGGCGTCTGATTCTGTCGACCTTCTCTTCGATGAACGTCTTGAACTCTTTAGGCGCGAGCTCAGGGTGTAAGCGGGCGGGAACCCAGAACAGCTTCGACTCATCTTCCTCGGACAAGGCTGGCGGCGAGAGGGGTGGCGAGTTGGCGGACTTGAACGATGGGAGGTCAGGGTCAGCATTGTTGACGCCCATGGACATTCGGCGGATAGCTTGCAGGTTGCTCAATTCCTGAGCTAAACCCGCGGGGCTCGACTCGTAGTCCAGGTCGTTGAGGGGAAACTGCTGCGAGGCCGTGTCCGAGTTGGAGCGAGACAATGGCGGGGACAGTTGGCCGTTCGGGGAACCTCCTCGCCCAATGGAAGTGCGCTTCTGTGGTATGCTCACGGCGCCGCTGGGGCTCGTTGAGGGCAGCGGCAGTGGCAGCGGCGAGGGCTTGGGCTTGGGCTTGTCAAAGGACAGCTGGGGCCGGAGGGGAGACCTCGCGGGAGGAGCGCCGGGGAAGGGATCGAAGGGCTCGAAGGAGCCAAAGGACTGTATCGAGTCGCCGTTGGGGCTGGGCACGAAGCTCAGCGGGCGCGAGGTGCGCTTTGTGGATTCCGTGTCGCTGTCTCCGCCGTACATGTCGCCTATTGCTTCGGTGACATGGTGGCTGTCGTCGCTTATGGAGATCTGAGGCACATGCCCACGGCGCATTTGGTAGACTCGCTCGAGCTCGCGTGCTCTCGAGATCTTGTCCGAGGCCTGCGGGGGAGCGGAGAGACGCTGTCAGCTCTTGTTGCAGGGACGCCTGCTGGCCGTGACGTGAGGGTAAACTCACCATATCGCGAGGAATGCGGAGTGCTTGGCTCGCTTGCCACAGCTTCCTCAGGGCAGCGCTAGGGCGATGGGGGGCATCGAAGAGGGTCAGACGGGCGACAGACGGAGCGTGTCGAGCAGGGCGGTAGGAATAAGGCGGGTTTTCATGACAATGGGGTCAAGACGAAGACTGGGCAACCAGGTGCAAGCCGTCGTCGTTGTCGCCGGTAGGTTCAGCGTGCTAGCCCGAATCGACCGCCTCCGTCCGGCACAGCAAGCGACGAGCCCGCCAGCCACAAGGGGGCCTGCAGTCATCCGCTGCGAGCAGCCTACTCTCTGCATTACTATTCTGTATCTTTTTCAAGGCATCGTCTCCCTCCTGTCGTCTAAGTCGACATGACGTTACTGTCTCATGTTTTAGGTATTTTGGGCCCGACTACGTTAACAGCACGCCATCTTATACTTGAATCCAACTCGACTCGCTCCTAATGTCTATAATAACATGACTATGGCTATGGTCGGGTAGAGTTCATCAAAACAACCTTCCTCCGCACATTAGACGACGTCCCACCGGTCGCAATAAGAGCAGATATAAGCGCTCCGTCCGCATGGGGTAATCCAGTAGTCGTTCTGAGCCCAAGCGCCAGGGGGGGGAGGCGGCCCTGCAGCCCTCGATTCGCTCGTGCAGCTTAGCTCAGGAGAATGTCGTACAATACATCTCGTACCAATGTGATGTCATTGCTTAAGCGCTGACAGTCTCACATTTTCCCTAGTAGCTCCACGGCATGCTATTGCTCTGCTGTCGAAGAGCGTGGATTATATATTACACAGTATCGAAGATGTCTAGACTAGGCTATGCTGCATACTTGGAAAATACCATATCTATCGTAGAAGTTGAGTGGAGATTGGAGCATCCTACGAAGAAGACCCCGCGTTGCGTTTCCAGATGAATATCGCAGACGCAACTGCGCACGTCACAGCGCCCAGCGCTAGGCAAAGGTTCAAATAGTCGTAACCGTCTTCTTCTTGTTTTGGAAAGGCTGTCGAAGGATGTGTCGCACACTCGGCCAACTACAAGTCATTAGTTCTGTCGCCCATTACCATGCGCTGATGGGCATGCTCACATGAACAAACAGCTCCGAGATGCTGTTCCACGTCGCGCTGACATGCAGTGGCGGTGCCATTCTCAGTCCACTTGTGTAGTCGTCCGGTTGCTGTTCGCATCGCTGCATCGTCTTGTCTTGGTCTGCCTTCAAGGCTGTGTATACTGCCGGCAGTTGGTCGAGGTGAGGGTACTTCTTGCGCAGTTCGACAATATGTGCGAAGCTATCTGGATCACTGGAATCATATGTGTAGCACAACAGATCGCATGCATCCAGCTTCGCCTGGTTCTCTAGAATTGCGGGTTCTAGCTCGCCAAGCTCTTCGAGAATCAGGTAACATTGTTTGCCGCCTTTCAGCTCGACGCTATTGACAGCTGATTGCGGTTTGATAGTAGGGTGGTACGTCTGGCTGAACGGACGCTGCAGGAAGGCTGATAGAAGCGAGCTCTTGCCACTTCCACTCGATCCGAGAACATAACATAAGAACACATTACGCTCGACCCTGCCGGGCTTCTTCCGTCGCTTTCTGGCCTTGGTGACTTTCAGTGCGGCGGTTGTGCCTCCCCGGTCGCTGCTCTCGAAGCCAAGGTACGCTAGATACTCAAGGGTTGTCTTCGGTTCCTCAAAGGTAGTCATGCTCCATTGCGCAAGCCATCCTTGTAATGTTATGTATCCAGCTTCGTTGCGTACCGTGCATGATGGGAATGCAGAGTCGATCCAGGAGGTAGGAATGCCGGGAGTTGGTGCAAAGAGGCTGGTCAACTCTCGATCGTTCAGACCACCATCATTATCCTTGTCGAACTTGAGGAAGAGATCGACAAAAAATCGGTATCCAGAGGGACTCAGCTCTGCCGATGAAAATTGAGCTACATCAAATTTAGGATGGAGGAATGTGTCTTGAAGGCTAAGACTGTCAGTGTAGTGAAACTTCCTCAGGATGATCCAGATGGTCTCATGGCGGCCCTTCTCGGCGAAGATCTTGTTCAATAACAAGAAGCCTTTCTCGTCCATGCCATTCTCCCCTGTTGCACCAGGCGCAAAACGCTCCATTGACCTTTTTATGTTTGCCAAGTCATCCTCTCCTAAAGGCTTCTCAAAGCATTTGAGTTGGAAGTCGTGAATCTCTTGGTCATTCCAGTATCCGTCCTTGTCCGTGTCGCATAGGTGAAATACTCGCTGCAAAGCAGACACAGCCGCGGGCTTCAGAGCGTTCTCCTTTGAGTCGTAGAGAGGTGCTATGGGATGCGTGACAGCTTTCTGGCAGAGAAAGAAGACCTCGTTGATGTTGTGATGCTCCTTGGCACTTGTGCGTATGCAAGAGTCAATCTCCTTGAACTCGTTCATGACGGGCAGCATCTCCTCTGCTACCACTTGAGATGTCGTCCCGCTCGATGCCAGTTCCGACTTGTTAGCGCAGAGCACTACCGGCACGTTCACACCCAATGAGCGGAAGTAAGGCATCCAAAACAGCGCCACTCGCTCATAGCTGTAGTGGTCCGAGTATACCAGCAGTATGACGTTCGATTTGCGCAGCTCTTTCCGGAGAGTTTGGCGTTCGTGCGGCAGCGCTGAGGTATCGACTATCGTGGTTGTGACATTGTCGGGCGTTCCGAGCGTAGGCGGCAGCGTTACCTGCGGGAGGACGGGCTGGATCTTTGCAGTAACGAAGACATCTTTGACGAGAGAGGTGATGATGGAGCTCTTGCCGACTCCTTCATCACCGCAGACGCATATCCGAACTAAGAGATGGATATGAGCCTCGACGAGGCAACATTGGCGGGAGTACTACATACCGGTCGCCATGGCCAGGTAGCATGGTTATTGCATACCAGCTAAATTTGCAAGCCAGCCTTGAGCTAGCAGTGATTTTGAAAAAAGCTGCTGCTAAACCCTCTCAGCAACACCGACAAAAATGGCTGCCTCCAAGACGAGAGTTTCCGCAGACACGTGCGCTACATGCGTCTTGGCGCGACGCGTGGGGACGATCGCAGCTTCCAAGGTTCCCCGCCGGTCGCCCCGCCAGATTGGCCGTTGGGAGATGAATGTGATGCCCTGCAGCTGCACTATTGGACTTTGTTGTTGGCTCTCCCGTCTCTACCTTCCCATCAACGATGAGAGCGTCTGCCGTGACATGTAAAATGCAACGGGGCCCTGCGAGCGGCAAGCGACGTCTCCGCTTCCCCAGAATGGCCCGCCGGTGCCCTGGCCCCAGATGCCGCGCCTCATCCTACATCCGGACCTTCTTCGTTCCTAGAGCACAGGGCTATATATCGCCCCTACTACCCCACCCCACCCTGGACCTGGTCGAGAACAACTCTGCCTCTACTAATTGATTGCCAGTCGTCTCGCAACCATATTGCGCCGCAGCCATGTTGTGAGTTGCCTTCCTTCCCGCTGGGCGTCCCACCAACCAGCATTTGCGCAGCTATCATGCTCCACCTGCATGCGAAGCTTGACTGAACTGCATCCAGCGTATTACCACCTCCTCCTCGCTATCCAGTCGGCGGCTACCCTGGTGTGCCCCCTGGTCAGCTTATCGAGACGAACAACAGCATCAGCCATCCCACGGGGCCCGAGTATCAATTGGTGGTAGGAGAAGGTATTTTTGCATCTCGCACACGCTTGCGTATAGCTCTGGGCTCACATTAGGACCATGATAGGAACCTACGCACTGCGCGATGACCTACACCTAGCCACCCCACCGCCGCATCCCTCAGAAGCTCCAGTACACAACCCCAACCCTCTCGCGACCACTATATCTCCGCCGACGTGTGGCACAAAGCTGTCCATTGTTGCGCTTGCGCCGCGCCAACCATCCCAATCACAATTGTATAGATTTGGCACTCGAAATAGCACACGGTCGCAGGTCCCACCTAGCATTCAGGAATCACCGCATGAGACAAACAGCCAAGCAAGCGACGTCGGTTCCCACAGTGCCAATGGCATTGCGACCTCACCATTGGATGGTCTTCGGACTCCCATGTTCGGAGAAGGCAATGCTGCGCTGGTAATGGTCAATGGAAAGGACTCGAAGGATCCTTTGAAGAGGCGGAAACCGAAGAGCAACATTGTGAAGAGCAACTCATCCTTTGTATCAAGAGTCATTCCACATGAAGCCTTGACCAAGCGGTTGCAGGAGCACAACCCCAATGGCCTTTACGCTTTTGCGAACATCAACCGCGCACTACAATGGCTGGATCTGACATCACCTACCAAGGAAGAGCATTTGACGAAAATCTTGTTCACTAAAGCGCACGCGCTATGTCACGACATAAACCAAATCACCAAAGGACCCAATCATCTCGATATCATCATGGGCTTCTCGACTGGCGACATTATCTGGTATGAGCCAATGTCCCAGAAGTATTCGCGCATCAATAAGAATGGCGTGATCAACGGGACAGCTGTGTCGGATATCCGGTGGCTTCCCAACAGTGAGAACCATTTTCTCGCGGCGCACATGGACGGAAGTCTAGTAGTGTATGACAAAGAGAAGGAGGACGCCATCTTTGTGGCTGAGGAACATGCGCCTGCCACTGATGATGTTACATCTGAAGTGGAAAAAAAGGCGCTGCTCACAGTCAAGAAGTCTGTCAATTCGAAGAACCAGAAAGCGAATCCCGTATCGTATTGGCAAGTCTCGAATTCAAAGGTCAACGCTTTCGAGTTCTCGCCCGATCGCCGCCACCTTGCTGTTGTATCAGAAGATGGCTCGTTCCGGATCATCGACTTTCTCAAGGAGAAATTGTTCCACCACTACATGAGCTACTACGGCGGTATGATCTGCGTTTGTTGGTCACCAGACGGGCGGTATGTCGTTACAGGAGGTCAAGACGATCTTGTTTCCATCTGGTCATTAGAAGACAGCATGCTAGTAGCGCGTTGTCAAGGGCACAACTCTTGGGTGACGGGGGTACAGTTTGATCCATGGCGATGCGATGAGCGCAACTACCGCATCGGAAGTGTGGGAGAGGACTGCCGGCTGTTATTATGGGACTTCAGCGTGGGCATGCTACACAGACCGCGAGCGGTAAGCCTTTCCATACGAGCTTGGTGCATGCGACGTCTGATTTTAATGTAGGCTTCGGTACGCCAGCGGGGCAGCATCGCCTCAACGAACTTAAAGATGCAGCGAACGCGAACAGACAGCTCCGCAAACAGGCTCCGTTCGAACTCGAATCTCACCTCGGGCAGTCTACTGGACGAGGAGGAAGTTGTCCATCCAGTCGACTCTCGGGCGCGCACGGCCATGTTGCCGCCAGTGCTTGTACGTGTTCCATGCCAGCAAGAAATTCACGTTGACATATTAATCATAAAACTCTTCACAGGCAAAATCTATCGATGAGCATCCCTTATGCTGGCTTGGTTTTGAAGAAGATTGCATAATAACATCATGCAAAAATGGTGAGTTGCCAGAAGGTTTTTTTTTTGGCCCTTGGCTGTGGTGGCCACCTTGGTACCCATGTTGCAAACTAAAAATATGCGATAAGGCTTATCCTTGCGCCACGCATGGTCGTGCGCAGGAACAGCCGCCTTTAGCAGTGCACCAGAGCCCCACTGAGTAGACATGAAGTTTTTTTGTTGAACGATGGAGAACTGATAAGGAAGTGGATCGCTGACTTGTGTTATTTGCAGGGCATATCAGAACTTGGGACCGGCCAAAGGAGGGTGCTACCAATGACGACAGCTCGACGTCTGCGAGCGCGAGTGCAAGTAATCCGTAAGTGGTTGTGCGGATAAGCAATCTTGGGAAGACGGCTTGTGGAGTGGTTGTTGTTGCTGTTGCTGTTGTTGTTGTTCTTGTTGTCGTTCAAAGAGACATGGTTGTAACGAGGCAGTTGGAGCTTGTATATGCTGGTGTCTCGGGCGCTCTTTGTTCGCTCCGGGAAAGCCCGATATTTGGTTCACATGCAAGGTTCAAGGTGCCAGATGCAAGATGCATTCGTCATTTCAGCCCTACGCAAGTCTACTTGCACGTGCATAGCGTCAAGACAGCCCTCGAACAGCAAGGCCTGCACAAAGATAAGGGTAATTGCAACTACTTGATGCGTCTGAAGCTGTCGATGCGCGATTTGATTGTGATGATGGTAGCGGTCAAGAGCCTCGCCTAATAACACAGCATGTCGTGCTTCCTCGTGTGGATATCTGGGCTGTGGGTACCTGCGGGAACCAGGCCCTCTTATCCTGAAAATCTCCAGGACATGAGGCTGACGGCAATGGATGCCACAGGTGCGGCAACGCAAGGCTAGCCGCAGATTTTCCGCCCTGCCCGCTCGGGCCGAGTTTACATGTTCGCTTGCTGCCCTCAGCCGTGTCACCGAGGATGTCGTTGACGGCAAGAGTAGGGAATTGACGTGCTGCGATGTCCCGCACGCGCGGTGTGGACTAAGAGGCGCAAGACGAAGCTCTTGATGGTGGCGCTCGAGGCGATTCCACGGGACTCACTCTGGTCTTGCCTTGGGAGGGATATATGGTTCCGCGGGGGAGCCAGCAGGTTTTGGTCTCGTCCGGCAATGTGCATTATCGCATGCTCGCCAGAGCTTCGGTGTATCTTTGCCTGTTGGCCGAAGCGGTACTGGTACACGGTGACCCATGCACCCTGCATGCATGTGTGGCGCAATCGTCGCGAACGCCTACCCTAGTGCGGGTAGTGTACAGTCACGCCTTTGCACAGCAGTAGCAGCGGCGATGGGATTGTGAGTTTGGTGGAATCGTCCGAGTGGCGGGAGGGGGTTGGTCTGCGTCTCTGTCTGTCGGTGTGTGCATCTCGCCGTACCCTGTCCATGTCCCGAGTTGGCTGAGCAGTGCGTGGAAGCGTGAGGGTGGTGTATCAGCAGCATGAGCAGGCATGTGTCAGGCATCGGCGCCGTTCGCGGGAATCTATCGGAACACCTTCTTTCAAGCCCTGCCGGACGTCACCCTGATGACGGCCAGCGCAAAATTCCCAGACACGGCCAGAAACGCGCTAGAATAGCGAGCCAGCCCAGAGCAGAGACAAGGATGCGAGCAGCCAGCCTGCGTCTCCACTCGGCCTGTGGTCGTGCGCTCATCAGGGTGCATGGGAAGAAGTCCGGCCGCCCTTGCCCGCATATCCATCCCACGCTGCGCGCTGTCTGCGAGGTATATCTAACCTGGGAGCAGCACGCGGCCGCGCCAGCTGAGCAAACCCCCCTACTGGACATTCCCCTTATCCTTGCTGTCCTTGCTGGCGGCGCATCGCTTGTCGGATGATTCTGCCCTGATCCAAATCTCGTACCCACGCTCGTCTCAGCCCGAGCAGCCACGCTCTCACCACATCCCATCCCCATTCGCATACGATCACCTGCACACCCATCGCAACCTGCGGCCGGCATCCGCAGCAAGCCCACAGGCCCGGAGCGCCATTCCTCCCTGTCCTCCGCTTAGCCCGCGATTGAAGCCCTCTCTACTTAATTGCACGAGTCCCCGGTCCTGAGGGTCGCGCGCGTTTTGGTGCTTGATTTGGTGGTTTTTGCCTAGTCCCTCGTTACATCATGCCTCGCCCGAGCGTCGGAGTCTTTGGCAGAAACGCCGCGCCTGTCCTGGAGATCAAGTACGCCTCACCAATGCGCAAGCACCGAATTGCGACCGTCGGGAGAGACAATGGCGGGTTCTAACCAGCTTCTAGGCCCGAGTCGCCATTCGTCGTCTACTATGGGGAGTCGTCGGAGTCGCACGAGACGGAGCTGAAGGGAAAGCTTATCCTCACAAACCCAGAATCCATATCTGTGAGGAGCGTCCGCATCACCCTTACGGGTACCCGCAAAGTCTCGTACGCTGGCACCTCTTTTCACACCATATGCACATGGCTATATGCTAACGGTCCGCAAATAGATGGCATTTGACAAACACCGTCAGCCCGCAGCCCATAACGCAGAAGACAAACTTCCTAGTCGACAACATCAACCTGTTCCCCGTCGAAGGAAGTAATAAGAACAAAGCCCACAAAATCAATGCGGGATACCATGAGTGGGACTTCTCGTTCAAAATGCCCAACAACCTCGACCAAAGCGTAGAGGGCCTGCCCACCAACTGGGTCGTATACAATCTGAAGGCGTCCGTGGATAGGGGATACATGAGCAAGCAGCTCGCTGCTACCTCGCATATCCGCGTCATTAGAACTCTAGGCCGCGATTTGCTCGAATCCATGCCCATGGAGCAGATCAACGAGGACATTTGGGCGAACAAGTTGGCCTACAAGATCACCGTCCCGCAAAAGAACTACATTATCGGGACCAACATAACCGCCGACTTCGTGTTGATACCGCTGAGAAAGGGCGTGGAAATATCCACCATCAAGATGGAGCTCATAGAGTCACGCCAATTGTTTGCCGACTACGCTGGGCGGAGAATAAGTCACCAGACGGATATTCAAGTCGCGGTAACAGAGGGCGACATGCCCGAGAATTCCGCGCGAACGGTTCCAACCGGCGTAGAGGATGCAGACGAGTTGTTTGACGAATCCCACCGCTTTCAGATGACGCTGGATCTGCCAAAATCGCTCAAGAACTGCCGCCAGTCAGTCGACACGGAAAACATTCGGTTGACGCACAAATTGCGATTATATGTCAATCTCAAAAATCCAGAGGGCCACACCAGCCAACTCTTAGTCAAGAATCACGTCCATCTATTCATCTCGCCAAATTTGCCTCCAAACGAAGACCAAAGCGTAGTCGTCGACCACAACATTTTGAACGCGCAGGCGATGCAGGACGAGGTCAACCAAAACGCTCCGCCGACATATGGGCTACATCAATTAGATGAGCTGTACAACGACATCGATCCGTCCGGATTCATGACCCCAGGTGGCTACCACAGTATCATGAACAGTGGTGCTAACACGCCTTTCTACGCGCATAGCCGCAGCGGTTCCGCAGAGGATCTCACATCCTTGGATGCGGTAGCACAACAGCCCGGTGGCGGGGCATCTGCCGCAGCGCTACAGCATCGCCTGCAGAACCTCGACATGTCGCACAACGATCGTCCCTCACGCTTCCAACCGTCGAGACATCACTCATCCGGCGACAGCACACCCGCAGTCAATGGCGAGCAGTCTTACTTCGACCTACCGCCAGCAAATTACGACATGGATGCGTTAGCACGAACACCAAGCTACAACACCGCTGTGCGCACTCCCGTGTCGAGGGCGCCGGCTGTGGTCGATATAGACCTTCCAAGCTACGAGATAGCGACTTCCAGACCTGGCTCTCCAAGCAGAAGTAGAGGCAGCAGAGGAACCACCCCTAGCCCCGCACGAAGTCTGGATACCCTAAATGAAGAGACCTACAGGAATACGCAGATCAACAGCCGGAGGGAAAGCCCTAGGACTAGTGATGATGGAAGGTAACACACCCGTCTTGCACACCTATTTCCGTCGTATCCACGTGGAACGGATGCCCAATCACAGCGTAACCGAGTCTGCGGATCTTTCAAATTGCTTTGTAGCTTCCAACCAGGATGCCAATAAGCTCGCAAAGGTCTTTCAGCTGCTATTGGTTGTGGTGTCCGTTCTGGTTTCAAGCGCCATATCCAAGCGTTTTGGCATCTCCCCACTCCCCAAACCATACCAGCACTGATATCACACAATTCTTCATCTATATTTTGCTTTTTTTGTACAACGGCTTAATACCCACTTCGCATTAATAGTCAAATACGCGCTCTCGTTCCGATACCGTCAAACTCCTCTTTATCATCCACCGACTCAATACAAACCCCACGAACACCCTCCACAAGCTCATCCTCGTCAAATCAATCATACCTGTCTCCACTTTCCGCGGCTCGCAGTCGTAGCTCTTCGCGGTCAAGCGGCCTCTTGGAGGTTCCGCGGGCCAAGGTTCGACAGAGGTCTTCGTCATCTTCCTCGGCTACCTCTATACGAGAAACGATTGACGGTCTCTCTGGTTTTAGAAGAGCGCTGCGGCACATTGGATAGTTAGGTGGGACATGGATCTTTGGTGGATATATTACGGGGCATATTTGCAATCAATCATGCAAGAGGTGGACCAACGAAGTAATTTTCCTTTGAAATCAACGTTTACGGTCACGGACGCGTCATAGATCTACGATTGCATATTAGCGGTCCCTAAGAGCATATTATCATGGCGGTGGAGTTTTGGATTATTCTTCAAAGATATTTCTCAGTCATTGTTCACGACGTAATGGCCTCCTTTCATGGCATCAAATATCACACATGTATACAAATGGTCAGATTCAGATTGAGGAGTCGGAGATACCCACGTGGGAAAATGGTACAACTGCATTCGCGTTTGGTAACGACAGGCACAGTATCCTGTTTTGGCAGTGACTTTTATCTTTTGTGGGTCGCAGCTTGCCGCATGTACCTACGTGTCGCTTGTCAACGGGACATCGTAACATAGCCGGAAGCGAATACTTTTAACCCCTCAAGATTAAGATTTGATTTGAGGACCCATTCTGTTTGGATTCCCAAAAAAAAAAAAAAAAAAAAAAAGAAACTATGTGTTTCCAGGTTCTTGTATACTCGACAATTCAATCCTACCACGAGCATAACCAGCCAAACACCGTAGCACATCCGCCATCACCACGTCCATAACGGTCGGCACCATGTAGCGTTCTAGAACATCCAACTAGGCTGACACAAGGGTGACGTGATTCTGTCCCCGTTCGGCCCCACTTGGATCGACAATGGCGTAGAAATGCTGTCCCGATAAGCATCCGCTACCCTGAAGGGGATATGTACGTGGGATGTGGTATGTCGTGACATGACTGATGTGAGACATGCAGTAGATGGATAATTGACTCAGCCTTTAGCTCAACCCGACTTATACGTCTACTGAGGATATTGCTCAAACAGGAAACCTGCAGCTAACTCAACATTGCCATCTGTAGCATTCAGAGCTGCAATGGCTTCATTATGCGCGAAACCCAACACCACTAACTTTTGCACCTCCTCATCGGGCCAGGGCGCGCGTGCTTGTGGTAGGTTCGTAACCATCTGACGGATCTGCTCCGCTGTGACGCCCAGCGGTGGGCGCCAAGTTTTGGGGTGTGGAGGCTCCTCCACCCTCAATATCCTACCCAACGCGGCGACCCAGCCTGACTGAACGGTTTCATTGTTGAGCTCGAGGGAAGCTACATGGACGAGGTCGTCTTCGCAGTCGCCGCAGTTGAAATACTCCCAGCCCATAACGCCGCCAAAGCCTTTGCCCACGTTTTTGTATTTCTCTCTTAACAGTGCACATACTTCTCTTAGCTTGCTGATTGGTATATGTCCTGCACCATTGCCCGGGTTTGTAACCACGCCCATGACGACTCGCTCTGGTTTCCAGCCCGCAGCCACAATGGCGTCGTACCATTCAGTGGTTCCTGCATCACCCCAGCCGCAATAGAATTGCGTATTATACCACGCAATCTCTCGCCCGTAGACACTGCACTCTAGGTCTGGATAACTAAATCCACTCAGGTGAGGCAATGTGGGGTGTAGCGGGTTCGGGCTCGGGCCAGAAGCGAGCATCGGCCGCGGCGGCCGTAGATGCGGCGGAACGTTTGGGTCAGGTATGAGTGCCGTTGCGACGGGCGCGAGCGTGATGAGGAAGTCTGGACCAAAGTCGGCGCGTAGACGGGTGATGAGACGTGTTACGGTAGCGAGGGGGACTTGCTCTTCGATGTCGAGGTCCAGCCCGGACAGTTTGTAGACAGATATTATGGCGTGGAGCGGGGTATAGTATGCCTCGAACTACTTCTTATTAGCCTCGCAAATGCCAGCATGCATGCTACAACAGCGTTGCCAGGCTTATGCAATGGGCGTACACTCTCGTCATCTCCGCTCAACTTCTCATAGCTGCCCTTTGCGGCTCCACCAAGCATGCCCAACACCTTGACACCACTGCCCTGTAACCAACTCACTTCACCCCATAGCTGGTCGAACCTCTTATCGTCTGGGCGGTGGTCGTTTAGCGTGATGTTGCCAGGCTCGTCGTTCAAGTGGATCGCTGCAATTATGACATGGGTGATGCCCGTGTTGTTGGTGAGTAACGGAATGAGCGAGTGATAGTTCCCTTCTGAGTCGTGGAAGGTTTGATGGTACACGATGAGACGAGGACCAGTCGCTGGCGGCAGTAATTTAGATGGCAACGAAGTCATGGCAACACACGACAAGAGGGGTAGCTAAAGACGCTTCAACAGCTTGAGACGCCTTGGCCCCATCGCTCCCCATAGGGCTGAAGTGGGGCCGGCAGGTGTTAGGTGATGCAAACTTGTCGGTTACGTCATGCTTGTTGCAACACCAAATATGGAAGATCATTTCGTGACTGGAATTGCACATGGTGGGCAAACGGCTGTACAAGATAACATTGGCCATGATAGATTCTACCCGCAATGATGCCGAACGCGTAGAAAGCTGTGACATGTTCTGACCCAAACGCCTCGCGCTGTCCATTCTAGGCGCAACGCAATCCCTGTTATCCAAGACAAAGGAAGACCTCCATTGAACACTAGCGTCGTGTACATGGCGCGAATCATGCACCCATCAAACTCCGTAACAGTCGTAGCATCCTCCAGGGACATCTAAGAGCTCAATGATAGCCATTGCTATACTCGTGACGCGTGTCCCCATTCATGCCGCCAAAGTACGGATGAATGACTGCTTGTTTGGCTGAGATGCGGCCAGCCGGGTCGTACACAAGCAAAGAGTCGAGTAGGTCGAGGCCTATTTCGTCCAGGCTGGTAACGATATTTGCGATGTCTGTACGGGCCCACTTAGGGAACGAGGGTTTGAAGTCGGGGAATGATGTGACGCCGGGCCAATCTTGCTCGTTAGGTGTGCCAAGAATGCTATCGGGCATTAGCAAGCCTAGGGGCATTGTTCAAAGATATACACACCGGAAGATTTTGAAGATTTCATCAATCTCAGAGTCGCCGGGGAAGAGAGGCTTGCGCGTGCACATCTCTGCAAAAATGCAACCAACCGACCACATATCGACACCAGTGGAGTACTGTCGGCCACCAAGGAGAATCTCTGGAGATCGGTACCAGAGAGTGACGACCTGGAGCATGTTAGGCCAAACCAAAATTCCACGCCGACACACTAACAACTAGCATACCTCGTGAGTGTACGTCCGTAGCGGGACACCGAAAGCGCGAGCCAAACCAAAATCCGCCAACTTGAGATTGCAATCCTTATCGATCAAAAGATTCTGTGGCTTCAGGTCGCGGTGCAGCACTCGGTGAGAATGGCAGTACTTCACACCCTGGCACAACTGCATCATGAACTTCTTAACCATCTTGTCGTCCATGCACACGCTCTGCCCGGCCAGGCCAGAGCCCTCTGGCAAAGCTTTACCACGACCGCCCTGGCTAACCGGTAACGCCTCCATGTACTTCTTCATATCGAGGTCGAGAAACTCCATGACTAGGTAGAGCTTGTGACCGTCAGCGTGTACGATGTTTAGGAGGCGAACTATGTTCGGATCGTTCATCTCTTTGAGCAGGGAGATCTCGCGGATGGCGGTGGAGGGAACGCCCTCATCTTCAGCCTCGAGGCGGATCTTCTTGAGGGCGACTATGCGCTGATCCTTGGTGGTGAGATCTCGCGCCTTGTAGACAACTCCATATGTGCCTGACGACAAAAGTTAGTACAAGGCCGAAGAGGGCATTCACAGGAAGCCCGGCGTCTTGAGAAGTAATTCCATACCCTCTCCAACCTTCTCCAACTTCTGGTAGTTCTCCATGACGGCGAAACGCAAGTTGACGAGCCTTTCAGACAATAGGCGGGTGAGCTCCTTTAGCAAGGTGGAGCGCGCTGCTTCCGACAGAAAGATATTCGAGATATCCCGAAAACGACCTAACCAGGTGGGTCAGATGGCGGTTCGAATGTGCCTGTAGGTTAGTAGCTAGGTTCAGGTGGAGGGAGGTTGCGGGGGTTGAGGAGCGGCAGACTCGATGTTGTGCATCGGAAAAACGCGAGGTAAACAGTCGTCGCTTCTTTCCCTGACCGAATCGAGTAACGCGCATCAGCCACAAACACGAGCTTAGTCAAACCCCCTGCGCTTGTACATCCCGCAATCCTCGACATCTCCAGTGCTGCTAACCAAACTCTACCACAATTGTTTGTCACAATCACCCGGATACCAACGCCAGCAATTGGTAGTCGAACATGCAGCGCCTCGATCCGCATCAGCGCCCACCAGACAGCATACGGAATGTTTACAAGAAATATCAAAAAATGAAATTAAAAGAGCTAGATGAGGACCCAGCCATCATAGACCTGTCAAGCGATGATTCAGGAGTTCCAAGTAACGGAGTACGCCTTGTCAAGGAGTGGAGAAGGGAAGATCTGGCTGGCAGCTTTGATGCCTTTGCTGGTGAGACTGGAGAACTCGCCTTACCACCCACAACACCTGTATATGAACACGAGGACATGCCAGGTAAGGCAATGCTACAGTTTGTGTGGAATCTACAGGCAACTTATCTTTGAGGTTGAGTCACAACTGGGTCTTCTTTTCTTGCTCTTGTCTAGGCATGGCAAAATTGGAACGCTTTCTGTTTACCCACTCCCTCAAATAATATGAGATACCGCATATATCCCCCATTTCCAATGTTTTGAATCTTGTAGCTGTCCTGACCACAGGTAGGTCTTCACATTATTCATTCCCTTCTTCCCCCCGAAATCCAACACATTCTTCTCTCTCGCCTCCTTCACCGCGACCTCTCGAACCCCGCGCATCTCACGAACATTCACACGCATTACAACATCACTTATCCAGCACCATCCTCAACACCCAGAACTCCGACATCATCATCATCATTCTTCTCCCTAGCCCCGGCCTCCCCCTCTGTCATCGCCACGCCCATCGATGCCACTATCCACAAACCTCTTAACATCAGTCAACTCTTGAACAAAAGTTTGCGCTGGACGACCCTCGGCGGGCAGTATGATTGGACTGCCAAACGCTACCCGGACGCATCACCTCCTCCATTTCCACGAGATATCAAAGAACTGCTAGAAGGCCTTTTCAGCGATACTAAGGCCGAAGCTGCCATTGTAAACCTTTATTCTCCTAGGGACACGTTAAGCGTGCACCGTGACGTTGCTGAAGCCAGCTCAACAGGCCTGATTAGTATAAGTCTAGGTTGCGATGCCATTTTCGTCATCGGTACCTCCACACCTGATATCCGAGACCCGGATGGGCAAGAGAAGGTTCTGGCACTACGACTCCGTTCTGGAAGCGTTGTGTACATGAGTGGCACATCTCGCTTTGCATGGCATGGCGTGCCACAGATCGTGCCTAATACGTGTCCCGAGCACTTAAAGCATTGGCCTGGAACTGCCGATGGAGGTGGACAGTATGAAGAGTGGAAGGGGTGGATGGCGGGGAAGAGGGTAAATTTAAATGTACGGCAAATGCAGGATTGACTCAAGAAAATGTAGTACTTCATCTAGCTAGAGAGAAACTCGCAATTTGTGGTATCATTATTAGGGGAATATTTCGGGTTGAAACAAGAAGGAGAATGAATTTAACGCAAGGTGCAAGGACTTCCAAATTCCAGGATGCAGTCTCCAACCTTCATCATAGAGTTGAACCCAGGCTAAATCCAGGCTAACTGAATGGTCGAGTGTCGTATCATGTCCTTAGTACTTCCCGGGTTCTCCGGGAACAGCACTACCAGGTGTGACAGCACTGCCTGGAGCTGCAGTGTCTGTAGCAGCAGTGCCTGGCGTAACCGCACTACCTGGATTTGCATGGTCGGTCGTAGATGTGCCGGTATTCTGCAGACCTTGTGTTTGAAGCGGTGCGGGCTGCTTCTCATCCCCGTGAAGGTTCTGTGTTGCACCACTAGGGCTATCATTTCCAGTGACCGGGCTCGTGGGCACACTACCTTCGGGCAGATCATTCGTAACCGTGCCTGCCGCCTGGCGAATGATCTCCCACCATTGGTTTGCTGCTTGTGGCGTGTGCGCTTTAAATTGCAACTCGTGGCTCATTGAGAAAGCTCCACCTAACTTGCCTTTCGACACGTCCTTGCCTTTGACGTTGAACTTAGCTCCGTTCACGGCGCCAATCATGCAGTCGGGCAGATATAGAGATAGTTCGGGCACGGGGTCCTTTGCAAAATCATCGTCGGTTTTGAATTCGTGAAGGAACTTGGAGGGGGTAACGACATAGTAGTTGGTGTCGTAGGAGCGCATGATTTTGCCTTTGCGCTCAAGTGAGCCGGAAATGAGCGGCTGTGTAGCGCGATGGTTCTGGTTAGGGAAGCTAATCTGGGATACAGTTCGAGCAGGCGAGGAGGGATCGATGAGGACTGTGTTGTTGCGTTGGATGAAGCCGTTCCACTCGAAGTCTAAAGGAATGCGCTGCGAGGTTCCGACCATATCTCCATACGCAGCCTTGGTATGCTCGGCCTGCGTGTTGATGACCTGCATGAACTGACCCATGCCATGCTGTACAGTCTTGATGATATGCGCTTCGAACTGTGCAAAGGAGTTCTGAACGCTGATCAGATCTTGCCGGTTATTGTTTTCTTCCTGAACCTGCTTGTTCAGGCGGTGCATGACACCACGCTGAAGGATGTATGGATCGTCCGTTGCTTTTAAGTTGCCAGCGTGCGAGTCGTAGGTTGCAGTGTATTGACCGAGCAACTCGATATGCTTCTGGGTATGTGCTCTAGCCTTGTCTACGGCCTTGCTGCCCTTGCCAGCTCCCTTTGTGAGTTCTTTGCCCTTGTTCTTGATCTCAGTATGCAGCCGTTCGAAGATAGGGAGGATAGCGCCTTTTAGCTGCTTCGCAGTTTCGTAGTGCTGATTTGAGATTCCCTTCACAGCCGGTCAGGAAGGCGATTGACAGTATATCCGGATGAAATTACCTGAGTATTGGATCTGATGTTTTCGAACATGCCGGCGATACCGCCCAAGGACTGATCGAAATGGTGGCCTTCCTTTAGGGGATCCTTGACGGTCTATCCCATGTTAGCATCCTCCATACACCAGCGATCGCCACGTCGAGCCTACCTTCAGCACTCTCTCATACTCCTTGCCGTGGGCGTGATTCGTTTTCTCCGTTGCAGTAACATAATCCTCAAGATAGGCGACGGCATGCTTCCAAGCTTGCAATCGCTCTGCAAAGAGCTTGGTGACCTATACAGTTGCTTAGCGCCGTATCTCCCGTGAAATTGTGTACAAACTCACCTCGGAGGTATCTTCTCCGGGTATAGCGTCTTCGTCGGCGGATCGATTCGTCAGTGTGCGCGATGGCAGTTCGCTTGTAGCAGAAGTCGGCGCAGACATTGTGTCGGTATGTGTGTTGCTTGAAAGTAGAGAGTCAAACCTGTTGCAACGTATTCTTAGTACTGGGGTGATAGACGAGAAGTGGGGCGGGCGTCGAGGCGGTGATGCGTACGTCCACTGCGACTCACGGTAAATGGGAGGGGGTAAAGTCTGAGAGAATGCTGACGGCGGGGTCCAAGGAGGTTTAACAATAATTGGATCAACTGGCACCGGCCTAGATCACGAGGCGAAGAGATCATCGGAAGCAAGGTTTGGGAGATCAAAAAGTCTGCTCTACGTCATCGGTTGGAAACTCTTCGCTTAGCGCCGCGGGACCAGCCAGCGATCTGCACCAGGTCCAGCGCCACCAGGAGCAGATGATGTGCGCTTTTGATATATTTGTCTAGTCTTGCAATACAGTAACAATCTGTTGAAGCTCCGCTCCTTGGAACATTGGCGACGCCACACTAGGCTTGGTAAAGAATCAATTTGTCCGCTACTCTACCACAAGCTAGCCACCACATAAGCATCATCCTGGTTTGTGTTGGTCTATGCATATGCAGAGCACTTCACGGCTTGAAATGAGTCGGATGAGATCTTTCAAATAGCTCTCAAATGTCCATTTCTTTCATCAGAGCTTTTCCTTGTCGCAATTATGCGCCTTTTCCTCCATGCCTACCCGTGAGCGTGCCGTTTGAACAAGTAGATGACCCCTAAGGTACAATCCCCGGGCTCGAAACTTCAGAATAAGTTCAATTTTAATGGTGCCGTGTCAACCCTGAGAGCATGCAATTTTTCGATGGGGATGCGCAACTAACAAGGCGTGTGCATGTCGCAAAGCGCGTCTTCACGTGTTATAGTGGGAGCGTGCTCTTATCGATAACCACCCGTTAGCCCCACGAGAAACTTTTGTGAAGGCCATTTCACGCGCGTCTTCCCCGCGCACGAAAAGCATACTCCATCATGTCCACGGCTTCAGCTACGACCGCGATATCTGGTATGCGCTCACACACATCTTATTGTCCCGCTCTAACGACCTCTCTCAGGGGAACTATCCGCCAAATTCGACCTCGGCATCTGGCACACTCTCTTCAACTGGTCCGACCTAACCGTCGCAGTGCAAAATCAATGGGGCGGTCCCGACTCCTCAGATAAGCGCGATTGGCTCGCAGGCCAGATCTCCGAACTCTTCGCCTCAGAAGCCTCCACGGATGCTGAAGATGTTGAAGTGATGCTGCTCCAAGTTCTCGAAGACGAGTTTGGTGTACGCCTAGAAGACGAAACCGAAGTCAACGTCGCGCGAGAAATCATGGCGATAAAGAAGGAAATATGGGAGGGGAATACGGCGACGGTAGACAAGCTGCAGAAGAAATGGGAAGAACGGAAAGGCAAGGAGGTTGCAACGGGGAATGTCAGTGTAAGAGAGAGCAACCAGGATGCCGAGTGGGATAGTGTGGATGAAGAGAGTGACGAAGAAGATGATGACGACGTGGAAATGGGCGAAGCGCCGGCGCTGGTACCTGCGAAACCGAAGCCAGAGCCCGAGGTTGATGAGGAGGGTTTCACCAAGGTCGTGGGGAAGAAGAAAAGATGAAGAAAGACAGTAGTTTTCAGGTCTGATAATGTGATAGCTAAGCCATCTCGGGGAGGAGCAAGCATCTCCCTCCAGTGCAAGGGATCCGTACCAAAACCACCAAACCGTCGTGGAGATGGAACAGATGGACACAGTACGCTGAGCAAGCCATGAGGCTGCCGAAAAGGGGAGGATTCTGCACAGAATAGACAATTGATAGTTTCATTCAAGCTACATCTTCATGTATGCCAAGGACCTCGTGCAACGTTGGTGGTACCGACCACGCTGACCTCATATCTTGCCAAGGAGCGGCGCTGGTTGCGGGCGGCGGAGCTGCACGTCCCCGCTTGGACCCTTACTGCACCCCAACCTGTCTCACGACTGATACCATTCTTAGCTCCCCACACTACTTGTACCACTCCCATGCCCGTTTCTCCGACTGGCAATTGCTATGGATTCCGCGTACGATCACATACAGGAGGAGAGTTATCCTCAGGACCCTACGAAGCAACAGGCTGGCGGGGACAGCACCCATCAGCAGACTACTAGCAACATCAACGCCGAGATTCAGGATGCATACAAAGCAATATCAAGTAGCCCATGGGCAGCGCGACTTGGGGGCTTTTTAGGCACTGTGAAGAAGCAGGTAAGAGACAGGACTTGGAGAAGGCGACTGAGCCTTGTCTCACGCATGACCAGGGCGAGCAGTACTACGACAGCGCAAGCAAGCAATACGCACCCTTAAGCAAAACTGCAACTGCCGGTGTTTCCAACCTCATAACTCATGCGCGAAACCTGTCCGTCCAGGGCGGCGACACATCGGGCTCAAAAAATGATTCAACGGCAAAAGACACCGGCACGGCCGAGCAAGCGAGGAAGGATGATCCGGATGCTCACCCTGACCGTCCGGAATCGCTTCCCGCAGACATTGTAAAAGAGGCCGAAGGCATACTATCACGCTTTAGGTCCGAAGCTACAAAACGTTTGAAAGACATAGAAAAGGCGGAAGACGCGGCCGACGAGGCCCTCCTCAAGTTCGGCTCTAACATCCGCAACTTCCTCCGCGATGCCGTGACCATCGCTCCGCCCGAATCTGGCTCCGAGGCCGACAAGAACGGCAATGTACTCTTTGAGTCAAAGGACAGCAGCGGCAAGAAGGTCGTGCACGCCACACGCTTCGATGCGCAATTACATGTCATTCACTCTACCTTGGATTCATTCTTGAAAGACCCTACTAGCCCTCAATGGGAAGCTTGGAAGAGTGATTTTGACGTGGAGAAGAAGACGGACGCAATTGCCAAGGATCTAGACAAGCATGAGGAGTTGAGAAGTGCAATGGAAAAATGTGTACCAGAGAAGGTCGAATATGCCACGTTTTGGTGCAGGTACTACTTTCTAAGACATGTCATTGAGAGTGAGGAGCAGAGGAGGAGGGAGATGCTGAAAGGTATGATATGCTTCTAGCCCTGGAAATAAACATATGTCCGAGTTGAACTGACAAGCCACAGCATCCACCCCGGCCGACGAAGAAGAAGTAGCCTGGGATGAAGATTCCGATGACGAAGCCTCATCTCCCGCCCCTGCCTCAAATACTACCTCCGCCGCCCCCGAGCAACCTAGCAACAAGTCTGCTACGAGTCTTGCTGCGTCGGTGAAAACGCTCAAGCCTGCCGAGGACGAACTGCTCAAACCCGCACAATCGCGCCGATCGAATGATGAAAAGAGTGTAGCGGACAGCGATGCGAGCTATGATCTCGTAAGCGGGGTTACAAGTCGTACGCCCAGTAGGGCGCCGGGCAGTCCCCAGGAGAAGAAAAAAGGTGTTGTTGAGGAGAGTGATGAGGAAGATTGGGAGTAGAATTATACGGGACGCAGAGGATGCTGCATGTGAATACCGATCGTGGGAAGACAATGAGTCTGGCTTGGTTCTGGAAGGCGTATTGGCGCAAGGACGATCGAGGTCATTGTGACACGGTTTGTGCATATGGTTTACAAATTACGGGAATACAGTTCTAACACAAATGTGATGCGCGCTCGCTATGTAGAATTGTTCATCTCGTGGATGAGAAAGTGGTATCTCGAACTCCTGTTAAGATGCAAATCGCCCAAAAAAAAAGAACGCCGATTTGATGCGGATTGCGAGGCCTGGACCATGATTCGTACTGCTAATTCAGCCATCTTACTCATCGCGAATCTTTCTGACTCTATGTTTGCTTCCCAATGCTGCTGGGCGGTGTGTCTGGAGCCACACTCC
Source organism: Phoma sp. ATCC 74077 (assembly GCA_033682645.1). Lineage (NCBI taxonomy): Eukaryota > Fungi > Ascomycota > Dothideomycetes > Pleosporales > Didymellaceae > Phoma > Phoma sp. ATCC 74077. Next base: position 246,277 of record JAWDJC010000006.1, on the reverse strand, counting down.
CCATGACAGCCTGTACGCCAGCACCAGCCTGTGCTTGCCGCGGCGAGCTCGATGTCGGAGGCGCGGTAGGTGGTCCTTTAAAGCTAAGTTGTCTCATGCCCTTGTGCTGGTTCGGCTGTGTAGTCGCTCGCCTCAATAGCGGACTAGGTGACGATACATGCGAAAGGGACGGCCGACTGTCATGTGAGATGTTGGTGGAAGACTTAGAACGGCTACTAGGTGCCGGCGTGGAGTTTGGAAACGAGGGTGAAGAAGGGGAGTGAGTCGGTGTTCCAGAGCGTGAACGTGAGTAGATTGTCGACGCTCCGCTAGTCGGATAGCCCTCATAATCGTATGCTATCCCGTCCACTGGGGATGTAGGAACCTGCTCACCGTCGTGCAGTTCGTGCTCGAGGTATTCTTCACCGCGACGCTTGATCGGACTTTCGTCATACGGATCAAAGCCCACCCTTATGCGCGCCTCACGACGTACACGGCGGCGAAGCTCAGCGTCACTGCCAGCACCCACGGTGCTACTATCGGATAAAAAGAAATTGAGGAACTCGTCGGGAATAGCTAGATGCGATGACTGTTGGAACTGTTGAAGAGCGGTAAGACGAATGAGCATCTCTAGAAGTGAGAGCGAGCTCTTGATCGGCGGTAGCGTCGTTGGCGCTTGTGGTGTGTACTGCGGTGCTGGTACGTTTGTTTTTTGAGGGGATGGAATGAGTTGGGTGTTCGATGGAGGCAGTGACGTATCAGACGGCGTCGACGGACGGAGATTGAGGTTTGACAGACGGGACAGAAAGGCAGGGGACTCAGAGTGGTTAAGCTGTTCGAGAGGCTCCGCTGATGGCGGCGATGAAACGCCCGACTCAACATCTTCAGTCTCGTCAATTTCAGAGTCCGTCGCTGGGTCCTCGGAGAACACTTCGAAAGCCAGCCACTCAAGATCGAGTGTTGGTGGGAGGCGCCAAGGGAAGTTTGGTAGGTCCGGTTCTTCTACCGGCTGCTTCTGGAGATTTGGACTAGATTCGCGTCGTAGCTGGTCTTCTAACTCTGTTTGCTCTAGGTCCGCTTCATCGTCACCAATAGTGTGAGATTCGTCTGAATCATAGATTGGTTCTGTGGCTTCTCGCTCCATCATGCGTCGCGGAGGTGAAGCGTTGATGTCCCGCTTCAGTAGTAATATCGGGTTATTTGTCTCGCCTTCAGTGCCGATATTCAAGATCTTTCCTGTATCCGCATAGAAGATCTTGGAGATCTCATGAATGGGGACAACCTCACGGACGCCAGCCTGTTCAATTCCGTCATATGGTCCAGGATGAGGTTCTTCATCTTCGAAATCGTGCATGCGGCCATCGTCCAGATCTTCGACGACAAGCAGCTGGTACGCAAACTCTTGCAACGCGCTATCGGAGGGTATATGGCGATGGTTGGTGTCATGGGCTCGTCGTGTGTCCTGTGAAGATGGTGTCGGATAGTCGTAAACATTGTCGAGCGGTACTCTCAGCAGGGTAACGCGGGCCTTATGCATGACTTCCTTCCATGTCGTCTCTCGGGGACTGTCGCCATGGGGCCGGTTAGCATAGCCAGAGAACAGCATGTACATGGACAGAGTGAAGGCCGGCCCAATTTGTTGGACTCTAGGCTTTGCACTGCAGTATTGCATGTCCCCAGCCGTCAGGAACGTGCTTGCTTGGAGCAATCGAGATGGCGACACTGTAGCCGGGAGAGTTGTGTGAAGACTGACGCCAGAAGTGGTAATGGCCAAGTTGATGAGAGGGACGGCGTCTTCAATGCGCTCGAGTAATTTCTTCATCTCCGAGATGATGACCTTGAGCTCGACATCGTTCTGAGCTCGTGACTTGGCCTTGGAACTACCCCTTCTCGAAAGTTGCTCTTCTGCTACGGCCTGTTCGACACGACTACCTAGCGTCTGGATCTCCCATCGAAGAGACTTGGTGAGCGTCACGGCTGACTCAAGCGAAGTGTTCCCTCGGGCAGCAATCAACTCGATCATGTCGATTGCTGGTGAGATGATTTTAATTTTTGAGTCGAGCCGCAGCTGCAAGGTAGCGAGCTCTGCTTTCTCGTGACCATCCACCGTCTTCATCAATCGGTTACATTGCTTGAGTGCATACGTGCTGGTGATGGCTATGCCGCTTCGGATGGCGTAAGTCATCGCCTGCTGGGTTACCTGGTGCTGTGGTCAGCTATGCCGTCCTCGAGTCAAAGACACGGGGGAGAACCGCTTGTGGCAGCCTCAGGAGTCACAGCACAGTCATACCTTTGCTAGCAGGATGTCCATCTTGTCTCCTCTTTGGAGTTTCAACCTGGGGCTGGATTAATGAGTGCGTGTTCAAGGAAGAAACAGTGGGGAGGTCATGGGGGCGGAGTCTCGGTTCACTGGGAAACGCCACCGGGATAGGACTTTTCGAGGTGAATGGAATTGGGTGGAGACGCGTTGAATGGTGGTTTGACTGTTTGTTTGCCTGTGGCCCAGGATGCTGGCCAATGTCAGGCAGGAGAGCATTTGAGTCAGCCCCACCAGGCAACTGGGTAGCGACCCAGGTTAGCGACCCCGCCACCCGCCAAATCTTTGGGTGGCAGCAGCGATCCGCACACATTCTTACTTTTCGCCGACGACCACGCTCCCAACGGCCGCCCATACAAAAGCCTGCAGTCACTCCTTAGTCACCCCGATAGCCATACGAGCACCCCCTCAGCTTTCTCCGCGCCCGAGACGACTCGGGAATCATAGATTCGTGACACCACACCCCGCCTCCAACATGGCCGACAGCTGGGAGGACGAGGAGGAGCGACTCTCACAGCAGGCTCAGGGCCTCAATCTCAACAACCCCAACGCCGGGAACTTCCAGCCCGGCGCGGCATCCTTCACCCCCGGCGCGCAGTCCTTTGTCCCCGGACAGCAATACGGTGGCGGCTACAATCAAGGCTATGGCCAGTACCAACAGTATGGAGGGTACAACCAGGGCTATAGCGGTCAATATGGCTACCAGCAAGGCTATCCACAATACGGGCACCAGCAGCAGCAGCAAGGCTACCCCAATTATGGACAGCAAGGACAGCAGGGTTACCAGAATCAGTATGGTGGCTATCAGCAGCAACAGCAAAACTTTCAGCCTCAGCAGCAGCAGCAGCGACAAGCACCTGTAAAGATTGCAAAGCGAGGGGAAGCGGACGTCGCAGGCGCAGAGAGCTCAGCACCTGCCGCAGCTGCTGCGGAGCCAAAGAAAGAGGCGCCTCCAAAGGCAAAGGTCTTGTCCATCGGCGGCGATAGTGCGCCAAAAGCAAAAGTTCTGTCAATCGGCGCTGACCCTACCGCGCCCAAGGTGGAGAAGACTGGCGGAACCAAGGTGCTCTCCCTCGGAACGCCAGCTGCAGCTCCGTCAGCTGCGAAAGACAAGGCCGATAAGACGGCCCCAGAAGCTGGAGCCAAGGTGGCCGCAGCGAAGGCTATCGAGAAAACAGGCGAGCCTACCGGATCGTCAGCGGCGTCTGGCAGGACCTCACCAACTCCGTCATCGGGTCGCAATAGTCCCACGCCGAAGGAGAAGCCTGCTGCAAAAGCGATAGATGTCGAGAACGAACAGGCTGAAGTTGTTGATGAAGCGACATTGGCGGAAATATATGGAAAAGAGCATGTCAACATCATCTTCCTTGGCCACGTCGACGCAGGCAAATCAACACTCGGTGGAAGCATCCTTATCTCGACTGGCATGGTTGATGAGCGAACACTTGATAAGTACAAACGCGAAGCGAAGGACGCAGGCCGAGAGACATGGTACATTTCATGGGCTCTCGATCTGAACAAGGAAGAGCGTGCCCAAGGCAAGACGATCGAAGTCGGTCGAGGATTTTTTGAGACCGAGAAGCGGCGATACTCCATTCTAGATGCTCCTGGCCATAAGACGTACGTCCCCAACATGATTGGCGGTGCATCACAGGCTGATGTTGGTGTTCTTGTCATCTCTGCTCGCAAGGGGGAGTATGAAACTGGGTTTGAGAAAGGAGGCCAGACTCGAGAGCATGCCATGTTAGCCAAGACCCAGGGTGTGAATAAGCTCGTTATCGTTGTCAATAAGATGGACGATCCTACAGTCGAATGGTCCGAGGATCGATTCAAAGAATGCACCTCTAAGCTGGTTCAGTTCCTGAAGGGGGTAGGGTATAATCCAAAGACCGATATCGCGATGATGCCCGTCAGTGCACAGACATTCACCGGCATCAAGGATCGTGTACCTAAGAGCCTGGCACCTTGGTATGATGGACCATCTCTGCTCGAATATCTAGATAATATGCAGGCCCTCGAGCGTAAGCTCAATGCCCCCTTCATGATGCCAATCGCCGCAAAATACAAGGACATGGGTACTATGGTGGAAGGCAAGATCGAGTCCGGTAAGTGAATGACCACCCCATGACCTCATCTTCATTCCTCGCTCATCTCCACAGGTATCATTAAGAAGGAGAACAAGTATCTCATGATGCCGAATCGACAAATGATACACATCTCCGCGCTGTTCGGAGAACAGGAAGAGGAAATCCCTGGCGCCACTTGTGGTGACCAGGTGCGCATCCGCCTTCGAGGCGTAGAAGAGGAAGACATTCTGCCTGGATATGTACTTTGCTCTCCAAAGCGTCCTGTCCACTGTGTTTCCCAATTTGAGGCTCAGGTTGTGCTACTCGATATCAAGTCTATCATGACTGCCGGTTTCAATTGCGTGCTGCACGTTCATGCTGCACAAGAAGAAGTCACCATTACGGCTCTGCTACATAAGTTAGAGAAGGGCACCGGGCGCAGGAGCAAGAAGGCACCGGGCTTCGCTACCAGGGGTATGAGCATCATTGCGCGGTTGCAGATCACTGGCACAGCTGGATCTATTTGTGTGGAACGCTTCGAGGACTATCCCCAGCTCGGACGATTCACGCTTCGGTAAGGCTATTCTACCTTGTTCAACCTCGAACATGTGCTGACACACCAACAGGGATCAAGGTCAGACTATTGCTATCGGAAAGATCACGAAGCTCATCACGGACGCTGATGCTTAAGTCTATAAAAAAGTCACGCATTTATACCCGAGTAAGAGATATGAATGATACGGTTGGCTTTCGCATATTGGGCGTTGCTCGCCGAAAGACTTGAACGGTAACATTAACGGATGGGATATGCCATAGATCTACAACAATATGAACGAGAACGTCACTTCCATGTACCAGAATGTGCATTCCTCCAAAAACAAATGTAACATGTCATGAGCATGCCAGACATTATTGACGCGTCCAGGGGTTTGATAGTTTGTGTTTGACGCGCTTCGGGTACTCGTCCCGCGGCGAGTCCGTAGTAAGACAAGCCTTTTAGTGCTGTCATCAACAGCAACCTTAATTGGCTTGCCGGACAAGGAAAGTTCCCAGCACGTTTGCTTGAGCCTAAATACCCTAGTTTACACTTGCAATCCACCTTATTGTGTTACCACAATTGCTTTGTGTATCGCAATGCCTTGCGAAAGCTGGCGTCACAAGCTACAACATGCATTTCATGGACTATGAGCACAACCAAAGTCAAGCAAGGTATCCGTCAAGGCAAGGGCCAGTCGCTGCTTCTACTTCAATCTGGAAAAGACAGAGTTTCGTCAATGTTGGCGGTGAGCTTGTTCGAGTGTGATTGCCGGCTTACATAACGCAATGCCCGGTTTACGCAGGGTTTCGCGGCCAAACTCCGCGTCTTTCTCAAGCTCATAGTCAAACCAGATATCCCACAACCTCTTGCTCTCCACTTCGGCCTCTACATCTCCAGGCGTACGCTGCGCCCCTCACCCGACCCTCGCTGCCCATCATGCAGGGTTTCAACATGGGTCGGTATTACCCACCCGACGCCGTCAACCCACCCATCTTCAATTCCAACTCTCATCCTCTCGGCCGGCGCGCAAACAAAATATCGCAAGGCATCCTCACTGTCCGCTTCGAACTCCCCTTTGCCGTATGGTGCACCCATTGCACCCCACCCGCCATCATAGGCCAGGGCGTGCGCTTCAACGCCGAAAAGAAGAAAGTAGGAAACTATTACTCGACGCCGATATGGAGTTTTCGCATGAAACATAGTGCTTGTGGCGGGTGGTGGGAGATTCGGACGGATCCGCAGAAGAGCGAGTATGTTGTTGTAGAGGGGGCTAGACGGAGGGATTATGGACCAGAGGATGGAGGGGCAGAAGCGGAGGGGGATCTCAAGTTGCTGACAGCAGAGGAGAGGGAAAAGAGGAGAGATGACGCGTTTGCGAATCTGGAAGGAAAGATGGAGGATAAAGGTTTGGAGAAGAAGAATAAAGAGAGGGTGGAAGAGCTGTACGACAAGTCTGAAGTTTGGCGTGACCCGTACGAGGTGAACGCACGTCTGAGGAACGACTTCCGCGCGAAGCGAAAGGTGTGGAAGAGAGAAGAAAGGCACAAAGAGGGTATGCAAGATCGGTTTAGTTTGGGTATCGAGATTGCGGATGAGACGGACGGGGATCGAATGCGCGCGGGCCTGATCGAATTCGGTGCTGGTGGAGCAGGTATAAAGGACAGCGAGGATAGATGCTGGACACCACTCTTCGCCGACAAGAAGCCTGGGGAGGGCGTCGAACCCACTTCAAAGACGAAGAAGCTCAAGTCCGAGATAGCGGCGCAGAAGAGTCGGCAAACGCTGCAACAGACGCTGGTCAGCAACACAAGGGCAACGATCGATCCCTTCCTCTCCAAAGATGCTGGTATGTCATCAAGGGTCAACTTTGGTATTCTTAAAAGAAAAAGGAATATGCAAGAAGACCCAGGAATCGAAGGCGCCTCGGCCGCGCCTCTTACGCTTACAAAAAAGGTAGTAGATGGAAGCCGAGTAAACAAGCCCGCGCTGTCCACTGCACTAGTTGATTATGACTCAGAGTGAAGCGTGATTTCAACATATTTCATTACGACGAAACGACATAAAGCGTTATTGCAAGACATAGATACGGACGGTGGTACACTGCATTCATGGCGTCTGGGACTATGGCACAAGATACCCCTGGACTTGTATGGACATGTATATCATTCAATCGTAGAGCTCATTAGGAGGAAGCCACAACAATTTCTCGAAACAAAGCAGATGACCGGACTGACTGACCACAATACTCCAACGCTAAGGGCATTCCATGCCTCAAAAACAGTCTGACTCCGCTTCCTCCATCACACTCTCCTATAGGCTCCTTTACTCTCGCAACATTCTATGTCATTTGTCATTCTCCTTCCTTACCGCCAACTCGTTCAACAATTCTATCCACCAGATTTCCGATACTACCCGCCTGCAATATGTCGAACACACTAACGGAGACCTTTGTCTCTCTTTGGATCCAGTTCTTCATCTCCACCGCCACGAGAGAATCTGTCCCGTAAGCACTCATAGACCGAGCAGGGTCGAGTTCAGAGGGGTCCATCATCAAGCTACGCGATAGCTTCTTCAGTAGCGCGGTAAGGATGTACTCTTTCGCTTGCTCGGTGGACGAGGCGGAAGCAAGCTGTGCAGATAGCGATAACGTGGTCGATGTTGCGCTGTCGCCGGTAGCATGCGTGGCTGCCTCGCTCTGCAGTTGTGGACGCAAGTAGTCCAAATGACTCAACACCGGGTCATTAGCGAAGAACGGGGCGCTATCTTCCAATTTCGTCATGTCGAGATCAGAGTCAAGTCCAGTGACGATATGTCCCATCTTTGGTTTCCGAATCGCCAACTCAATCAACGCGAGCAATTCCTCCTCTTTGATGTGCTTGAATTCTTGAATACGCACTTTTTCCTTTTTTGCGGCTTTCTCCACAACATACCCTACGTCTCCCACGATCCCTAAGTCCATAGCCGTTGCTGGCAGCCCAAGACCATGTCTGTACTTGGCCAAGGCGACTTGGTAAGTACACCCAGCGGCATAATTCGCCTGCCCCGGGTTACCAATGAAGGAATGGAGAGACGAGAGAAGGATGAAGAAATCTAAGGGTTGGGATAACGTAGATTCATGGAGGTTCTTCGAACCGTGGACTTTGGGGAGTATGGTAGAAGTCCACTGTGAATGCGTCATGTTACTGAATAGTGAATCGTTCAGTGTCATTGCGCCTTGTATGACGCCGCGGATTGGTGGGAACTTGGCGAGGGTTGTTGAGAGCACACTCGTGAGAGCAAAGGCGTTGGAAATATCGCATTGGAGGACTGCGGTGCGAATGCCTGCAGCTTCCAGATCGGCTATGAAGGATACTGCTTCAGGAGAAGATGCACCAGAGCGGGATACAAATATTAGATTCCTGGCGCCGCGTATGGTTAGCCAGCGAGCTATGCTGCGTCCTAGACCACCAAGCCCCCCAGCGAGGAGGTACGACGCGTCTGAGCTAAGAACTATCTTGTTTGGTGGTTTCTGAACGACCTGAATATTGTTAGCCATCCCAGTTTCTACGATATCTCAAGTCCAGTTACTCACTAGGACACGGTCGTCAGCTCTCGGGACCATCGCTATCTTGCCCAAATGCTTTCCGTCCTGCATTTCCTGAAATCCTTGGCCTAATTCTGACCAAGGTTTCACTTCTACCGGCAAGGGGCTGTGAACGATCCTTTCTACTAAGAAACTCATGGCTTCCTGAAATGCCTTGCTAGCTACGCCCACGTTATGCGAGCGTAAAAACCCTATATCGATCGAGGAAAATGAGACACTACGCTCGAATGGTGCCATTTCAAGCCGCCCATTGGCTTCCACACTGTTTCTCCCAAGCTCAACGAACCTGCCAAATGGAGCGACACAACTAAATGTAGCCTGCAGTGCCTCTCCAGGAAGATTATTAAGAACAACGTCAACGCCGCGGCCCATGGTAAGTCGGCGGAGCGCTGTGACAAACCTGATGTCTTGGCTGGAGAATATGTGACTCGGATGGATACTAAACACCGCTGACAGGTGAGTTTTCTCCTCTTCAGACCGGACAGTCACGTATACCTTTGCTCCATGGCATAATGCGATCTGTATAGCAGCTTGGCCCACACTGCTCGCCGCTTCGTGAATGAGAACTGTTTCACCAGCTGTCACACGTGCCACGTGTATTAGAGCATAGTAGCCAGTGACATATGCCAGTGGTGAAGTAGCTGCGACCTCAAAGCTCATAGTGTGGGCTATTTTATGCACAAAAGCTGCTGTGGTGCGTAGATGTGTAGCGAACGCACCAGTACACCAGGCGACAACTCGATCGCCAGTCGCGAGATGACTTACACGACCGCCGGTGTTCTTAATGATACCCGCGCATTCTTGGCCTAATGGTTCGTTCGATAGGTCGCCAACTATAATTTGCATGTCGGTTGAGTTGAGGCCGGTCGCTTGGATCTCGATCTCCACTTCGTCAGGTTGTAATGGTTGAGACGTAAGCATGTCGTCTTCGAACACGAAAGGACCTTTTACACCAGATCTGGAACGACTGAATTTCATTGGACGGTCTTGTACAAAGTTTTCCAGCTGTGGCGGTAATGTATCCGGAGCCGTACGAGCCATTAAGAACTGATTTGACTGCTCATCCTCGATCGCACGCTTGATATGGAGCACGCCACCTTGTTCGATTAGGTCGCTATCCAAAACCTCGGAGCTTCTGCCAGGACTGAGCCTCTGCTCATACACGCGGAATAATAAAGTAGCGACTTCCTGTGCGGTCAGTTTCTCCTCTGCGTTCAAATCGATGGTGATGCACGGAAAGCCTTCGTGTTCTACCCTTAGAGTACGTGCAAGACCTTGGAAGACTGCAAGCTCGGGCCGCTGTACGTTGGAAGATGCTGCGCCGCGCGTTATCCACATCAGACCCGCAGCTGTATCAGCGATACGCTTGAGAGACTGCAGTTCGCTTGGCGAAGGGATGGCAAGAAGGGCCTCGTCAAGTTCAACAAAGCTGATGCACATTGCGTTGGTGAAGTCTTGCTGTTCCATCATGGATAGCGGTATGATTTGAACCTGTAAGCCCGCTTCCTGCATCTTGGTCTGAAAGGCAAATGGTATCTCCAGCCTACTCAATTTTATTGGTGAGTCGGAGCACAGGAGAAGGATACGAGGGCTGTCTGATGATGTGGGTAGGCCATCGCAAAGTACTGGTTTTGCTTCCACTGCTGTGGCAATCATGAGCCTTGTGCCCTCTTCCAGTGGATCTAGCACATCCGGGCTGCTCGCATTTAGATCACTGAAACCGGTGGCATGAAGCACATCTTCCCATTGTGCCTCAGTGAGCAGTGGGCCGTTCGTCCTCCACTTCTCAGACGCATTCCACCATCCTGGTAGCGTGCCAAAAATGACTGAAGCAGCAAGAAGACGGTTCGTCATCTCAAGCAGAATCAACTTCCCACCTGGTCGTAGCAGCTTTCGCGCATGAGCCATGGTGCGGTACATGTCAGAGGTAGCGTGAAGCACATTGGCCGCAACGATTACGTCGTAGGATTCGGACCTGAAGTCTTGCGTCTCGGGATCTTGCTCGACATCTAGTTTTTTGAACTTCATGAATTGAGCAAAAGGTTCGAATTTCTCTGCAGCGCGTTGGAAGAAGTACGACGAGATATCTGTGTAAGTGTATGACTTTAAGCGTGGATAGGTACGCAGGTCTTCGCATCCTTTTAGACCTTGAAGGGTGGGAACTGTTGCTCCGCCAGTTCCAGCACCAATCTCAAGATAATCGAGATTAGGGTACTTGTGCGAAAGCAGCGTGACGTAGCGCGAAATCTGCGCGTATGTATTCGGCATGCCGACAGCAGTCGTGTAGTAATCCTCGAGCAGATTTTCGTGCGTCATTAAGGCGAGTGGCTCCACTTCCTGCCTGAGCACGGAAGATAAGGCTTCACCTACTCGTACGAGTAACTTGCCATCGTATGCTGTCTCATGATGACGATAGTGCTCTACCATATATTGGAGCTTCGTGGCGACTTCAGGAGTGTGGAGCTGCTGCCATTCATCTGTCTGTTGCGGATGTGTTTTGGCTACCACAGCATCTCGAAGCTGGCACAGATTGCGATAGAACTTCTGGTGATGTGGTAGCATCATCACTACCTCACCTTCATTGACTTCCTGGAGTGCTCGATCAATAAAATAGTAAGACAATAATTCCAACTCTCTCACGGTCTTCGGGCGATCATCCGGGCGCGGCGCTGCCTGTAGCGCTCGATCCAACTTTTGACGGTCAATGAGTTCAACATCAGGCTCCCACACCGGTTTGAAGCAATGTTTCGCTATCGGCTGCAACTCGTTGGACTCACTTGCACTATTGATTGCAACAAACTTGAAGCCATCCATGAGCACAACAGGTTTCGAAGTGACCGGATCTAGGGCAAAGAAGTTTGCCTTCGCTTCCCTTGATCCATGTCGCTTTGCGCTGACTACAATATTGAGCTGATTCCCCGTCTGAGCTGCGATATTCGCTGAGATTGAGATCTCCTCAACGAAGGTGGGTACCATTGCACCTTTAAGCTTTCGAAGCTCGGCACCACCGAGTGCAGCAAGTGCGAGCTGCAAGAAACTGTCTAGAGTAGCAGGGTGTAGCAATCGGTCATGTTCGAACTGTTTCGGATTGGCGAGACGGGTATTGGTCACTTCGACAACTCCCGCAATGTGATCTGGTACAAATGGATCCGATTGGATCTTCCTGATCCCTTGAAACGATGGCCCATACGTGAGTCCGATGGCATCGACAGTGTCATAGAATGTCTTCACGTCAACTTGCTGTGTTTCCTGTGTACGTACCGTCCATTCGTCCAGGCAATCCTTCGAGAGCTCATCGTCCATGGTGGGCTGGCTTGCCACGGAGACAAATCCTTGGCAATTCTCAACCCATCCGCCGTCGACAGTGTATGAAAAGACACGAAACTCATGCCATTTGTCTAACGATGAAGAATCGCTGATCGTATGACAACGCAAAGAGAATGAAGTCTCAACACCTTCATCAGACTCTGGGACCACGAGGGCTCGCGAGATGCTGACTTCTCGCAGACGATATTCCACTGCGCCATCTGAGTGGTGAGGTAGAAATGTTGTTGGTGCAATAATGCACATCTGCCGGCAAGCTTCAATTGCCATACAGAGATATCCACAGGCTGGAAAAAGTACATCGCCCTGTACAACATGATCTCTCAGCCATGGCTGTTCGCGCAATCGTAGGAAATTTCTGAACCGAGGCTCTAGTGGATTCCAGTCGTACACTGGTGCACCAAGAATATCTGTTCTGGCATACTGGCGGAGACGATAGTCCCGACTAAGTCGTGACTCGCACCAATAGCTGCGTGTATGGTTCCAGGGGTATTGAGGGAGCTCAGTGAGGACGGCAAGAGGCTGCTTTGGTTCAATGGGGAAGTTGACAGAGTGTAGACTGACGGGGTAGCGGCAGGCGAATAAATGCCCCGCCACTTCGAGCGCTGTGACATCGGCAGGCTTGTTGCGAATCAGGGTGGAAAGGTACTGAATGTGCGACTTCTTCCCAAAAGTGGTTTCGAGTATCTCTTGAGCAGGAAGCTTAAACAGAGCGTGTGGCCCGACTTCAATCAGGATATCCACACCCTGTTCGCCATCTCCTGACTGCAGCAAACATAACTTCTCCAATGCGCCAGAGAAGCGCACAGAGCCAACAAGATTGGAGACCCAGTACTCCGCGCCCAGCTGATTTCGCGCGACAACTTCTTCCCTTACGGAGGAGACCATCGTTGCACGTTGCTCTCCGTCTAGCACCACAACTTGAGCCTCCTGCAGTCGCGCGAGATAGTCTTCAGCAATTGCCTGCATGTGGTGCGAGTGGTATGCAGTGTCCACCAGCAGCATCCTCGCAAAAATACCCTTGGCGACAAGGAGTTCATGAAGCTTTTCCATGGCGTGAGTATCGCCGGAAATAGTTACGCCACGGGGACTGTTCACACAAGCGACCACAATCTTCCCGAATGTATCGCCAAGCTTTGAAATCTCGTTGTTTGCTTCCGCTTCGGAGAGTCCGACGGCCATCATACGGCCATCATACCCAAGGCTCTTCACTTTTGGTGATAACAAGCCGCGGTAATACGCAACATGCATTGCCGACTCGGTACTTAAGGCACCAGCAGCGTAAGCCGCCGCAATTTCGCCACTCGAGTGGCCGACGACGCTTCGAGGACGTATGTTCCATGAGGAGAGGAGATCAACAAGGCCGATTTGAAGTGCTGTACAAAGAGGCTGACTGAACAATGCTTCATTAACCCTCGAAGTAGCCTTGTCCTTGAGAAGCTCTTCCAGCAAAGACCAGCCAGCACCTAGGCTCTTGATAATAAAATCGCATCTCAGGAGGCAGTTCTTGAAGACTGGATACTGGAGTAATTCGCGACCCATTCCCCACCATTGCGCTCCTTGACCGGTAAATATGAAGCCTATTCGAGGCGATGTTGAGCGGGTGCTGGAAAGGGGCACAAGTTTCCCAAGTCGGGTTTCAAGATGCGACTTTTCTCTTGCGACAACTGTGGCACTATAAGCAAAACGCGAGCGACGTTCAGAGAGTGTATAAGCGAGGTTGTCCAAAAGCTCTTCCTCGTTGAAGACTGAATGAGCTTGAAGATGTTCTGCAAGTATCTGGCCCATATGAGCCAGACTACGCTCATTGTTGGCAGAAAGTAGAAAGACCCTTGTTCTTGAAGTGGCGCTGAACGACGTGTCACTGGTAGGACTTGCAAAACCAGAGTCGTTTCTCGTGTGACCACGAGAGTGATGGTGTTTCTGGAGGTAGTGAGACGCATCGTCGACAATAACATGTGCATTCGTCCCTCCATATCCAAAGGAGTTCACACTAGCACGTCGTACACCCTCTAAGGGCCAATCCTTCGCCTCTGTCGGAACTTGCAGCCGCCATCCTTCGAAGTCAATAGCAGGATTGCCCCGCTGGAACCAAATGTTCGGTGCAATAGTGCCCTTCTCCACACTAAGTACAGCCTTGATTAATCCAGCAATCCCACTCGCTCCTTCTAAGTGGCCAATGTTCGTCTTTACCGATCCAATGGAAAGGGGTATCGGCTCACCGTTCGCTGCAAGCGGCCGCCGTGCAGCAAATACCTTGCCAATCGCGCCTGTTTCGATTGGATCTCCTGCCGAGGTACCAGTACCATGTGCTTCGAAGTATCCAGTCTCGCTCACGTCGCAGCCCGCTGCTCGGTACGCAGATTGTATGAGATCGATTTGTGCGTCTTTCGATGGCATCGTGATGCCTGGTGTTCGTCCGTCAGAGCTTGCAGCTGTTCCGCGGATAACAGCTCGGATTGGGTCGTTGTCGCGTAAAGCAAGGTCTAATGGTTTTAGAATGACAATTCCAACACCTTCTCCCCGCGCGTAGCCATTTGCACGTTCGTCGAAGGCGTACGACACTGAATCTGGACTCAAGAAATGCATGTCGCTCATTTCGATCTGGATGTCAGGACTTAAGATAAGATTACTGCCTCCAACAACGGCCATTGAACTCTCGCCAGTCCGTAGACTTTGGCAAGCCAAGTGTACAGCAACAAGTCCACTGCTACAGGCCGTGTCTAAAGTCACGCTTGGGCCTTTAAGGTCGAAAAAGTAACTCAATCGATTTGACAGCATTGTTTGTGAGGCGCCTGTTGACTGGTATTTGGGAGCCAGTTCCATGTCCCGCCGTTGCATCTCTTCATAGTCTTTGGTAAAACATCCAACGAAACATGATGTTTTTGAACCCGAAGCTTTCGATAGTGGTGTTCCTGAGTTTTCGAGCGCTTCGTATGTCACCTCCAGCAAAATCCTCTGCATGGGATCCATGGCCATGGCTTCCGCCGGTGAGATGGAGAAGAATGGCGCATCGAACAGGGATATGTCTTCTGTGAGGAAGTGGCCGGCTCGATTGTTTGACTTGCACGACGTTAGGGACGGTCCGCACGGGAGATCGCGCAATCTCGCTACTTACCGTGCCGTAACGGTCTCCATCGGGGTGGAAAAATGCATCAACATTGTAACGGTCTGAAGGCACTTCGCGCCGTGCAGACTTCTTCTCAACTAGCAATTCCCATAGCTTCTCACTGCTCGTCACATCACCGGGGAAGCGGCATCCAAAGCCAATGACAGCAATTGGCGTCGATCCAGGGTCTGTGCAAGTCATCGTAGCTGGGTGATGTAACGGTGTGAACGTTATCTGCGTGTAACTTCGTTAAGACCCGAAGGTCTGCAGTGCAAGATTAAGATTGTCGTGAACATTTCGTATATAGCTAGAAAAAAACGGGAGACAACCAGACTATTCATTGACCTCTACAGATGCGCCTAGCCGCACAGCCATCGAGCGGTCTCGGTGCGCGCTTAGGTGACGCGCGACGAATCCGCAACACGGACCCTAAGAGTAATGTGTCACAGCTAGTGGGTAATCAACTGCCGGAAGAGAGTTTCCATGCTGATAGATGAAGCCTAAACAAGTTTTGGTAGTGCATACCGCCTGCGTCTAGCTTGAGCATTTGCAGCAGCCGAGCTTTCTTTCACACTTGTCAAATGACAGATGCAGAGCCATAGACTTCTATGAATCTCGCCGTTTGTATTGGTCAGTTGGTATCGCCGTGCTGTGTGCATGGTCCCATTTGTACGAAGGAATCGCTAATCAGTTGCCAGAGATGCAAGAAGGTTATGCGCGGAGTGTTGGCCTATACCAGCTAGAGAACAACAGTTCGTTCTGCTATGCATGCGTAGCGGCTCTTCTGGCGCATAATTGCCTCTGGTATGGCCGCGCGACAAGCCGCGGCCAGATTTGATGATACGTGGTGGTCCTCTGTTGGCTGCTCTTGCCGGCGTCTTTAGATATCCCTCGTTAGCGATCTGCTCAGGTATCATGATAACGTGTTCGGGTAGTCAGTCATGGGCAGTGCCAAGGAAGCCTGCTCAGCCCACACATGGAGGGTACAGTATACCTGGGGTGGCAGGCACGTCCCGCTGCGGAGCGGCAAACCAGCGGTGAAGAATGGTATGCATGGACTTTGCGGCAGGACGGAAAGGAAATGGGTTCGGCGTCGGCGAGGCTAGTATGCGGATGCAGAAGACCGGGGTCTTGCAAATGAGCATTGGGGTAGGGTAGACACGAGGTGAGGTGGAGCCCCAAGCCACACAGGAGCTGTACAATAGGATCCATCAACAACGTGGTAATTCTTCATCGGTGAAGTCGGCGTTGAGGCGGTTAAGAGGGCTGTGTTCCTGCTTTGTGTGACCTGGCGGCTGTGGGAGGCCCGCCGTCTTTGGTGCAAGAAAGCTGCATGCGAAGCTGAAGAACGCGTGGGGTGATGTTGCAGGAGACATGGAAGCGAAGCAGTGAAGAGGAGGGGCAACTGCAGGCTGACATGTATGTAAAACAGGCGTAGCGACAGGCACGCTTCGTCGTCTGGTCGCCTGGATTAAAAGACACGTGCTCAGCGAATAGCATTATAGACCATAAACACTTGATTTAAGTCTTCGCAGATTACCGCAGGATTTTCATAGAGTAGTATCTGGAAGCGTGCGCGCTTCTGCAGATGACTGGAGTGCGCTGGCAGAATCGTGCTGATCTCGGACTAGTATTCTCCACCGGTCATCAATTAGCCCCAGTAAAATGGCGTGTATTGATCCCACGTAAATCACAGACGTGTTCCAGTCCGCTTCTGTTGGTCGGCGATAACGGACTCTGTCTGCTGTTGACCGGCAGCTGAACCGTCCTCCAAGGCTCCGACGTTTACTGCACCCTCTGTTCGAGGTGCACCATCGGTATCCAGAAAAGCTTCGATCAAACTCATGTTGCCTTTGCCGTGAATGGCTCTAATCTTAAAATAACGTTAGTGTCTTGGCTCATCATGTAGACTCTTGACTACTTTGCCCACCTTGAAGCGTGAATCTGCGTCCGAGAGCAAGCGACGGAACTGTTCCTCAGTTCGCTGCTTTGCCCCAAGGACCAGCATCATCATGATGTCGACCTGGCGCATTCGATTGTCGTGGTACCTCGAAGCCTCTCCAAGCGCTGGAAGTACAACATCATTAATCAGTAGTGGTGTCCCAGGTGCGCTCTTCTCTAAGGCGGGAACTAGGGCCCTGAAAATGCGGATACAATCCTCGTCACTCCAGTTATGCGTTATGTATCGTAGAAGATACGCTGCTGCCCCTGACACTGGCTGAGGGGTGAAAAAATCATGCGGCATGAACGTGACTCGACCATTAAGGTCTGAGAAGTCATTCTGTGAGGCCGATGAGAGCATAGTCAGGGAGTCTTGAACAATGAGTTCCAGATTGGGAAACGCCTCGAGCGAGTGTCAGTAAAGCATTTCGTCGAATAGCCAACAATTCAATTCAACTCACCCGAGCAAGCGAAACACTCATATGCCCGCTGCCACCTCCAACATCAATGACTTTTCCTTGGTTCACCTGATCCCATGGGAAACTTTCCTTGAGACTTTGAAAGTGACGTTCAACTGCAATGAGATAAGCACAATGACTTCAGATCAAATGAAGAGCATATTACGTCTAGAAACTCCTGCCATTGCACTCGCAAAGCGAGCTGCCCGTTGAGAATCTTGTTTGTAGAATTGAAAAAGATCCGTTCCGTGCCTCGTCACGAAAGCGTTCCTTTGCCCATCTGTCACGAGTGGTGATTCCTTGATACTCGTGGACGTTTCGGAGGCTGCCCTGAAGAACTCGTCCAATCTGCAAATCTCTATCAGAATTGGAATATTGATAGCACGGACGTAGCACAAGGAGCTCATACTGATAGTGCATGACGTCTCGCCATTGCTTGTCCTTCAAGTAAAGCACACTCCGCGATGTATGTCTGAAAACGTTCTTCTCTACTTCTTCAAATACCCTATCCGTGGCTAGCATTCGTAGGAAACGCCCGACGCGATCTTCATCAACGCCGGATTTCTCTGCTATTTCTTTGATATTGGCCGATCCTATCTCTGGAATGGCCTCGAAGAAGTTGAATTCACAAGCTACTTGCCAAGCAGCCAGATCGTATAGATAGCACACAAAGGTACGTGCATCGTTTCTGGGACCATTGACTAGGCGTAGCAAGTCGCGAGCAGCATCGTTGAGGCGTGCACGGAGGTCAATCTGCTCAGGAGTCTCCGGGATAGTCTTGGAATCGGTTTCAAATGTAGGTTCCTGTACTTTCTTCGTAGTCAGATCATTGACAATCTGAGTCGTTAGCTGCTGAACCTCCGTGGCCAGCTCTAGAAGGGTAGACTGCTGTTCAGCTCTCATGATGCTTGGTTGTAGGAGTATAGGCCACTTGTGAGTGCTGTTGTCGTTTCCAAAGACCATTGAAACCTTATGCTCGACCAAACGACCGGACAGGTCCCGCAAGAGGACTAGGTCTGTTCTGGACTTTCACACAAGCTGGACGGGCTCCCAGTGATTCGGGTAGACCGCGTGTGAGTGCTCGTTAGAGGCCCAAATGCGACTGTAGCGCGCTGCATGCATGCATGATGCACGAGCCTAGCGCAGATACTGGAAGTCCTCAAGACGGTACTCCAGCGAACCAGAACCGCTTAGGCCACCTACTCCCATCGTAAGCGCAGTCACTTGCGCAGGATATCCATGCCTGTTTCTGGTAGCGAACGGAAGCTACAGTTTGGCCTCTTGAAGCTCTGTACTATGTCTTCACTCGCCCATGTACCGGCCCAGCGGGTGGCTGTCTAGATGAGGCTTGACGGCGGGCGGCTCATCGCGGTTCCCGCGGTATTGCGTGACGAAAACCGAGTTTGACTCGGCAGAATCGTTATGCAAGTCACATGTATACCTCTGACTCGGAAGAATGCAAGCTGTTAGACGCGGCCCGCGCGCTAGTCATGGTTCATATATGCATGCGTTGGCAGAAGCTCGCTGTTTCTGGGTCCTGTTCCATAGCCGCCGAGGCGGATCTTCCTTCTCTTCCCCGTTCGCCACGGCAAGCCACCAGTCATGTGGTCCTTTTCGAGTCATGAACTTCCGTGTCGTCGTCGTCGGCGGCGGCGGACTTGTTGTGCGGTGTTTTCAAGGAGGAGTGGGGGTTAGCTTACGAGGTTGAAGTTACCACTGCCTGACTGCCGAGGACTCTGCTGACTCAGTGCGCCTGCCGACACAACAACACCGAGCACGAAACACGACCAAAATGGTTGAGTGTCTCACTGTCTTTCTTAACTAAAAGAATGGAACAAGTTACCTGCTCGCGCATTTGATAGTTTGCAACTACAAGGTCACGAGATTTCTTAGACTTTACACTTTGCCATCCACTCCTCCGCCTCATCTTTAAACTCTGGCCTCCATCTCGTCAACGGTGGCCTTTTATTCACGATATCGCCCACACTCCACAACATGCGTTTCTTATCTGTAAGCTCACTGACATCGTTGTCCGGACAGATGATGTAGAACTCATTGTCCTGCATCTTCTTGAACATGTATTCTGCGACTTGGTCGGGTGACCACGCGCCGTCGGGCTTCTGCTTCTCTGTACCAGGTACATTGCCTGACTACTTGTGCGTTAGCTCTGCCTGGTGACAAAGGAATCCAATAAAGAATTCGAAGATTACGAAGGAACCTAGACCGGAGACATGGATAGAAGAAAAAAAGGAAAACATAAGACCAGTGACAGTACTTACTAAACCAGTAAATGTCCAGCCTGGGACCAGTAAATGCACGCCAACATTAGTGTCGCGTAGATCGTAGCTCAAATGCTCAGTGAGAGCTTTCACAGCGGCTTTGCTTGCATTATACGCAGCATTGCCAGGTGGATTCGTGATACCCTGCTTACTGCCTGTAACAACGATTGCGGAAGGCTCTTTGGTGGAGCAAGACTGAAACGACGGGACATAAGCATTCAGGCCGTTAATGACGCCGTAGAGATTCGTTTGGAGAATCTGCCGGGTATCAAAACAATGTCTATGCACAGATTGAAGCACTCGCATATCCTAGTAGTACTCACCTTCTCAGCCCACCCTTCATCCCCCCAAGTCCCCTTCACCATTACACCCGCATTCAGCATCAAGAAGTCCACATCGCCCACCTCTTTCCTAAGTCTCTTCCACTCCTCTCTATCTCCTACATCTGCTTTCACGCACTGCACATCGCCCTTCAGATTTTCCTTGGCGAGATCAAGCGTGCTTTGATTGAAATCTGCGATTGTGACTTTCATCGAGTGCCTGAGGCATAATTGTGCGACGGCGTAGCCAACACCGGATGCCCCGCCAGTTATGAGGGCACGGGCGGAGGGGCGGAAAACAGACATCTCAAAGCGGGAAGAAAGGAGCTTGGAAATCTTTAAGAGAATATCAAAGAAGGTTTTACCTTGAATGGTTATGTTTTTGGGATTCAAATAAGATCTGGAAGGAGTGGGGCTAGTGACGTTGATGATACCTAAATTCCAAATCGCTAAATCCGCGTTTTAGTTTATCGCCGAACCTAAACAAGACACATACCGTTCCACTCATCACTCCGCATAGTTACTCTGGGGAGCTCCAATGATCCCTCAGTAGCTAACTGTGTTGAGAAGAACAAGATATAGGCAAGATATAGGCAAGATATCCAGTTTTATGTTGCCATAGAGATAGACGCATTGCTCTCCGCTGAGAATAAAGGTCTCAGTTGAGTGTATTGCACACTTAAATAGAGCCGGAGCGAATGGGTATCATAAGCCAGCAGATCAATCTTATCTCAAGCTTACTCCAGCCTCTGCATTACCCTGTCCCGCAGTCTGTATCCATCCTTGGTTTATCTCGAGAATGAGCTCTCTTATGCATTTGCATTAGCGCCAGTAAGCATAGTCAGATCCTCCTGTGCCGTCTCAAATCTCTCTACAGGAGGTCTTACTTCCTTCTCCATATCCATAATCTTCTCCTCTTGCACACCACTGCTAAATAACCCTGCACCAGGCCCAGCAGTGAAGAATCGCTCAACGCCCGGTCTCTCTTCCAGTGCTTGTTCATTGGGTGTATCGGTCACTGATCCGGAAGCACTGAGCTCTTTATCCTGATGTGGTACACCTACCGCCAATGGTGTCGTGATATTCACGCTTTCAAGTGTAAGCGTACTTGCATTGACGTCATTGCCCTGCGGTCCATCAACTTTGAGGCTGAACGGATATGCCACGCCACCCTTCGTTGGTCTTGTCGTCAACGTATCTGTGGCCGGTATGAGTGTGTGCGGGGACTGTGGGTTGTCTGAGACTATGATGCCTGGCGGTGGAACCCCTGGTCTACTGAGTTCACTTGTTGGTGACGGGAGGGGTGAAGCTCTACGCTCAGGAGCTAGAATTGTGGCATCTGCCAGGCCTGGAGCCGGTGGAGCGATCTTAGCCAAGTCTTCCATTGATGTTCCAATTTGTCCTTTGTCCGTTACTGCGGAATGTCGGGAATGCGAACGTGAGCGATGGGAGTCAGGAGCTGCGAGCCTAGATCGACGGGTTCGCTTGGCTTTGGTCTTCGGTTGGGTCTCTGCCACACCATGTGTTACCGGTTGGTCTGGCTCCTTGTCTGTCTTTGAAAAATGTGCCTGATCCTGGCTTTGATCTGCTTTCTCTTCGCGCACAATCTGTAATAGGTTAGATACTCATAGTTGCGGGGGCTTTGAGTCGTTGGGTACTGACCGTCGCTTCGTCATGCTTACTGCCCCAGCCACTCCACATCGCCATACCCCAGCTCTTCTTCTTCGCCTTCTCGGCCTTCATACCCTTGACCCTCCTACCAGCAAGTGCAGTTGGGGGCGGAGTTTCGCCATCGAAGCCTTCGAACCCTTTTTGCATGTCTTTAATCCTCTGTTTCTGAATGTTGACTTTCTGTTTGGCAAATTTGCTATTCCATTGCTGTTGTGCCTCCATCCACTTGCTTACAGGGCCTGTCTTCGGCACACCAATCTCAGCGCTTGGGAGATTGAGGGCTATGAGTTCTTCTTTAGCAGAGAGCGGGTATATAGTTCCGTGTCGATCAATGCGTTGTCGAATCATGTGATGCTCAAATGGAGGAATGGCGTCGCCCGCCCTGCCGACCTTCATCTCCCCTTGCTTAACTACTTGAGTCGTGCGTTTCTTTGGTACGTCATGATTAGTTTGTGGTTTCGCGTCCTCCAGAGAGGAATTCGAGCCGGGCTTGTCTGAGCCGGACGAGGCGCTCGAGTCAGTGCTAACAAAAGAAATGTCATCGTCGTCAAGGATGTCAATGGATTTCTTTTGAGCTCGAGCGAGGGCCCAAGCACCAAATTGAGCGATGCTGCGATACATATACTTTGCTGGGCGCGTGAAGCTAAGTGTCGGGCACACATGACATAAGTCGTCCCAGACTTGAAGCTGGACATAGGTAGGTCTGTATCTCGCTGCTTGGGCTTGAATGCTTTCGGTAGTCTGGTTGTTTGATGGAGGCGGCAAGTACGCCAATGGGTGTGCAGCCTTGTGTGCAAGATAGATTTGTTCGTCGCGCAGCAACTCGCCGCCACCCGTCTGGATGAGTAGGGGTGGCAGACCGCCAAGCGTAGGTTGTAGAGCGGGAGACACCAACGGGTGTGTCAAGAGGTGATTCGGTGCGTACATCTGGATTTGGTCCTTGATCTCGATTCGCACATCATCGTCGAACTGCACGGCCAGCATACTCTTCGGCCCAATGCTGTATTTCCCATTTTGAGAGATCCAGGTGTCCGCCTCTTGAACTCCCCCAGAAAGGTCCAAAAGACTCTTCACATCGGGCTGGTCTGTAGAGCGGACTGAGTATCCTCGCACACGTTCCGCTTTTGCTTCCTTCTGTGCGACACGTTCTTCTTTGTTACCTTTGGACATTGATTCTCGCGGCGACTTCTTCTCCTTATGTTTCTGAACCCCAGAGGAACGTTCAACTTCGAGTAGATCGTCTGCATTTGGCGGAGCTGTTATCGCGTTAGCTTTATTCTAAGGTTCAAGCATTGACGGAGTCTTACGCCAACTCATGCTCGGCTTGTGAATGAAGCCATGCGCCGGTATGTAATCCATCTTGCCATCGCCTCCAAGGCTCGGGAAGCTGTGGGTAAGGTCTACCCAAGGACTGATTAGAATGGCTCCTGCAGGTAGGGGAATCCCTTGATCTCGCAATGTCACAAGCATGCTCAAGACCATACCACCGCCTGCTGAGTCACCTGCGAGGATAATAGTCGAGGGGTCATGCTTCTCCTCGAGGAGGTAGAGGTAGGCCGCAAGGCCTATCAGTATTAGTACCACTTGCCTGCACGATACCGAAGCCACTTACAGTCCTGCAGGCCGCACGGGAATGGGAATTGTGGCGCCAGCCTGTATTTGGGTGCAAGTACTCTAGCTTTAAGCTTTCGTGCGTGTCGCTGCATCTGATAGCGATGCTCATCCACGCTGCCAAAAAAGTAAGCACCGCCATGCACATATAGCATGATGCGGTCCCCCTTGGGGATGTTCAACTGTTTCCTCGCATCATAGTCTTTGCGCATCTCAATCCATTCAGCCTTCAGCGTTGTTCCCTCGCGTCTCCACTGCCACCATGTTTTCCCACCAACAGCTTTGATACCCTCGGGCCCTAATTGCGCGTTGATGCACTCGGCTGACCGCAACAGTTGCCCGCTCGTTATCTCGGCCTCTTTCACGTGAACCCAACGCGGCACTGGCACCCATTGCGATGTGAAAGCCTGTAGCTCGTCGACTGTGTGGAAGGACGCGTAACGGAGGAAGCGTCGGATCAGTTCGAGGCCTTCATGGTACGAGATGTGCGCTGTTGGCTTCTGGTGGAGCGGTCGCCGATTCCAATAGTGCGAAAGGTAGGTCTGGATAACGGTGGGCGTCACAGCTGCGCCTACGGAAATGGTGTTGACGGGCATCGCAGGGCGGCGCGTTTGCAATGGCGGCCAAGGCGAGGATGCGGAGGTAACGGAAATAAACCAACAACAGCGTGGCGCGCAGCAACTCGGCTGGTGAAGTTGGTCAACGGTCCCAAAGCTCGACTACATCGACTACATGCGCACGCCGACGTGAACCAAAACAGGGAGCACAACTGATTTGGGTGCTGAGAGGATCTTGTGGAGAAGAGTCCCCAGATCTTCGGGCTCGTTCCCCGTGCCAGGGGTTAAGAAGTTTTGGACCCACAGTCGACGTCATAGAGACCCTGAATACAAATCGCCGAGCCTAACACGTGCATCGCCACTAGAGGTAAGTCGAGAATGTCGACAATGGGCTCAATCTTAGAGTCATCCGATACTTCGACGGGGAAACCCCTTTACGTGAGGTCAGAGAGGCCGATCGTACCGAGGCCTCCTACCAAGCCACGTCTAAGGGCAAATATCAATACCGCTGGACGTGCTGCAAACGCGGCGGCGACAACAGCTACGACCATGATGCAAAGTGCTCGATCTGCGACAGCCACTATAAAGGCCTTGGTTACTGTTTTTGCAAAGTCTATGTAGTAGAGCTGCGCCAGAAGAGGCTAAAGAGCGCTCTGAACAGCGACTGGACTATGTTACGTGTTCTTACCAAAACGCAAATCACTAGACTATCACTAGACTAGCAAGCCGTCAAGCGAGATACGGTAGGGAAGGGCGATGGGGATATCTTTCCCTTCTGAGAATAAATTGGACGGGTATCCGGGGAGGGGCCGTGAAATTGACCGTGAGCAAACTCTATCTCAAGGTTAGTGCAGCTATGTTCAAGGGTACTTATAACATTGTTCAGTTTCAGTTATTCCTAGTATTTGGATAACCTTACCACAGACGACTTAAACGATGCTGATGGCGAGAATGAAACAAGTAAAGCATAAAAGACGTGGAAAAGTCCTTTATACTTGGACGGTTTTGGAGTGGCGTTCCAGGAGTGGCGTTCCAGGAGTGGAGAAGAGTGGTATGTACAGTGGGTGGATATTGGAGGAATACACTATGAGAAGCCGGGTTATTCATGCAGACGCAAACTAGCGTAATGGTTCACTCCTTCATTTCCTCGTTACTCTCACACGGTCCCTCTCCTGCATTCATGCGTCCTTCAACAGCTTCCTGGTCGCACTTTCCATCCATAGCTTCGTGTACCAGCGATGTGCAAGCTGGAAGTTCCACGGCAGCGGCTCCAGGTCCTTACCCTCAGGCGTTGTGTTTACAAAGACTGATTTGAGGTGGAAGGTGGCTATTTGTGCATCATCGTCTTTTGATACCTCCATCGAGAACAGGCCATCGGAGGGACGGTGGTCGGCATTCAAAGGGGAGTCGCCGCAGCGTACGATGACCTACGCGCCTGTTATCAAAAGGCCATCCTACCCCATGGGGTATGATGGGAAAAGTCACCTTCTCAGGAGTATGCTCCACAACCTCAAAATGATCTGTAATAACCGTCCCAACCTTGTAATCACTATCCTCAAGCTGTTTCACATCCCAGAGTTGTTCTTCTCTTCCCGGCAACGCCCTGTACTTCCTCTCCAGATACTTTCTTTGGACCCTATACCCAACGCCCGACCAGACCCCTCTACAAAAGTCCGTGACTAGTTTCCCTTGATCTACACTTATCCTTCCCTCCCTGCTCTTAGCCCAATACTTGTCTGGCAGTTTGCCATAGGGGATGTCTTTAACGGCGTGGTCTATGCATATTGGCGAGTTGCCGCCAGGGTTGTGCTTCTTGAAGACGGATGTGCTAAGGTCGGGCGATGAGGTATCGTAAGGAACGAACTTGGTATTTCGCGTATAGAAGCTGGCCACGCTGTAGCCGAGAAGTACGTTTGCGCCCAGACCAGCTGTGACTCCGACGACGACGCCGAGGAGGCGCTTTGGACCAGAGAGGCGCTTTGTTATTTGAGGGGGTTGGGATATCGTGTTCATGACGGCGATTATGAATTGGACACGGAGGAGAGGGAATGGAGGGCGGGAGATGGGATGTCGTCGTACAGGGTTAGAGACTGTCGACGATGTCTCGTGTCGAGGTTACTAAATCTGAGAGCTTGGGCCAGCCGTTAACTTAACAAGCCACGATGGATGAGGCAAGCCGAAGCCTGGTCGGCCTTCTCTCCGGTTCCCCCAACTATTGGCCATCACACTTCCACAGCTTCGCATTGTGAACGAGCATGGACATGTGCTCGCGACGCTCCTTAAAACTGGAAATAGCCCAGGCAGCTGTTCTAAACTTCTCCTGACTGCGGGCTCTCAAAGCTTCTCGTTGTACATGAAAGCCTTACTGAGAGGCTTAAAATTTTGATCATGTTTCATCTCATCTCCTACAGAGAAGCTTGATATTCGAACCTTCATAGCTGTTGACTCTCCTACAGCAGTCAATGCTGACGGGACGAAGAATAGAGTCTACCTACTAGAGACTTGTAGTCGTCAAGCTTGGTGGGTACCGTTGAGATCTCTTATCGATAGCCCCTCTAAAACAGTTGCGGATTACCAAAAAAAGAAATGTCGAATTCCTTATTATGGACACTCTTCTCTTTGACCTTGCAACTTCAAAGAACCGAAAAGACAGTTTATCCACGCATTGTGTATCTTGTCGACAATGACTCAGACGACTCCGTCCGATCTTACCACATATTTACGGTCTATTCTACCCAATGGCACGCGAACTGCACTAATCCACGAGGTAATCCCTCAACTTCTCCGAACACTTCCAGAAATCGCCCAAGGTCTGCGGTCTACCTCAGTATCTGAGGCTGGCAGTGCCAACTCGTTCGGCGACAGTCAGCTGAATGTCGACGTTCTCGCCGAAGACGTTCTTCGTTCCGTCATCGCTCAATGTCCTTCCATAACCACCGTGAGTAGCGAAGAAGATCCCACCGAGACGCGCAACCATGGAGAAGACACTACAGCAAAAGAGCAATATACAGTAGCTTTCGACCCTCTAGACGGCAGTTCCATCATCGGCCCGAACTGGACAGTAGGCACCATCATAGGAATCTGGGATGGCCCTTCCGCACTTTCAGAAACCGAAACTCCTCGTGAAAAACAGATCGCTGCTATTCTAGGAGTACTAGGTCCTCGTATAAGCGCCGTAGTTGCCATACGCGTTCCTGGGGGGCGTCCAGCATGCTTCGAAGCAAGCTTAGCAGATGACCGGATCAATATCACTCGACCGACCGTCCAACTTCTATCGCAGCCCAAGACACGTTATTTTGCTCCTGCCAACTTAAGAGCTGCAGCAGAAATTCCACAGTATCTGGAACTCATCAACCACTACATCAACCAGCAGTATACCCTTCGTTATAGCGGTGGTCTAGTCCCTGATATTATCCACGCCCTTGTTAAAGGTCACGGTATCTACATCTCTCCGGTAACGGCAAGTGGCCCGGCGAAACTTCGCCGACTTTACGAATTAGCCCCTATTGCGCTGGTTATTGAGTGCGCTGGTGGTGACGCGGTGGACTCTGCAGATGGAAGTGATATTTTGGACCGGCCTATTCGCGATACGGATGAGAGAGGAGGTCTCGTGTGTGGAAACAAAGAAGAGGTAGATGTAGTGCGGTCTAAATTTCTTTTGTAACTGTTAGTCGCTTCATCAGTGAATTACGAAAATGGGCAATGTAAGGTTTCACTCAATATGGAGTGTTGGCTTCCTGTCTAGGTTTGCCCACAGAGAGAGAGAGAGAGAGAGAGAGAGAGAGAGAGAGAGAGAGAGAGAGAGAGAGAGAGAGAGAGAGAGAGAGAGAGAGAGAGAGAGAGAGAGAGAGACGCGAGGATACTCGAGTGAGTTGATGCCTTGTCATCTTGGGGAGTTGATCCGTGATACGAAGGACACCCTGTACTCAATTCAAGAAAGAAGCGAGATTTTCAATCGCACTAGCGTTACCGTTTGATCGCATGTAAGGTGCCTACCGGCCCAGAAGAACACACATATTCTTCTAGATGACTCAACTCTATCCCAATGCATCTGTCCAACCAGGTTTGTAAGTACACTCTGGGAGGTACATATGGGTGGAGTAGCCTCCAAAAGCTGAAAGGGAAATCCAACGTAACGTATGTCCCAGAGATGAACGCACGTGTGGACCCTTCCAAGACGGTCAGTTTGCGCGTATATGCTGCCAACGAACCCATGAACATTAACCGGGAGAGAAAATAATATAAGAATGTCACTAGGGGAACAATACAAACAAAACCCACCGTCGATGTCACTACTAGGGTTACGAGGGGTACCCATCCCGGCTTGGATTGGGAATGAAATACAGCATCAGGACGACTACAGCGGCCAAGACTAGAATGAAAGCAATTCCGAATACCAAACACGACTCGACACAAGACTATCTAGTGCGAAAAGTGCAGAAAACAAGGTTAAAAACGATAACCGTAATGCTTTCAACTTGACAAGGATTCTTTCGGAAGCATTAACCTTCGTCATAAAGGATGTACTCTTTACGTGGGTTGGTAGTGTATCACCCACTCTAGCTATCCCAAAGGTGGCCGGTAGTGCAACCACAGCAGCACCCAAAGATAAAAATGCAGCCCATCGGAAGCCCATTCTAGTTGGAACATTTGCCTGTCGCCCGACCCACTAAGGAAATATACAACAAAAACGAAGAAATTGCACAAGCAAGCACAACAACAAAGCTTCAGCATTAGCAGGTTCATTCTTTGCATGCGTAATAATAGGCATAGGGTGACACAATTGCGCCACCAGGACCTGTAACTAAGCGGAAGATCTCCGGTACCACAAAAGATACCAATAAGGACACACCCAAAGTTTGTATACAGAATGCCTTTCATTTCCAGTATATTAATAACTTGCGGTAACGCCCCGATCATGAAGCCGGCCATTATCCATCTCCTTGTGCGATCTACGTCAGATCCAGGATACACTCCGGTCATACCGATAATAGGCGCAGGGGGCTGATCTCCAGATGTAGTAGTTGGTGCTATCTCGGAAGGCTATCTCCTGATCCAGTCTCCAGGCCATGATTCTGATTTTCCTGATGAGTGATCTCTGAGCGCTCGATGTTGTAGTGCAGAATGGAACTTGGTCGCTTGAATCACGTGGGTTGGGTGGTGTATCCAGCGTTATTCCTGTCAACAGGACTTTCGGTTCCTAGGTAAGATCAATAGTCGGCTCGGTGGACGTTGTTATAATCGCAGGTGAATGAACACCTAGTAAATGTGGCGGAATTGGCTCGAAGTTAAAGAAGGCGAGAATCCGAGATGGATCAGGATCTTGAAATTTGTCATGCTCGAATCAATCATGCCTAACACGTCTGGCTGCGGGTCTGAAAGAGCCACCAACGGCCAGCATGCACATAAATGAAACTAACAAAAAGAAGTATCCATAATGCTAACACGTAGCGAGTAACGTAAAGCAGAGCTATCTTCATAATGCGTACTGAGGGCCCTTGCTGTGCTTTGCAACATAACAGCGAGAGTGCACGCAACAACAGGCCAGAATGCACTCTACCATAACACCAGATTAAAAGACACATCCGGAACTGAATAGCGAAGTCATTAGCGCAACCCTCAGGTTACAGCCTCAACCCCGGGTGCTACGTACAACTCGTAGTATTATTTGGACTGCTGTAGTTGAGGGCTGCCGTTCTCCGAGTAGTCTGATACAACGCGTCGTATAAAAGCATCGCTATATATAGTATGAAATTCAAACTAAGCTAGTGGACAAGAATAGGGGGGGCGACGAAGGCGGCAAGCAGTAGTATAGTGTGTTGTCCGATAGTGAGCCTGTAAAGTGAGATTTTGGAGCAGGTGACGGGACCACATATATATATATATATATATATTATTAGCTAACTCTCCTAGGCATAGTAGCGTTCAACATATATGGGAAGAATGCGGGGCTGGACTTTGGGGGTTGTGTTAGGTGTGGACGGTTTGATAGCAGCAAGGATGAGTTTGTGCCGATCGGTCAAAGTCTACCGCACTTCAGGCTTGGACATCGCTCAGTCTTGGGCTGCGTTCAAGTCGTTCTAGCAACCTAATTGAACGTCCTAAGTGTGCCATAATGGGCTGCATCTGCTCAGCACTTAGTGAGTAGCCGCAGCACGCAAAGGCCGTGGATAGCATAAATGCACTTTTGAAAGGGAAGATGTATTAGTACAGTGTGCTTCAGAATCAATATGTATACAATCTTTCACGCATTACTTCTCTAATCCAATCAATCCTTCGACCTCGTGCGCAATCCTGCTGAACGCTAGCGCCCTATCACCCTCCGGCTGCGCCACTACGGTCGGTTTACCGCGATCAGCATCTTCGCTGATGCCTCCGTGCAGGGGTATCTCGCCCAACATCTTCAGGCCGTACTTGCCGCACATGTTCCTAATTTTTTCCATGTTTCCAAATACTTCATGGACCTCACCACAGCCAGGGCATTTGAATCCCGCCATGTTACACACTAAGCCAAGTAGGTTTACATTGACTTTTCGAAATAGCTCGACACCTTTCACAGCGTCCTTCAGCGACAGGTCTTGTGGTGTGGACACGATAATCGCGCCATCGAGAATGAGCTGCTGGGTGATTGTGAGCTGCACATCACCCGTCCCCGGCGGCATATCGAGTACTAGCACATCGAGACCGCCCCAGTCTACTTCATGCAGTAGTTGTTGTAAAGCTTTCATGACCATTAATCCTCGCCACGCCACGGGCGATGACTCGGGTATAAGGTAGCCCATTGACATAGATTTGAGGCCATAATTCGAGAGGGGCAGGAGCTGATTGTCTGATCGTAGATGGGTTAGGAGGCGTGGATCGATTGGGTTGGAACACGAACTAACTGGCTGATAGTCGTGGTTCGCCAGAGAGGTTAAGAAGAGTGGGAATGGAAGGACCGAAGATGTCGGTGTCGAGGATGCCAGCGCGGTAGCCTCGACGTGCGAAGGATAAGGCTAGGTTCACTGGCATCATGGTTAATGAGTATTGTCCGTGGTGTAGGCTGCTTGTACCAGGAGACTGTACCGGCAATTGTACTCTTTCCTACGCCACCCTTTGCAGATGACACTGCAATGACCTTGTTCACATCTTTTATGCTCCTCTTCTGCGGTAGTCCTCGTTGCATTCGCGGCATTTGCGGAGGTGCGCCGGAGCGCGGGAGGCCCTGCAATCTCCTCATTAGCCACTGATCTTGAGCATCCACATAGACTTCTTAGACTAGCCAAAGGATTCTCATGCTGTAAGCACCGCAAAGTCGAAAATAACCGTGGCTTCATCGTCTCATGGTGCTCAAGGAGCGTTGCTTGCGGAGACCATAGCGGAGGCGTGACGTGCATGAACCGGCCAATTGAAACGCCGGCCCTTGCTCGAACTTTTTTGTGGGGCGCAAAAGTGAACCTTCTCCTCCACCACCGTTGTCAAGTTCACGATCGCTCTCAAGTACGCCAAGATGAAGAAGTCGATAATCAGGGGTAAGCTACAGATATATATATATATATATATATATCTGTTCATGTTCATCGCTAATCCATAATCAGACTTTGACCCCGAATCCCTTCTCGATCCCGCACCAAGCTCGAGCTCAGATGAACGCTCCGATGCCGAGTTGTCAGATGCTGAAGATGTTAATGCGGGGCGTGAACACTATACAGCTGTTGGCAAAAGTAAGCTGAGGAAATCGAAAGAGGTACCGCTTGGGCCTGAGTATGCGGGACGAGGGGTCAGTCGGAAAGACCTGGAGGTTAGCGACAGCGATGACCCGTTTGCGAGGGGCTTTGATGAGGAAGATAGTGAAGCTAGCAGTGGAGAGGATTATGCATTGAATGGAGTGGATATTGGTGGAGAAGTTGGAAGTGAAGAGGAGAGATTGAACGAACACATTGACTCGGACGAGGATGAGAGCGCCCAGGCCGAGCAAGACGATAATCTCGAAGACTCGGACGAAGAAGAATCTAGGGATGATTCAAAAGCTGGCGCATCTGCGGTGCGCGACCTCATGAAGGATAGCAAATCTTTCACGTCCACGCTCGCTGCTGGAGCGCAATCCGACGTCGCCAAAGGACAGGCCGTTAAGACGCAGCGAAAGACATTCGATTCACTACTCAACGCCCGAATTCGGTTGCAAAAGGCTCTGATCTCGACCAACTCGATGGTCGCGGAGCCATACAAGGCGGAGCTTGCACAAAATGCATCTATCGAGGCCGCGGAAAGAGCTGCCTTGGCCCTCCTCAATAACCTCACCCACCTTCGTCTCTCCTTAGATGAAGCGCGAACAGGTCAAAAACGCAAGCGCGCAGTATTCGACTCTAGCACTCCTTCGTCTGAAATTTTGTCCAACATCCAAAACACAGAGTCCTCCACTCTCCTCCATCGCAAAGCCATCCTAGAGCGCTGGTCCAACAAGACAAAGGCCACCACTGTAACGAACAACAAAGCGCGCCTCAACGCCTCCGCACAGCAAACACTCACAGAAGTGCTTGACGCGCAACTCATCTCTTCACACTTAGTAATCCGCACCCAGACCCCACGGTCCTGTGCTCCGTTACAGTCTTCAACCAAAGTCCCCCAGCCTGATCCAGCTATATACGACGATGCCGACTTTTATGGTCTACTTCTGAAAGAACTCCTCGAGCAGCGCTCCGCAGATCTCAACGCCAATGGATCAGCCGAATTCGTAGTACAGGCACCATGGCAGGTCGCGCGCGACGCTAAGACCAAGAAAGTGGTTGATACGAAAGCAAGTAAGGGGAGAAGACTGCGGTATACGGTGCAAGAGAAGTTGCAGAACTTTATGGCACCAGAAGAGAGGGGTGAGTGGGGGGAAAGGCAGAGGGAAGAATTGTTTAGCAGTTTGTTTGGCCAGAGGTTAGGACTTGGGGAGGCCGAGGATGTGGAAAGCGAGGAGGACGATGATGGGGTTGATGCTGAGGAGGCGGGGCTAATGTTGTTTAGGAGTTAGTTGCTCATGGTGTAAGAAGTATAGAAACGACATGAAATACAGGCTGAATGCTTCAGTTTTAGATTCAGCCGAAGGTCTATACACGCATGATCCTCTGGATGTTGGATGTTGCCCAACAAACAGGCTGATAGCAAGTCAGAATTGATACCTAATGACTTCAAAAGACAACCCGTACTTGATCACACCCTGACGTGCATTGTAGGGGGGTGACCTGTTAGGATGAGAACAACGAGAGTCTGTGGTACTCACACATAGAGTCTAGAGGAGAGGTAGTTAGGGGTTAGGGATATTGCTAGGTAGATGATGCTTAGTAGAAAGAGAAGAAGTAGCTTTAGAAGGGTATTTATTGCTTTAGTAGATTAACATTAACCAGCGTTTCGCGTGTTAATTGACACGAATAGTCCTGGGAGCATACCTTTGGCGTCTGGGTATATCGTATTCTTACTCCTTGGTGGGCCAACCGGGATCGCAAAGATGAGATAACTTATGTTGTGCAAAAGCAGAGCTCTTCCCTTGTCAGCTTCCATAATCATCCGCAGCGCATGCTTCGGACGGATGTGAAGACTCTCTTTGATGTGTATTTGAGCATGTCGGCGATGATATACCTTATGTGTGGCTTACGGCCGTACAGACCGTTATGCCGCTTTAGCCCCCTAGCACAGCCTACCCCAGATCAGATCACTTGTCAAAGCATACGCAACGTTGTAAGCATAGAAGGCTTAGAGCCACAATCTATGTGGCGCAGTCTGTCTGAATTCAAGTTGTTCTTAGAAGTGCTTTGCAAATTTAATATTATTTTAATATTGTAGGTGGCAACCTATTCAAACCTAAACTTCCGTACATGCTACATCTATCTTCACGGTACATCCCAGATGTTTGATGTGTCCACGCAAAGTGCGCCTTTCATCTATACGCCTCTCCAGCCTGGAGAGATTCGTCTTCTTTACCCAGATCTACAGCCTAACGGCGAGACTCATTGGCTCTTAAGGATTGTTCAACTCAAAGACCGGCACGAAAAGCGCACATCGTTAGTGTATGATGCGCTAAGCTACACATGGGGCGACTTGTCGCAGACGTTTACTATAACCTGCAACAACCAAGAGATGCAAGTTCACCATAATCTCAGGATAGCTCTGCCCTTCTTAGCTCGTCGCGATTCACAGCTACCCATTTGGATCGATGCAATCTGCATCAACCAGGCCGATGAGACGGAAAAATTAAAACAGATTCGAATGATGATTGACATATATCGAGGTGCTTCGCAAGTCTGGGTATGGTTCGGTCCTGGAAACAGAGAGAGCGGAACCGTAACAGCAAATCTTCCACAGATCATTGACACAGTTGAGAATGAAATAATACGACGCGTCTCGATTAGTCCTAAGATCATGCCATGGCTTTCCTCGGACGAAGCTTGGTCATCATTCTATGACTTAGTTGAAAACAGATGGTACAGTCGCCTCTGGGTCTTTCAAGAGACGGCTTTCGCCAGAAGAGTCCGAGTAATGCTAGGAAGTAATGAGGTAGCGTGGGACACGTTGCGGCGCTTAATCAAGCCTACAGAGTGGCATTTCGCTGGAGGCGACGGCCAAGAACCTCGAAGAATTAGCAACTGGGCGCGCAATATTTTCTTGACCCGTCGAGTAACACAGAAGGCCATTAATTCAGGAGCGCCATTCACCGCCGAAGCTGCTGCCAGGATCATAATGTCCACGATGAATGCTTTCTGCTTTGAACCCCGAGACCGAATATTTGGCGTACTAGGGTACATATCAATCCAGGTTCCGGAGGATATCTCAATAGAGAATATGTATGTTCACCTCGCCCGTGTGATCTTGCTGAGTGTGAGCCCCGAGTCGGCCCATTGGTGGCGCTTCCTACATTTAGCGACTTCGGCGAACAAACGCCAGGGCCTACCTAGCTGGTGTCCTGATTTCCACGACGTTACCGGCAGACTCCTCTCTAAAGGGAGTGTGATAGCCCAAGCAGCTAGCACAAGGAAAAGCATAGCCCAGCGTGAGCTTGACTTGAGTAGTAAAGAACTCGCGTTACGTGGCCAAGTATTCGACACGATTGAGACAGTTCTAGACGAGTATCGTGACGACCAGATGGAGACATCCGAGAAGTTCCGTGCTTTCCATTCCTGGGAGGAGTCCTTAGAGTCCGCAGTTCTTTCGGAATTATTGCCCGGAGGTGGAAGGAAATTGCAGGTATATGCGGACAAGTCGGCAATAGAAGAAGCTTATTGGAGCACTCTCCTGGATGGTATCAACACAATGACCGATGAATCAATGAGGGCAACGAGGGAACAGTTGCCGTATAAATCGTTAGAAGAGCTTAGAAAGGGCCAGGATGCGGCATTACAAACCGTCGACGCCATGGAGTAAGTGAATACCGAGGCCACCGTGACTCGCACACGCCGCCATACTGACCCAAACATAGACTCCTGGAGCAATCTCCTTTCTACGAGCAGAACCCGAGCCGCGAGGACTTTCCTGAGGTGATGCAACACATGGTCGGAATCACGCGCATAGTACGTAATATGGAAGGGTTGCGGATGTTTATCACTGCTCAAGGACGAATTGGTCGCGGACCAGCTAGTATGAAGCAAGGCGATTGCGTCTGCATTTTTAGCTACGCCAAAACAGCACATATTATTCGCCCTACAGCAAACGCAGCCCAGACCACGTATGCATTTATAGGAGGCGCTTATGTGCATAGTGTAATGAACGGAGAAATAGAAGATATAGATATAAAGGAGCAGGATATTATTCTAGTATAATAGGGGTTATAATACTAGATATAATATAAGTTAGAAAAAAACTTTAATATACCCTATAGATAAGTAACTAGTATAGGTAAGTAGCTAGCTTTTACTAAGACCTAACTAAAATATACTATCTCTAATAATATAATATAATATAATACCTTAATATAATAATATATAATCCTCTTAAAAAGAAGCCTAAATATAGCTTATACTTTAGGCTTTAAAATAAGATATAATACTTACTATCTACTATATTATATAGTATTATATAATATTAGAAAAGGTACTTTAATAGTAATATACTAGAATACTATATTAATATAATTACTAGCTTAACTTAATAAAGCTTCTTAAAATAAAAGAAATAATAATTATCTAATATATACTTAATCTAGATCTCTAAAGCTTTTTATCTTACCTTACTATTATTAAGAATATAACTAATTTTTTATTTACTAAGTATTACTAAAACTTAATTAGTTAAAACTAGGCTATAATTTTTATAAGGTATATACTATAGGTAAGAGTATAAGAATAGGCTTTAATCTATAATTAGTAAGCTAATAGGAATCTATTAAGTACTATATAGTAAAGAGATATTAGGTACTAAGGTTTTTCTAGCCTCTCTTACTTATCTCTTACCTTATTACTAAGTTTAATATTATATACCTATTTACTATACTATATCTTCCTCTCTAACCTTTAAGCCTAGTCTCTTTAAGCTTTTAAATTCTATTACTTATTTTAAATCTTATTATCTATTTCTTATTTACCCTTTAATTCCTTACTAAAATAGTATATTCCTTTCTTATTATCTATTAAATACCCCCTTCTTAGATAGCTAGTACTAGTAGTCTTACTTATAAATTATTTACCTATACTTAAAAAATTAGCTAATTAGTATAAGTAGTTATAAATATTTAATATTTAGCTTATTTTTTATTTACTCTATTTTACTTTACTACTTTAGTATTAGCTTTTACTTATTTATTATAAAATAAAGTATTTAGTAACTTTACTCTAATACTAGTATAGAGATTAGAAGCTTAGGCCTTATTTAGTAACTATATAAGCTACTCCTTAGGGATATTAATTTACTAGTAAATAGTTATTACTATTAGGTTTCTAATTTACTATTAGTAATTACTAATTTTTTTTTAGTAATTACTAATTAGTAATTACTATTTACTAACCCCTAGAATAGTAATTACTATTTACTAATAGTAATTACTAATTAGTAATTTAGCTTACTAAGCTAAAAATAAAGAAAACTATTTAGTAGTACTTTTAACTATAGTATAGCTTTTTTACTAGTTAAAACTACTACTATATAATTATTAGTTTTTAAGTTAAGTATTAACTTATATCTAAATACTACCTTACCTACTCTATTTAATAGAAAAAAAAGGTGTATTAGCTAGTTTTAGAAGCTAATTATTATTATTAACTTTACTTTTAATATATAACTAAATAACCTAGTTTTTATAACCCTAAGATATATAAGTTCTATATAGAGTAGTTAGTAGTTTCTAATTTACTAATAGTAATTACTAATAGTAAATAGTAATTACTAAATTAGTAATTACTATTTACTATTACTATTCTAATTTACTATTAGTAATTACTATTTACTAGTAAATTAATATCCCTACTACTCCTCTAACTTTTTCTTTCTTCTTTCTTTAACCTTATATATACTTCTTTATCTCTTTTCTTTTAAATCTTTCTTAACTTCTTTTTATACTTCTATTCTTTTAATACTTTAACTTTATTATAGCTATTATTAATAATACTTTAGATAGTACTACTATTAGTAGTTTAAGCTTAATAGAGATAGTAGTAGTAAAGATAGTAGTAGTAAAGATAGTAGTAGTAAAGATAGTAGTAGTAGTAGTAGTAGTAGTAGTAGTAGTAGTAGTAGTAATTCTTTTTATAAGTACTACCTTACTAAAGGGAGTAATACTTATATACTTCTTTAAGTTTATAATATCTACTTAGTTAAGAACTATATTATTAAGTAGTATAAGTAGCTTCTTTTCCTTATATCTTTTTACTACTAATTCTTTTCTTAGTTAAATCTTATTACCTTATATTAGTTATACTTAAGTTTATTTAAACTTTTATTTATTTCCTTTAGTAGCTTTAGGCTTAGAGTATTAATTTTAGCCTTTATCTTTATCTTCTAGCTATTTATTATAAGGATAACTAAGGCTATTTCTCTCTAAGCTTTCTTTACTTTAGTAGTCTTATACTTATAATTTAATATTTCTTAAAGATAGATATTAGTTATAACTACTATTATAAGGGTACATAATTAAGTTAAATAGGTTAAGATTCCTCTATTAAGTAAGATACTATATACTAAGCTATCTAGATTAGGTCTATAGTTTTAGTAGGGTAATTAGCGATTAGCGATCTAATTAGAGGCTTAGCGCCCTAATTACTAATAATTATATAATCATCTAAACTAGTAATAGATTAAATCTATTATACTACCCCCCCCCCCTCTAAGTAGAGTAGTTCTATTCGCTCTATAATACTCTAAAATATATAATAATACTCTAAAATATATAATAATATCCTAAAGCCTTATTACTTTCCTTATAATTTCCTACGTGTCTTTCGCAAAGGCTATAGACGTACTATATTATTCTAATAACTAAAACTTTTATATATAATCCTCTATTTATACCTACATAATAGCTCTATTATAGAGGCTTTTAATAGCTTTAGTATAGAGGCTTGTAATAGCTCTAGTATAGAGGCTTATATTAATTCTTACAGGAGGTTTATAATAATAGTCCTATATAATAATTTAGTATACTTCTAGCGTAATATATTAGCGCGACTATTATAGTTATAGCCTATAATAGAGCTAGCTTTACCCTTATCTACTCTATTAACGTTACTAACTATATAGGTCCTTTATTAATATAACTAATAAGCTAGCGTAGCCCTCTATTAGTCTACTTTATAGATAGTTATATTTCTA
The DNA here is from genome assembly GCA_033682645.1 of Phoma sp. ATCC 74077. Lineage (NCBI taxonomy): Eukaryota > Fungi > Ascomycota > Dothideomycetes > Pleosporales > Didymellaceae > Phoma > Phoma sp. ATCC 74077. The sequence goes on along the minus strand of JAWDJC010000006.1, from coordinate 207,767 downwards.
TATTATAGGCGTTACCTAAGTATCTAGTAAGTAGTCTATATCTATATAGAGCGTAACTTAGTAAGATAGATTATAGAGGTACCCTACTTATCGCGCGAGTACTTATTATAATAAGGTATAATATAGATACTTATAAAATAACTATTAGTTATAACGCTTAGATTAGACTAGCTCCTAGATTCTTATTAATAATAGATCCTACTTACCTATTAGAGTACTAAACTTCTTATATAGTCTAGGCTTTTAGGGATAGGCCTTATAAAAGGTATAGACTAAGTTACTAGACTCTACAATATTTATATAGGGCTCCTATAATAGATTATCTAGACCTTCTAGGTAGTCCGCCTATTATACTCTATACTAAAGTAGGCCCTTTCTATAGTTATAAAGATCCTTTTCTTTATTATTTATTTATAAGTTAAGGATTACTTTAATAGAGTACTCTATATTATTATCTACTTTAGGATCTACTAGATCTATATTATCCTTTATATCTTAAAGCTATCTAGGTAGTAGAGCGCTATTAGTAGGGTATAGTAGCTATAGGTAGAATATATTATATATTTTTATATTAGTAGGTAGCTATACTTTATAGGCTATATTATCTATAGCGTATATTATAATAAATAGCCTATAGTTTTTAAAGTCTAATAATTAGTTTAGGTAAGTTATCTATATATTATAGAAGTTAACTATAACTTTATTACCTACTTTAAACTACGGTACTAGTATATAGTAATTATTTATATATTCTACTTATTTAGCCTATAACTACTAAATCTATAGTTATAAGAACTTATAAAGCTTATCTAGTTTCTTAGTAAACTTATCTATATTAAGCTAGTTATATTACGTAGGTACTAAGATTATAGGCGTAATAGCTATAGCTAGCTTAAGCCTAGATTATAGCTTATATCCCTTTATTACTTTAAAAGCTAATATACTAGTACTTATATTAATAGCTATATTTACTTTAAACTTAGCTATAGGAAGGAATAGTACCTAGTTATCCTATTTATAGTTAACGTATACTTATAGGTATTACTTAAGGAAGGCGTTTATGTTTTCTATTTAACTATTAGATTCTAGGTAGAAGGCTATAGATAGCTTAGGTTAGGTGCTAATATATTAGTAGAGTCTAGTCTAGAAATAAGATATAAACTAAGCTCCTCTATCTAATATAACGTCTTTAGGGTATCCCTCTTCCCTCTATATATATTTAATAAAGGCTTATATAAGCGTATCTATCTTAAGGTCTATAACTAGTATAAACTTCTTCTTTTTACTAAGTTAATTAACTATAATAAGGATATTTATATATATTTATCTATAGTTAGTATATAGTAGAAGGTATATAATATAATCTATTAAAATTAATTACTAATAGTAATCTAGAATAGGTAATAGATATAGTAAGCTATACTTACCCTCCCTATATAGCTTAATACGTTAGTAGGTAAGGTATACTTTAATATACTAAGTAATATCTATAGTTATATTAGGCTAGTAGTACTAGTAGGAAGCTTTAGTATAGCTTTTATATTTACCTCTATATCTACTATAGAGGGATTAATATACTAGATCTAAGATATATATACGTAAGTTATCTATATTAGGAACGTAGACCTTCCCTTTTACGTATAGGATCCTATTAGTTAGAGTATAATTACTAAGCTTAAGCTTTACGCACTTAATAAGTTTATATAGGATATAGTAGTAACCTACCTTCTTTACTTAAATAATATTATTAAGTACTTTATCTTTACTATATACTACTTTTATAGTATCTAGAATATCTTCTATAGAATTACTTAGGTTAGGTAATATAAGCCTAATAGGGTTATAAGTTAGTATTATATTTACTTCTACTAGTAAATTAGATTCTAGTAAGGCTAGTGTAAGTAATTCTAGGATATATACTTTACTTAAGTTATCTATTTTACTATTAAGGTATATTTTATACGTAGCCTAAATAGGCGTTATTATTACTTACCCTAGGTAATATTATACTAAGTAGATAGCGCGTCGCGTACCTATATCCTAGTTACTAGTTATAACTATAACTTAAATCTCTAGGTTAACTTAATCTAGTTTAATAATAACTTACTATTAGTACTACTATTACTTATTATTAGTATCTTTAGGGAGATTACTAGGTTATTATATAAGGGTATTAGGTTTAGTACCCTACTTACTAGGTTAGTAGATTATTCTAAAGTTAAACTTAGATAGAAACTCTACCTATTATACTTACTAGTAATTAAGTTACTTATTTACTATAAAGGTCTCTAAGGCTTAGTAATTAGAGAGTACTTTAATTAGATCTAGAGTACTAGCTAACTTAAAATACTATTCCTTAAAGGCTTAGATAATTATAAGAAGTTCCTTATTATAGATCTCGTAGTTATATTCTACTAGATTTATCTTATATAATAGAAATACTATAGGTTATAAAATCCCTTTAGAGTCTTTCTAGGAGAGGATAGCTATAGTAATAAAATTAGAAGCATCTATTTTAAGCTATATTTCTAAGTCTAGATTAAAGTACACTAAGATACTAGCGCTAGTAAATACCTCTTTAAGGTAGTTAAATACTTAAGTAGCCTTTAAATCTAATATTAATAGGAAAGCTTTCTTCCTATTAGATTTAGTAAGTTTAGTAAGTACCTTAGAGATTTAGGAGAATCCTTATATAAAGTAGTAATAGAAATTAGTAAACCTAAGGAATACTTATATATCTTTTATAGTACGTAGTATTTACTATTTAAGTATAGTATAAATCTTAGCTAGATCTATTTTAATACTATTAGTAGTAAGGATAAGGCCTAGGTACTTTATATATTTAGTTTTAAACTTATACTTTATAGGATTAAGGTATAGTCCTATATTCTAAAGTTTTTATAGAATAGTTAGGATATACTCTTTATACTCTATCTTATTAGTAGAGTAGATAAGTATATTATCTAAATATACTATATAGATAATATCTAAGTACTTATAAAGTGCTTTATTAATAAAGGTTTAGAAGGTCCCTAAGGCGTTATAGAGTCTAAATAGTATAACTAAATATTTATAGAGTCTATATTATATTATAAAAGCTATTTTTTCTTTATTACCTTCCTTAATACAGATAGTATTAAAAGCTATAATAATATCTATAATAGATATAATTTATACCTTAGCTATATAAGTAAGTATTTCCTTAATAACTAGTAGTACGTTTTAGTTTTTTTTATATAATAGCGTTAAGCTAATAATAGTTAATATAGATCTAGAGCCTACTACCTAGTTTCTTAATAATAAGGACTAGGGAGGTAAATAGCAATATACTAGTGCGGATAAAGCCTTTATTTATTATATTATCTATATAGGCTTTTACTACTTTAGTCTCTATCCTAGTAAGCCTATAGATATAAGGCCTAGGAATTCTAGTACTAGGCTTAAGTTTAATAGCGTAATTAATACCCTAGCACTAAGGAGGAAGAATATCTACTATCTTAGGGTTAAATAGGTCTAGGAAACACTTATATACAAAGGTAGGGACTAGTTTCCTTATCTTATCCTTTATAAGAGGTAGGCACTCTAGCTTTAATATATACTTTTTATAGTTAGCTTAGGATATAGTAGCTAGCCTAGCTATATAATCGTAAAAGGTAGTAGTATTATAATCTCTACGTTCTTTATTAGGTAGGTAGCTAAGCCTATCCTAATAAGAAGGTTCTATCTATATAATTTATTTAGGATAGTAAGTAGCTATAAGGTAGGTAGCCTTTATACTAATAAGGTATACTATACCTAGAGTAATTATACTTTAGGTAGCACTATCTAGGTAGTAGTTATTATATACTATATCTACTAAGCTATCTTTTAAGTAATTTAATTAGTATTATATTAAATAGAAATATATAGAGCGTAATTCTCTAAAAGATAGTACTAGGTTATAGTAATTAAGCTAGTTTATACCTAGGATAAGATTATATTTACTAATATTTATAACGTAATATATAGTAGTTACAATATAAATTCTATACTTAACTTAGATATTAGCTATATACGTTAGTTAGTTAACTTCTCCTCTATCTATAAGGGTAAGGTAAATAGGTAACTTTACTTTATAGGTATAATAGCCTTACTACTATACCTAGCGTTAGCTAATAAAATAGGTACTTACTCCTATATCTACTAAGGTTATTATTTATTACTATTTCCCTTACGTAGATATAATACCTCTATAGAACTCTAGCTAATAACTTATATCTAGCTATAGTATATCTTAAAGTAATATAGCTAATATATAATAATATTAATAGATTAAGGAGTCACCTTAGGTAGTAAAAAGCTTTATTACTATAATTTTAAGGCGATTGTAATATTTTATAATACGTCTTAAATCTCTATATACTTTACGCTAGTTAAGCTCCTACTTATAATTTTACATAGGAGTATCTAAAAATCTAACTTATTATCTAACTTAGAGTTAGTATACTCTTTATTAATAAGGTTATTATAGATAATATCTTTAGTATTATTATCTACTTTAGTAGCTTTAGTAAGAGTAGTATTTAGGCTAAGGGTAGAGCGTAGCTATAAGATCTAGTTTAAAGGCGTAATAGGCTTACCTTTATACTTAGTATCTAGATTATTTTATCTATACCTATCTATACTACTATATTTAAAGTATACGCCTTTCTCTTATATTATTTTTTACTTAGCTAATATATAGATATTATTTAGTTAGTACTTAACGTAGTAGCTAGTACGCTACTTTTATAAAGGCAAGTAATTACTAGGTAATTAATATTAAGGCTTTATATCCTTACGTGTGTAGGTAGTATTAGGCGCCTTATAATTATAACTAATATATATATTCTAATAGTACTTATTAATACTATAGGCGTAACGTAGAAACTATTTAAGGGTCTTACGCTCTATAAGAGTACTAGCTATAACTATTACTAGGGTTTTATTTATAAGATAGCTAGTATAATTAATTATTATCTAGTTAGGGAAATTAAGGATTATAGTAATACCTAAGAAATAAGATTACTATATAGGGAAACTCTTACTAGTTTTCTACTTTAGAGTACTATCTATAAGTTAGGTCTCTACTTTACTATACTTATTATAGGTAAAGTAGGTCCTATCTAGTTTCTTAAGGATATCTAAGTAATATAAAGGCTTAAGTTTCTAGATTATTAACTAGGTATTACCTTTAATATAGTTCTTTAGGTATAAGATATAGAGTATCTTATCTAGGATTATAGTACACTTATCTATAGCTATATTACACTATTACTTATAGTTATTAGTTTCTTTCCTATAGAAGTATTTAATATCTAGTATCTTATATAACGTAGGCGCTATACTAGGTAGGTAGCTAGTAGTAGATATTAGCGTTATCCTAATAGGTAGTTCTTAAGGTATATTATATAGGTTCTTTATATTAATAGGCGTAGAAGAGTATATAGTATACGGGCTATACTTAATAGGTTATAATATATAAAATATAGCTAGCATATTATAATAAGGGGATAAGGTATAATTATAATAGAGGAAAGAGTATAGCTAATAGGAGGGATTATACTATATTAGTTTATTATTTACGATTTTACGCTCGCGCTACTTATCTATAAGACTTAGTTATGCTTAATTAGTATCTATAAGAGCCTTCTATAGTTCCTTATCCTTTACTTCTAACTACCTCTTAATACGCCCTAATTCCCTATAATAATAGTTTACGTCCTCTTTCTTATAAGCGTACTCTAAGTTTAGTTAGTTTAGGCGTATATTAAGTTACTCTACCTCTTTATAGAGATTATTACGTTTAGTAATAGTAGTATTACGCTCTATAACTATAGCCGTAAATAATAGATATAAAGTTACTTTATTAGTAATAGATACTTATATATAAGTTAGTTAGCTTTATAGCTATTATAGTTCTATATATTTCTTTATATATATTATACTTAGTATAGTACCTTCTATAGTAGTAGTTTACTTAGAAAGCTTATAAATAGTATTATTCTACTTATTATACGCTCTAGTAACTTTATATATAACTATTAGTAGACTAGTAAAAAGGTTATACTACTAGTTAGGTTTATTACTAATCTATCTACTAAATTATATAGTATTTATAATCTTAGTCTTTATAGACTAATAGATTATATTATTATTATAGTTAGTATAGTCTTATCCTACCTAGATAGTATAGGAATCTTCCTTATCTTTATCTAACTTTTTATATTCTTATAACTTAATCTAGTTATATATAGCGCTACTCTAATAGAGAAAAGTAATTTATATATATATTAAATTATCCTAGAGAGCCTTAATATAAGTATCTAAGATCTCTATATTAATCTAGGGGTAACTATCTAGGGTTATAGGATCTAGGTAACTACCTTCTAAAACTAATAGTAGGTGTATAACTAGAAATATACTTACGCGATAGCCTTAGCTCTAGTTAGCCTAAGATAGGTATAGTAGTAGTAGTATATTCTAGGATTATTATATAAGTCTAGTAACTATTAATTAGGTTATTAGATTATAATATAGGTCGCCCTTAGGCGCTTAGTTTAATATAATAGTATCTTCTTATATAAAGTTCTATTTTAAGGTAGAAAAGTTTACTTTACTACTACTATATCTACTTACTTAGGTTTTAAATAGGTAAGCTATACCTCTACTAGTATTATAAATTATATCCTTCTTATTAATAGAGCCTAACTCTCTCTACGTCCTTATTAACTAAGCTAAAGGCTATATACGCTAGGCTTCTAGCTAATATATTAACCTTATTATTATAGTAATCTATAGTAATAGCTTAGGTAGATTTACCTAACTATAAGTTCTACTCTATAGGCGTATAATAGAGCCTTATAGCTAGCGCGTAATTCCTAATACTATCCTAAATTAGGTATATATAACTAAGTTACTACTAATTAGTACACGCGTATAGTAGTAGATCCTTTAAATAACTAAGCCTATTATAGGCGTATTCTAGGTAAAGAGTTTAATATAGTATAGTATAAGGGCACATAATTAAGTTAAATAGGTTAAGATTTCTCTATTAAGTAAGATACTATATACTAAGCTATCTAGATTAGGTCTATAGTTTTAGTAGGGTAATTAGCAATCAGCGATCTAATTAGAGGCTTAGCACCCTAATTACTAACAATTATATAATTATCTAAACTAGTAATAGATTAAATCTATTATAACTATAATACTAATATTAAGGCTTATAGGTTATTCTCTTACCTAAAAGGCTATTACTTCTAACCTTTTACTAGTAATCTAGTAAGCTATTATAGATAATTATATCTTTATAAATAATACCTACTATAAGTACTATAACTATAGCTATACTAATTTCTTATTTAGTAGCTACTTTTAGTCTTACTACTAAAGCTACCTACTATAAGTACTATAACTATAGCTATACTAATTTCTTATTTAGTAGCTACTTTTAGTCTTACTACTAAAGCTACCTACTATAAGTACTATAACTATAGCTATACTAATTTCTTATTTAGTAGCTACTTTTAGTCTTACTACTAAAGCTACCTACTATAAGTACTATAACTATAGCTATACTAATTTCTTATTTAGTAGCTACTTTTAGTCTTACTACTAAAGCTACCTACTATAAGTACTATAACTATAGCTATACTAATTTCTTATTTAGTAGCTACTTTTAGTCTTACTACTAAAGCTACCTTCTTAACTATAGTACTTATAATAAGTATATTATAAATAGTAATAGCTTTAGGTATTCTTTTACTAGTAAGTCTCTAATAAGTATTTAGTAACTACTTATTAATATTCTTAGGTTACTCTAATATTAATATAGTTAGTTCTACTCCTTCTCTTTAAGAGATTAAGGTAACTTATATAATTACTTACTCTTATTATTCTAGCTTCCTAAGCCTTTTACTTTATACTTACTATAGTAAGGTTAGTAGTATCTTCTCCTAAGCTAGTTTACTACTATACTTTAATTTAATATCTTTTTACTTTTCTACTACTACTCTTACTCTTTAGGCTTTAACTTCTCTTTATAATAATAATACTAGTAATAGTATATACTTCTAACTATCCTAAGAGGTATTTATAACTAACTAGTAAGTAACTTTAGCCCTTAACTCTTAGTATATATATAATATCTATTATCTACTATAACTATAATACCTAAAAGTAAGTTAAGTTAAGTTCTACTTCCTTCTTTCTACCTTTTATTCTTTAATATTCTTTATAAAACCTAAGTTACTTTATTATCTACCTATATATCTCTTATTACTAGTACTATTAGTTAATTATACTAAATATTATCTAGATACCTTTATAGCTAAGTTACTTATATATTTCTTAAATTAAGGTAGCCTTTATATCTATTCTATTAATTACCTTTTAAGCTAGTATATTCTTTATAGCCTTCCTAAATAAGTAGTAGTCTCTTATAAAAAATCTAGTAGCTACTTTTATCTAGTATTATAGCTTAGTCCCTTATAAGTAACTTAGGTATCTTAAAGTTAATAGGAACTTAGTAATTTCCTCTAATCCCTTATTATACTTATTAATAAAATATTAGCTCTCTTTTTCTTTTATATTTAATACCTTCTTATACTTTACTAGAATACTATTAATAAAAGGCTTAAGATCTTCTTTATCTTTAGCTAAATAATTTTAGCTATCTAGCTATAAATATATTAATAGTATATTAGGAATAATATTTTTTTTTACTAGATATATTATAGTAGAGTAGATTAGGTTTAGCTATAATAGGCTATTAGGGCCTAGCGTAAGGGCCTAATAGACTATAGAGTAAGAGGGGAGAGAGGAGATTATTAATATACTAACCTACTATATAAAGTATATCCTTCTATAATAAATAGTAACTAATATATAATCTTAAACCTATACTCTTACCCCTTAGGAGGCCTAGAATAGTAGAAGTAATAGTAAAATAAACTATTAGGTACTATTTTAATAGTAAAAATAAGATAAGTACTATATAGCTATATATAAAGAACTTAGGGATAGTTACCCCTAAACTATAATACTCTTAGGTAGTATTAGAGTAATAGGAAATTAATATAAGGATAATAAGGTACTATAGGTACTAGTAGACGTAATAGTAAGTAGCTAAGATAAAGTACTAAATAAATCTAGTAAAGTATATAGTATATATAGGGCGTACTATATATATATAATATAATAATACTAGTAGAAGAATAAAGTATAATCTTATAAGAAATACTAATAATCTATTAGACCTAATAAGAATAGTAGGATATAGTATAGATAGTTAAAATTAGGAGACTTTCTAGAAAAGGAGATACTAAGGAGCTATTAGGGTATAGCCTAATACTCCTAGGTAGGTAGATCCTATAATTTAAGTAGATTAGAAATAAAAAACCTAGAAAAATAAAGACTATATTAAATATAGTATCTAGAACCTAATAAGAGCTATCCTCTAGAAAACCTAGAGTTACTTCTTATTCTACTAGTTACTAGTTTATAGTATACTACTCCTTTTTACTCTTCTTATTACTATTCTCCTACTAGTAATTAAGCTCCTAGTATTAGAAAAGCTATAAGAAATAACTATATCTAACTACTATTTCTAAAGCTTTTTAGACTATAACTAGAGTAATATAGGCCTAGAGTAAAGTACTAATAAAATAGTTAGAGATAGCTATACTACTCTAATCCTAGGACTAGAAGAAATAGTAAGTTTCCTAAGGCCTAATCTACTATTAAGATATACTATATTAGTAACTAGTATCTAGTCTATAAAGAAAAACTTTATAGGGCCTATAGACCTAAAGAGAATCCTTTAAGTTATTATAGTAGGAGTAAGCTATCTTATATAAGAGAACTTGTTGTAGAGTAGAAGTTCTAATCCGATCAAATGATAAAGGTCAGGATTATATAATCAGAATATTAAGGTTAGATTAGATAATTTAGTAACTAATCTGTTCAAGTATATATTCTAAGCTCTTTAGCTTACTTTCCTATATAGTAATTAATACAATTATTTTCCCCTAGCTTACTTAGTAATAATAGTTATAAGCCTAGCGCTATAAGATTATAGAGTTAATTCTCCCTACGCATTTTATATTTACTAAAAGCTAGATTTAATTACTCCTCTTTAATCTTTATTTTAATCTCTAATATCCTCTCTATAAGTAGCTATAAAAAGCTATAATAAGAATAATCCTCTAGGCTTCGCTATACTTAAGGCGCGTAATAACTAGCTATAATAGTTTATAATACTTAAAGTTTATACGCTTATAAAGTAAGTATAGGATTATATTAATCTAGATAGTCCTACTATACTAGATTTAATCCGTAATAACCTAAAATACCTAGAGCTTCTACTTAAGCCTATAGCTCTAAAGGATCTACCTATAGGAGCTAACTAAGAATAACTTAGAGAACACGTAAGCTTAAGAATAGAGTATAAGTAAGAATATAAGATCTACGAAGTAAGAGTTAAGGATTAACCTAAAGCTATTTATAAATAGAAAGTACTTATAGCTAAGTAGACTTATAAGGTGTTAGTAATTACAAATATTTAGGACTAGATAATTAAAACTATTATACCTAATCTCCTCTAACTAGTATAGTTTAAACTTATAAACACTAGCGAAACGAGTATTTAATCCTAGCTTAGGATACTTAAGAAATAGTTAGCTCTAAGTAAGGTAATAATAAAGAACTAGATTAGAATTAAATACTGCGCTTACCTAGATAAAGCTAGGAATAGAAGGATTAATCTAGATAGGTAGTTTAATAATTAGTAAATATTATATAGCCGTACTTAGGCATATAATATCCTAGAAATATAAGGAATAATTACGCTTACTAATTTTCTAGATATAATTATAATTAAATACGCGCCTAAATAGGCCTACTAAATATAAGTAGAAGCGATTAGGAGGACCTCCTTAAATAAAGCTAATCTTAAACTAGATAATATAGCTATAGTATTTAATACTATACTTACTAAGTAAGTTACTATTATAGCTAAGGGGAGAAATTATTTAATCTTCTTAATCCCTTCCTTTAATAGAACTAGTATAAAACTAATTAGGAATAAACTAAAGAATAGATTAAAGAAACCCTACTTATACTAGCTAGAATTATAAGGATTATATAAGTAGGAGCTAATTAGTTATTAAAGACTTTAAATAGTAGTAGAAGGATTAGCTCCTTCCCTCCTAATTAAACTTAGTAATATTAATAAAAAAAAGATTCTTAAGTAATATAATAAAATAGAATAGTCTAATCTTTAAAATTAAGTTAAGTAATCTAGATAGAAAACTATAAATAAGCCCTCTTTATATAATAGATTATTTCTATATATAATTAAAGCTATACTAATTAATCCTACTACTTTTAATTTTAATAATTAGGAATATTATCCTAGAGTATATAGCGTAATATATAGCTACTACCTACTCTATCTAAGTATAATACTTAATAATAGAGTAAGTATTTATCTTATTAATAATTAAAACCTACTTAAGCCTAGATTATTTAAGAAAGCTAAAGATTATAAGTATATAGATATAGGTACTTAATCTCTTCTAGTTAATAGATATAGAGTACGTATAATAAGAAAACTACTTACTAGTCTAAATAGTCCTAAAATAATAGATTTAAAGCTTAATAATATTAGAGTAATTAAAGGTTTTTATCTTAATATTATTTCTAAAGCTAGGCTTAATAATTAAGGAAAGATTTAGTATATAGGATATAATTATATACTAAGGTATAGTATAGCTAAAGAGAATAAAGTTATATTCTAAATAATTAGTAAAGGAAACCTTAGCTTCTTAGAATATAAGATCTCTTCTTATTACTTAGTTCCTTAGATTATAAAAGCTATATTAAGATTATATATTCCTTAATTAAGATCTAACTCTAAGCTCCTTTAGTATTAATAATTAGGTTACCTAGGTTAATAAGCTTTATAGGTACTTATATATAATACTTAGAATATCTATATTAATAGAATAAAAAGACTTAACTATAAAGATTATATAGTTATATATACCTCTTAAGTAATCTTAAGATAACCTAAGAAATAATTACTAAGACTATTCTACTATATATTATAGGATCTATTTAATATACTATAAGGAAGATTAAATAAGAGATAGTCTATAGTAATTAAAGAGGATTACTCTAGAAAGATTAAGAATAATAACCTTCCTACTAAAATACTTCTAGAGATTATATAGGTAATAAAGTACTATATAAATAGAGCCTAGAATAAATATAGACTAAAGATTATAGAAATTTATTAAGATAGTAATTCTACTATAAGACTATAGAGAGGTTAATTAAGATATAAAGAGTAGGTAGAAGAATAGGGGATTATAATTAAAGTAACTCTATCTTATATATATAAGCTAAATAGCTTAGTAGAGTATACTAGATAGGAGCTAATTATAAAAGTAATTAAAATATATATAAGTATATACTTACTAGAAAAACTTTAGCCTAAGATTTTAGATATAGTAGCTTAGCTATATAGAATAAGCCCTTCTATAATTAATAGCTATTAATTACTAAATAAAGTACTTAATTCCTAGTTTAGGTAATATTTTTACTAGTATAAACCTAAGAAGATTAGATTAAGAATAGCTAATCTTTACCTAGATTAGAGTAGTATATATACCTATAGCTATAGAGCGTATCTATTAGATTAGGATTACGTAGCTAGATTATTAAAGTAGGACTTTAAGATTAATCTAAGGGGATATATAGGTTATTTAGTTAGATATAAAGTATCTAATATTTACTATATTTAGATCCTAATACTTAATTAAGTAATTACTATATATAATATAACCTTTAATAAATTATAATTCTATAAAGGATTATATAAGGAAGGAATATTAGAGAAATAAGCTATTAGGATTATAGAGATCTTATATAATAGTAAGCTAGATAATCTAGGAAAGGATCTTAATAAAAATCTAATCCTTAAAGAGTAGTAAGTATATAAGACTAAAATAGCTACTAAGAGTAATCTTAGGGGTAAACCTTTTAAATAAATTAATATAGGTAGCTAGTCTATTAATTAAGGAGTTATATAGGAAGAAACTATATAAGGAGTAAGTATAACTAGTAAGTACCTAAGAATCTATATAGGCCTAATTAAAGATTAAAATATACTTATAACCCTAGAGGTAATACCTAAGCTAAGTATTATAGGGAGGATTAATAATTAAGATAAATATTAATTAGGAGTAGATAGCTAAGAGGGGATATATCTACCTAGATAAGCTAGCTTATTATACTCTAGTAATTAGATTAGATTATATAGGAAAGAGCCTATAAGCTTAACCTACTCTACTACTTAACCTAGTTATATTAACTTAAATACTCTAGATAAAGTAGAGGAACTACTTATAAGAGTATACTAGAGGCTATAGTAAATAAACCTAGAACTATTAGGATCTATTAGATTAGATACTCTAAGATAGTAAAGATTAAGCTATAGGTAGCTAGGAAAGCTACCTAAGATTAATTAGTATATAAGTATTTATATACTATAGTAAAAAAGAAAAGATTAAGATAATTAAATAGGGGGTAGAAGTATAGGTATAAATGTATTAATTACTAATCTTAAGTTACTAGAAGATTAGTAGAGTAATTTTTAGAATACCTTCTTACTAGGAGTAAGAAAAGCTTAGGATAAGTATTAAAGCTATAAGCTATTAAATTTAGTAATTATAGCTATAATACTTAGTAACTAGATCCTAACTAAGTAGATTTATATAAGTAATCTACCTACTCTACTAACTACGTAGAAGTAGCTACTCTAGTACCTATATAAAGTTTAGTTTAAGTAAGCCTTATAAAAAGAGATTAAATAGCTACGTAAGAAAGGAACCTAGTTAAAATAACTAATTAGTAAAATACTAAGTAGGCTACTCCTATTAAAATAGGTATAGACCTATAAGTTTAATTAAGATAGAATACTCTAAAAGTATAAAGCTAGAATAGTTATAAGAGGTAATCTCTAGGAGAAGGATTTACTTACTTTAATATATACTATAATATTAGTAGTATAATCCTTTAGAGTAGCTATAGTAATTACTACTTATTTTAACCTAGAAATTATATAGTATAATATAGTAGGAGTATTTCTAAATATAATAATTATAAAGGATAATCTAGTAATCTATAATCTACTAGATAGGTTTAAGAAACTAGGTATATACGTTAAGCTTAATTAAGTATTATATAGATTAAGAGATTTACTACTACTCTAGTATAAGGAGTTTATAAGTATACTAAGATTATATAGATTTATTATAATAAAAGAAGAGCTATACCTATTTACTACTTAGGATTAAAAAGTATTAATCTTATTCTATATTAATAATATCCTATTATTATATTATAAAGTATATAAGTATAAAGTATATAAATTATAGGATTAGATTAAAGAAAGATATAAAGTATAAGAGTAAGAACTAGTAGAATAGTTCCTAGGGATTAGAGTAATTAGGGATTAGAATAACTAAATAGTTATGCTTATTTATAATACCTATATTAAGAAGATTATAAAGAAGTTTAGATTAGCTAATAGGACCTTTCTACTAACTCTACTCCTATTAGAAGAATTAATTAAAAATACTAAAGAAGTATCTAGAGATTAGATTAAGAACTATTAGGAAAGAGTAGGATTAGTACTATATATAGCGATTATACTACACCTAGATATTATATTTACTATTTCTAAGCTATCTTACTTCCTAACTAACCTAAGTAAATAGTATATAAAGGTAGTAGAATATATAATTATATACCTATACTAAACACGCTAGGAAGTAATCTAGTATAGCTATTTTAATAGTCCTAATCTTATAATTTATAGAGATATATTATTTATAGATAATCTAGAAATATACTAATCTTTATATAGATATATTATAATACTATTTAGTAGAGTAATCCTCTAGAAAGTAGTATATTAGAATATAGTAACTACTTTAACTATAGAGGCTAAGCTTCTTATACTTAAGTATATAGCTAAGGAAATAATAGCGCTTAAGTACTTCTTTAAAGAGCTTATACTTAATCTAGGAGATCTATAGAATATTTAGTATAATAATTAGTAAATAATTAGGCTAGTAGTAGGTAAGAATAAGTAGATTATAATAAAATTATAATATATAGATATTTAGAATATATAGCTCTGCTAGGAACACGTAAAAGGATTATTTATAGTTAAGTACTTAGAAATAAGTAAAATACCTATAGATAGATTAACTAAAGTGCTTACTTATTAATAATTTAAGCGTTTTAAGTAACTACTTAACTTAAAGAATATAAGAAGTCTAATTATAAATACTAGGGATAATTAAAATTATAAATTAAGATTAATTTAATTACTTACTTTAAGAAGAAGTATACTTAATAAGAGTAGAAAAATAAGTATTATAAAAGAGATTAGCTATACTAATCTACTAACCCTAAAACTACCTAAAAGCTAACTAGCTATACTACTTAATAGAAATAAACTACTAGAATCCTTTAATTAAACTAATTAAGGAGCTTATTAAGGGAGTCCTTAATTACCTTAAAAAGGGCCCTAGTAAAAGTATAATACTTATTATACTTACTTCTAGTAAGATTATTATAATAGAATTAAAGATTCTAAGTATAAGAAAGTAACTCCTTAGTAATACCCTTAAGTATAAGATAAGTAGCTTAATAATTAAGCTTATAAGTACTCTTACTAGGTAGAGCCTCTTTATCTAACTATTTAGCCTAATTACCCTCTATAGTCTACTTAACTTCCTTATCTTAATTAAGTATAGTTTTATCTACCTTATCTATCTTAAACTATATATAAGTAGGCTCCTTATACTTAACCTAATTATCTTAACTAGTAGGTAGAAGAGTAGGTAGAATAGAAAACTTAGGGGTATATATCTAAGTAGCTAGATTATATTAAGTAAGGGGGTACTAAGTATAAAGAGTAGGATTCTAAGGAATAAATCTACTAGGAGTAAATACTAATCTAGGAGTATTAAAGCCTAGATAAATAGGCCTAAAGCTATACTAAGTAGAGAGAAGGTTTTAATTATAAAGGAATTAATAATAAAGGTATTATTAATTAAGTAGCTACTACTAGTTATACTAACTAGGAAGGCTAGTAGTAGAGCTAAAACTAGGAGCCTAAGTATAATACTTAATCTACTATAGTAGTAAAGCTAGAGTAGGAGAGCTCTAAGTAATACTAGGATATCTACTTAAACTACTAGATATAAATATATTACTAGTTACTCCTAAAGTAGCTTACTTAACTAGAGTATTAAAGTTAAAAGGAATAGCGCGTATAGTAAGAGGAGATAAAGTAGTACTACTACTACCTTTACTCTTTAAAGTCTTAGTAGGCGTATTACCCCTAATTATTATAAGAAGAGTAGTATAATACTACTTAAGCTCTTAAGGCTATATAATAATTAGAAAACTAAAAAAGAAGTAAATACTATACTTACTTATAGTTATAACTAGAGTCTTAGAGTAGAAGGTCTTAATTAGCTTCTTAGCCTTAACTAAGATAGACTAGGGACTATAATAATTAGTATAGAAGAAATAAAGTAAAAGATTAATATACTTACGCCTCTTAATATATATAAGAGCTATAGGTAGTATAATAAGTACTATAACTAGGCTTATTTATATACTAAGTATAACTAATACTATAAGTAAAGCGCTTAATATAGCTAATATATAGATTCTTATACTAACTAGGAGAAGAAGATTAAGTAGCTAGAGTAGCTATAGTAGCTAGAGTAGTAGCTAGAGTAGTAGTAGTACTATAAAGATAATAATTATCTATAATAGGAGTAGGTAATAGCGTAGTAGGAGTAGGATTAGTAGTAGTAGCCTTTTACTCTTTATAAGGTAAGTAGTAGTAAAATAAGTAGTAGTAGTCTTTAATCCTTTTAGAGGCTATTAAGTATAACTTAGATTAGTAGATATAAACTTAGAGAGCTTAAGCTAATCCTATAATAATATATAACCTATAAGCTTAGAAGGGGTAGGACTAACTATTTTAGTAGATAAGAGAAATAATCTAAGAGATTAAGAATAAAAAGCTTAAGTAAGAGGTTATAATTAGGGAAATATAGCTTAGTAATCTAAAGTTAAGGATAGAAGTAATTAAAAGGTTAAGGGAGTAAAATAGCTAAATAAAAGCTATATATCTTATTAAAAATAAAGCTAGGGCTATAAGTAAATAGATCTAAATAATAGAAGGTATATAATTAGGCTAATATATTATAATAATAAATATAGGAGTAAGTAAATAGATTAGAGATTAAAATATAACGCTATTATAATAGGAAGATTATTTTAATTAAGATTAAACTAGAGATACTAAGAAGTATAACGCCTAAGAGTAGTTTACTATTTTATTACTTAAATAGTAAAGCTAGGGGGTATATTATAGAGTAGAAGTTCTAATCTAATTAAATAATAAAGATTAGGATTATATAATTAGAATATTAAGGTTAGATTAGATAATTTAGTAACTAATCTATTTAAGTATATATTCTAAGCTCTTTAGCTTACTTTCCTATATAGTAATTAATACAATTATTTTCCCCTAGCTTACTTAGTAATAATAGAACTAGTATACTTATATAAATAAAAGAGCTCCTTTTATAGATACTCCCCTTATATTTAATAAGGAGAATATTATAATATTTATTAAAGAAATTAAATATTAGTCTAGCTTCTACTAATAGACTATTAAGGACTATATCTTATACCCCCTTAGCTACTATAACTATATATAAAAAGATATTATTAAATCTAGTATAATAGAGTTTATTATTATATAAGAGGTAAAAGATTAGGCTAGGATATAATAAGTATTACGTAAGTACTTCTAAGTATAGGATTAAGCCTAGTAAGAAGAAATAGAAGACTCCTTAAGGGTATAGTACGTAATATATATACTAATACTAAATCTACTATTATAAAGCTATCTAGATAGCTTTAGCCCTAGGTTTAATTAATACCTAGAAGCTAGTATAGTTAGTTTAACCTATAAAGGCTTCTATTTAGCTAAGAGCCTTAATAAGTAATAACTTAATAAGGTACTAAATTATTAAGTACTTAGCTAGGTTATAATATAGAATATAGTAGTAGATAGAATAATAGTATATTTAGGGGAGAGGATAGATAAATTACTACCTCCTTAGTATAATTACCCCTCCTTAGTTATATACCTCTAAATCTAGCCTATCTTAGCTTAGGGTTAGTTAAGCTAGGCTATAGGTCTAATAATATCCCCCTTCTTAGGGTTAATAGTCCTAATTAACTATATAGAATCTATAATAGCCTATAATAGGGTATTATAAGCTAGAGGAGATAGGTATAAGAGAAGAGAGGCTATTTATAGCTAACTTTTAGAATCTCTCTTACTTATAATAAAATCTAACTTTACCTTAAGTATAGATATAGCTTTACCTTTACTTTTACCTTAACTCTCTCTTACCTTAGATTTAAGGTAGGGCTTACTATTATAGTATATAAAGTAGCCTAAGCGCCTATATATACTTTACTAGCCTCTTATACTCTATTACTCCTTCTTCCTACTCCTAACTTTAGTAAGTTTCTTAGAATTTAGAGTTTTAGATAACTACCCTATAATAGACTATTATAGGGTATACTAGAGCTAACTAGCCTAGTAGGAACCTCTTTAGTCTTATATAGCTTCTCCTTAACCTCTACTAGCCTATAGGGCCCTCTTCTAGTCTATTATAGGCTATTATAGACTCTACTACTATTAGTAATGACCTAATAGATAATAGTAGCTATATATACTAGATCTATAGTTAATATATTACCTTTTTTAGTAATAGAGAGCTACATTTCCTAGGATAGGTTAGCTATATCTTCCCTAATATTATATATTATACTTAGAAGATAGAGAATAGTAAAGGTAAAGAGATAGAATTTAAGAAGTATTTTTACTACTTTATTATTAACTAGGATTATATAGCTATAAGTAAGCCTTTATAGGCTATTATAGGCTATTATAGGCTATACTAACCTAAATAGCTTCTAGTAGAGCTCTATAATAACCTAAAGGTAATCTAAGGGGTTCTTACCCTTCTTTAGACTAGTAAGAAGATTACTTTATTCCCTAATCTTACCTAGACTAAGGACTTACCTAAGGATATCCTTAAGAAGCTCTTTAATAAGAGGATATTATTACTAAGTAAGCTAGGGGGAAATAATTATATTAATTACTATATAGGAAAGTAAGCTAAAGAGCTTAGAATATATACTTAAATAGATTAGTTACTAAATTATCTAATCTAACCTTAATATTCTAATTATATAATCCTAATCTTTATTATTTAATTAGATTAGAACTTCTACTCTATAATATACCCCCTAGCTTTACTATTTAAGTAATAAAATAGTAAACTACTCTTAGGCGTTATACTTCTTAGTATCTCTAGTTTAATCTTAATTAAAATAATCTTCCTATTATAATAGCGTTATATTTTAATCTCTAATCTATTTACTTACTCCTATATTTATTATTATAATATATTAGCCTAATTATATACCTTCTATTATTTAGATCTATTTACTTATAGCCCTAGCTTTATTTTTAATAAGATATATAGCTTTTATTTAGCTATTTTACTCCCTTAACCTTTTAATTACTTCTATCCTTAACTTTAGATTACTAAGCTATATTTCCCTAATTATAACCTCTTACTTAAGCTTTTTATTCTTAATCTCTTAGATTATTTCTCTTATCTACTAAAATAGTTAGTCCTACCCCTTCTAAGCTTATAGGTTATATATTATTATAGGATTAGCTTAAGCTCTCTAAGTTTATATCTACTAATCTAAGTTATACTTAATAGCCTCTAAAAGGATTAAAGACTACTACTACTTATTTTACTACTACTTACCTTATAAAGAGTAAAAGGCTACTACTACTAATCCTACTCCTACTACGCTATTACCTACTCCTATTATAGATAATTATTATCTTTATAGTACTACTACTACTCTAGCTACTACTCTAGCTACTATAGCTACTCTAGCTACTTAATCTTCTTCTCCTAGTTAGTATAAGAATCTATATATTAGCTATATTAAGCGCTTTACTTATAGTATTAGTTATACTTAGTATATAAATAAGCCTAGTTATAGTACTTATTATACTACCTATAGCTCTTATATATATTAAGAGGCGTAAGTATATTAATCTTTTACTTTATTTCTTCTATACTAATTATTATAGTCCCTAGTCTATCTTAGTTAAGGCTAAGAAGCTAATTAAGACCTTCTACTCTAAGACTCTAGTTATAACTATAAGTAAGTATAGTATTTACTTCTTTTTTAGTTTTCTAATTATTATATAGCCTTAAGAGCTTAAGTAGTATTATACTACTCTTCTTATAATAATTAGGGGTAATATGCCTACTAAGACTTTAAAGAGTAAAGGTAGTAGTAGTACTACTTTATCTCCTCTTACTATACGCGCTATTCCTTTTAACTTTAATACTCTAGTTAAGTAAGCTACTCTAGGAGTAACTAGTAATATATTTATATCTAGTAGTTTAAGTGGATATCCTAGTATTACTTAGAGCTCTCCTACTCTAGCTTTACTACTATAGTAGATTAAGTATTATACTTAGGCTCCTAGTTTTAGCTCTACTACTAGCCTTCCTAGTTAGTATAACTAGTAGTAGCTACTTAATTAATAATACCTTTATTATTAATTCCTTTATAATTAAAACCTTCTCTCTACTTAGTATAGCTTTAGGCCTATTTATCTAGGCTTTAATACTCCTAGATTAGTATTTACTCCTAGTAGATTTATTCCTTAGAATCCTACTCTTTATACTTAGTACCCCCTTACTTAATATAATCTAGCTACTTAGATATATACCCCTAAGTTTTCTATTCTACCTACTCTTCTACCTACTAGTTAAGATAATTAGGTTAAGTATAAGGAGCCTACTTATATATAGTTTAAGATAGATAAGGTAGATAAAACTATACTTAATTAAGATAAGGAAGTTAAGTAGACTATAGAGGGTAATTAGGCTAAATAGTTAGATAAAGAGGCTCTACCTAGTAAGAGTACTTATAAGCTTAATTATTAAGCTACTTACCTTATACTTAAGGGTATTACTAAGGAGTTACTTTCTTATACTTAGAATCTTTAATTCTATTATAATAATCTTACTAGAAGTAAGTATAATAAGCATTATACTTTTACTAGGGCCCTTTTTAAGGTAATTAAGGACTCCCTTAATAAGCTCCTTAATTAGTTTAATTAAAGGATTCTAGTAGTTTATTTCTATTAAGTAGTATAGCTAGTTAGCTTTTAGGTAGTTTTAGGGTTAGTAGATTAGTATAGCTAATCTCTTTTATAATACTTATTTTTCTACTCTTATTAAGTATACTTCTTCTTAAAGTAAGTAATTAAATTAATCTTAATTTATAATTTTAATTATCCCTAGTATTTATAATTAGACTTCTTATATTCTTTAAGTTAAGTAGTTACTTAAAACGCTTAAATTATTAATAAGTAAGCACTTTAGTTAATCTATCTATAGGTATTTTACTTATTTCTAAGTACTTAACTATAAATAATCCTTTTACGTGTTCCTAGCGGAGCTATATATTCTAAATATCTATATATTATAATTTTATTATAATCTACTTATTCTTACCTACTACTAGCCTAATTATTTACTAATTATTATACTAAATATTCTATAGATCTCCTAGATTAAGTATAAGCTCTTTAAAGAAGTACTTAAGCGCTATTATTTCCTTAGCTATATACTTAAGTATAAGAAGCTTAGCCTCTATAGTTAAAGTAGTTACTATATTCTAATATACTACTTTCTAGAGGATTACTCTACTAAATAGTATTATAATATATCTATATAAAGATTAGTATATTTCTAGATTATCTATAAATAATATATCTCTATAAATTATAAGATTAGGACTATTAAAATAGCTATACTAGATTACTTCCTAGCGCGTTTAGTATAGGTATATAATTATATATTCTACTACCTTTATATACTATTTACTTAGGTTAGTTAGGAAGTAAGATAGCTTAGAAATAGTAAATATAATATCTAGGTGTAGTATAATCGCTATATATAGTACTAATCCTACTCTTTCCTAATAGTTCTTAATCTAATCTCTAGATACTTCTTTAGTATTTTTAATTAATTCTTCTAATAGGAGTAGAGTTAGTAGAAAGGTCCTATTAGCTAATCTAAACTTCTTTATAATCTTCTTAATATAGGTATTATAAATAAGCATAACTATTTAGTTATTCTAATCCCTAATTACTCTAATCCCTAGGAACTATTCTACTAGTTCTTACTCTTATACTTTATATCTTTCTTTAATCTAATCCTATAATTTATATACTTTATACTTATATACTTTATAATATAATAATAGGATATTATTAATATAGAATAAGATTAATACTTTTTAATCCTAAGTAGTAAATAGGTATAGCTCTTCTTTTATTATAATAAATCTATATAATCTTAGTATACTTATAAACTCCTTATACTAGAGTAGTAGTAAATCTCTTAATCTATATAATACTTAATTAAGCTTAACGTATATACCTAGTTTCTTAAACCTATCTAGTAGATTATAGATTACTAGATTATCCTTTATAATTATTATATTTAGAAATACTCCTACTATATTATACTATATAATTTCTAGGTTAAAATAAGTAGTAATTACTATAGCTACTCTAAAGGATTATACTACTAATATTATAGTATATATTAAAGTAAGTAAATCCTTCTCCTAGAGATTACCTCTTATAACTATTCTAGCTTTATACTTTTAGAGTATTCTATCTTAATTAAACTTATAGGTCTATACCTATTTTAATAGGAGTAGCCTACTTAGTATTTTACTAATTAGTTATTCTAACTAGGTTCCTTTCTTACGTAGCTATTTAATCTCTTTTTATAAGGCTTACTTAAACTAAACTTTATATAGGTACTAGAGTAGCTACTTCTACGTAGTTAGTAGAGTAGGTAGATTACTTATATAAATCTACTTAGTTAGGATCTAGTTACTAAGTATTATAGCTATAATTACTAAATTTAATAGCTTATAGCTTTAATACTTATCCTAAGCTTTTCTTGCTCCTAGTAAGAAGGTATTCTAAAAATTACTCTACTAATCTTCTAGTAACTTAAGATTAGTAATTAATACGTTTATACCTATACTTCTACCCCCTATTTAATTATCTTAATCTTTTCTTTTTTACTATAGTATATAAATACTTATATACTAATTAATCTTAGGTAGCTTTCCTAGCTACCTATAGCTTAATCTTTACTATCTTAGAGTATCTAATCTAATAGATCCTAATAGTTCTAGGTTTATTTACTATAGCCTCTAGTATACTCTTATAAGTAGTTCCTCTACTTTATCTAGAGTATTTAAGTTAATATAACTAGGTTAAGTAGTAGAGTAGGTTAAGCTTATAGGCTCTTTCCTATATAATCTAATCTAATTACTAGAGTATAATAAGCTAGCTTATCTAGGTAGATATATCCCCTCTTAGCTATCTACTCCTAATTAATATTTATCTTAATTATTAATCCTCCCTATAATACTTAGCTTAGGTATTACCTCTAGGGTTATAAGTATATTTTAATCTTTAATTAGGCCTATATAGATTCTTAGGTACTTACTAGTTATACTTACTCCTTATATAGTTTCTTCCTATATAACTCCTTAATTAATAGACTAGCTACCTATATTAATTTATTTAAAAGGTTTACCCCTAAGATTACTCTTAGTAGCTATTTTAGTCTTATATACTTACTACTCTTTAAGGATTAGATTTTTATTAAGATCCTTTCCTAGATTATCTAGCTTACTATTATATAAGATCTCTATAATCCTAATAGCTTATTTCTCTAATATTCCTTCCTTATATAATCCTTTATAGAATTATAATTTATTAAAGGTTATATTATATATAGTAATTACTTAATTAAGTATTAGGATCTAAATATAGTAAATATTAGATACTTTATATCTAACTAAATAACCTATATATCCCCTTAGATTAATCTTAAAGTCCTACTTTAATAATCTAGCTACGTAATCCTAATCTAATAGATACGCTCTATAGCTATAGGTATATATACTACTCTAATCTAGGTAAAGATTAGCTATTCTTAATCTAATCTTCTTAGGTTTATACTAGTAAAAATATTACCTAAACTAGGAATTAAGTACTTTATTTAGTAATTAATAGCTATTAATTATAGAAGGGCTTATTCTATATAGCTAAGCTACTATATCTAAAATCTTAGGCTAAAGTTTTTCTAGTAAGTATATACTTATATATATTTTAATTACTTTTATAATTAGCTCCTATCTAGTATACTCTACTAAGCTATTTAGCTTATATATATAAGATAGAGTTACTTTAATTATAATCCCCTATTCTTCTACCTACTCTTTATATCTTAATTAACCTCTCTATAGTCTTATAGTAGAATTACTATCTTAATAAATTTCTATAATCTTTAGTCTATATTTATTCTAGGCTCTATTTATATAGTACTTTATTACCTATATAATCTCTAGAAGTATTTTAGTAGGAAGGTTATTATTCTTAATCTTTCTAGAGTAATCCTCTTTAATTACTATAGACTATCTCTTATTTAATCTTCCTTATAGTATATTAAATAGATCCTATAATATATAGTAGAATAGTCTTAGTAATTATTTCTTAGGTTATCTTAAGATTACTTAAGAGGTATATATAACTATATAATCTTTATAGTTAAGTCTTTTTATTCTATTAATATAGATATTCTAAGTATTATATATAAGTACCTATAAAGCTTATTAACCTAGGTAACCTAATTATTAATACTAAAGGAGCTTAGAGTTAGATCTTAATTAAGGAATATATAATCTTAATATAGCTTTTATAATCTAAGGAACTAAGTAATAAGAAGAGATCTTATATTCTAAGAAGCTAAGGTTTCCTTTACTAATTATTTAGAATATAACTTTATTCTCTTTAGCTATACTATACCTTAGTATATAATTATATCCTATATACTAAATCTTTCCTTAATTATTAAGCCTAGCTTTAGAAATAATATTAAGATAAAAACCTTTAATTACTCTAATATTATTAAGCTTTAAATCTATTATTTTAGGACTATTTAGACTAGTAAGTAGTTTTCTTATTATACGTACTCTATATCTATTAACTAGAAGAGATTAAGTACCTATATCTATATACTTATAATCTTTAGCTTTCTTAAATAATCTAGGCTTAAGTAGGTTTTAATTATTAATAAGATAAATACTTACTCTATTATTAAGTATTATACTTAGATAGAGTAGGTAGTAGCTATATATTACGCTATATACTCTAGGATAATATTCCTAATTATTAAAATTAAAAGTAGTAGGATTAATTAGTATAGCTTTAATTATATATAGAAATAATCTATTATATAAAGAGGGCTTATTTATAGTTTTCTATCTAGATTACTTAACTTAATTTTAAAGATTAGACTATTCTATTTTATTATATTACTTAAGAATCTTTTTTTTATTAATATTACTAAGTTTAATTAGGAGGGAAGGAGCTAATCCTTCTACTACTATTTAAAGTCTTTAATAACTAATTAGCTCCTACTTATATAATCCTTATAATTCTAGCTAGTATAAGTAGGGTTTCTTTAATCTATTCTTTAGTTTATTCCTAATTAGTTTTATACTAGTTCTATTAAAGGAAGGGATTAAGAAGATTAAATAATTTCTCCCCTTAGCTATAATAGTAACTTACTTAGTAAGTATAGTATTAAATACTATAGCTATATTATCTAGTTTAAGATTAGCTTTATTTAAGGAGGTCCTCCTAATTACTTCTACTTATATTTAGTAGGCCTATTTAGGCGCGTATTTAATTATAATTATATCTAAAAAATTAGTAAGTATAATTATTCCCTATATTTCTAGGATACTATACGCCTAAGTATAGCTATATAATATTTACTAATTATTAAACTACCTATCTAGACTAATTCTTCTATTCCTAGCTTTATCTAGGTAAGCGTAGTATTTAATTCTAATCTAGTTCTTTATTATTACCTTACTTAGAGCTAACTATTTCTTAAGTATCCTAAGCTAGGATTAAATACTTATTTTACTAGTATTTATAAGTTTAAACTATACTAGTTAGAGGAGATTAGGTATAATAGTTTTAATTATCTAGTCCTAAATATTTGTAATTACTAACACCTTATAAGTCTACTTAGCTATAAGTACTTTCTATTTATAAATAGCTTTAGGTTAATCCTTAACTCTTACTTCGTAGATCTTATATTCTTACTTATACTCTATTCTTAAGCTTATATATTCTCTAAGTTATTCTTAGTTAGCTCCTATAGGTAGATCCTTTAGAGCTATAGGCTTAAGTAGAAGCTCTAGGTATTTTAGGTTATTACGGATTAAATCTAGTATAGTAGGACTATCTAGATTAATATAATCCTATACTTACTTTATAAGCGTATAAACTTTAAGTATTATAAACTATTATAGCTAGTTATTACGCGCCTTAAGTATAGCGAAGCCTAGAGGATTATTCTTATTATAGCTTTTTATAGCTACTTATAGAGAGGATATTAGAGATTAAAATAAAGATTAAAGAGGAGTAATTAAATCTAGCTTTTAGTAAATATAAAATACGTAGGGAGAATTAACTCTATAATCTTATAGCGCTAGGCTTATAACTATTATTACTAAGTAAGCTAGGGGAAAATAATTATATTAATTACTATATAGGAAAGTAAGCTAAAGAGCTTAGAATATATACTTAAATAGATTAGTTACTAAATTATCTAATCTAACCTTAATATTCTAAGTATATAATCTTAATTATATAATTCTAATCTTTATTATTTAATTAGATTAGAACTTCTACTCTATAATATAGTATTAATTAAGGAAAGTAGTTATATTTTATCTATTAAATATTAGGAGGCTTTCTATTAGAAAGGCTAGTAGTTATATAGTATAAACTAGTATATTTATTCTATTTAGAGCTATCTCTATTATCTAAAGGGCTCTTATTAGGGCTTTTTTATTTTAGTTTCTACTAAAGGTCCCTATTAAAGGCCCTACTATTAGTTTACTATCTTATTTATTTATTTCTAATTAGTTTTTAATTATTAGTTTATTTAGTATTCTTAGGGGTAGTATTAAGGTACTAAATAAGTTAAATTAGAACCCTAATTCTTCTTTATCTAAGGGGGTTATAGTAACCTTCTATTTTTATTTTAATAGGCTAGCTAATCTCTCTTTAGCTATCTACTTAGGCCTTTTACTTTAAAGTTACTCTACTAGTTTTTCTATAATACTAAGTATTAATAAGATATAAAAGACTATAAATAAAATAATAACTATTTAGATAATATATCTTAGGATATATACCCTCTCCTCTTATTACTTAAGGAGTACTTATATTAAATAGTAGTAAATATTACTAGTAGCCTTTACTAATTATCTTTTAGCTTTCTATTACTTAAAGAGTTTCTATTCTTTCCTTAAAAGGTACTTACTTATAATACTAATATTTTCTTAGCTTTTACTTTTATAGCCTCTTTTTCTTTTCTTTTTCTATTCTATTCTTATCTTTTTCTAATTAGATTTTAAAATAGTTCTAGATTTATATAATTTCTTATATATAATTTAGTAAAGTACTATAGCTTTAATATAATATTACTTTAACTTCTAAAAGGTTATTACTTATTACTCCTTACTATTATATAACTTCTAAATTATTCTTAATTAACTCTTTAAAGTATTTCTAGCTCCCCTCCTTTTAGGGATATTAATTTACTAGTAAATAGTAATTACTAATAAAATTTTTAGTAGTAGTAATAGTAATTACTAATTAGTAATTACTAATTTTTTTTTTAGTAATTACTATTAGTAAATTAGAAAATACTAACTACTATATTTAGAACTTATATATCTTAGGGTTATAAAAACTAGGTTATTTAGTTATATATTAAAGTAAAGTTAATAATAATAATTAGCTTCTAAAACTAGCTAAGAAACCTATTTTTTCTATTAAATAGAGTAAGTAAGGTAGTATTTTAGATATAAGTTAATACTTAACTTAAAAACTAATAATTATATAGTAGTAGTCTTAACTAGTAAATAAGTAATACTATAGTTAAGAGTACTACTAAATAGTTTTCTTTATTTTTAGCTTAGTAAGCTAGATTACTAATTAGTAATTACTATTAGTAAATTAGAAACCTAATAGTAATAGTAATTACTATTTACTAGTAAATTAACATCCCTACTATCTACTATACTATATAGTACTATATAGTATTAGAAAAGATACTTTAATAATAATATACTAGAATACTATATTAATATAATTACTAGCCTAACTTAATAAAGCTTCTTAAGATAGAGGAGGTAATAATTATCTAGTATATACTTAATCTAGATCTCTAAGGCTTTCTACCCTACCTTACTACTATTAAGGATATAGCTAATTTTACTTATTAAGTACTACTAGGACCTAGTTAGTTAGAACTAGGCTATAACTTTTATAAGGTGTATACCTAAGCTTAAAGTTAAGTTTAATTAAAAGTATAACTATAAGAGAGCCCTCTATAAAAATCCTAAGCTTATATAAGGTTAGTTCTAGCTTATAGAGAATATAAAGGCTATATATAGTACTCTTAAAAAGGATATCTTTAACTTTAATAAAACTAGCTTTATAATAGGTTAGATATTAACTAGAGCTATTATTACTAGCTTAGAGTATTAAGGATAGCTAAAGATAGTATTATAAAGTAATTAAGAGTAGACTATAGTAATCTAAGGTATTAATATAATAAGGTAAGTACTACCTCTTTACCTAGTATAAGGAAGGTAATCTACTTTATAATTAAGCTATTACTATCTCTAAGAATAGCTAAATAATAAATAAGCTTAGCCTTAAGTAGTTAAAGTACTTTAATAAGTATATAAAGAGAAGAGTTACTAGTACCTATTATCTACTTATAATTAATAGCTATAAGAGCTATATCTAAGTCTAATTCTAAAAGTACTATAAAAAATAGAAGATTATTACCCTCTATATACCTTCTTATTTATTATATCTTCTATAGCTACTAGATATAAGTTATTTCTTACCTTTAAAGAAGGTATATAAGTACTAAACTAAGAACCTAATATATAACTATATTAATTATATTATAAAAACTAAGTTCTTACTATACTTTATACTAGCTTTTAAAGCTACTATTATAAAGAGTAATATCCTAGGTAGCTTTAAAGATACTAGCTTAGTTCCTTTTAATCTAGAGGCTATAATATTAAAAATAGATATATAATTAAAGATACTACTATTAACTACTATAGAGGGTAGTCCTTAAGAGTTAAAAATACTAAGTAATACTCTTAAACTTAGATTATAATTAATACTACTAAAGGAGAGGATTTAGAGGTATATAGATAGCTTACTAACTTTAATAGTTAAGGTATTAAATTACTAATATAAAGGGGCTACTATACTTTTATATAAGTTAACCTTAATACTAGAAGAGAATAAGGCTATTTAAGTAGCTAATAAGGTAGCTATATATTAAAAATTATATAAAAGAAAGTAACTATAGAAGGAAGAGACCTTTATAGTAGAAGATAGTATTTAACTATTAGCTTTAAAGGAGTTTAGAGCTTATAATAATAGAGAAAGAGTAAAGAAGAGGGTATATATTAAGGTAGGTAAGCCCTCTTAAAGGTACTATAGATACTATAATAAGGCTAGGTATAACTTATATATATATAAAAATAATATAGATACTATAGTAGATTAGAGTAATATACTATATAGTATAGTAGATTATACTATTATTAATATATACTATTAGAGATAGTATATTTTAGTTAGGTCTTAGTAAAAGCTAGCTACTTACCTATACTAGTTACTCGCCTATAGGGTATATTATAGTATATTATAACTATATTTATAATTTATATAAGAAAAATAGTAGGATAGAATATAGGGTATGCTTACCTTATCTAAATAGAGGGAACACGAATTATTCCTATACCTAGTACTACTTGTACGAGGGTTTATCCAATACTTGATTGTGATACCCCTTATAAGTATTCCGTGGCGGTTCGGCAGTTAAGCAACGGTCATTGCTCGGTTAATTGCTTCACTTACCCATGGCGTATCCGTCCAATTGGGCAGCCTATGGCCAATGGGCACAAATACTGTGACGATCTATTGATTTTCATGCAGGATGCACTATAGCATGTTGGGAATTATGCCTGCTTACCGAGTAGCTTGCGAGCTTGTGATAAGTTCACAGCGACCCTATGCAAGCAGATGCAGCTTTTCCATTGCCACTATCCACAGCCACGACACAAGTCTGTCTTTGAGTCAATTTACTTTCGGAGAGAAGAGCTAATCACACGTAATGGCTGAAAAGAAAGGCCATGGCAGCCAGATACAGGACAGTCGCGCATCGATACGAAACCAACATGTTGGAGAAGACACAGACGTCGTGATCTTGGATACGGGAGCAGCCCATCTAGAGAATGGCCAGCTTAGCAACCTAAAGCTCGCGAAAGATGGTCACACTGTGCTCATCCCCCAACCTAGCACCGATCCCAACGATCCTCTCAATTGGTCCTGGACGCGCAAGCATCTCATGCTTGCTGTTGTATCTTCTACTGCTTTCCTCGGCGACTATGGAAGCGGTGCAGGTATTCCGCTCATTGTTCTGCAGGGCCAGGAATGGGGTCTGTCGCCTGCTAAAGTCAACGAGGCAGGCAATCTAAATGTACTTATGCTGTAAGTAGGGCATTTGCTATGTGCTTATAGCTACTGATTATAGGCAGTGGCATCGGCGGCCTCGTCTGGATTGTTATATCTTCGTGGTGGGGACGAGCTCCCGTGATGTTCTGGAGTACGCTTACGGGTGCATTGTTTACCCTGGCATGCGCAATTACCAATAGCTTCCCAGTCTTCTACGGCTTTAGAGCTATGATGGGACTTACTCTAACGGCATACCAAGTCGTCGGATTAGCTTGCGTGAAGGACATGTTCTTCTTTCATGAACACGCCCGGAAGATTGGCATCTGGGTCGCCATCTTCATCCTCTCGCCGTACCTCGGACCATTTTTCGCCAACTTCATCATTGCTGGAACTGGTGATTGGCGCGCCGTTATGTGGCTGGTATTTGCGATGTGCTGCGCGGATCTGGTTCTAATCGTTCTTATATGCGATGAAACATACTACGAGCGAAGAATCCCCATCGACGAACAACCACCAAGGCCTCAAGCTTTTTTGGATCGTATGTCTCGAATTGTCGGTATCTGGCAGATTCGACATCACAAAAATTATTTCAAGACATTCTGGCACTGCTGCAATCGCCTACTGTCCACTTTCCTCAAGCCGATTATCGTACCTGCAATGGTATATTAGTGCGCTTCTCCCTTAGCAGACTTTTGGTAAAAGTGACACTAACTTACAATAGTGCAATGAGCTTCATGTGGGCCGTTGGTATTAATATCACCTCTACCATCTTGCTCGAGACGCCTGTCGAAGCAGGCGGATACGGATTCGGGCCCAAAGCAGTCGGCTATCTGTACTTTACGCCACTTGTTGCAGTTGCACTTGGCGAAGGTTTCGGACACTTCTTTAACGACTGGATTGCTAATCGTTATGTGAGGATGCATGATGGCGTTTTTAAGCCCGAGGCCCGCTTGATTACAAACTACATTGCGGCTGGATTTATGATACCTGGTCTCATAATCGTTGGACAGACACTAGAAAAGCATCTTAGCTACGCTGGCATTATAATGGGATGGGGAATGTACGTTTTTGGCGTTATGCTCGCAACGGTCGCCATCACGGCGTACGCGCTCGACTCTTACGGATCTGCGAGCTCAGAGGTTGCTGGTTTACTAAACTTTGCGCGAGGTGCGTATAATGGTGTTGCAAAGCTCGCTTGCATGCTTGGGGGATAAAAGGGTGTTAATCAGAGGCTAACTGGCGCTTCAGTAATTGCCGGCTTTGCTGTTGGCTACTTCCAACAACCTTGGGGAGCAAAGAGCGGGTTTGGCCTATCCTTCGGTATTCAAGCTATCATTGTGGCCGTTGCTTTGATCATCGTTATCATACTCCAAATGTATGGTGGAAAGATGAGAGCGAAGGGAGGACC
Organism: Phoma sp. ATCC 74077; assembly: GCA_033682645.1. NCBI lineage: Eukaryota > Fungi > Ascomycota > Dothideomycetes > Pleosporales > Didymellaceae > Phoma > Phoma sp. ATCC 74077. Next base: position 175,443 of record JAWDJC010000006.1, on the reverse strand, counting down.
AGTTCTCTAATCAGCACCTATTACTCGAAGTAATACCGCTGGAGATGTTCTTACAAAGCGCTTCTATTCTTGTTCAATCTAGGCGATTAGCTAATTCAGCCCTGTATTTCGCTGACTGTCTTGGCCAACTTACGATTCTAGTCAGCTCTAGGAGCATGCATGATTCTGTATCACTGCCTTGGCAGAGCCGGTTTTCCTGCAGCAATGCCACGAAAGCTGACCGTAGCGGGACCAAACCTTGACACCCTAGTCAACGTTTCCTCTGTCAGAATGTTACCGCAAAATAACAACATGACTCCCAGGAAACTTAGTAAGAGGCGGATGTAACCAGGCCACCTCAGAGTAGCCGGCGACTATAGCATCTATACCCCAAGATGTCAGATATTCAACGATTAGAAATAACTCAACCGCTCGGTGGAGGACAGATAGCCGACGGGCGAGGTAGGTGGCTGAGCAAAGATATACGATCAAGGACGGTTGACTGAATACGAGATGAGAGTCAAGCACCGCCTTCAACCACTTGATTCCAACGCATTTGGTCCTCGCGTCGACCGCACTAGCTGATAAAGGCATACCGGCGAATCTTCCTATGAGGTATTCACCCAAGAGGATTATGTTTGCTCCCAGTTGGTGGGTCAACACCCACCTGTTGCCCGGTTTTAGTGTCCGCTAAGCGTAGTCTCACGTGGAATTGAACTTGTCTAAACACCTCCTAGTAACAGCGTTGCCGTTTTGCGCTTCCACGAGAGGCTCATCCTGGTCTAATTTCCTACCGGCTCAAATTCATTGTGTACGCCTTACATATTTAATTTCCAATCGCAACTGATCGAGGCCCTCCTACGGCCGACATCATCTTTGAAATTGGCTTCTGCAACGTGCATCACAGACGATAATCATGTCCCCACCTGCATTGTTACTTGATGACGCAAAGCTTGGGGTTACAGGTAGACCTCGGTGTTCCGAGCCTTCTTAGTGAGGTACTGTGGTACCGTAGTGTACCCCGCAACAGCCCCCGCACGGCAGACGAACAAGGAGTTGAATCCCTTAGTCTGACATAACGCTAGTTTCGGAGTAAGATGATCGATCCAATGTGGTCATTCGACGATAGCCAGCACTGCGATCAAAATCGTTGCGGATGTCCACTGCTGTCAGCGCGATCGACTCGTACAGCAGATGTCGCGTCCACGTGAAGACCACCTGTTGCTCAAATAGCAGGCGCGCTAGCAGCTTTAAGACCTGACTGCATAATGCATGACTTTGTTAAGCTCGGTATTGGGACTTCTTCGACGAGTCCGCTTCTCCTTGACGCGAGCCGGTTGTAACTCCGTTCACGCATATACCAACCGCAACCCTGGAAGCCTAGCAAGCCAAGTCAAGTACCAAGCATCTTACATGCGAAAGATACAGAATCAGGACGATTATCACACGTGTTGAAGCTGAGACATTAACACTCAGTCTCATCAAGGGCGGTCCGCTCTTAGAATAGCTGCCACATTGGTCATAGGATTTATCATCAAGGCATCTTCAAAGCATTTAACCAGCTCTCATATTCATTCCCGTGGTAACATTGCACCAGTAAACCTCAAAGAATGGCACCAGATCTCAATTCCTTAGGTAGTGATGGCCGGTGGGATTACTCTACACCTGGTTCCGGTGGATATGAGATCCCGAACATCGTCTACAACGTGAGTTAGAACCGGAAGACTCTTTTTAGGAAGACTTAATGACCCAACTAGGACCCATCTTCCAGGAAGCTGAAAGTCTTGACCATTGGAGCTGGTCTGTCTGGCATCCAGATGGCGTACCAGATCCAGAAATACACTGAGAATGTAGAGCATGTCATTTACGAGAAAAACGCTGACATCGGAGGAACCTGGCTGGAAAACAGATATCCAGGTACCACTTTCCTAGCTTTAGGAACAACGAAACGAGCTGACAGGCTCTAGGTTGTGCCTGCGATATCCCTTCCCACGCCTACACGCTCAACTTTGCGCTCAACCCGGACTGGCCTCGCTTCTTTTCCTACGCACCCGACATTCAGAAGTACCTTGCGAAAGTAGTGGAAGTATTTGACCTCCGCAAATACATGACATTCAACACTGAGGTTGTTCGCTCGGAATGGCAGGACGACATCGGCAAGTGGAAGGTCAAGCTGAGACAAAAGACATCGTCCGGAGAGGTTAAGGAGTTCGAAGACGAATGTGACCTTTTGCTCTACGCTACTGGCATCCTGAACAACTACAAGTGGCCTGGCATCAAAGGTATCAACAGCTTCAAAGGCCGCATCATTCACACCGCCACCTGGCCAGAAGATTACCAGCAAGAGCAATGGGCCAACGATCGCGTTGCTGTTATTGGATCTGGTGCTTCTTCTATCCAAACAGTACCCAAGATGCAACCGCACGTCAAGCACTTGGATGTCTTCGTCCGTACTGGTGTTTGGTTTGTTCAGATTGCCAACAACTACGGCCAGAACAAAGAGTACTCTCAAGAAGAGCGTGATGAGTTCCGAAGCGATCCCCGAAAACTATTGGCGCATGCTAAAGACATTGAGAATCAAGTGAATGGCCTTTGGGGTGCGTTCTACACTGGAAGTGAGGCGCAGAAGACCGTGACGAATATGTTTAGAGAGAGGATGAAGGAGTTTATAAAGGACGAGAGATTGCTTAAAGGGTTTACGCCCAAGTTTGAGGTTGGGTGTAAGTTGCTATTACTTAGGGTTGTCTTGTGGTCTGTTACTGAACACGATTAGGCCGCCGTATCACCCCAGGAGATCCATACATGGAAGCCATCCAGAAAGAGAACGTCGACGTCCACTTCACCGCTGTAGATGAAATCACAGAGAAGGGTGTCATCGGTAATGATGGCGTTGAACGTGAAGTCGACACCATCGTCTGTGCAACGGGCTTTGACGTCACATATCGACCAAGATTCCCCGTCATAGGCAGGAATGGCGTCGACCTGTACGAGAAGTGGAAGAACGAGCCAGAATCCTATCTTGGCCTCGGATGTCCAGACATGCCAAACTGGATTATGTTTGTCGGACCAACCTGGTATTTATCTCCTCCAGTCCCTAATACTCCTCCCAACTTGCCAGAAGCACAACTAACCCACCGTCCACCAGGCCTGTAGAAAACGGATCCGTCACAGGGCCGCTCTTCAAAGTCGCCGAATACTCGATCCAAATCATAAAGAAGATGCAGCGCGACCACATCAAATCCTGGGTACCCCGCCAAGACATAACAGACCGCTTCAACGAGCATGCCCAAGAATGGATCAAGCACACCGTCTGGAAAGGCGAATGCCGCTCCTGGTATAAGAATAACGATACTGGGCGCGTTAACGCCGTCTGGCCCGGCTCCTCAAACCACTACAGCGAGGTCATCGAGTCCCCCCGCTACGAAGATTTCCATATAGAATATCTGAATAAAAATCCGTGGGCGCATTTGGGAATGGGGTATGCGGTCTGTAATGTCAAGTTCCCTGACTCGGATGTTTCGCCTTACCTGCAGTTGGAGAATATTGATCCGAAGTGGTTGAAGGCGATTGGGTATGAGGGGCCTGCATTGGAGGTGGAGAAGGCTAGGGAGGCAAAGGAGAAGCCGGCTGTGGAGAGGAAAGCGGGGGATGCAGGGGCGGAGGAGAATGTTCTAACGCAGGATGGGTGAGGTATGTAGATTCTTGAGATAAGTTTTGTATGGCTTTGAATGCTCTATTGATTACTTGTTTGGTAGTTTACATCTTCATGCCTTTCGCGCGGTTGGTGGCAGCGGCTGGAACGTGTACTAACCTAATAACAGACGCGTACGAAGTCACTTGTGATCTCATCTCAAGGACGACTCCATCCTCCCTTATTGGTTTTCTCCGTACTCAAATTTCACGAGTCCATTGATATGATATATCACAAAATAGCTGTTCAGTCGAAAGATTTGACTTCTCTCGCCATTGACACGTCAATAAGTGTGAATGATCTTCTATGTTATTATATGTAACAGGAAAGGGTATACAAGACATGATCTAGATATGACACCGACGATACACTGTACACCGGCAGTCCCCAGATAAAATGCCGGCCTTGCTCCTGAACTCCATTCCCATCTTGATCTTGTGCTTCCGAGCGCGATGTACCTGAAATCGATCATGTACGGAGACGTAATCATCAAAAGATCATTGATAGAACCTCCACTTGACTTCCTTGCACTCCCACTCGCTCGCAACCTTCTTCACGCGCTCAACCAACCACCCACTTGTCCACTTATCATCGCCTTCGGTCTTGCTGCCCAGTCTGAGTACTTTGCCCAAATGGCACTCGCCGTCGCCTTTACTCGAGTATCGCCACTGCAGGCAATCATCCACCTGTTCGCAGGCCTTTTGGCAGCGCTCAGAGCTGTCACCTGCATCCTTGAACTTTTCGGCAAGTTTATCCCAATCCATCGCGTTATCTTTATCCTCTCTCTTTAGTCGTCGTATTGCTGAGAGTGTTTCATCGGGTTCCGAGTCAGCGGCTTGAAACTCTGAAGACTCCTTTTGACTGGTCTCCTCCTGCTTCATCTTCTGCTCCTCGTCCTGCTTTTGCTTCTCCTTCTTTTCTTCCCCTTCTTGTTGATGTTTTTTACTCCTCTCTTCCTCCTCCTTCATCTGCTGCTGCCGCCCCTGGGGTGCCACAATCTTCGTATCCTGGCTTAAGTTGTCCCACTCTTCTTTCTGCGACTCCATGTGCGGCTCTACAAACTCGTGGAAGGCATCACGGAAAAGGTAAGGTTTCTCCCAGCCATGGGTGTGCGTCCATATCCGCTCTTGATCCCACATGCCAGTGAGGTCTTCGCCACTGACGTGGTGCCATGACACGGCAGGCACGCACCAGTGCTTCTCAGTGTAATCAAGTGTATTGGGTTGCTCCCCTTGGAGGAGGGGCCAGGAGGGGTAGAATTCGACGTGTGCATCGTTGAGAGCGATGGCTAGAAGTAGGTCACCGCAGCATTCCTTACCTACGCGCTCCTCCCACTTCGCAGTGTACAGTTCGTCGTAGGACTTCGTATACCGTCGAAGTGCACCTTGTGATAATAAGATGCCCGATCCGCGTTGTGCAAACTGAACACTGTTCATGAAGGTGGGCGCCCCGCTATAGTAAGGTATTCGATAGTCAAGTCGGTGGACCCATTGCAGCAAGTTGGTCCAGCTCAGGCTCGTGTCGGCTTCGATGAAGACGTAGAATTTGGCACTCGGGTTGAGTTGGTATGCCTTGTACACCATAGGTAGAAACTTCCATTTATCCAGGTCCTTGGTTCTCTTTGGATCTGGCTTGTGCTCGGCATCCGCATGCATGATCTGATATTCACGGAACTCGTCGTGGGTTCGCTTGGCTTCGAAGCTGATTGATTCGAGAGCATTGTGGATGGTGTGACCCTCGACTTCGCCGGCATGATCGCTGAAGATGGCGAAGTTAGGTACGCAAGAGAGAAGACCGAGGAGGTGCGGAGATAGCTTCTTGTCAATCTCCGCTTTAGATGTCCTAAGGATGATCATGACGTGGGGCGCGCCACGGACGTCTTTGCAGAACTTCTCAACCGTGTGTGTAGGAGCGGAATCCAAGGCGGCAGTCGTGGCTGCAATGGTTCCATTCGTCGCATTCACGCCGCTCGGGGCGGGCATCCGTTCTGTGACGAGAGTCGAAGGGACAGCTGTTGCGCTGGCTTCCAGCACCCGGCTTGTTTGCTCCCCCTCATTCGCCTTTCCCTTGTCCTCCCATCTTCCGCCGTCCTCGTCGTGTGCGACAACCGCTGTTTCTAGCGCCCCAAGCGTTGTTGTCTGCCCATTTACTATTGCCGCCTTCTTTGTCGCGTCGTCCCATCTATGATTATCCCCCTCTGCGGGCCGGTCTCCATGTACAGTGGGTGCAGGTGCGGTCGCGTGTGTCGACTCGAGTGTAGGTGCCGGTATTATGGGGTCTGTATGCACATTGGTATGGCCATAGTGGTCTATGATGGGTAGCGATGGCTGCCCTAGCTGCGAGGGCAGGCCAAAAGTCCAGAAGAAGCTGATGAGCGAAAAGGAGAGGACCAAGATGGCGATGCGGGACGGGGTGAGGAGCGGCATTGTGGCGACCGAGGCGTTGATCGGCAGACTCTGGGGGGGCGGGGGGTTAAGGTCTGGCTACTGCGGACAGGTAGAAAACAGACAGCATCAAGGCCCAAGTCGTCTGTTCATGGCCGTCGTGGCCGGCTAAGTCGTGAATATGGCCCCCTACGGAAGTTGGGCGAGGAAGGAAGCATGAGGCGGTGCCGCGTTCCGTCCTTGGCTGGGCTGTGGCGCCCGGTCTGGAAGGCGCACCTCCTGTTGAGCCATGACGTCTGACAGGAATAATCAGCTCAGCTGGGAGAAGAACGACGACGACTGTGTGATACTGCAGACGAAATGCTTACGAGGAACAGAAGCTCGGAAACGGGAGATGCAAGGGCGCTTCAATGGCGAGTAATCGCTTGGCAAGCTTGCGTGGCACTCTACGCATGAAGCCCGTCACGTTTCTTTGCGCCGACAGATAGTACCCGTCATTATTTACAATTTCATCCGGATTGTTTTTAAGGGAGGGCAATAACGCCCACCTCTGCTTTGGGTAATTGAGAAGCGTCAACCTTTCGTGTTCATCTTTATAAACATCTAAAATGACGTTCATCCTCATGAGCATTATTGTCCTTGTTCATTTCCAAAACATCACAATCCACGTTCGTCTCTGTGAACAGCAACATTATTGTTTATTATAAACCATCATAATCTTTTGTAACCTATAGCTCCACACGCAAGCGCTACTTCCTCCCCATGGGACTTTATCGGAATGTAAGCAAAAAGAGTTAAAAAAAAAACATACAACAGCGGGGATTCGCTAGAGGTCACCCACCTCCGGGAAGCGCTGTATTCAGAATCCTATGGTTGTATGTGAAAGGATCAGGTAAAGGGCAAAATTATATAATCATAATATATACTGTTAGCTGTAGCAAAAGGAAGCTCTAGCATAGCCTGCGAAGGAGCTTGTAAACACATCAGCTCCCTCCCCACGTCTACAGGAACAACACAGGTTAGATCTTGAAAGTTCCATGTTTCCATCATAGCATCTGAGAAGTATACCTATGTAGACTGCTTCACAATGTCGTAAATTTCCACAATCAAACAGAAAGGTGAAACGTCTTCTTGTATTTCTGCAGAGTTCAAACGCCATAAACTCCTAGCTAGGCAGAAGAATAGAATGAACGAATTGGAACACATTAGACAGCTACACTTGTATTCAAGAAAGTTGTCTAGTTGCCCCCGTATCTCATGTTATTGGGCATCCGTTTGTGGTTGTGTATGATAGATCCGGAACATCTACACTACACTCCAATCCAAGGTCTACAGACTTCACTGAACTATACATACCTTCTTTCTCGCTCTTCCTGCTATGACCATTACGGTTACGACATCGCTACTCCTTCAGATCCCCATCCCATCTAATCCCCTCACTCATCCACATTCTCATGACCCAACACGCAACCACCAGATCGCACTTCGATTCATCCTTTGCCGCCACATTCATTACCTCCAGTACTTTCCCAGCTCCGCTTGTGCCAGAACCCCTTCGAGACAAAAGGCGATCCCCATAGCCCCACCTTTTCTCCTCTCTCGCGACGACTGTACCGTTAGCGTCTTCCCATACACCCTTTTTGACAGCGAATAATAGTTTCTTATCCTCATACGTGAAACTTCTCCTCTGCGGCTTCATATCGAGGTCTGAGTCCAATGTCGAATCCCTCCTAGGTTTCGAGACGTGCCAAATTCGAGTCCACACTCCACCCCATAGCGTCTTTCCAGACGAGACCTGAATGCTCCCAGACAGGGAACTGTCTGCCGTTCCGTGCATCTCATAAGGCGTTGTGCTATACATCGTTCCTTCCTCGTCGTATCGTATCCGTGGACCCTTTGCTGCGTGTATAGCGGGTACCGAGCAAGACCGTGTTTCATTGGGTCGCAACTGTCTAAAATTGAGCTTGGAAGGCCTCCCGGCCCGGTCAAACTTTTGTTGTAATTGGTAGCGCGGTAAGTTGCTCGTCTTAGTTGTGTATATGAACGGGGCTTGGAGGCGGAACGTGCGTCCATGCTCATCTAATGGCGCATATTCTAGTGGAAGGAGAGAGGCATAGTACGATTCAAGAGCTCGGGAAGCTCGCACTGCTGACCAGGGGTCGTAGTTGTACCTTGGGAAGGTATGTGCTGTGACCAAAGGACCCCGGATGGCTGCGGCGGTGGAGGGCGGTGACGCTCTTGACGTTGATGGATGGCCGAAGCCGGGACGGCCAGCACTTGAAACGGTAGATGGAGAGATCGCGTCGTTGGATGAGGCATCGTCGCTCATGCTTGTTGCACCACTTCTCGCTAACATGTCAAGTAGATCTTCCTCCTCCTCATATGTCTTGAATGCGACTGGTGTGTAGTTTGGTAGACGTCTGTCACCTTGACCAACAACCGGGGAGTAGATCGGTACATCCAGCTCTTGTGAAAAAGTCATCATGGGGGTTGAACATACGTAGAATATACACTGGAGCTACACTCATTATACTAGGCCCAGGAACTGTCATCCGGGCGAGCGTTTAATTCCCTCAGCCATCCAACTCATCATTTGTGGGGTGCCCGCTTGTGGTGCATTGTTGCACGAATCGCAGTCGCATTTGGTGTAGTTGCGGATCCATGCGGAACTGCTGCGAGAAGGTTAGGCTAAGATGCTCGGATTCATGGATGTAGCGCCGAAATCCGATCAGTAAGCGTGTGAATAAGCGCATATTACGAGCATATCCGCGTACACAATCTACTTTGTAGTATAGCCATACTGAAAGCATTCTTTATCACTGCAAGCGCTTGATGCTTGCTTAGAGTTCTTAAGTGAACTGTGATCAGGAGGCTATATGACTATAACAACATGTTGGGCTTGGGAACCATTTTAATTTGCGGCACACGAAGGTACCAACTTCATATGAATGTCATCCGCGTTGATGTCCTACGACAATGCTCTACACTCAGGCTTTCGCTCTAAACTCGGATCTGTCCATCTCCTTCGGCCATCTGGCACATTACTATTTTTCCAGTCCTTCGTATCGATCGGCAACAATTCCGCGCGTCGTATGATCCTCTCGTACATGTTGCCATCATACATACCACGGTGATACATAGACCTGCGTCCGAGAAGTCACATGCTTACGTCGATGCAATAGTTTGTTATGAGCTTGCAACAAAAACCCGTGTAGGAATAAAGGATCTCAAGAGATTATGGAATACTTTGTCTGAGCAAAATCATGGAAGTAACGTTCACACGAATATAGAGGCGGCCAGGGATCACACGATAGCGCACATGGTACGGAGAGAATACTCTGGCTTCGATACTCAAGCAAAATGTTGATGATAGAGCCCCGGTGCTAGAGAAGGCTGTCCAGGTCATGGATTTTGTACCTAGCCGTTTTAGGAAAAGCTGTATGCGGTTCGCCGAAGACACCTGCAACTGCCGCGGGACCCTTTCGATCAACATTTCAAGCCGCAACTCAAACGGTTCTATCACCTTGTAACCCTACATGGTTTTCTTCCAATCTGTGGCCATTTTCGGCCCTGGATACGTGGTTGTGCCAAAGGGATCTCAAGCAGAACGCCTCTGTCCGGCAACTATCTTGTACCCATCATAGTGACGCATTTGTGTATCGGTTGCATATCCTCCTTCATCGCATTTGGCTAGCTTCAGTCCACTTCATTCGTTGAATATCCTTCTGCCGCAAACCCTCGTCTAAAGCAGGAAGACTTTATGGATTAGCAGTTAGTCACTTTGACATAATGACATACTCTTGATACGTTGTGCCTATACAGAGTCACAGCTTGATCCGCGACAAAAAATTCACATATCTCTCGTCTATCCTCTTTGAGACTTACCCCTTCTTTCCTACTTCAAGACTCCATAATGGCGCCCGCAGAACCGAACGCAAAGCCGTTTCAGCTGATTGGCGAGGCACCACTCTTTCCAGAGGAACGAAAAGGCTGGAAGGGATATGTCGAGTGGGAGAGATACCCTAGCAAGAAGTGCAAGGCTGCGGAGATCCTCGCGCAGTATGACTTCCCCGTGGTCAGTAGTGCTATATCTACGAAAAGACGCAACACCTAATGCGACAATATCAGCCGCCTGAATTTCAACTGGCACCATTACCTGACACCAACCCAATTCTTGAGGGAGTACGCTGGAAGTATGCCTTCTATATTCGGATTATCTTGAAACGCCGGCGATTGACTCCAGCCAGGCACTATCACTACGCACTCGGGTCAACCCTGAGCAATATTCCAAAGATTTCTTGGAACCATGTTTTAAAAGAGAAGAGCAAGGACATGATCCATGTCTTGCAGTTTCCGTACAATGGCGAGCCGCCAAGAGTGAGTAATCATTCAAAGAGTCTTTAGTCAGTAGCTGATTAAAATACAGGAACGCTTAGTCAAGGCACGCCACCTCATTATAATACACTGACATGCTCTTAGCTAACCTACATAAGACTGAGATCACAAACAACAAAGATCACTTCATCCGTAATCATGGTGGCATTCCTGAGATCGACCCCAACGAGTACTTCTTCGAAGTTGAAGGTCTTGTGAACGAGCCGAAAAAGATCTCTTTACAACAACTTCAAGATGAAAGTGTCTTTCCGCGTATGGAGACCACAATTACGTTGCAGTGCAGTGGCACCAGACGCATTGAGCAGATCCACGATTACCCCGGTGATGGGGACGAACTTATCAATGCACCATGGGGCGAGGGTGCTATCGGAACTGCCCGCTATGTGGGTGTAAGTCTCAAGAAGGTGATCAAGTATTGTGGTGGATATAAGGGTGATGGAAAACATGTTGAATTCTTTGGTGCCGACACGTACTTCAAGAAGGGCCAAGTCTACAACTACGCCGTATCGATACCAGCTCGTAAGGTAAAGATCAACGAAGTCATGCTTGCGTGGGAAATGAACGGAGAAACGCTTCCACCAATCCACGGTGCACCCCTCCGTGTGGTTGTGATGGGCTATATTGGCGCTCGGAGTGTCAAATGGTTGACCCGGATCAACGTCATTGCAAATCCATCTATGGCGCCGGTACAGATGAAGGAATATATTTACTACACCCCTCAGATGGGAAAACAAAATGTTACTTACAGCAATGGCTTCAGCATTCAGACAATGCCTGTTGCCAGTGCCATCATGACGCCCGTTGACAAAGATGTTATTATCCACAACGGCAAGATTAAATTGACTGGTTGGGCCTACAGTGGTAGTGGGTGGCCGGAGAGAGTCGAGGTTAGCAATGATGGAGGCGGTGTGTGGTACGAGGTGCCATATCAGCAATTGAGTACAAAATACTTCCACGCTTGGCGCATCTGGGAATGCGAGATTCCGGTCGATGCCGAAGGATGGCTGTAAGTTCCGAGATGCTTCCTTATCAATGCACGATAGCTGACGAGGTCTAGTGAATTCTGTGTGCGATGCTGGGACGATGCTTTGAACGTAAGTCCCTTTTAGCCTGTCCTGTGGAAGCTTCATACACGTGGTGGCATATGGAACGATCATCCATGCGGATGAGGTGATGTCTGGACGGGTTGTCCTGGTCCTTGTTGGGCGGAAAGCTTCTGCGGCTTCTGGAAGCAAAGTTTTACTAACATTGCCGGTAGACGCAACCTACGTTTGTGCGGAGTGCATGGTGAACCTTGACCATTCGAACCCATATCGAAATGCGCTAACCATATATAGGAACTGGGATCTCCACGTAACTTCCTCATGCCAGTAAGTTTACCCTACACGAAGGTACTTGAACGGCTTATAGATTGCAAAGCTAACAGTACTTCCTAGTCGTATCAAGCTGTATGCGGACCCTGCATTCTGATAATTTCTCTGGATATGGTGCTGACCATCTACAGCTACAGTGTCAACAAGAGCAAGCCAGCGACGGCTAAACGCCTCAAGCAGCTGGAAGAGAGGGGCGCCTCCATACTACCTCTTACGAGGCCTCTGCCATTCGACTTGGAGACGGATGAAGAGTATTTAACGGAGATGAAGAAGCGCGAAGGCCGCGATCCGATCGAGTAAAGAACAGGTGGAGATGTCATCTCAACCATCGGTATGGATGACGCAGTTTCGCGGACCACGTACGATACGCAGTTTCCTGCCATAGATGCATAGAATGCATTCTTTCATATTGCCGAATGTTCTCCAACTTCCGAAAGCCGCATTGTTCGTCATTCCCCGCCTCCACTTCCGGTTGTGCTCGCTTGACTTTACCCGAAATGGCCATAACACTAGTACAACCAAGTACTTCGAGCAGTACTTAGCGCTTCCTACCAGCCTTAGAACAGCCTTCTAGAACAAGGTATCTACATGTTGCTGTGATCTCCATCGATCTTGTCTGTCTTCACCCCTGCGTGCGCGTGGCGGCTAAACGAACACTTGCGACACAAGATGGCGCAGATTCTCCTCATGCATCGGTTTTACCCCGGATCTTCACCACGGACAGACCTCGGAAAATATCCGAAATTGCGCAAAGGTGCCCACGGTGCGCCGAGCTTGCTTGCGTATCTGGTGATCCGATGGCTGCGAGAAGGGTCTTGCGCTCACGGCTCTTCTCGTCGGCGATATGCGGCTGTGTTGCAGAGGAGATTTCAAGCCATGGATGGGCTGTCGCCCAGGTTGGCGGCTCTAACCTTCAGCCTACATGTGTGATGATGCTGCCATGTCGAGAGGAGAGTATGTTGCAGATGCTATCTCCATTCTTTCCTCCAAGTCTTGTTACAGTCAATCTTTTAGCAATTGAACAAGTCGGGAACGTATTTTGACATCAACCTAACTGAAGTGGAAAGAGTTCACGACGTGGAATACATTACTCTTTTATAACCAATAGCTTGTCGAAACTGCCTAGATGGGCCACACATCCGAGTCGGACACGGATTGTAACAGTACATCCCTCCTTTCGAGATGCAGACGAATACTATCGAGGGGAGAGACACCAAAAAGGAGAAGTTCGAGATGCAGCACAATGAGGTATGTGAACGCTCGTTCTTCAATTTGGTCAATTCTGACAGAAAGTAGCTCATGGCCTGGTCCAACACGATCGCGAGCACACCCAGATGACATGCACGCCGACGACGACTGCGTACAGTTACTAGACACATCGTCCACAAAACGCAGTACACTCTCTCAGCAAACGAGGTCGTCCTCGAAATCATCCACAATTTCAAGAGCACGGGACCCGATTTTGACGGTCCCACGATGGTGTCGATTGCCATCATCAACACGCTTCACCACCTTGACCTATGTGCTTTTCACCATTCTCTTCATGTCTTCCTCCGCATCTGCAGCGCCTCTGAAGCACAGTTACGTTCATCATCTCGCAAAACGCCAATCAATACCCGACAGATTTGGCAATACAGGGGATGGACCTGCACCGGTAGCTTCCCAACCACCACCCAGGATTGCAACGCCTTCTGAAACACCTACATCTATTATCTCAAACTCACCATCTACCCCTACTTCAACTTCAACTTCCACTTCAACCTCCCCTTCAACCCTAACCGCCGCTTCGTCTACTACCACCACCTCCATCTCGACCATAATTTCATCTTCTCAACCAACTCCCTCGCCCGCATCACCCTCTACAATCGCAACTCCAACTCCAACACCAACACCATCACCATCACCATCGGGTCCAACATTGATCCCAGTCCCACCGAATGGCCGCCCAGAAGAACAGCTGCAACGCACCTCTCCTGCCTCTCCCTTCACACCAGGCCTAATCGGCGGCATAGCCGGCGGAGCCGCCGTCATAATCGCCATCCTAATCGGTGTGGCCTTCCTTCTCTATCGGCGAAAACGCCAAACCGACATACAGGAAATCCCCATTCGCCGCTCAAAACTCGGCTCCCGACTCGGCTTCCGCATGTTCGGCTCCCACCGCGAAGCATCTCGCTCTCCGTCCTCCGCGTCAAAATACACGACGCGCTCCTCCCGCCGCGGATCAACGGAGAAAGAGAAACAACTCGAGATTTCAGCGGGAGCGCTGAGCGCAGGCGATAGATCTACTTTTGGAAGTGTAAGCGGGTGGCTCGATAAGGGGACGATTGGACGGCCTAAGCCTGCGTATATAGACACTTCGAGTCAGTTTTTGGAGTTGCCGAAGCCGTTGTTTGCGGATAAGGAGAGGGACATGGGGAGGGGAGAGGGCGCGCCGTGGAAGCCGAAACGCCCAGATGCTGATGCTGCGCCGCTGGGTCGGCTTAGTGGGATGGGGTTTGGACTGGGGATGGGGAGGGCCAGTGGGATACGATGAATGGGTAGTCTGATATCCCGCCTTTTATTGTGCATAGTTTCCAATTTCATGGCGACAAGTGAATCAATAAGTCGATTGAGTAGTCTTCTTACACATAGTGACTTTGTGACCGCTCTAAAGCGGGTCTGTCTTATGACAAGACTGATGCTCTCACCTCTTCCCGTAGAGTATTGCATATATCACCGGCCGTTGCCATTGTAGGCTAGAAGATTCGCTGCGCCCTTTTCATCACTGACACGGTCAGGTGTTGCCAGCTCTAGAACTCTTGCCTTAATGGTCTTCGCATCAGAAGCTCCCTCAAGGCCACGCAGATACGACACTAAACCGGCCACATGTGGCGAAGCCATAGAAGTGCCAGTAAGACTCGTCGTAGCAGTATCCGACGAGGCGTATGTGGAGACAATACCAGTACCAGCGGCCCAGATATCAACAGCCGGTCCGTAGTTTGATCCCGTGTTGCCTTGGTAGCGAACATCACTCGATTGGATATTGCCAACACAGAGAGCCTCCGGAGAGCGGGCAGGCGACTTCTCTGATGCGAGCGTGTTCTCATTGCCTGCAGCAACTACGGCGAGAACACCTTGAGTCCATCCTTCTGTGACAGCAGCATCCCAGGTCACTGAGCCCTGGCCTCCAAGAGACATGTTGATGACTGCTGTGTTCGTACGGCCTTTAGCCACAATGTCTTTAACGGCCCATTGAAAGCCTGCAATTACGGTAGAAGCGGAGCCCGAATTTCCTTCGAAGATCTTGACCGCAACGAGAGTGGTCTTTTTCGCCACACCGTAGGTTTTACTGCCAATGATTCCAGCAACGTGAGTTCCATGACCGTTGTTGTCAGTGTTGACGTTGTTGACGGCATTGTAGCCCCAGACTGCTCGACCTTCGAACTCGTTGTGGGTGGTACGGATACCGGTGTCGACAACATAAGAGTAAGTGCCTTGTCCTGCGGAAGCATCGTAGATGTAGCTGGTGGCTCCGCGCGTTCTGGACGAGATGCTGCCAAGGCCCCATGGAGCATTAGCCTCTGATATATGTCAGCATCTCAAGCTTAAGCAAGAC
The DNA here is from genome assembly GCA_033682645.1 of Phoma sp. ATCC 74077. Lineage (NCBI taxonomy): Eukaryota > Fungi > Ascomycota > Dothideomycetes > Pleosporales > Didymellaceae > Phoma > Phoma sp. ATCC 74077. The sequence continues at coordinate 160,026 of JAWDJC010000006.1, read as the reverse complement.
TCAGCTGCCTTACGCGTTACTAGTGCATTAATTGTCGAGTTTTCCTGGGCTGTGTACATGATATAATCCTGTTCGACTACCAAGACCTATAATTTTAGGTCAGATGTGTACAATATCAGCCACTATAGTGCTCTGCTCACTTCTGGTAGAGCCTTTAGCTCTTCGATGGTCGCAGCATCGAAAGATCCAGCATAGCCCTTGAAGCCACCAAAATCATACTCGCGCTCAACCCCCGTACTGACTCCATCTTCATTGTCACGGTGAGCCAGATTGCGGGCGTGAATGTCGCGTACCCTATTATGATGGGCGGCGATCGAAGCAATATCGGTGTCTGGCCTCAATTGTATGATATACTTTCCGGCAATCAAGTCATCTGTGGAGCGTGTAGAAAGAGGAGCAGCCCGGGTAAGGAATGGGACTGCTGTCGCCGCAAGGGCAAGGATGCGAGTGAAGAGTTGCATGTCGAGGAGTAGGCAGAACGACGGTGGCGCAAGGGAGATCCGCCTAGATGTCGTACGCTGCCGCTGCGCAGACTGAACGTACTTATATTCGTTGCAGCAGTCGACGATCTCCCAATCTCCTCATGTCGCGTGAGGCAGGAAGAAGACACCATTGTCGCCCCAAGCGGTGCCATCTTGACAAGCATCTCTTGTCTTTCTTGACTTCTGCCGCGCTAGGCACATTTTCCGGGCTGTGTCTGAAGCCAAGCGATGGCTCTGATAGGAACATACTGGGAGTCGGAGATTAGGGTTCTTACCTCTGCATATTGAAAAATAGATGGTGTAGATGCCAAGTGACGGGTATACTAAAGAGTTGCTGGGGTTGTATTCCTGTGCAATATCGGCGAAGCCACTAGGACGTGATCATCCGGCTCGCTCCTTCCACATCGAGCGCCTCAACCGTTCGCTTCAAAATCTGCCGAGCTGCTTTGTGGACGTTATGGCTCGTACGGCTTAGGTGACGTCTTGGGCAAAGCCTCGCTCAGCCTCTTGTTTCGGTGGGATCTTGTTATTTAGACGCCTTAGGAAAGGGTCGGTGCTGCAGGCCGAGGCTGAACGAAGCAATCCGGAACCTGCTGCTTCGATGGTCACAGCGCACCGCGACTACTCTCTCCGAGAGGAAGGTGTGAAATTGTTTAGCGCAATATTGCAATGTCGCAATGTTACGCAATTGTAAAGGTAGATTGTGCCCCAGACGTTGCTTCACTGGAAGATGCGGATGGAGTTAGGGAGCCGCATTGCGGCGAAGACAGGCCGTGAACTATAGCCAATCAGGTGTCAACTCTACAGGGACTTGACAGCATCGTGTTTCAACTTCATGGCGCAGATCTTCAAGCCGTTGGCCGGCCTAACGCCGCAGTCTGGGCGGAGTCGATGTCGTCGCTAGCTCCTAGCTCGAGTTCAGATGAGACCAGTTGCCTATTGATATGCGAAGAACAGTGGCATGCTGGCTGCAGCCTTGAGGACGGTGACCCTAAACGCGAGAGGCCTAGTGGCTCGATGTCACCGAGTTGTTGGTATTTGATGAGAATATGGAGAGGAGCAAACGTGAGAGATCTTGCCTAAGCTCCCTGTTCACACGAGTAGGCCCGGGGCCACTACTACTTCGTTAATTTGATAGATATGAGCACAATCCCAACACTCACAATTCCTTGACCCGCTCAAGGTCAGTTCAGACGTATTCTTGCTAGCGGATGCAGAGATGGAAGTATTGAAAGAGCAGAAGTTTTCGTCTTTTCTGTTTTTGTATACAAGCGCACCGTATTTGCTTCTGGTTTGGAGTGTTCGAACGTCGAAATTACGAAGCACCTTCTACGAGATAAATTGGTCTCCTTCAATCATAATTCTCAAATCTATAATGGTAGCTAATCCCGAGCTCTCGAACAGCCTTGGAACTCCATTCCAACTTACATGCGATGCAGCCGAACAGAGCAGTTATCATTGATTCGCTAGAAAAAGTCAGTCACGTTTACCGAGGCCTCCCACTTCTTCGATATACATGGCCGCTCTCATTGCCATCATTGCTCTTGTCATCGTACAATATTGGCAACAACAGCCCCCTTGGCGTCAAGACATAAATCCCACGCCTTGTAGTCCACGATGTCTATACAGAACCATTATCGTGTTTATTATTACCATTCGCTGACAGGCATCCAATATGACCGCGATTCCCGATGCATTCGTGAAGTACGACATCCGCAGAATTTTCCAGGTCATCTTCTCGCTAGAGAGATTGGTCTAAAATCGCCCAAGTCAAGCACAACGTCAGTACATACGCTCTCGCAAGAGAGACCGGAGTGGAAGAAAGAGGCGATTATCTGTCTCTCAGGTGTATCAAACAGGGAGGGACGATGTGGAAGGAAAGTCAAGTTGTACCGTAGAGTTGACAGATGAGTATCTTTCGAGTAATGGCGAAGCGATGTTCACCACTATCGAGAAGAGCATCCACCTCAAGAAAGGCCATAGCATAAGGCTGCGAGAGGGCCAAGTGCCTAAGGGCCTGGAAAAGAAGGAGCGGAAGAAGCGAAGGGATGATGCAAGCAAAGATAATCAGAAACCAAGGATAACTGACAGTACACAACGCCGGCTTCATCGTGGTGGTTTGAGCCGAATAAGGTCAACAGCGACGCAGCAGACTTGCGCTCACAGAACCATGCAAACAGTCAAACTGAATGTTCCTCGACACACGTCAAGGAACAGACTGTCACGAATGTCTGGATCCACGATCAGCAAGATGCTCATGTTGGAAGCGAGACTCAACGTGAAGTCGAGATTACTGGTACTCACCAACATCGAAAAGTTGGTTCCACATTTCGACGAGCCTCTGATGCCAGTAATCGGAGCGAAAAGATTGCAATAACGGCTCTACGCGAGTCTGAAGTCTACTACCCAGGTATTGCTCCACATCAAGAAGGATTTCATCGAAGACTTCCACAACTAGCCACGGTAGACAAGAGACACAGAAGCCCAGCAACACATCGGACTGTCAGGATCGTCCAAGAAGGCGAGAAGATTGAAGGTCAAGCGCCCGTTCCGACAACCAAAAATGACAGCTTTACAGTTGGAGGAACTGGTGTTTGTCTCGCGCTCTTCACCGATTGTCCAATAATCTTCACGAGCAGTGGCTATTGACCCTTGCATGGAACCACTTGGGCGCAGACTCTAATCAGTCCTTTCCGAAAATGTACTGCTTGCAGGCGAGTTGCAACCACAACAGCATACTCTCTCCCTAGAATCACCTCTACCACACCTAGAAGGATTGTCCATTGACGGTGCTGAAGGTGATCTTGCTTGACGGGGGCGTTAGAGTACGGTCCTGATCGCACTTTTCGCTGGACATACAGAACAAAAGACCAACTAAGTCTAATTGTAAATATGAATGAGAAGAACGAAAGAAGGGGTATTTCTAATGACGCGCCGAGTGGTCTAACAGAAGGTAAGGAACGAACCAAACTGGTCTCATCTGAATGATCAGTGTGACACATAAGGTTCACTATGGGAGTCACCGTTCGCTGCTTTTGAACTTTCGTCTTGTTTATACTCTTCATCGTCTTCATCATCCTCATCGCCCTCATCGCGCTTATCTGACTCACTCTGTCGATCTGACCCATCGATTCCTCCCCTCGAACTTCCGTTCAGGATGATACTCGCTCGTTTCGCCGCAGGTGAGTCTGCACCATCGTCCTCCGGGAATATCCTGTTCACTAGGTATTGACTGATCTGCCATTTCTGCCCATGCTGTTAGCTTCATCCTCTTCTCCGCAGTGACCAACAAAGTTTACCAGATGTCCGCCTTCAACATAATATCTCCACCGCTCCGAGCTCCCAAGGTACACCAGTATTTCCCATGGCAGCTCGTCGCAATCGAATTCCCAGAACGTAAGGTATTGGTACATTGACCCAGGACTCTTCTGTTCGACCTTCTTGTCTTGAATCAACGAAGCATTCTCGAGCTTGAAGACGCGGAGGCGTAGGAGTTCAGGGCTTTCAAGCATGCCAGGAGCGAATTCGTCTGTGAACCATTTGACGAATTGGTCGTGCGCGGCCTCGACGGGCTGCCACATGACTACAATCCACATCTGGATATCGTGCACATCTGCGACTGCGCGTCAGCTAACAACACACGCATACTGTAGTCAGAAACCAAGCGTCTTCGTACCACCTCGCCATTCCTCTCCAAACCAATTCGCGTGCTCCGTGTAACATCGCGCGTCTAACCGCGCATCTGCCGGAAGCACATCCAACGCAGGGCGCAGTTGGGCGTCCAATTCCTTCGCATCTCTCCCACCGGGTAGGTCGTAAACGGTCATGAACGGCCCCTCAATCCCTGCGACCTCTTTAAACATGTTCTCTTCCGCCTGCTCAGCATTGCGCGCTTGCGTCTCAAGCCGGCCAACGACATCGGGTATATGCGTGTTCTCGTACCACTGGTTTGCTGCGGCGTCCTCGCCGAGGTCAGCCCAGACGCACGCTATTCTCGACATGGTTGTCTGGTAAGCTGTTGTAGGGCGCGATCGGTGTGCAGTATGCAAACTAAAGTTCCGTTGAAAGGCGACAGGTAGGGTTGTTACACGAACGGTGTTGAAGCGGGGAGCGCAGGGTCAGCCGACAACATGTGCAAGAAGGCGAATTTTTTTCTTTTGAAGGAGATTTGCACGGAGCTGAGCGGAGCTGAACGCAAGAGCCCCTGAAGTTTGGGCGTCCGAAGGATCGCAGAGGTGATAAGGCGGTTCGGGGCAAGCGGTTACTTGATGGAGTATGCGCGGGAGCGGGTCGTCTCGCCTGGCGTGGGCGCGGCGTGGGACGAGTGGCCGGGTACCCGTAGTCTTAAAACGATTATCGTTGGAAGAGCGCGAGGTAGATTGTGAGTATGATTCAGGCACAGAACGGTGGGCGATTAAGACGTCTCTCTACTTAAAACATTCAGATCGCGTCTTGTCAAGTCCTGCTGTTGCCATCGCTTGCTCTGAGTCTGCACCTGATGGGAACGAACACCCGAGTCATGATCCGGACAAGGGTGTGCCGCAAACCAAGAAGTCGGGCCTCTCAGGTTGCATGCAAACGAACATCAAAGACTCGGTAAGCACGTTGTCAAGAATTGGACTGCAACAGGGAATGGCTAAATCCTGAGACAAAAGAGAGACCCCCCCGGAAAATGGTACCCCCAACACTCGACCCGAACTTGATAACAACAAGAAACCGTTGATAGTGCTCACAATCCTCTGGTTCCCACGCAAGGGCACTGTCTATCCTATCAACCGCAGTTTGAACCCACTAGTGCGCACCGTCTTGGCGACGATGAACGTCGGGCATATGACTGGAGGTCGAAGCCGTTCACTGGTGACAAAGTCAATATGGGGCTATTAGGAAGTATTTTTATGGTGTTTTTATTCACCGTTGGCAGATGAAGTTCGCTGCGTGGATGAGAGCGTGATCGCGACCTACGCAGATGCAAATCCAGACACAATTCGAAAGACAGAACGAAACACCAGAAGCATCCTAAAAAAAAAGGACTAGGAAATCAGTTTCAGCGGTGTCACGATCAGTCTCTATCTTAGCAACACGTGGAAAAGAAACGCGCTTCAGTGCGGGGAAGACCCACCCTTTGTCCTCCACATTGTCATCATCTACAAGCACGGCATACAATACCGCACGACTTGGGATCGAACCTTAATCCGGCCAAGATCGAATCTGCTAGCAGTGCCAAAAGATGGATCAAATTTGCGAGAATAGACTGTCGTTTAGCGAGGATATGCGTACTGGAGATGTCGTCAACACATCCACTGTGCCCTCACTCGCTCGCAAGAACGACTTCGCGGCACGGGCAAAATTAGAAAGGCTGTGGTATGATGACATGCTATGGCCGCATGGTAATGTCGTGCTGATCGGTGAGAAGCACGAGATGGTGGGCGGATACGTTAGGCTCTCCAATGCGACTAAGCACCAGATATCAGGTACCAAGCAACCACTTTCCAGACTCGATCTAGGAAGACTCATTAGCTTTTGGAAGCGTCAAGATATCGCGCTGTGTATCTTGTCATATCATTTGTATGTATCTAGCACATGCTTCTATGCTGCTTGCCCGTGTAATGTTCCCAGCTTACCGGGTGGCGTAATTTGTTTTATCATCCTGCAGCCGTGCCGGACCCTTCAATATGCGCACCGCTATTTCATAGGCCCACGTATTGCAAGGCCAATATGCTACCTAGAGGTTGGGCTCATTGATATGGTCGTGTATCCCTCGCGAGCATTCTCATCGATGCAGGATCTGCGAAGGAATCAGTTTCCAAGTTCATGTTGCGTGGCAAGATATACCTCACGTTAGATGCATAGGGATCCCATCGCGACACCAAGTAATGAGTTAGTAAAAGTACTCAAGAAATAGATTTTGATGGAGAATAGTCTCTTGCAGAATTTTTTCGCGATTTGTAACGAGTGTTTAGTGATATCATCGGTTAAAGACTCTGCGCAACGATAATCAAGGGGTATCTGGACCAAAAGTGAGGGGTACAAGCCCTGTTGCAGAAGGATGGATCGGTTTGCGTCCTCCGCTCTGTAGTGCCAGCTACACATCCTTCAGAATATGCTGTGTCACTATGGCGCCGAAAAGGAACACGTGGATGGCCCTCAACTTCTCCAACATTTGTGACCCATGATAGCATAGCAATAAACAGTTGCTCATACAGCTCCCTCTGAAATCTATCATCTTTACACGACAATGACAGGCACACTTATATGGGCTCTCGGTGCCGTCTCATCGAGTTTGCTCAACACATTGACTCTGACCGCACAACCTAATTATGACCAGTTCGTAACCTCGCTCGATATTAAAGCAGAGGTATACTATCCTGGGTCGGAACAGTTTCTAAGTGCTAGTGCAAGATGGAGCGCAGCTCAGACACCGCAATATAACATGATTGTCAAAGTCTCTTCGGAAGGAGATGTTAAGAAGAGTGTACATATGCCTCCATCTTTTCTGAACTACGTGTGACTGACTTGTTTATAGATTATGTACGCTAATGAAAACAATCATCCTTTCTTCACTATCTCAGGCGGTCACGGAGCAACGTCTCTCATCAACAACATCACGAATGGCGTTGGCATCTTTATGCGGAGCTTGAACAATATCACTATCGTTGACGACGGATCGGCAGCTCTGATCGAAGGTGGCGTCCTCAATGGAGACCTCATCTCATATCTTTGGTCCCATGGCAAGCAGACCATGTCTACAGGCTGCGATTGCGTAGGATACATCGCGCCTATCCTCGGTGGCGGACATGGCTGGCTCCAAGGGCGCTACGGTCTTGCGGCTGACCAGATCATCTCCGCGCGTATGGTACTCGCAAACGGAACAGCAATCACAGTATCCCAGGAGAGCAACCCTGACCTGTTTTGGGCGATTCGTGGAGCAGGGCATAATTTCGGCATTGTGACGCAGGTCAAGATGAGGATTTATGATAGAAAGCTAGAACAGGATCATTGGGCTGCGAGTGGATTTGTGTTTACGCAAGATAAGATGGAAGATATCTTTATGCTTGCTAATATATGGTTAGAGAGCCCAGAGAGACCAGTTGAGATGACGCATTATGGGCTCTTTGCCATCAACCCAGACATCGACCCTGTGAATGTGAGTACCACAGACTTCTCATTGGAATATTAGACACACTGACGGCAGCAGCCTATCGTTGTAATGTGGGTATACTGGCAGGGCCCCGCAATCCCATCAAAGTACAGCGACCCCCTTTACGCACTCGCACCCATAACCGTGGATGAAAGCGTGACTGACCTTGCCGGCGTCAACACACATATACAAGCTACGCGTGACGGAGCTTCCTGCGCAAAAGGATTCTCCCGAGCTCTAGTCCCCGTATCTCTCACTACGTACTCGCTCCCCGCTCTACGTAAAGTCCTCGATATCTTCACAGCCCTACCACCCGAGTTTCGTACCTCAGTAATGATGCTAGAAGGTTACGCTACAAATCGAGTTCTTGAGATTTCAAGCAATAGCTCCGCATTTCCGGATCGAGCCGGGCAATTGTTACTCACCCCTGTGCTGACGTACCCGAAGAATGCGAGTCTGGATGCTACAGCATGGGAAATTGGGGGAAGCATACGGAGTGCGGTGTTGGAGGGGACGGATGGCAAGCTGGAGGCGTATGTGAACTATGCGAGGGGTGATGAAAGCATACAGGAGATGTATGGGTATGAGCCTTGGAGGTTGGAGAGATTGAGGAGGTTGAAGAAGGAGTATGATCCTCACGGTCGATTCAACTTCTATGCTCCGATCTTGTGAAGATGAAAACAGTTCGGCAGCTCAGTCCGGACTCAGGCCACACTTATGTATAGCTTCTTATTGCTATCAGATGCTACTGAAATACGAATGCTCAACCAAGGTGGCTTCCGCATTCCATATACTTCACTTCGATGTCCTCGCCTCTAATGCTACAGTGCACCTGCTCATAAGCCTCCATCTCGAAGCTTTTGCTCCCGGAATTCGAGTATCAATTCATCTCTCTTGATTTCAAACGCAGGCAATGGTCCCAGCTGAAAGATGACTGTGTGGCCAGCTCCAATGAGCTGATCAAACACGGGGAAGGAAGTAAACGCTCAACGCCTCTAAAAGCGTATCAGACTCATTTACTGACTTAGAGACCCCGAAAGCTAAGCCAAGCTTGATTCTAACACTCTTGATTCTCAGCAGAACCTCAATCGCTCCATCTAACATTTCTTTCCCTGTGCACTTTTCCTTGACTACATCGTGCGTCGCCACGTTATCGGACTGGAGCATGAGGTTTTTGGAGAGATCGGCCACATACAAATTAAGACCCCATAGGTCTCCATCAAGGAACTCACTCAAGCAAGGGCATGTGCATGCCATACCGCTGTGGCAGAAGTAGAACGTAGAGACATGATAATATGTCTCTGCCAGCTCCTGGAGTGTTTTCAAGCCGACGACTTGGCTATTCTGGATGTGAGATATTCCGCGGTCGTCGAACTCGACCATTCCAGTGGTTTTTCTACACCGCAAATAACGCGGATGCGTGATTCCAGGACGTACTCGGAAACCATATCTCGGAATTCGCGGGGTAGTTTCTGCTGCAGTTGCTGGCACAACCTTTGGCATCCAGGCGGTGAAAATCTGCTGATATATCGGCGTAGCCCGTTGTCGAGAGCCATACAAGATTCATCTATATGCCCAGTTAAGTGCTCGTAATATATCACCTTTTGCAGGCACATGTCCTCATACTCTGGGTCGACACCGTGCTCCGTGTACTGAGCATAATAAAATATTCAGAGAAGGGCACCATCTCGTTGCGGCAAGAGGCCTGGACATGGCGGATTAACTCTAGCTTTCATAGTGCCCTGTTGCTATTAATACAAGCTTTGAGAGCCATAGAGGGCAGGACAGGCGCTGCATACTGGCAGACATGCGACAGATCAATTTCCATGTCCGCCATCGTCACCCGTGTGCTTGCGTTGCAGGGTCATCGCGGTCCGCGAGGTGCGAGTTGTTATCTTGAAAGTTCAGACTCGGCGTCAATTCAATTGAAGCAAAGCTAATGAGGGGAATTGGAGACCGCAAGAAAGCAGAGAAGGTGGGAGAAAGCAGTGAATGTGAGTGGAGAAAGCAGTGGTGGTGAGAGGAGAAATGATTCTGTGCGTTTCATTGCTTAGCAATGATGCGAGCTCACGTGGGACGCCGTTCACTATTGCTAAAAACGTAAATTACAGCCTCTACGCAGCATTCAAACTACACGCCATTACAAAATCTAGAGATATCGGAACACGACACTCACGAGGTTCGCCCTTCTTTGCGCAGAACACTATGGTAAAGGATGAGACGACAACGGTTTGGCATAACGCAATACATGATGGCGCTATTGAAAGGAAGATCATGGTTGATTTCTACCAAGCAATGAGCCTAGGGTCTATCTACGTATCAGATTGGCATCTCGGCACTCAAGAGAATACACGCTGTCAGGACGAACTGGTAGCATCCTCGACCCATTGCTCCTCATTCACTTCCTCCTTTTTCACTTCGAAACTATCATGATACCCCACCTTTCCATGCACATTGTCACCTCTTTCTAAAGAGCAAGTTGACTGCGGGGAACATGAGGATCACATGGTGTACCGCTCGCCTAACGTCGCGCATTTCATCTTGCACTTCGCTCCACGATATGCTACCTATCGACAGTATGTAGAACGTAGTTTCCGCTCCCTCAGTGAGCTCGTATAGAGAGTCAGGTCGCGGACAACCTTGTACGGGGCTCAAGCTGAGGAGTAAAACCATATCGATTATCTACCACATCTCTGATCATCTTAAACTTCTTGACATAGTCACGAATGTTCATTTACAACCAAATATATCGTGCTGTAGAAAGCGTGAGATGAGTCGGCAATTCCTGAACCAAAATGTTGGCACTCGATACATGGCCTCGACGATTTCACGTCGTATAGTCAAGCCCATGAATGACTCGTCGAAGACATGCGTATATTTGAAGTCAGTATAATGTAACTTAGTCTATAAGGGGTGTAGGTCGTATTATCTAATCATCATAACGAGGGCGAACCGCGTTGGAGAGTGACAATCTTGTCATTAACAAGTATTTCCCACCACTCTATTACATATCCGTGCACAATATCTGGTAGCTCCCTAGACAATCTCCAATACATTACATCGCAGAACTCGAGGCCCTGAGGCGCAGCGTAGAGCTTGATGCGTCTGTTGATCTAATCCTTGGGCTGACTGGCGCTTGACTCGAACCGGTCCATTCGCTCTCGGGGCGCAGGACATACTGCTCGACCGGACTGCTCATGAGGGGTACATCGATGAGTTGCCGGGGCACACGATACTCCTCGAATGTCACGACTTTGAGATCGCTTTTGGATATTTCGATTATGTGTTCACGGCGCTTCAGCGTCTTCAAAGCCCGTCAGGCCGTTGGTATGTTAAGTGGTACGGAGATCCGTTTTTGGGTTGATCTGGTCGTGAAAAGTAGTAAAATTTAATCGTGAGTTGGTTGTCAAAGATGCGCGCTACCGGGCGGCCTTTGGGTTCCCTGGTTTTCGATGGCTTTGATACATCACCCATCGCGTGGCTAGCGACGCACAGCGGCTGCCAAGAGCCTATTCCAGTAGGTTAAAAATTGAAGATGAATGTTGAGAGTATATGAGATGAGTGTCAGCGGTGCCCTGTTGTTATTCACTAGCGCGTTTCTTCCGAAATGTCGTAGTTGGGGGTGAGGGGCTGAACTATGAAAAATCGCGGAGTCAATCGATATCTATTGTGTTTGACTAAGTGAAACAAAAAATCTCTTCTGTAGAGAAGAGATCATTAGGACCGATTTGAAACCTACCAAATCTGATTATCAATCTCTATATATTGGCCTGCCTTGCACCGGCGTTTGGGGCGTGAAATCGACAGCTTCGCGTCACATCTCTGGCACTAAAAATTTCCTTCAATAACCGCTCCAACAGCAAGAAGAACACGGAATATAAGTCAACAAGGCATCTTTCCACGCTCAGAAGTACGTGTATACCAGAGTGTAACATGGATAAGAAAGTATGGCAATGGCAGCGCACCGTCAACTCACAGACATTCCTCATCTCGTCAGATCGCGCCCTCCTCTCACATACCTTCGTCCAAGAAGCCTTCGCAACGGACGCCATGTACTGGGCCCAACCAATCTCCTCGGAAGAGGCATTGCGCACGATGCTCTCCAACTCCCTCACGATCGGCCTGTACCTCGTCTCACCAGACGACACGAAAACAGCCATTGGCATGGCCCGTATGATAACCGACTACACGACGCTCGCCTACTTGACCGATGTCTATCTGCAACCATCCTTCCGCGCATTTGGTCTCGGAAAATGGATGATCCACTGCTGTCGCGACATGGTCTTGGAGATACCGGATCTACGATTCATGGTGCTATTGACGGGAAGTGAGCAGGCACAGAAGCTGTATAGAAGGGAACTCGGTATGCAATTGCTGGACGGAAGGGAGGAGCCGCTGGCGTGCATGGGGACTCGCAAAGCGAAACTCGGCGACGTTGCGGCGGCTGCTGGAGCTGTTCCGCAAAACGGACCGAGAGCGCGCGATGCTCAGACGTAGTACACAGTTAAAGACTTGGTCGACTCTGGCCGCAGATCTGCCGCGATGGTGCAGCCAAACGTGGATTGATGGGTGGGTGCGTTGATGATGTCGCGTGGAGACGGTTCGGGTTAGCATGTGCGTGGAGGGGTCCCGCGTTAGCGTGGATCTCGCCATTTCTTTATCAACTAGGGTCTGCTTCGCCGCCGGGCATTCACACGTCCGCTGGACGACCATGGAAACGAGGTGGGCTAGACCTGGACGTCTGCCTCCATGAAGCTGACATGTGGGCCTTTCTATCATTATTAATGAGGTCGACGCCTCCTCGTTGGTGCCCAAGGGCTTTCAGCATATGGTAGCGCATCGCGTACTTGTCTGCCAGTGCATTACGCCTACTAATTGGAGTTCGCCTCCGACGCTTTCCGAGAGCGACTAGACCTCGGAATTTATACACGCTTCTTCCTGTAGATTGCTTGTTTGTATTGCAACTGTCTTTCTGTTCCTTTTCAGCGACCATAGACCAGGCGATATGGCAGCCACTGTCGACCTCACCCCTCCCTGCGAACCACCATCCACCATCTCACACAAGAGAAAACGCGCCGATTCCGAGGTTCAACCGCTCACGCCTCCACTGACTGCAAATGACCCTGGAGGAACACGTCTCCTCTCACGCGCCGTGAACGTCCTCTCTACCGCCGCAACCGCCCTCTCACAAGTCACCATATTATACCAGTCAGACCATGTTGCGCGCGAAGGACTATTACAGGCAGTGGAGGTTATAAAGAACGTGAACGAGGCGGCAGGCAAGCTATTAGTATGCGGAGTTGGCAAAAGCGGACTCGTAGGGAGGAAGATAGTAGCGACGATGAAAAGCCTAGGTATAGCAAGTTCCTTCATGCATGCTGCCGAGGCGCTGCATGGGGACCTTGGAGATATTAGAAAGGCTCGTTAAAGTCTTTAGAGATAAATCGATTGAGTACTGACTTTTGGATAGAATGATGCGATCATGTTCATATCCTACTCTGGCAAGACAGCCGAACTGATGGCTCTCCTCGCCCATGTTCCCTCATGCACACCTGTCCTCGCCATAACCTCGCACACGAATCCATCTGACTGTCCTCTCCTCAACGAACGGCCGAACTCGATCCTTTTGCCCGCGCCCATACATGAGTTGGAAGAAAAGTCGTTCGGGGTTTGTGCGCCAACCACAAGCACGACCGTGACAATCGCCGTTGGGGATATGCTGGCATTGACAGTAGCGGAAGCGTTACACGAGGAAGAGACGAAGAGTGTGTTTAGGCGGAATCACCCTGGAGGTGCGATTGGCGCAAAGTCGAGACGGATAGATGTTCAAGAGCTGGCGATTACAGCGAAGCAATGCGACGGCATGGTTACGCCTCCGGCGTTATGACATTTAGCTTGGGCATGTTTGAAACACCCAAATCCGAATTCCGGCTTATCCCTAATTCTTACCCAGAAGAACCATGCACAGCGTCAGCTCTGTGCATTATAGCGACTCTGATTGCAATACGCTATATTCGCTTGCTGGTTGCACTTGATGATTTACGATGGCACGCGATCTTATTAAGTATTTGAACAATATGGGGAGCATATCAGCAGGAGAACCACTTTAGATCCGCTTTGAAACCCGAATCATGTGTTTATGGGTCTGATAGACTCACTTCTTCCTTTCTCATTTGGGCACTGTTCCTTCTGTTTACCTCTGCTGCGGAACCATACAATCCACCTAATACCCTGGTCGTGGGATTCAACAGTATCCTGACCTTACGTGCCATTCCACAGAAAGATAAGGCGCCGTATGAATTATCGTATGCAGCGTGAATCATCTGCAAACCAGTCCATGGAAAGTCCCCCCCTTCGAAACACGCTTCTTGATCTACATCTTGACCACAAAGGAAAACCTCTATTATTGAAAGTCTTTGATATCAAGACGGGGAGGCAATCTACGGTGCCCTTAGTATTGCCCTTTTCTCACTTGGCTTCTCTTGGTAATGCACAATTTGTTCTTTGGATGTTACAGAACGAACTTAGTCTATTGACTGATCCATGGGCTTCGTGCGTTTGTTACATTGCATATACTGTGGCTTTCAAGGATGTCGCATGATAGCAAGTCGGTTGCGCACAATCGTTGCTTTGAGATAATACTGCAAGACGGACTACCTTCTCAATTAGGGGATATGTGGCCGCGATTTGCGCTAGACTGTATTTGAAGAGCCACCATTCTCCGGCCAGTTCAATGGAGTTTAGAGCACTGGGTTGCCTGTTCTATTCCTTAGGAAGACTAAGAAATCCAAGGATCATCATCTGGCTATTGAAATCGTCGGACCGGAATATACAGGAGACCGTTGCCACGTTGTATACCTCGAAGCATGTTCTGATGAATCTCCCATACCGGTGGGAGTCAACACGTCGAAAAGGCATAGTTTATCGATAATGATGCTCCCCTCAGTCGACGCAATGACCATGTATCCCTGGGGTAGTTATTGCGGCATTGTAACTTCGATAACAAGTCCGAAATACTACAACTCATTGACGGATCGGAACAGAAATCCGACGGTGAGCACATGATGACGCCGGGTTTGGCTTACTAGTCGGCTGGCACAAAAGGTGCCGCAAGGAAAAATGTTGCGCAGTGACGAAGACCTCCACGCTTCCCTTTAACTAGACATACAATCAATGGCTAAAAATACAGTGTTTCCACGCACAAGCATATGCTCAGCTGTGACCATGGACCAGATTTAGGGTATTCACTGCTGTGTCAAATTGCGTAGTCAGGAATTTATGGAATGGAATGACAAGGGATAGTGGCACACAAGCTTGATATTTGACCCTCCTCAATGCTCATTACTTAGAATATGTACGTCTAGGCTTATAGTGGCGGGATGCCAATGACGCCCATTTTACCCGTCTTGCTACGCTGTTTGGTATAGCCGAAACTGTGTAGAACAATTGATCATTCTCTGGCGTGTAGGTGAGTTCTTGAGATTGCGGAGAGAGCTAGCTAGTGCGGCAAAGATAATATTGCCGACATCAATGTCCACAGGGCTAGTCTTATACTCTTCCATGGGCCGTGATGGTGCTGACTTGGATTTTGGAGGTGTAGCTTTCTGCAGTCAACGGTACACCATTAGGGCGTTCGATATTCACTAGAATATTAAAGTGCTGAAACTGGTAGAAGCTGTTAAACGTAGGCGCCTTCTTGAACTGACCCTAAGACCACGACGCGGGAGTAGGAAAGTCGTCTGAAAAATCGCCGTCTTCATCAATCTTAAGCTTGTTGTCCTTGATCTATACTCGCATTAAACGTACGAACTGCACTAACATCTTCTCTTCCTAGTAAGCTAGAACTCCCTCTTATCTAAACATTTTCTAGCTTCTTAACTTGTCGTACATCTTGAAGAGGTAAATCTTCGCTGGAATTTCCTTCCGGTCACGGTTATAGAGGCATCTTTTTGCGATCCTTGTAGCGACATATTCCCTAGCTGCATAGAATTAACAGACTTTAGGTCAAACTAGAGACAAATTTCTTATTAGTGTAATGCGGCTTTGCAGTGCTTACGTTGTCGTCCCTAAACTACCATTCTTCTGTATGTTGCAGGTAGCTAGGCGCTTCTTGTAGTATATAGGATTTCTTTTATGGATTGCTGGAATTGTAGTGGGAACGGACATCGTGTTCGTGAGAGCGGACGAGGGGGAGGAATAGCTTGTTGGGTGTCTACTACTACTTGGCTCGGAACACTATTTTACTGGGAACACTACTTCCGTTTATGTTATAGCAAATGCTTCATCCTCCGAGACTGCTTTAATATCATCTACTTCATCCTCTGCGAGTCCTGCGAGCTTCGCTAATAGCTTTCTCGCGCCATCTAGCGCAATTGGACATAGTGCTCGTGTGGCCTGAGCATTGTATAATGGGGTATGCCACATATCGTTTTGTGCGGGGAAGTATGTAGTAAATACTTCAGAAAGCCCTTCAAATGAGTGATTCGTATACAAACGGAAGTAGGTACTTTGGTCCGCCGTGTCAAAAGTCCAGGGAATCGGATCTAGCGACGCAGGAAAGCCCTTATCTTTATGAAGCATTCTGGCAAGGCACTTCGCATTAAAGAAGTTCATACACTAGAAGACTACGAGGGCCCTCTCTTTGATATACCCTAACTTCGCTAATTTCTTCTTGAACTCTTTAGATGACATCCTACTAAGGACTGTGCTCCCATAATGTTTCGAAGATTAGTTCTAATACGGGAGAATTTCTGAAATTCCGGAGGGACTTTTGCGTCGACAGTAGCATGGGCCATCTCGTCAATGTCCGAGAAGCCAGAATGCTTGACAGCTGTCTCCAGTCTGCGTTGTTGGTTGAGCGACCCGATGTACTTCGAGCAGCTATTCCAACCGAGGCCTTTTGGTACTTTTCTGAGCAAGCTAATCTCTACGTTCGCTAACCCGCAGCGATTCCATGAACAGAGATAACTGATGCCGTTGAGGCGATGGGTACGAAGCGCGATCACGTGAGCATGCGTTCACCTCGCGGAAGACTACTATGGTCCCATCAGACTCAACTAGGGTAGACTTCAGCTCAACATTTCACAAACTCCAAAATAGGATATTCTTATAGTGTGTCCTGAGTAGGCATTCCATACTCAGCAGGTTGTCACTTACCAGGGGAAATTGGCATGGATAAGTAAAACCACGGCGAACGAATTATGTAGTAGCCTGACTGGTCTGCAGCCATAGTGAATCGTCCGTCGCGTTTTCACTACCATGTCAATTTCTCCCTGGTAGGTGATAACCTGCTGTAGTCTAACAGCAGTCAAGGGGGCCAGGCTGATGATGCGAAGGGAATTACTCATGGTCTAGACAACACCAAACTGATGTGAAATTTGGCGTGCAGTAGTCAGAGGACGTTGTTGGGGGCTTGTTCAATAAGATACGTGCGATAACTGTTGCGTGCTCGGCATGGTAATTGCGTGATCCTCCCCCACCTCAATGTTCGCAATTGTGAACAGGTCGCGATGGTGGCCGAAGAAGGCATATATTTTCAGCAGACCCCGGCAATGAATACATCCTTCATAGTGTCTTCTAGCCCTTGTCAGATTATAATCATTTGTCATCTATTTCTCTCAAAAATGTCGGCCGCAGAAACCCATACGTTTCCTTCTCCCCAGAAGAAGTCAGGTGCACTAGACTCTAAGTTCAAATATGAAGAAACAACCCCTGTTATTGGCCGCGAGTATCCGGAAGCAAACATCGTCGATGATATTCTGAACGCATCAAATGCCGATGAACTGATCCACGATCTGGCCATCACTAGTAAGCAACCTTCACTAAATGCATAACTACAAACTCACCCCTATACAGTCTCAGAACGCGGTGTAGTCTTCTTCCGTGGCCAAAACAATCTGACGAACGAGTTGCAAAAGAAGCTTGTCCACCGTCTCGGACAGTTGACCGGCAAACCATCTGACTCAACTCTTCACATCCACCCGGTCCTCAACAACACATCTGAGTTCGGCGTGGATGACGCAGAGATAAGCACCATCAGCTCCCTTGCCCGCAAGAAGATCTTCCGCCATGAGAACAATGATCGACAGAGCGGTAACCGCCGCTATGATGCTGCGCAGTGGCACTCCGACATTCAGTTCGAGCCTGTCCCTGCTGACTACACGTCTCTACGACTGACCCAGTTACCCGAATCTGGCGGCGATACGCTCTGGGCGTCTGGCTACGAGATATACGATCGTTTCTCAAAGGCGTATCAGAAATTCTTCGAAAGCCTAACTGCTACTTTCGTTGGAGATGGCTTCATTCGGGCTGCTGAAGCTGATCCAGAAAGGGTAAAGCTATACGAGAAGGAGCGGGGAAGCCCGAAAAATATTGGCAAGTCGTTGAGTGCTGTGCACCCGGTCGTCCGCACGAACCCTGTTACGGGTTGGAAGAGCATCTTTGCACTTGGTCCGTTCCCAAAGTACATCAATGAGTTGAATGATGAGGAGAGTGGTGACTTGCTGAAGAAGTTCCGGTCTGTGATCACGGAGAATCATGATTTGCAGGTGAGGTTTAAATGGAGGAATGAGAACGATCTTGGTGAGCTATTTTTTCTTTTGGCCCCTGAGTCGTGAGTTTTGTACGTGGACTGACTCAAGCGCAGCGATTTGGGACAATCGTAGCGCTTTCCACAGCGCCACGTTCGACTACGAGGGCCTTGGTGAGCGCTTTGGTAATCGTGCAGTAGGCATTGGAGAAGCGCCATATTTCGATCCAAACAGCCGATCGAGGACGGAGGCATTGTCTGATGAGAGAAAGGTTGTCGTGGACGGGCACTTCAAGAGCGGCGTTGATAAGTCGGAGACGGTAACGGCCTAGCTTGTGGCTTCCAAGGTCATTAAGATTCAGTACCAGAAATGTTGTTTCGCTGCTTGTACCGAATTTTCGCTTCAATATTCGCGAATTTTAACTCATCATCTGTAACCGTCTTCATAATCGTTGGGACATCTTCACAGTCCTCAGGACCGTATTGCTGCAGCTTCCAGGCTTGCAACATATGGACCAGGGTGCGATGTCCGTTCTGCCAAGCTCTATATACAGTCCTACGGTAGTTCTTATTCGTTCGACCACGTATATCTGCGCCTAAGCCCAGTAAGTAATGGGTCATATCCAGTCGTCCCCACTCGGCAGCGCCTTCAATCGCGGTTCGTCCTTCGTAATCTCCGGGAACAGAGTTGACTGCCGCCCCTGCCTTCAGAAGCATGTTGACCATGTCAAAGTTGCCGTTTATTGCCGCGAATTGGAGTGCAGTCGCCCCCCGTTCGGGATCTGGTCCTGCGTTCACATCTGCGCCTTTATCCAGAAACTTCCTAACCAGACATACATCGTCTTTCTTTGCTGTAAGTTGAAGAGTTGTATTATGGATGTACAGATTAGGAGTTTCGGGGCGTTCCAATAGATTAGGGTCCGCTCCGAGGCCGAGGAGCCGTTCCGCAGTATCGCGTTGTCCCGATCTCACGGCAAAATGAAGCCCGAGGCGAAGGTGCCAATCCAGGTATTTAAAGCCCAAGGTCTGTTCAATATCTCGAATACTGAGTCCGGTTTGCAATATAATTCTTTCAAGTTGTGTCTCTCCAAAACGTAGCGCATATACGTATGCTGCGCTGAGCTCGCGTTTTCTAGAAGCATGCTCAGGATTGGTCGTTGCTCTCTGCCGGCCCAGGAAAATTTTAATGATATCTGTAAGATTAAAATAACAAGCCAATTGAAAGGCCGTGAAAATAGGTTTCTGATAATGCCTCAACATGTATCTATGATCCATGAGCCATGAATTGTCGTCAGGATCGGCTTCGAAAGGACTAATTCCAACTTCTAGGAGTATACAAACTAAGCTCTCACTGGAGCGAGCCACAGCCAATTTGAGTGCTTTGGTACCATGACAGCGAAGAAAGACTTTATCGTCAATGGTTGTCATCAATTTGGTGATAAGGCAGTTAACAAATGCGTCCTCTTCTTTCCATACGGCAGCGTACAACATCATTGGAGTAACGATGTCCAAAGTGAGTAGATCCCGCTGTATCAATTTCTGTGTAAACTCGCGTCCGTGTAATGAGAGACACCGACACAAATGAGTACTCGTCATCGGCGTAGTTATGAATCCCCTCTGCAGTGCACCTAAAAGAAACTCGCCGTTCCTAATCTCTATAGCGATTGCTAGGGGATCCCATGCGTGGCTTTCTGAATTATAGGAGCTTCCAAATGCCCCCGTAATGACATCATAAGCTTCTTTGTTCTTATAGGACAGGATATCCGGATCGTGGGGTGGAAGTCTAGCGCCAGCCTTGTACAGTATGTCAACGATGGGCAAGTAGCCATGTCCAAACGCAAGCTGGATCGCTGTGCGCCTAGAAACTCCAGCTCCGACCCAATATTCTTCCAGGAATGTGTCGTATTCATCTCCAACACACGGTGTAGCATCGAGTATGGCATGGCTTTCGAGTAACAAGCCGACGATGGTATTGTTGCCGATATAAGCTGCGTACTGAATAGGATATAAATTGCAGGAATGATTCGGGTCGGCACCATGGTTAAGAAGGTACCGCACAAGGTCTTCGTTCCCGCATCGTACTGCAAAATGCAATGCAGCAATTCCGCGTAAGCTTCGGCATTTCTTTACTGGGAGATTCAGTAGTTCTTCCTCTTGAAACGTTTCACACCCTAAATGTTCACTTGTTAGATCGGCATCTACTACCAAGTGACGTACAAGGTGTTTGTTACCATTTTCAGAGGCTGAAGCAAGCGAACTACTCATACGTGGGCTGTCGGTAGCACTCATTTCTAAGCCAAGGCGTAATAAAGTGTCAAACATGCTGGTCCCTTTGCGTGTTGCTGCTGCCTGTAGCAGAGACCAAGGAGCTTCGTTCACTTGAGCCAAAAGCTTCGGATACCGATTAATAATCATATCAACAGCTTCAGAAGAGCCAAAATTTACTGCGAGGTGCAGGACTTTGCAAGTAACCATCACTTGACTGTCCTCGAAGCGCTCTCTATGTGCTAGGAGCCTTCCAAACATGTTACAGTCTACTTTAAGCAAGGCAATGTCTATGACTGTGCCATTGAACTCGACTAATGTGTTGTTTATCTCATATCGTCTGGCAGTCCAATCCGTTGCACCGTTCACAAGCAATATTTCGGCAATTTCTTCGTCCCCTAGCTCAACGGCGCACTGAAGAGCAGTAACCTGGTACCAATTATGGACAAGTGCGGTTGCGTTGACGTCAATTCCAGATTCGACCAGAATTCGGACGACATGGGCATTCCGGTGCTGCACCGCAGGTATCAATAGCTTCTCTGCGAACGCATTCACGGCGACGAGTCTGAGACCAAGAAGACGCTGCAATGTGGATATAGCAGACTTAGACCTTACAAGCTCGAGCACGACTTGCGCCATCTCTTTTGAGTCGAAATTGTTTGCGATGGCGACAACAATGAGCTTCAGAGTATCCAGGTAAGTATTGATTCCGATGAGGTTATATGAAAAAGCAGACTCCGTGGTGTTACGCCCACTATAATCTATGGGCAGATATGGTTTCTGATTGAAGAATATCATGTGAATTGGTTGTTCGAAGTTCAGGTGCCGAGCAAGCATGATGCCTTCATCTAATCTCTGAGATCTTGCAGCGGAAATATTAGGCCGATCGCAGACTTCTGTAGTTGTACGTATGTTGAGTGTGTTAGAATAGCCACGATGTTCCAGATGGCGGGGCGAGTTTGGACTAGTAGGAGAGTGTGGAGAAACCCAAGATCTCATAGAACTTAGGAATTGCCGAAAAGGCGATTCATTCGGATGCGCACAATCCCTGGGTAGAATTACCGGATACCCGGACTCTGCTGTTGTGTTTCTGGTTTGTGTCACAGCTTCCATGCTTGGAGATGGACATGACTTGAGAGTGAATATGGCAACGTTATCTGGCGTGGGAAGCCTACGAGACGACCGTAAGTCTTGAGAACATATTAGCCTAGTCATCCCCCGTATCTTGGGAGCTAGTCACAGCTTACCAGTAACAAAGCGCTCGAAAGTGGTTTGGTGCTCATGTCTTTTTCTTTGCTGCTGTATCCTTGACTGCGGGACGATAAATCCGCGAACTTTGACAACCGATGACTTCAACTGAGCCTCACGCTCCCGAAGGCGGTTTGCAATGAACTCCCACTCAGATTTCGTGACATTTTTTGCGAGTTTCCATTTCTTCAATGTGCGTTCCCATTGAGCTTTCCTAGAAAGGAACAGTTGGCGGCAGTCTTGATCAATTTGTGAAATACTTACGTTCGTCTGAACCCTCGAGCAGCCATTGTTCTCATGACTTCAGCCAGAGGGCAATCTTCGCTGGCGTATAGCTGCATAATAACATCTCGGTGGAGTTCCCACTCGTCGTCTTCCGCTCGCCGCTTGGACATTTCCTTCGAACAATGTAGTGAAAACGGATCTCTGTATCGATTTATGCAGCCTAGTGCCGCTGCGTTGGAAACACAGATCAATTGAAGAGATGTCCGAGAAATCGGTTGCGATGTACCTCAAGCAGTGCGCAGATTCAACGAAAGCATCGCTTAGAAGTCACAGTAAAGAGGAATTGAGAAAAGGCAAGTTGAAGAAGCACGAACATAAGATGACAGCTGAGTATGAAGGACAAAAGGCTGAACATTAAACGAGATCGGATCCCTTGCATGATTGGCTGCATTCAAAATCATTGTGCATGCGCCATGCAGCGACCGCCTCTGCCTCAGCCCACTCAGGCTGCGCGGCGTGGTCAAATACGAGCTTCACGGATATTCAAATCATTGGCTGAGGCCAACATCTTGTTTTTCGATAACTCGTGTTATTGGCGGTTGCTAGAGTCTGGGTTTTGAACATCATTAGGCGTGCTGGTCCTGTCGTCGGAATTTGTGGAACGAAGCGCCAGGTTGCCATACTATAGACGATGCAATGCATAGCACTTCATTTGCTATAGCCAAAATCTTGAGACGGCGAGCCTCATAGTATCTGCCTGGTGCCCAGATGATATCATCCTGGCTGGCAATATATACCAAAAGCGATGTCGTGGAACCGTTGGGCATTGAAATTAAGCTCGCATAGTTGATTAGCTTATAAATGATACTAGTCTCCTCATTGAGTACTCGTATTCGTCAATATTTCTCTACGATTATATCTACTTTTGTCCGATATGCCGCTTAACTCCGAGAGCATCATCGCCCTAGTCACCCTCCTAGTGAGCTGCCCACCGACGCTTTGGTTACTGTACAATCTGAACACACATCGCCGCAAGGGTCGAGTCCAAAGTATAAACAGCACAGTTATCTCGAACACAGGACCAACTCTGACCAGAGACAAAGGCGTCCTACCAACACACCAAAACGTCCAAAACCAATCTTCCCTTGTGTTACTGCAGCAACAACAACATGCCTCATTACTCTGCACAAGCACAATACTGGTCGACCGCAACGCCCCATTCGGAGCTGTGAACGATGTTAGGAACTTTGCACCTGAGTTGCAAATTGGAAGCAGATCGATGCTGTGAAGTCTTGCTATGGAGGGCACAGGAAGGGGTTAGTGCCTTGACAGCTCTCTCGTGCTTGCCTACATACCTCGGAGCTTGCTGAACCTGTACCAGACCAATCAGCTTGGACTCTATTGTTTGTTGCTCTTAGAAATTTGGCGACACTGAAGTCTGGATATCAGTGGAAAGATATCTCGAAATGAATGAGAGGTTGTAGTGCGATGATTTCGAAGATAAGGACTTTCAGCCAAACAGCCAAAAGCTGTTGGTAGCCGGATTGAAGCCTGGGACCTTCACTAATGAAGAGCATATGGATCAAGACAAAATAAAAGAGAGATAGGATAGAAAGGTACCTCGTTATTTTCTAAGCCGAGAGCGATGTGGACGTAGATTATCATTCAGTCATCTTGTAACTAGATATTTTTCATGTCGACATCGTCCAGCCATAAGTACTCATCAAGTTATCATGTCTCTTCATACACATCTCTTCTTCCATTTACAATCGCATCCTACGAGTCCGGGATGGCAGCAATAGCCTCGATCTCAACCAAGAAATTGCCGGGTAGCTGGCCAACCTCGACGGCGGTACGCGCCGGCTTGGGAGTGGGCAGCATAGCACCATAGACCTCGTTCATGGCAGAATAGTCGGACATGTTGGCAAGGAAGACGGTGGTCTTCATGACGTAATCCCATGATGTTCCGGCTTCTTCAAGGACAGCAGCGATGTTCTTGATGACTTGCGCCTATATTGTGTGAGTAATGAAAATAAAAATAAAATTCAGCAGGTAGCTATACCGTTTGGGGACCAATACCGCCCGCAACAATTGATCCATTGAAGGATGGGACGGTTCCAGAGGTGTAGACTATGCTCTTGGATGTCCATGCCCCACTTGCTGTGTCTAGGTCAATGATGTATCACTCAATGCGATAAATGTAGCATACACAAAATAGGGCCCTGAGTGCCGAGGTATGTAACTACAGGTTGCTTCGCAGATTTGGGTGTAGGTTTGGCAGAGGCAAGGCTAGCAACCGCAAGGAAACTGGTAAGGATGGAGGTTATCGAAACCATTATGAAGAGAGTAGGCTAGGAAAGCGTAAGAACGGAGGGGAGTTGGGTTTGGACTGAGGTGAGTTGGTGGAATGATTCAAAGATGATCGGATGGCCGCTGTTCTTATAGGTCCGGTCAAACACCGCACGTCGCTTTCACTTAGCGATATTTCGTATTTGGCCTAATGTTCACCGCCCGAGTTCCAACGGATGCCACGCATTCCAAGAGCTGCGAGGTACCATGTACCGGGTAAAGCTCGTTGTGCCAATGTTCCTGAGGAAGAAAATAGAGTTCCATGGATCCCAGCCCGCGACTACTGTTTCCCACTCTGGAGAGATATGGTCTAATTCATTCGTAATTGCCTCTAGTCGGCCGCCGGCCCCAAGGACCTGGAATTCTGCCGATGAAGCCATGCGCACCCCCGCTATCCTCGAGTCGGCAGGGCCATGCTGGAGAAGTGGAGCCTATCTCGTGGGATGAAGAAAATCGCAAGTATCTCGAGCTCGCCGAAAACGGAAGGACCGTATAGCTCATCGCGAAGTGGACCGAAGCGTGTCGAGGTGCAGCCAATGTAGCCGTACGAGGGAACGTTGAGTCTGGGCGCCGAGACTGCTTGGGGATATGTTGCACCTTTAAATGGGCTGCGTCGCAAAGCCGGCAGACGTTCTGACGTAAGTAAAGATAAACAAAATATGAAGTTGAGATAAGGACTTGGAAATAAGGCCTACCATGTCGTCTTATCGATATCGAAGTCTCCACTAGTGTAGATTTTGGCTTCTGTTTCCCCTCCCTATTGGCTAGTATTCTTGAACACCATGCCCGAACCCGTCAAGACGGGGCTGGATATCGTGTACCTGCGATGTCTCCGCACGTAAAATGCGGATGCCCCGTTCTGCTCGGCTGGCTGTGTCAACACTGCGGCCCTGGCGCAGGCCCACATCCACACGACGTTGACAAGCACAGGGCGTCATGGAACCGCTCTACATGCCGTGCATGTTCTGGTATGCTTGGTCAACTTCCTTCGGTCTCAGACAGCCGATGAGTCGCTTAGAAATCTGACTCGCCATACACCAGATTATACTCAGATTGATTCTGCAGTGCCTCTCCAAGCAGGTGTGCTTGTGAAAGTAGACATGGAGCTTGCCAGATTATATGTGATATCGTGGAATTGTAAACGGCACTCTACCGGGTTGTAAGCACTCCGAGACTCGGGTTCGGAATGGAACCCAGTTTTTGCCGGTGTAGTCATTATCTCTGCCGCTGTCTCCAAACGCCTGATTGCCGATCTGGTGCCGTAAGTTCAACCTCCACACTATCATTGGTGTTAGCTTCCCACTACTGCATGTCGCTTTGAAAGCGGACTGCAGGTCACATGAAAACGAGCACTTGGACGCGTCGCGAGCGCCATTCTTCGCCGGATTGCTTGGAAATGTCCTGCATACCGACTCACAACCGTTCTTATCGCAGTGGCATGAGTCGGCTGTGCCGCTTCATAGGCGTCGGGCACAACGACGACTAGGTTTACCCAAGAGTGGAAGACCTCGTCTTTCTGCGCCCTACCACGCCCTGGGATGATAACGCGGTTTTGTGACCAACACAAATGGAAAAGAGTTGTAAAGCTCCGGGCCACGAAATCCCTCCAGGTGTGGTATTTGAAGTGACGGTATTTCCTTCGACTGGAGAGAAATCATCCCTTCAGTACCTACTGCATTCTGTCAAGCAATATGAAGGGTTTTGTTACAGCTTCCTCCGCTGTGCTGTCATTAGCCAGCGGAGCTCTTTCTGGTCCAGTCACACCTCGCTCCGACCTTCTCTTCTTCAAGCCTTTGAGCGTCACCACCGACTCTGTGCATAACGTCCATGTCGGATATGGCGACGACGATTTCGAGGGCGAGGTCCGCGTGGTATATGGCAACTGCGACATGACCGGCCATGATGAGAGACATCATGAGGTCGGCTCTCACTGGATCAAGCGGACCGAACGTCCTGAGCGATTCGTTTGGATCGTGCCAGACGATGCTGTTCATGGAGGTTGTTTGCACGCCTACTCAGGCTCCGCGCTCATCGGACGCTCGGCGCCAATCTCTGTCAAACATCAGCCAAGGAAGAGAGAGGAGATCTCTGAAGTTGCAGATACTATGGGACCGTGGTTCGATGGCGTTGCGTACATGCAAGGCAAGCAGAACAACGCGTCGTACGTCACTGTCGCGAAGAGCAAAAAGATTGCTATCATTGGAGGAGGAATGGCCGGTCTCCTAACCAGTCTCCTTCTTGATTCCGTAGGCATTCACGACTGGCACATCACAGAGTCCTCGCAGCGTATCGGCGGTCGCATCCGAACAAAATACCTCGCCGGTAGTACGCCTGATCAATACCAATACCAGGAGATGGGACCAATGCGTTTCCCCGTATCGACCACGTACGCAGACACGAATGAGACGCTGGATATCCAAGACCACAAGATGGTCTTCCAGTTGGCTGATGTTCTCAACCAGATGAATGGCGGCAATACCAGCGCCCTTGCCGTCAACTTCATTCCTTGGATCCAGAGCAGCGCCAATGTACCTGCCAACTCGAACGGCTACCGTCTCCCTAATGGACGGATTCCCAGCGCCGCTCAACTCAGGGCCAATAGAACCCTATATTCACTCCCAGCAGCGGAGGGGCCTGACCCAGAGGCTCAGGAGCATGCCGAAGAGGCCTTTGAGGAGTTCATTGGCATCACACCGGAGACACTCCGCAACATCTCGACCAACATCTACAAAGCCCACAAAGCAGCCGTCGACAAGGGTCTTTTCAACTGGTCCGAGGCTGCTTACCTCAGATACGCACTCAACCAGAGCGCTGATGTGGTCGACTTCCTAACTGGAAACGCCAATGGACCCATCTGGGAGTATGACACGGCATACTTTGGCGCGACGACCTGGCGCACGATTGATAAGGGCTTGGAGTCGCTTCCTCGCGCCTTTTACCCTCACGTTCAAGATCGCCTGACGCTTGGCCGCAAGGTCACTGGCTTGAAGTTTGACAATGACACTGGCAAGATCTCGGTCGAGTGGCGTCAAGATCCTTTCGCGATGGAGCCGGAGAGCGAGGAGTACGATTACGCTGTTGTGTCGGTCCCATTCACGAAGGTCAGGCTTTGGAATCTCCCCAAGTACTCCTCGCTCTTGTCTCGTGCCATCAGCACTATGAACTACCAGCAGTCGTGCAAAGTCTCTCTACACTACAAGACGCGTTTCTGGGAGAAGTTGTCGCCTCCTATCATTGGCGGCTGTGGTTCAACAGATATTGCAGGCATCGGCTCCGTATGCTACCCCGCATACAAGATCAACTCGACCGGACCTGGCGTCATCCTAGCCTCTTACGCATCTGGTACAATCGCTCGCTCGGTCGCCGCCCTTAGCACGGCCGATCACGTCGCGCTCGTACAACGCGCTATGGTTGAGGTCCATGGTGATATTGCTACTGAGCAGTTCACTGGAGCATACGACCGCCAGTGCTGGGAGACGGACGAGCATCAGGCTGGTGCTTGGGCAGCTCCAGTTGTCGGTCAGCAAGAGCTCTATCTTCCCGCTTACTATGAGACCGAGTACAAGACCATTTTCGTAGGCGAGCACACATCTTATACGCATGCATGGATCTTCTCAGCTTTGGATTCGGCGGTTCGCGGTACTACTCAGCTGTTGTTGGACATGGGGTTGGTGGATGAAGCCAAGCAGGTTGTTGAGACCTGGATGGGAAGGTGGATTCATGTGTAGGCGGCGACTGGATGGAAAACGATAGATGACTTTATGCGTAATGGATCATAGAGAAAATGAATGCAACGAAATTCAATGCAATGTAGAGTTGGGGAGATGAAGAGTGATAACTGAAGGATGGAGTGCGACTGCCCAGTGATTGCGCCATGGCTTGGTGCCGACCAGATAGGAAGTTATCCTAGGTCTCGGCACCACCTCGGGAAGACTTGAGAGTGATTATGCCTAATTTCTGGCAATCGAATTATGCACGAGGCCATTGATACGAGCTGTTAAGTAGATTATGCTACTTCTGCCCCTTGTGCACACCCAACAACGCAGTTTGGTAGGGTATCTACCATGTATCGTAACTTGGGCTCATATACTAAGCGATGTGGCATATGCATCATCTGAAACATCCTCAACCAATCGAGGTCCTATTGCTGGCACATCTTAGAGCCTAGCATTCACCACATAAGGATATTGGAGCGTCATACAACAATTGCCCCTTCTTTTTCGAACAAGGCCATGATGTTCTTCGCCTCCCCAGCTCTGGCTGCTTTGACACCTGTAGAGGATAGAGTAGTTTATTTCTCAAAGTCTTCCTGAATCTTCCCACCGTCTGTGGACACATAGACAGGAGGCGGGCGTGGATACTACGCCGGGAGCTGGAAGAGCCAGTTAACGATGAACCTGAGAGGTCTTCAGGCTGTTGTGAGACAGGAGAATCACCACAATCAAAAGACCCTGGTTGGCCGTGGACAGACAAAGTTCCGCTTGAACTATCTGAAAGTGACTAAGAAGAGAGATGATCTGGTTCGACAAGCTACAATCTGCTTTTGAAAAAAAAAAAAAAAAAAAGGGGTTTGAACATCCATCACACCCGCAGCTAACAGTTGTCGGATCCGAGAGACGCTCAAGTGTGGCGCTTGTGGCGCAACGCATACAAAAGTCTTGGTGTCCGTACTGTGACGACGCTGGTGGCTTTGCTGTGCAGAGGCGACAGAGAGCATGCTAAGATTAGTGTCCCAGGTCTACCATTCCGCCTAGTATGATTGGCCGTGTGTAGTGAGTCAACTTGTTTCGGGAGAATCTGCGACTGAAGCGTACACTAAAAGTTTCACAACGTCATCACCAACAAGACATGCACAGCGATTGTTTAGCGAGTGGCCAAACGCGTGGACTTGAAGAGTAAACGGACGCACAAGGAGAAGTAAGTAGCTGTAGTGTTGCGCGTCAAAGGCCAAGCACACGTCGTGTCTGCTGAGCCACGGCCACTTTCTGTCATCGCCGAACTCCAACCCCTCCAACTCCGTCAGCAGCTTAAGCAGCAGCAGCGACGCGCTCTTTTTTCTTTTCTCCACATACACAAACAAACCTCGACCTTTGTTTGCACAGCTCTCGACATGGGTCTCGGTCTCAACAATCCACTGCCCTCTTCCATGAGGAGTAAGTCTTGCTCCCGCTCCCCATCTCCGCGAGGCTCGGTTATCCGGTGACGTCGCTGACAGTCTCTCTCTTCTCCGCAGGCGAATGCAGAAAGACGGGGAAGATTCTCGCGTCTTTTGTAGACCCACGACAGGCATTTGGACCCGACAAGATCATACCGCCGACCATTCTTGCCAATGCAAAGGTGAGAGCGTCTTCCACAGCCTTCCGCATGTCCCGCGAGGCGCCCAGGTTCGCCCAGAGCTGCCATGGATGCCCGAATCTAGCAACGCCGGCACGCATATACTGACATGGGATTTGTAGGGCCTCGCGATCCTCACAGTCTTCAAGGCTGGTTTCCTCGGTACCGCGCGTTTCGGTTCTGGTGTCGTCGTCGCTCGCCTCGCGGACGGATCGTGGTCAGCGCCCTCAGCTATCGGAACAGTCGGCGGCGGCTTCGGCGGACAGATTGGCTTCGAACTCACCGACTTTGTCTTCATTCTCAACGATGCATCAGCAGTGAGGACATTTGCACAAGCAGGATCATTGACATTGGGAGGCAATGTGTCGATTGCAGCGGGACCAGTCGGGCGCAATGCCGAAGCAGCCGGAGCAGCCAGCTTGAAGGGCGTGGCAGGCATATTCAGTTACAGCAAGACCAAGGGGCTGTTCGCCGGTGTCAGTTTAGAAGGCAGCGGCATCATCGAGCGAAGAGATGCAAACGAGAAGCTCTACGGCCGTCGCTGGACCGCGCGCGAACTCCTCAGTGGCCAGGTCCCGCCACCACCTGCTGCCGAGCCACTGCTGCGCATTCTCAACTCAAGAGTCTTTGCTGGCGTAGGAGGAGCTGCCAATGTCTCGAATGACGCCATGTACAACGACATTCCCGTCTACGATGATTCGCACGATAACGTGGTATGGCAAGGTCGACGAGGCTCCGCAATGGGTGAAGGCGTCAGAAGGGATCGAACAGGCTCTGTGGGCCAGACAGACGACGACTATCAATACAGCGACCGCCCCAAGCGCGCATCGACCTGGGCAGATGATGTCTACGACCGACAGCCCACATCTGCGGGCGGCATAAATCGCTCCTTCTCCACCCGCGCAAACCCCAACGAGACCTTCGACCGCCTAGATTCACGAAGCCGTTCTTCAACCTTTGGCGATGACTACTCTTTCAGCGACCGCACGAAGCCTGGGCGACCGACAGCACCAAAGCCCGTATTCGGCCAGAAGAAGGCAAACCTCCAGTCGGACCAGGCCATTGCAAAGTTCACATTTGATGCGGATCAGCCTGGTGACCTGGGTTTCAAGAAGGGCGAGGTCATCACGATCCTCAAGAGGACAGACAATGAAACGGATTGGTGGACTGGCAGGGTGGGCGATAGGGAAGGAATATTTCCGAGGTACGCTGTATACAATAAATGCTGTAAAGTTTCGCTACTAACCAGTTTATAGCAACTACGTTGAAACCGTATGAGGGAGCGTTGGAGTTACGATACGAAACAAACCGTTGCCGTACAATTAACGACTTTCTTTCGACCGTGGTTCCGTTTGCTGCATGAAAAGATACCATGTGTTCTTCGTATATTTAGATTGGTATGCATCATTCATCGGCAATCTTGGGGATTTCTTGAGCGCAAGTTTCATTCCCCAATGCTTCTAGTCATATGACTTCTATGGGCATTACATGGCGTCCTGAAGATTTCTGAAGCTTCGCACTTCTTTATGCTTCCGATTTCGGACCGTCTCGTGCTTGCAGATACCTATATAGCCACAGAACAGATTCGACCTGGTTTCTATTGCAATATTCCTTCTATAGATCTTCCAGCTTCTACTCGGTTCATTTGTTCACGTTGAACAGCTTAAATCAACTGCTTCCTATTCCGATAAGCGGACAGATTCCGCATCGCTCGAGGAGCTCCACTGATATGGAAGGCGCGTAAGTGCTTCATGCAGGTGCGGACAGAAGCTACCCCACCTCCACGGCTATCAAGCTATCAAGCTATCAAGCTATCATGCACTCGGCATTGACAGCAAGTGGATAACACGACATATGCGTATTAACACCTGCTAATGCCTGAACCACTAATCCCGAACTCCTAGTCCCTGATTCCTAATTCCTAATCCCCAAATCCAGTCCCCCAACATCTCAAACTACCCTATCTATCCATTCTCGCTCTTCTCTTCTCTTCCTCGGTTCCATTGCCCCTCTCTTCTTCTTTTCAACTAACCATCATGACAACGGCATCGCCACCACCCTGGCAATCTCTTGCCCAGCACAAGCGCGACTCCATCCTCGCCGCCATACCCCCGGAATGGCGCATCGATAACCTCCCTTCTATAGACGAACAAGTCGATGTCACAGAGTATGTGCAGCAATACCTAAGTGAATCGGAGCTGCAGATCACGCAGTGCGGTGCGGATGAGATTGCGAAGAATGTCGGTAGTGGGGTTTGGAGCGCTGAGGAGGTTGCAAAGGCGTTCTGTCATAGGGCGGGGCTGGGACATCAACTGGTATGTATGAGGATAGTGTTTATGTGATGAAAAAATCAAGGAGAAGAAAGGCCGGGAGGTCACACCGAAGTGAATGAATACTAATGTTGGTGCGTGATCCAAGTTACACTGTCTCCACGAAATCTTCTTCGACGCCGCAATCGCAGACGCAAAAAAACTCGATGCATACTACGCGCAGCACAAAAGGACTATCGGGCCCCTGCACGGCGTGCCCATCTCGCTGAAAGACCAATTCCACATCAAAGACGTAGAAACGACAATGGGCTATGTAGGCTGGATCGGCACGTTTGAAGGCAAGAAGGGGACAGGCAAGGAGAAGACGTATGAGAGTGAGATGGTGAAGATGCTAAAGAGTGCGGGTGCGGTGCTGTATTGTAAGACGAGTGTGCCGCATACACTAATGAGCGGGGAGACGACGAATAATATTATCGGGTATACGCTTAATCCGAAGAATAGAAGACTTACTAGTGGGGGGAGTTCTGGGGGTGAAGGCGCGTTGATCGGGATTAAAGGGTGTAAGTCCACTGGCGATGAGCACCTTTGCTCTGCTCTGGACGTGAACTGGATCACTTTGACTAACCGCTTCTAGCACCAGTTGGTTTCGGTACCGATATAGGAGGTTCAATTAGGATACCAGCTGCTTTCAACGGCCTCTACGGTCTCCGTCCATCAACAGGTCGTCTTCCCTACGAAGGCATGGCAAACTCCATGGACGGCCAGAACAGCATTCTCTCCGTCGTAGGCCCCCTCGCTTCCAACGTTGCTTCACTCCGCCTCGTCACGCAGGCGCTTCTTGACCAAAAACCATGGCTAGTCGATCCCCTGGTACACGAAATCCCCTGGCGCTACGACCACGAGAACGCCATTCTCGAGAACGTCCACGACGGCCGTGGAGTCAGCAAAACAGGAGGAAAACTGACAT
Source organism: Phoma sp. ATCC 74077 (assembly GCA_033682645.1). NCBI lineage: Eukaryota > Fungi > Ascomycota > Dothideomycetes > Pleosporales > Didymellaceae > Phoma > Phoma sp. ATCC 74077. The sequence goes on along the minus strand of JAWDJC010000006.1, from coordinate 127,220 downwards.
TCGGCGTGATGCACACAGACGGCATTGTAAACCCCACGCCACCAATCCATCGCGCAATCGATATCCTCGTCAAAGCAATCCAATCCGCCGGCCACGAAGTCATCCAATGGTCTCCCCCATCCCACCAGTCCCTCCAAGACACTGGACTCAAAACGTGGGTCTACGACGGCGGCGCAGACGTGCGCTCTGCATTTGCTCTCTCTGGCGAACCCATGTCCGAGCAGATCAAGTTCTACGAGTCTATTGACAAGGAGTTTACTGGCACCGAGATCGCCGCTACGAACGTTGAGCTGCGGCGCTTGAAGAAGGAGTATTTGGATTACTGGAATAGTACCGTAGCAAAGACGAGTACGGGGCGGCCTGTGGATGCGGTGATTAGTCCGTTGGCGCCGTGGCCTGCTGCGAGACCTGGACGGTATAGTTATTATGGGTATTCGACGTGGGTTAATGTGCTGGATTATACGAGTGTGGTGGTGCCGGTGACGAACGTTGATAAATCGGTTGATTTGAAGGATGAGGGGTATTCGCCGATTGATGAGAGGGATAAAGGGGTGCAAGACGATTGTAAGTTTACGTGCTGTCATTAATTTTGAGATTTTGCTAATGGAAGGGCAGATGATCCAGAGATATATGAGGGTGCGCATGTGAGTTTGCAGATCGTCGGAAGAAGGCTGCAAGAGGAAAAAATGCTGGCTATTGCAGAGTATGTGGGGAAGCTTCTTGGGAAGTAGATTTTGGAGTGGCCGGTAGGCCAACTCACGTGTTTTTAAAGATTTTGATTATCTTGATGTGGAGGAGAATTGATTCATCGCCAAGATTATAATCTCGACTGGAACACGTTGCTGCCCCCACCTTTTCCAGCACACGGAAAAATGGTCCGCTCGTCTTCTTCAGTTGTATTTCTACTTACCTCAGTGTGTTTTGTTCCCATGTTTGGGGGATAGCTCACAGATAGATCGATTTGCAACTCCCCCTGTCATCCGGATGTGGCACAATAGGTAGACCGCAGTCTACTAATCTTGATGTTGTTCCAGGTCTGTTGCGCGGTCTGCCCATATATCCAAGATGCGACTGTCGAGGTGAGCGAGTTCTCGTCTCCTACCATTCTGTGCCTCGAATTGAGACAACATAATTGTATGAGACAGTTTTGCCCTGTCGGACACGAACAGTTGATGTTTACTCTGAATATTTTAGCATGTCACCAGGACCTTTACATTTGTGTACGTGTAATTACTGACAAGAAGAATGTCATCAGGAGAGAATCCGAGGCCGGCTATTGCAACAGATTTGTCGTATGTAGCATAGACTCCGACGCAGGACGATAGGAACTCGCCATGATCTCGTCAAAGATCAGGCTGTGCTACCGGTGAGACGCCACGATGCACAACAGACAAGGCTGCAATGATGTGGTGGAGTTATGCATGGCGCACACCGTTTTCGTACAGCTTTGATAATCTCTTCTAAAACATCATAAAGACCTTTAGTTGCACGAGAGTTGATTATTTGAACATGAGGGGACAGCCTGCTATAAATGTCCAAGGAGTTCTACAACAGAGGCAACAGCATTCTTATTGAATTCGGTTGTCAATCAATGGCTCAGCTAATTACCACTGTTAAGCAGTACGATAAGTTAAGCGCAATTTATCTTGCGTGCCGCACATCGTGACATGCTCTCGAGGCGCTTTAAAAGGGGTTGTTGAGCTGATGAAATGATTGATTTGGGTGTGCGCGAGCATCGGGGTATATTGCTGTCGCGTTTGAACGACAATTAATCGTTAGGCGAAGCTCTTTTGATTACATGTGGGTCTGTCTGTACATCTCTGCAGTGATGCCGGCGCAGGAGAAAGCGATCTTCTGCACCCCAGAACAGGCATGCGTCGTAGTTGTGAAGGGCCGTCCCGAGGCTTGGTCCACCGGTGTTTGAGGGTGGTTGACGGCGCAGGAACCCACCAATTGTTGCCTTCAGCCCCACTAGAAAGTCGGACCGAAATCACCAATCAGGTGGCGCTGTGTGGCGTTGAAGCTAGCATTAACCAAGGTCCGCGCTGCATCGCCACATGAAGAAATCCGCCTCGTATTGTGCATCTGTGGCAGTGCTTAATAGAAGATACAAAGATATTGACGGAATACGAGAGGATGACCTTTGCTCTTAGCGCCGTTCATAGGCAGGAATCAGCCCGTGTCGATACCTGCATGCCTCATGGCTAGGCATCAAGGTTGTATAAGTGGAAGCAGAAGAAAACATGCCAGGAACACAAAGCCAAGCTCTTCCACTTAAAATTTATCTTACACATACCCAAACTCTCCACGAAATACTTCAGGTCAGCCAAGGAAGCCAACGCTCTTAGATCAGAAGATGCATTTGAAGAACGAGATGGACAATACTTATGCCAAGGCACTATCAGGCAAGAATGTACCGATCAAGTCGACATGGCATATGGATAAAAAGCGTCGAGTTTTCGAATCTAAGCCTATCGCTGAAGATGACTCCACCGAAGCAGCCAAAGGTCATGTAGGCCGCAAACGTCGCAAAACGTCCTTCCTCGATCTTCCACGTGAAGTCCGAGATATGGTTTACGATTACTATTGGCTAACCAAACCATGTCTCAATGTCTCGAGCACACCATTTGGCCGATTCTCACTCCAATTACGCTACGGAGGGTACTACAAGATGAACGTGGGGCATTTTGGATACGACCAAATCGAGCGCCTTGATGGCCGTTACCCTGGATGGTTGTTGTCGAATAAGCAGCTTCTTCACGAAGCACTCGAGCAATTCGTGTATAAAGCTGAGTGGTTCTGGGACGGATATCCTCTGGCCGAGAGAAAGCAATACCGACAGTCAAGTCTGTTCGATCAGTCGAAGATATCCCGCATGACGTTGTATGTCGATAGTCTTGGGTCATACGAGAACCCACCCAGAATTATGGATAGGAGCCATGCAGATAAGAACCTGAAGATTCTAGCTACTGCTATAGCTAGAGACCAAAGTACAAGTGGAAGGATCCAGCGTCTTCGCATCTCAGGTTGCAGCCGCATCTTGCACCATGGAGGATCAGAAATATTCGATCAAGCAAAAAGCATTACCGCCAAAGTTTTGGAACATTTCAAGACGTTTGACGTGGCACAGCTGGAGCTTGAGGTTTTCAACAAAGATCCAGATAGAAGGCGAATCTTGTATGCTATCAACGGCCGTGGACCGACCATGAAGATAGTAGTCAAAGAAGACGAGAAACGTAAGTCTGTCAAACGCGAGGTAGATTGACTTATATTAACATTTACAGATAAAAATCCAGTGCAGAGTGCTAGCCAGCAGAGCAACGGATGGACTGAGGCGCAATGGATGCATTTCGACTGCATGGAAAGGGCTGGAGTGTTCTTGCGGGGCAGATGAATATATACTTCGTTCATGCTAGCGATACATAGTTAGAATTCAGGTGATCATGCTCCTCGTCCAAGTTCCAATTGATTCATATAAGAAAACTCAGGCATACACACCGAACGGGGTGAGACAAACCCGCAAGCGTGCGAGTATCTCGAATTACGGCGCGCCGACCCTTGAGAGGAGTCTATGATCATCACTTCACAGCGGTCACGGGCGGACAAACAGCTGAGCTACGCAATCACTGTTGTTGGCAAGCGAATTGGCTAACTGACGCTTCCATCGCAAGGGTTTCCTGCAACAAGGGCCTTGTTTCGCACATCTTGCTCCTGTCAAAATATCTCATTGACGCAATCGCGCTGATGAGGACACATATGAAGAAGAATCAAGTTACACTCGAGACTACAGAGCAGGATCTAGTCTCAACGTATAATAGGCACAGTTTCGCGCGTTGGATTCTGACCAGCCAGCTAGTATTATGTGATTGAGATGTTTAGTAATGTTTTACAGCGCGGCGGTATCGCAGACGATGCGTGGGTTCATGAATGAATGTAACACAACACGAACAATTTTATGCGCGTTACATTCGCGCCCTCCTAGTCTTATTCTTCTCCCACGGTCCGTTTGAACTTCGGAACCACTCCCCCCAGCCCGAACTCCACCAAGCCAAACCACCACGCCGAACCACCACGCCGAACCGAAGGATGGGTGGGCAAGGCTTTCTTCGGCATCGGGGACTTCAGGCCGAAGGGGCCATTTTTCGGGAGTTCATCAATGGGTCTCAGAAGTCGGCGAGAACAAAGAAACTAGACTCAGGTACCGAGTGGTAGTGGCTGGGAGACCAGATAGACTAGGTAGACTAAGATCTTGGCAGGGTAGGAGAGGTTCTTTGTTCCGCCACCGGGGATAAGAGTGGCGGTAGGTTAGGGCGGTCTGCGGTATGGTATGCCGCGTAAGCAAGAAATTTCTGAGGGAGGAGAAACTTGGGTAGGTGAGTACTGGGGCGTGAGTGAGTGCGTGCGTACGCTGACGTACAGTGTAGATGAGGAACATTGCGCTGCGATCAAGGATGCTACTGCTGCGCCAAAGCGGTAAAAGAAGCCAATTTTCTGAAAACTTTTGCATTGAGTAAACATTAGCTATAGCCTGTCTATAGGATACCAGAAGAGCAACTGTTATCGCACTGCCGTTTACGCACACCATATCCAAAGCGCAATGATGATAACCATAACAGCAGCGCTTCGCTGGTCCATAGCTCTCCGCCCTCCTCCATTCCATCTCAACCAAATCTTCACAGATAATCACACCAAAATCTCTCCTCCAAACCAAAAGATCTTCCATACAATCCAAACAGAAAGATAAACAGGGGTGAATCGAGTCACAAATAGGGGGTATCTCCAAACTCCAGCTCCACCAGAGAAATAGCAGTTGTCGTGGGTCTGCGGGAAGTGAAGTAGGAGGGTGCCTCAGGCAGTGTTTCCAAATGCCTCCATGATCGCATTCGCAAAAGTGTGAAGGAGCGTGTGTGTCTGCGAAGCAGCGTCCTGTCGCGCGCATTTCGACCAATTCCAGAACTGACAAAAATAAGAGGGTAGATGGGTACAACCGGCCGCAAGAAAAGGGCATCGGTGACCAACAAGAGTCGTAGAGAGGAAAGCCCGAAGACGCATCCAAAGCATCCACATTCGTCAATCGTTTCAAACAAGAGAAGAAATGCAATTACAATGGTGTAGTATCCGGACCAAGTTGAAGGGTAGAAGTCGAAGTGAAAGGGGTAGTATCTAAGTGTGAAAAGGGCTAATTGACAAAGGTAGAAGGGTAGACATGAACGGGCATGCTCGTGAGACGTGAGACCAGCTTGAGCGCAGTGTGCCTAGGCCAGGCGCTTCCAGATAGATGGCAGTGGTGAATCAAAGACAAGCACCAGTCGATGATGCAAGAAGCATAGGCTTCGTGGCTGCTCAGAGCGAGTCTTACAGGACGAGGTAGCCAACGCTGGCAACGAGCGCCGCGAGGAAGGCGTTCGCGTTCAGCGAAGAGGCAGCGCCAGTGAACTGGGCCTGGCTGGGCTTGATTTGAGTGCCAGTGGCCTGGGTGCCGGTGGGTGCAATGACGGCAGTGGTGTTGCCGGCATGGTAAGTTGGGTGGGCCGCAGAGATGGTCGAGGTCTGGTTTGCGACGCTGCCAGAGGGAGAGCCAGAGAGAGTGACGGTGTTGACGCGGTAGACGGTCGAGGTGACGTAGACGGTGGCATCGTAGACGTCGGTTCCCTGGGCGAAAGCACACGCGAAGAGGGCGAAAAGGAAGACGATGACCTGCTGGAAGGAACGCATCTTGTTGGTGATGTTGTTGTTGTTTGTTGGTGGTGGTGAAGGAATGCGACCGAGTGTTGCGGTTATAGAGCAATTGCAAGAGCGCAAGGCTTTGATATCGAGTCCGATGGCGTACTGAGAACGTGCGACAGGAAGTGTGTCGTCTGAGACAGGGTCTCGGGATCGTGTGGGTGTTGTCTGGGAGAGAGAGACAGGCAGTTGCGCGAGCGCGGGTAGTTGATATGCGACAGCAGTGTGTAGTCGTAGACTGGGTGAATGAAGGTGATTGCTAGCAAGGAGCGTGGTGAGCAAGGCTCGGACTGGGTGCGACGGATGTTCTTTAAGAGAGCGACTGGGTAGCGTGCGTGCTTGGGGGAGAGAAACAGCGGGTGGGCGTCTGGGGGCCGGCCTCTTATGAGGCGCAATTTCCCACGACCCTGGCGCAATCTCGGTCGACCAAGAGCGCTAACCGGCGACCTGGCCCCGGCCAAGCTACTGTCGTCTAGCGTTGCTCGGGTGCCTGACAGGGAAGCGGCCATCGACCACAGTAGCGCGCCTGCACGGCAAATCTCTGCACCAGCCGCTGCGCACCTGCCTGAGGAATCCCCCGGGCCCACTCGAGGGCCCAACAAGTCAACGGCGCCGCCTGCACCTTCCACGAGGATGACCTCACCCGCCCGTCGCAGTTTCCTAGGGCAACACTTGGAATGCGCAGCCTCGCCTCGTATCTGACCCGCGAGCACTATGGGGGATCGTATTTGCCAAATCTATCCCCCAGCGCTTCTCACACCCCGTCTGCTCCACCGTCGCAGCCCGCGCACTGCCGCTGAAACATTGCGCAGCGAGCCCGTCGTGTTCCTGGGCCGTCGGCCTGGTCGCCCGGGAGCGCAAAACGTGACTGGAGCCAGCAGATCCGTCCTCAGGTACCGTTTGGCATCGTGGCACCTCCACCCGTCGCGATATCGCACAGCAGTCAACCATGGCCAACCACTGCCTAGTGTCTGGCTCGGTCCCACGGCGAGGCGGCAACGTGGTTGTGCGGCCGCTGCATGTCTTTGTTACAGCATCTTGGCGCCCGGCGAGAAGGCGCTTCAGCCGTTGAGATGGCGTCTCCAAGACTTGTCCCGAAGGTGGTGTGGGGTGGGCATCGCAAAACTTGTAAAGAGACTGCGAAAGAGTCTGCGCTGTGGGTTTGCAATGCTGTCGTCAGCGTCGAGCTGGACAAAGAGCAGAGCCTCAACAGCAGTGGCAACCAGTAACCCTCCGCGCTTGTGTGAACACTCGCGCAGTAGCACGCGACTGTTGCCCACCCTGCAGCAACCGCATGTCGCTGCTGGCACTTTACACTCTAGCCTTCGCTTGTTCCTCTTCACCGTACCATTTACCGTAGTCTAGTCGAGTGCAACATGACACACGAGAACACAAAGCGTTGGTCATGGCAGAAGAATAAAATTACCATTACTCCAGCCAAGCCTCGTCGCTATGATTGGCTATAACCGCTACCCCTGCTACTTAGTATTGATTCTCATTTCTTCAACCGCCGCATTGATCCATTCGCAAGCCATCGTGATGACCGTGGCACCCAAAAACCAGCTGCTACCTCCTTTGGCCCAAGTCACACCTGAGCCTTCCCCTCATCGTACAATTTGCTCGTCACAAATGATTGATTTCGCCAAGTGATTGCAACCCTGGCGCCATTCCAATCAACCCCCAACCCTATATCGCCTCTTAACACTCACGCGCAACATCACGACATAGTTCGCGACGCCTGTTACGCGCATAGTCAGTCGCAATTCCAGACATGATCCAAAAGGGACAGCGTCCGGCCAGTCTCTCTTACTGAGAGCTGTGTCATTACTCCTAGTACGGCTAGCAAAGCCCCCGTCCCAGTCTCCATCCGTGCGTCTAGCTCCATGATAGACATCGTGAGCTGAGCTTGAGCCCTCTCACGTGCCTCTCCGAACTGCTTCATCGAGGGAGGAGAAGCACGGAGTATGTGCACGTACCTTCCAAGCATTGTTTCATTACGCGTGTGACATCCACGCACGGCGCATCACCTCCAATCGAATCTTCCATGTCTGATGAATGCGAGAAACATTCAGTCGGCTTCGACCACCTCAGCACTCTCCCACAGACGACGACAGATCTCCTCCGCTTCGTTTCGACTTCGACCTTGGTCGCTCTCGGAGCTTTGTTGGCCTTCAAAGTCGCCCTCGTCGCGGCTAGCTCTCCCGCGGCTCTGGCCATTGTCAAAACTGACTCGCGACCGCCGCGAGTTTGCCCCATCTGTTTCGATGCCAGCCTCATTGTAACTTGTGCTTAGATTGCTAGTGGCGTGCACGCTCGCGAATCCATTTGTGCTTGCCGATTTGGTTATTCGCGTCTTTCGCGACATGCCTGGGATTTGCTGAATGCGCGCAAGTGCATCGCCGAGGGGGTTGCGATACCTTCGCACGACTTTGTATTCAACTGCAACGTGATTGAATTGCTGCTGCAAGCGGGGGTCAAGACGACCCTCGCCATCGACACTGTAATGTATACCAGAGTGCAAGAAGTTGGGACCACCAGTGCGGGGAAGTGTGACAGGAACCAGCTTCTGCGGTTCGATGTTGGAAGATGCACGCTGGAGCATGAGCTTCTGCTGTGTTCGCGACGGCGGTAGGTTGGTTGGAGTGCTAGTGCCCGAGCGCTGATGCGTTTTGGACGGTGTTTCCGCGCCGCTAACGTTGGGCATTGATTTGTTCCTCTTGCTTTGGTCCAGCTCGCTTCCTTCTCCTTTTGAAGAACCGCGCGAAGGCATGTATTCTCCGTCTTTCGGTGTGCCAGCTGAGCCATCGCCATCCATGAAGCGCGACACCAGGTCTTTTCCTGGCGTATCTACGAGTGTTGAACCAGCACTGTGGCTCAGCAGATTGTGGCGGTCCGATGAGGACACGACGGTTGCTGCGACTGACGAGGTTTGTGGAGGGACATTGTGAGAGGCGCTGCGCTGGAGAAGTCGCGAGGTGATCATGTCAGCGTCTGGCGGTCGTGAATGCTGGTGAGAGCTTCCACCGTTGGCCCGGGTGTTGTTCCGCGTGCGGTCGGTCAGTGTTTGAGTTGCTTGAGTAGGAGGCTCTTGAATTGTTCCCACTTGTGGTGGCTCTCCTCTGTTATTCTCCATATTTTCCTGCGCGATCTTGTGCTGTGCTTCTAGTATTACTGAGTTGGAGCGGGTATTGGACCGCGTTGTATTAGGTGATTGAGAGGCGCTCTCTTCGGTCCAGCCGTCATCACCGCCCTCCTCGTCGCTAGCCATGTCGAAGTGAACGGTGGGGTGGGGTTCGGGTGAAGACTGACGCGACCTGTTGGGGTTTCCCAGCGAGCGCTTTGGTGCTGCTACTTCGCTCTTGGACGACTTCAGCGCGTGCTTTGCATGTCCTTGACGCGCTAGATGCCCACTCGAGTGGTTCTTGCGCAAGTTGGCTTGCGCTTGTGCCTGCTGGGTTGCCCTTACGATGCCACCCGACGATGCATTGCGCTTGAAGCTTGGACGAGGACTGCTTGGAGCGGAGACCGAGTTGCCAGACTGTGACCTGCGATGGTGTCGCGCCGTACTCTCTGCAGCTTGCTGGACCTGCTGTGCGGCTTTGTTCAGCTTATTCAAGTTCTTGCCAAAGGACGTGTTCCTCTGCACGCGTTGGCCGACGACATGGCGCTGGGCCTTGTGTTGAGCAGGTTTCTGATGGCCTTCGGAAGGCGACTGCGAGATATGCGACTGCGAGGACGACTGTCTGGTCATGGCGGCTGGCCTCTTGGGCCGCGAATGAGCTTCGTCGGCAGAAGCCATGCTTACTTTTGCCCGTGCGGCTGCGGGTGCGTCTTTTCAGGTCGGAGTCCGGGCAGCTGTTTGGCTGTGGGTACTGCGAGTGCTGCTGCGGACCAACGGGTGGTGGTGTGGAATGGAGCAGCCAAGGGCGACTCTCGTGGTGCTTGCTGGCGGCCTGTTCAGCGGGCAGCCATGGAGCTCAATTGCGTGCAGATGAGCGATGGACGGTGGTACAGCGGGTGCCACGTTGGGCCCAATGACATCTGGTGGACATGGTGGAGTGCATCGCCAAATCATCAAAAGAGCAGGCGGTGAGCGCCCAAGCCGCTTTCGGTTGACCGCGGCCCGTCCAACGTCACACAACTGCAACGTCCGGATTCCACCCGCATTACTACATCCTTAAAACCACTCGTCAGTGCCACTTCCTTATCACCACTACCGGGGGCCTTCTATTAGTATACAATCTTAACAGCTTTAGCTTAGACGCCTGTGGACTACGTAGGTCACATTTCGCTATCCTAGTTCTGTAGCATCATCCATATCGTCTAAGTATACCTCTGCTCCCTTATCGTACCTGGTCTTCATCTTCGTAAAAGCTATCTGTTTGGGCCCTCTCCGTCAGCCGCCTGCAGCTGTCTGCGCACCCGTAAAAAGGGGATCTAGATGAGTGCTGAAGTAGGGGCGCAAATTACACCCGCTCTAAGCCCCTTCGTTATGTTCCAGCAGTATTACCCACTTCATTTCCAAAGAAACAACGCTCCCGCGAGAGCGGAGTTACGTCTTGAAACTCCGAGCAAATTTCTTGAGCGTCCCCTTCATACCCCGTTGCTGCGCTGCTCGTTGTTGGCTGAGTTGTCGCTGTGCAGAGTTCATGCCATCGATGCATCCAAATGACGACACAGTGAGGATGGAGCCAGTGCGCGAACGGTAGGAGGGTGGAGGTGGTCCCGTAAAGTACGTGGGAGCATCGGAAAGGTCACCCATGGAGTCTTCTCTCCAGAGACCTGCGGTCGCTGTGGATGATCGCGCACCATCAGCTCTTCGAGCTGTTGGTCTGAACATGGCGTTCATCCGTCGCTCCATATTAGTTTCTGCATCATCGAGTCGCGCGCTTGCCAGGGTTCCATGGCCGTGGGATAGACTCTCAAGCGATTGCTGGCCGGCTGAAGTGTGCGTCGGCATGGTTGTATCTGTCGATGGTGACTTTGTCGAGGGATGAAGGAAGGACCCAGATGGAACCAAGAGTTTGGGAAGGACGGCCTTTTGTGTCTCTTCATGCGACATGGCTAGGAGTGGCATCGAGGCCGATCGCCTCTCTATCTGTTTCCGGGCTACCGGACGCTGTGGTTTAGTGCGCAGTAGCGAAGGCATCTGGACCTGTATCTTCTTGGCGCGGCGACGGAACAATTTCGACTGCTGGCTGTGGGACGTAGACGGCCTATCAGCTTCAGGCTTTCGCACAATCGGGATGGCATGTTGGATGTTGGCCGAGTCTTTAACGCCCGCAACAGTAGCTGTCCTCCAGTAAGAAAGTCCGCCCATCAGTGGAGGAGAGGGCGAGCTCATGCTGGCATCTAGCCATGCACTGACATCTCGCATGATGTCTGAATCTGGTCTCTGTGGACGGCGCGGAGGCTGGATCGAGGGTCGGATTGAAGCTCGCTCGATGTTAATTGGGATTGGTGGCAGTGTTGGTACCGTGCCTAGCTGTGCTGCTGATTCTGTCGAAGGCGCCGTTTGAGGTCGCTTGATAGATACCCGCCCGTATATACTGTCATCTCCGTCACTGCTCTCCAGTGTCTGCCGTGACGCCGTCTTTCGAAGTTGCCGCTTCAGCCATTCCTTTGCTGTGTCATGGTTGCCGTTGGGTGGAGGAAGTGTATAATTGGTAGTAGTTGTTGTCATGTTCGCTGTATCTAGAGGAGCTGCTCGCCGAGAATATCGTGCGCTGATTGATACAGTGCGATAAAGGTGATGTAAAGAGGGGTGGAGGAAGGGGTTGGCAAGTAAGCTACAGGTGCTGTTGTTGGCGGTAGGAGAGGTCAATTAGCTATTTTCCAATATGGCAGTCTCGAGGTGAATGAGGTCAGTGCTATGTCGAAGCCGCTCCACTGACAGGCACCCAACGCTCCGCAGGCAAGTGCACACGAGCACAATACACATACAGAGCTCTTCGACTATATGGTAAACTGCACGTACAGGTGTCCTTTATGTCTGCTCACCATGTAGCATGGAGAAAATCACGGTCGCATGGATAGGGATCAGTATGTGGGAGTATCTTCCCTTCAGCAAGCTATCGAATCGCAGTTCTCCCTTTAGCATGCTCATACACTGCACCCAATGCTCCGAACCTGCCATTACTTGTCGTACATGTGGGCTCGAAATACATGACATGCGCCCTGCCACACAATACTGCGACTGCATCCAAAGAAAACATTCCAGATCGAAGCAAGCGCAAGTAGTTTTGCGAAGTTTATTCCAGGAGGCGGCCAGCGCTGGTGCCGGTGCCTTATTTACCTCTATTGGCTATTGCGATAGAAACACCTCCTTAGCTGTGACAATTGTATGAACGCATTGAACACTCTCGCTATGATGAACCTGCTTCGCGTAACTCTAGAATTAGCCATGGCAGTTCGCTAGACAGATTCTCGAACACATTGTCTACTGCCGTATATAAGATCAGTATCCTTAAGCACATAGAGTCCGTCGCCTGCAGACCAGAACAACGAGTTCTTTAAAGACGAACCCTGGTAAACTACTGAGTTCCTTTAAACATGGAGGACGTAAGTACTGGATAGCTATGAAGGCTTCTCGTGCATGCGAAGGCCCGTCATGAACTCGCACCACAAGCGTCTCACAAACTCTGACCACATAGCACAATGACCTATTATCAATAGCGAATTATCAAAGCAGGGTACAACGCACGTCAATGCTACAATCCAGCTCAGCTCTCGTTACGTGCAATGCCTCGCTTAATCATCCCCGCCGTCACAGGTCACCAATCATAGCTCCAGCACTCGACTCATCCTGAGCCAACCTCCATTCCCGCCACAACCGTTCTTTCTAGTCACGCTAGTAACTTGTAGTCAGATATTCGATATGGGTATATGAGTTGGCGTCCAGGTCGTGATTTCTGCGATTCAAATTATCGAAATACAAACACGCGCGGGATCGTCAAGTGGTTTTTCAATTGGATTGAACTAGGGATTTGGCGCAAAACGGAAATCCATCGTGAGCTTATTTACGAGAACAAGACTTGTTGTTGTTTGAAGAAAAATGGTTCGAAAAGGTAAAAACGTACTTCCAGCAGCAGTGGAAGAGCATCCCGGGGGTGGTCACATCGCGGTCATGGCGCAGCAGTCGCGGTACGCACTGGATGCTGTTGATGCGCCTGCTTCGAAGGAGGTGAGTCTCCAATGTCCAACCCACCGCTGCCTTGAAGTATTTACTAATCTAACATTTGTCTCAGATCCTTGTCAAAGATCTATCTATTGCTGTCGCGAATCGAGAGCTACTGTCTCGCACCACTTTGCATTTGGTCGAGGCAAGACATTATGTGCTAGTCGGTCGTAATGGCACCGGCAAATCGACGTTGCTGAAAGCAGTCGGTGATGGCTTAGTTCCTGGTATACCTTGGAGTACTCGAATCCTACTACTCGGGCAAACGCGAGACGAGGAAGTCGAAGACGAACTGCAAAAGCTTCACTTGAAAGGCGAGACAGTCCTACAGCATGTGGTTCGAAGCGACCGCGTGAGAGAACGCTATATGCGGGAAGCAAAGATACTCAGCGAGGCAGTTGATCATTCTACGGACCCCATGGCGCCCGTTCGTGCTTACAGACAGATCGGACATGAGAGATTAGCGCTTCAGCTCAAGGAAGGACACCGGATTGCAGAGAGGAGGAGCGGTGCGCGAGGCAAGCAAGCCAGGAAAGAGCTGATCAAACTTGAAGAGCGGTACGAGGAGTCGGAGAGGCGCTTAGGAGAGAGCGAGAGCGAGATAGATGCTACAAAGCTCAGTGAAGAAACGCAAGCTGCCGCTGATATGCTCACGGGTGTTCAAGCTTCCCTTGAACTAATGAACGCGGAGGAAGCAGAAGCGAAAGCTCGGATCGTACTGTTGGGTCTCGGGTTCAAGGATGAGCGGATTGACAAGCCTGTGACGGAGCTGTCGGGTGGTTGGAGGACGCGCTGCGATCTTGCATGCGCGCTTACGCAGTACGCTGATGTACTTCTGCTGGACGAGCCGACAAACTTTCTCGATCTTCCATCGATTATCTGGTTACAGGACTACATCCGCAATTTGAAGGGCACCACGGTCTTAATCACTACTCACGACCGAGACTTCGGTGATGCAGTGGCCGAGGAGCTGATTGTGCTTCGCAACCAGGTGCTTGAGACGTTTCGCGGTAATCTCAGCCTGTATGAGCGGGAGAGATGGAAGAAGGCACGATGGATGACCAAGATGAAAGACGCACAGGACAAGCAGAAAAAGCACATTGAGAAGACTATCGCGGGCAACATCAAGGCAGCAAAGGACAAGGGAGATGATAAGAAGCTGAAGCAGGCTGCATCTCGAAAGAAGAAGCTCGACGAGAGGATGGGAGTTCAAGTTGGTCTCAAGGGAGGCCGTTTCAAGCTCAATCGCGACCTTGCTGGCTACCATACCGCTAATCGTGCGGAGATTGAAGTCCCGGACTTTGATCCGCCGGTCAAGCTGTCTTTCCCACAGCAGCCTCCCGATCTTAGATTCCCGGGGGCACTGGTAAATCTGGAGAAGGTCTCATTTGCGTATCCTGGGAGGAAGAAGGTGCCCATATTGACGGACATCGACCTGACCATCCATCCAGGTGACAGGATAGGACTCGCAGGTCTGAATGGCTCCGGCAAAACAACACTCGTCTCTCTGATCATGGGTAGTGGCGGAGAAGGAGGTTTGACACCCACAGCCGGCACAATTACGCGGCATGCACGAGCCAAGATTGGTCGCTACTCGCAGCAGTCAGTGGAAGAAATCACCGCGATTGCATCCTCGAATCCGCAGTTGACAGCTTTGCGGCATCTTATGGATTGTGCATCTGAGATGCAGGAGAAGGACGCGCGAGCAATGCTATCAAATCTTGGCCTGCATGGCCAGACTGTCTCTGATGTTCCGCTCGTGTTGCTCTCTGGGGGTCAGAAGGTTAGGGTCGCGCTTGCGAAGTTGCTATGGCCGCCGCCGCAGCTGCTCATTCTGGACGAAGTCACGACCCATTTGGACGCTGACACGATCCTGAGTCTTGTGATTGCGCTGAGGGAGTATGACGGTGCGCTCTTGGTGGTAACGCACGACCGGTTTTTCATGAGGTAGGGGATCATCATCATCACGACCCCCCAGGTCACTAGAACGACAAAGGACTAACCAATTCGCAGAACCGTGGTAGAAGGAGAGTCGCCATACACGCTAGCGCCAGGGGTCCACGGCGAGGACGAGGCTAACGAGAGCAGCGACTCGGAGGAATCAGAGCCAGGGGTAGCTCCAGGAACGGTCTATCGGCTGGTCAAGGGGCAGCTTCGGAAGCTCGATGGAGGCATGCAGCAGTACGAGGAGATTGCGGAGAGATCAGCGGCGAAGCTTGGGAAGATACGAGCGTAATGTGGTGTGCTGATGATAATCCATTGAATCAAAGGGCAGAAGCCGTCTCGTCCAGACGAGTCGAGGTCTGACAGCGGTGCGCGGTGCGGGTCTGACGCTCCCGCCTTGCACAGATGACGGCGCGCCACCTGCGTGCACATCATCGACGCTCCTGAGCTGCAGCGGGACATGGCTTTAGGGGCAGCTTTTCGCGCCAAGCTGCCATCAAGTAATATTGCTCCTCCGCGTCGCTCCTTTTGCGTGCAGCACCAGTTGGTCTTCGCTCGTTAGCCAGTTGCTGACATGCCCTCCTTTTGCATACACTCTAATCTGGGTACAACTATGCCGTAGCCGTAGCCGTAGCCGCAGCCGCAGCCTCAGTCCTCACGCAGGCGTGCATGAACGACGTGCCATCTGAAACGAAGCTTGGTTGCGTGCGTTGAGCTCGAGCTTGGGTACCCTGAATGACATTTGGCGGGCACCATGGGCGAAGCCGAATCCACGACACCACGCTCTGCTGCCGAACCCCAGCTGAAAGCCGCCAAAGATAAAAACTGCCCCTTCTGCGGCCAGGCCTTCACCTCGTCGAGCTTGGGACGCCACCTCGATCTGTATATCCGCCCCAAGAACCCCAAGGCGCCCGATGGCCTCCACATGGTCGACGAGATACGCAAGCTGCGAGGCGGCATCACAAGGCGGCAGGCAAAGGGCAGCGTCTCGACGCCGAAGAGGGACGACAGCGGGACGAGCACACCGGCGAACAAGAAGCAGAGCGTAGCGAGCGCCGACTCGTCCCTGCTGGTGCGCAGCCCGGAGGACGACGACGAAGACGACGACCATGACGACGAGGGGCTGGACGTTGGCAAACCAAGGGCGCAATTCAAAGACGTCAGCTGGGGCAGGAGCAACCGGCAGCCCTCGAGGCGCGCCACCAAGACACCAGACGTTCGGAGAGATGTCTCGCGCCAGCTGCAAAAGGTGGACCGCGACCAGCGGCACAAGACGAGCGAGGAAGCCGAGATCGCGAATGCGACGGAGCTGGCCCTGAGGGAGCTGCTCAAGAGCGTGCGCGAAGCCAAGTATGTCCTTGTCCTTGTCCTTATCCTCGTCCTCGTCCTTGCACAACACAGCAGCTCTACCTTGTGCTAATCCTACCCAGCGCGAAAGCATCAGGCTCGGGCCTCTTCGACTTCGACCCCTACACGCTCAACTTCCCCTCGCTCTGCCTCCAGATCCTCCCCGCGCCCTCGACCCTCTTCTCGCCCACACCCTTTCCGACACCCGAGTCATGGTCCATAACCCCGCCGGGGCAGAAGCAACTGGAGGCTCTGAATCGCCAGGTACGAGAGCGCCTGCTTGCCTACCAGCGGCAACGCCAGATCAACCAGGTGTACCCCTCTGGCGTGCACTCCAACGTCTCATCCGCCGCCAACTCGCCGCTACCCACCCCGCCTCTCTTCGATCCCGACCCACAGAAGCTGTTCTGTCACATCGCCGATGCGTACAACCACTGGATGCACCAGACGGATAAAACACGGCACGAGTACTGGCAGATCGAGATCCTACGCTCCTACGCTCGTGCCGACGACAGAAGACGAGACGTTGAGGTGCAGCTCGAGAATGCGAGGCGAGAGATCGAACATCTCAAGGCGAATCGCTGGACATCGGGAGCACCAGATGTCTCCCCTATCTGTATCAACCTAGGCGGTGACGCTGCGAAAGAGCTCGGCAAGCATGGTATAGAGTTTCGGAACTGGGATTACGACCGCCTGATCGATAAGTGGAGGACCGCCATTCGGGAGAGCAGGGCCAGCGTCTCAGGCATGGCGGCGCAAAGACCTCTCCCTGGTGGTCATGGTAGTACGAGAAGCTGCTCCATGGCCAGCCTAGCACCCCAGACATTCGCAGCTGTCAATCAGCCGAGGCACGGTAGCCCGATCAAGGTGGAAAGCGCCATGACCTTCACCGCACCACCAACAGTCAATGGCGACACAGGCAGCGATCAAGTCGATGCAGAAGGCGATGACGATGACGACGATGTAGACCTCACTCCGCATACCGTTTCCGACGAAGACCCGATGAATCATATCCAACATCAGGCCCCTCCTCAGCCTCGGCATCAACAGCACCAACATCACGGACTTCCACTCCAGCCAACACCTATCCACCCCTCACAACAGCTCCAATCTCAGATGCAGACGCCACTCCACGTCACACAAGCCCAAGTACAGGCGCAAGCACAGCACGCACAAGCCCAGGCGCAAGCCCAGGCTCAGGCTCAGGCTCAGGCTCAAGCATGGGCAGCTGCACGACAGCAAATGAATCAGTCTCGAAACCAGGACTTTCGGTCGCACCAACACCAGCAGCTTTCGCCGCATGTGCAGCACATTGCTTCTGCCAACAACAGTCGAAGACCGTCCCTGGCCATGATGGATCCACACACCATGAATCCAAATACGGTGAACGGAATGAATGGTGCTATGGGTCTGTCAACAGGTATGGAGGGCATTGAGAACCACCAAGACCAGTTTCTAAGAATGGACATGGGTCTCTCAACAGGATTCGTTGGGTCCAACGACGGAAGCGTATCAATGGGCACCTAACCTCAGCAAAAAGCAACAACAGCACCTGGTTTGACGCGCAATGAGCCTAGAGCAAGAGTAGAGTCTTTTCGGGCGTAGAGGCGCCAACATTTCAACATTTACCGGGGATCCTTGCATCAACTCTCCTTTGTCACCCACAACTTTCATGTCCTTCTTTGCATCTTCTCCGTCGTCGCTTGGCCTTTTTGCATACCCATATACCCTGCCTTGCACGCGCCCCTTTGGCATCCTATGTATACCCAATTTTAGAGCCTACTTCACCCAAGGCACATCTATAGCTAATACTCAACATACTTCATACCTCGCTCATATGTCTGTCTCTCACCTTGGTACAACTATCTGTATAGATTTGGCTTGACAAACTTTTGCTACTGGCGACCTTTGTATATACCCTTAGCCACTATATATAAGATCAAACCTAACGTCTACCCCTAGTAGAGAGATGCACATACCTTTAATAAGATAGGCCTGTAGTTTCGTCCTTTGGGAAACTCTTAAATGAGTTGTATGTGCTTGCCTGCGAATGTATACATAGATCCGATTTGATTGTAGTTGGGAGCAAGTCAGTTCATACAAGATTGAACCAATCTAATCCGTCTAGGTCTACACCGGAAAGTGCCTCCCCGTCCATAATTCCTTGAACATAACAGTTCCCGACGAATTCATATCTTGCTTGTCGACCAGGGACACCTGGCTGCTCAGCAACTTGGCGTAGCACGAATGGTACGCTTCCGCCCAGGAGAACGTGCACCGTATCCCCAACCCTCATAGTTTTTGGCCCAAGCCCGATAAAACCCATTGTTGAGATAAAAAATCGAAACACCGGGAAAAAAACGAAGTGATTGGCTCCATCCATGGGAAGATTGAGTATGTTTGGGGGATGCGTATGGTCCTCACCATAGTCCTGATCGGTCGCCCTTCGGTAACGTCCTCGAATGGAGTCATTACTCATCACCGTGACCTGATCCAAGGAAAATAAGCGGCGAAATGCATTTGCAAGATCCCCTCCTCCTATGTATGATGGGGATTGTCTCTTCATATTATCATAAAGAATGTCCACGTATTCATAGAACTCTTGCCGCGAATAGTTGAGGTCGTCTGGGAATGGTTCTGGTAGCGTAGCAACCATATCGAACAAAAGCCCTTTAACGCCCAGTATTCTTGTCATTCCAGGCCAGTGAATCTCTGATCGAGTGGACCGGGAAGCGTTATACAAATGAAGACTTGCCCTGATAGCCATGTACAGATCAGATGTCAACTCATCAACTTCGGCAGTCCAATCAGGGACCCAAGTGGGCAAGTCAAGCTTGCGTTTCGCCTCTGTTTGTCTTATGAGTGAGTTCACATTCCCCTTGTTTCGAAGCAGGTACACGAAAGCTTGTTGACATGCTACGTCGGCGGATAGCGAGTAGTCTGCTCGTAATCCATGGTACTTTTGATTTTCCATGACGAGACCCAGGAGACCGAAGATTTTGTCCCGTGGACCCGTGGATGATCTTGTCCGGAATGCGTGCAAAAGATTCAAAAGGTCGATATCTTCTCGCCGGTGATAAGCTGATCGATAATATTCAATCTGGTCTACCCGCTCGTAGAGGGTCGCTAGAATCGGCCCATGCTCCCCGACAGCAGTACAACAACCAAGACCATGGTGTTTAAAGAAGCTGTGCGCAGCTGCAGCTAACCTACTCCAGGGGAACTGCAACCAGCCTATCACAACTGTTACTTTCGGAGGCAGGATGGCCTCCTGGACGGTCCAAATTCGGCGCCACCTATAGTTGTTATTCTTGTAATAGAAATCATATCAAGGAAGAACTACAGTAACCTACCATGATCTGTCCATGAGCTTATCCAATGCGTTCAGTTCTGCAATCAGGCGGAGCTGTTCAGCGCCTTGCGCAGAATATTTGAGGTGTTGATCAGTGGAGAGCTGTTCGATGTATACCATGGCACGGACAGCCTCTGCTTGACTCAAGGACTAATGTGAAGCCAGTTAATTTGTTCGATATAATCTACTTACGAAAGTAATTATAGAATAGTGATATTAAGAGAAACACCGCGTACCTCTTGGCTTTCGTTGGATTGCCTAGACGGAATAGCCTCCTGAATCGTTGTTTCGGCATAATCCCCAAGCCAAAGAAAAACCTCCACAGCCTTGGAATATATCAACTGCATTAGGTTCACTTGATGTGTTCGTTCTTCCACACACTCTTGGTTGATGCAGAGTATATCGATCCAAAACACCCGAGATTGGGTTGGGTGCCGAAGCCTTCGTAGTGCTGCTTCAAGATTACGAGTGACATTGAAAGCAACGCCATTGAGAAGGATTTGGCGTTGGTTAGTTCGGTCACCCCAGGCGTACGACAAGGAAAAGT
The DNA here is from genome assembly GCA_033682645.1 of Phoma sp. ATCC 74077. Lineage (NCBI taxonomy): Eukaryota > Fungi > Ascomycota > Dothideomycetes > Pleosporales > Didymellaceae > Phoma > Phoma sp. ATCC 74077. The sequence goes on along the minus strand of JAWDJC010000006.1, from coordinate 107,129 downwards.
AGTTGGGTAGGTCATCCACAAACACTGTCTTTAGGTCGCAGATGATTGCATCGACAAATCGTCCTGGTAGGATCGTTGCCAGTCGGATCTGACGAAGGTGCAAATCTAAATTCACGGCCGGATACGACGTATGATTGATGGCGCTGTCCATGGGTATCAGACGCCGTTGAGGCCTTTCCGATTAATTGTTCATTTAGCAATGACGATGGAACGTGGATAGTAGACTGGTCATAGAAAGAAGAACTTCTGTTGCCTAGTTCTGTGAGTAGTTTACGTTCAGCTGGATATGCGGTCAACCTCGCAAGGCTTAAATGTGGCGTAGTAAGGCTGACACGTGAGGCTTAGCGAAAGGTAAATCTATAGGTTGGGCGAATAGTAAGGCCTTAACCTATCAACTCCATTCTCTAGCAGCGGAAAACCTTCGGAACTATGTGAGATACCTCAAGTGCAGTGTTGCTGTCTGTCTTAATTCCGCACTGCCCAGATGTCTATAAGCATGCATCCGTTGGTAAAGCTTCGAATTGTCTGGTCGCCTATCTTCACTTGACTTCATTCTCATTCTCAACGTGTTTACCTGAGAAGGTATCTCCTCAAAGCTCCAAACAGCTTTATGCGCTGCGATAGTAATCTTCCACCCATGTATGCCAGTGAAGAACAACCACCCACCAACTATAGCCCGCCTCCTCTCGCGCGTAGGCTTTATCTCCCAGTATACAGCGCTACCTAATGAACCGTCATCAGCAGTCATCCTCAACAGGGCGTACTCCACCTGTACACATAAGCTCAGTCTCATCTTTAGAGTTCCAAACCTGATTTCGCCTGCATGTATACTTATATTCGACCAGCGTAATGCCATCGAAAACATCATCTTCAGGAGAAACCTTGTCCTGCGTTTCGATGTTCTCATGTTAGGATGAAGGCGCTTGACTCGATGACTGCGCGCAAGTTTGCTCTACATTGAGCTTCCTGGAACTTTGAATACGGAAACGTGGAGTTAACATCGAGAGGAATGGTGGGGTTGGTGTGGGTGTACATGCAGTTGACGGTGATGGACTCGGCCGTAAAGTTTGGCTGGCTGGCTGACGTGATTGCGGGATTCGTGAAGGCCCAGTGGCCGGTCTGGATAATGGTGACCACATCCTTGAGGGAGCTCGTCCTAGGATCTCTTCAATGACGTGGTCGCTTGGACTTTGTGTGGACTTGTAGGCACGATACACGCCAGGCGTCCTTGCCGTTACGTACGGTCGCAAAGTTCTACTAAATGGGATTGCTGAGTGTGTTGGTGTCACAGGACGTACAGCTTGCTTTCGTGCTGGCAGAGAATATCTAGATGTGCTCTCAGTAAGCGCGTCGAATGTAGTACTACATCTCCTTGTAGTGGTTGCAGATGAGGGGATCCGAGCTGGAATCAAGTATGATGGTAAAATTATTGTGTCTGGCCTTGAGGAAGGTCTGAAATTAACGAGATGTGAAGTGTTTGATTGGGTATCTGCATTGCTCGATGGTTGTCGTGTGAGACTATTGCTATTCTCTGAGTCTGCGGCTTCGCAAGATCTCATATGGTTTTCGTCTTCCCACATGTCCACATCTTCTTCTTCGTCAACATCTTCTGCCTTCGGCTGATATTCTCTCTGTGCTGGGGTTGTCCTCTCGTGTAGCAGTTGTCGGGGAATTTCTTGCTTGGTTCTCTCCTCCGCTTTTCTATACTCTGCTTCCCGTTCCTCGACGCTCCTCTGAATCGCTTGACCTAGTATGATCAACTCATCCCACGTTGCATTAACCAGAGCTCTCAAGAATCTTTCGGTCCATCTGATCGCTCTCCTTCCAGCGGCTGGAATGATTCCGTATCTAGCATTCTCTTGGACTCGCATCACCACTGTAACGCACACTTTGCGGGCTGGTCCTTGCTCTTGCTTATACTCGGAGGCTTGCACATAGTCGGCATGTTCTTCCGCCCTGCGCCTCTTCCGCGGCCTCCTGGCTTGGTAGTCGTTAGAGCTTTCATAGCACACAGGACTGTCAGAGGAGCTGGAACTTGGTGTTGATGGGGATCCAGATCGTGGGAAGCCATCATCTTGCGAGTAATCGGCGTCGCTGTTATGTGCCATCTTTGATCGAGTTGGAAGGTATTGATATTCGACGAAGTCAGTTTGTTTGCTGTTGTGTCGCGACGGTTGTGTGATTTTGATGAGTCGTACGAAGCTTAGGAGAACAAAGGCGCATGAATGAACAAAGACATGAGAGAAGCTGGGCTACAACGAGAGTGGCTTGGAGGCGTGAATCCATTGTCCCAATTTGTCGAGACTCCTAACTGGTTAAGCGCAAGTTGAGCTGTGAGTGAATTCAAAGTTGTCTTGGTGGAATGGTGAAGGAACTATTGGGTGTAGATTTGCTCACCTTGCTATCGTGAGGCATGAATTGTGCCAACGAGAGCTGTGAATTCCCGCAATGGGACTGATTACACGCGTTTAGTCTTTGGAAGAATTTCACCATTTCATTTGCATAGCAATTCCGTTGCATGCTTCTAATCTTCTCAGGTAGTTAATTAGTATAGAAGATAGTACCACAGATGTTGTCAGTGACGATACTGGTGAATATTTCAGCATCGAAAGTCTAGTACACATGACTCATATGTTGTACTCGTGAGAAAATATGCTTGCAGTGTGGCATATGGGTATTGTAATAGGGGTAGAACTACTGGAAGTGGGTCACAATGACCAATGGACAAATCTGTTGACGAGACCAAGGCATGTATTGTAGGAAACGCTCGCTGGTAGCTTGGAACGTCATTCTGCAGGATTTGAGAAAGGCTTCGAATGGAGCGTCACGAGCCTCGTGTTGCAGGTTGTGATTGAGTATTGCTGATCTGAGCATTGTGCTTTGCTCTGAAGTTTGTCTGGTGCGGATCCTGATGAATTTATTCTTCCTTCCATACATGCTGCGCCTGAAATAGTGGCTGGGTCCGACGTGCTGACCACAGGCTAGTGTGGGCTAATCGTTCCTCTACGTCCTTGGTCCAATAGGGTTCATACCAAATGCCACCGCAAAATGATCGTCAACCCGAGATTAAGGGCATCATAGAAAAGAGACAAGCAGGAACAGACGGGAGACGACTCTGAAGATGCATCAATATGGTCGGAGGAAGCTTGACAGTTGAGAAAGCTTGGATAGGAATTCCAGGAGTACTGGTCGTCCTAATGTGCCTACCGCATGTCGTGGTCGTTCAAATGCCAAATCTAGGCACTTACGTATGCGTAGGATGTAGTACTCTGATCACAACAATTGGGGCCTAGATGCGAGCTGCCGTTCTGCGGTTGCGCGTCCCTTCTTCATAGAGCAGTGTGAGGAGTTGAGTTTGAGAGGAGTACACCGAGTACACCAAATACACCCGAGGAGCTAGTCACGGTAGTGCCAGCGATGTCCGGATCATCGTTACGTCCGTTACACGGGGCTCTCATTTGCTGTAGTTCTCGTATATTCCCTGAGCACTTCGTGTTGGAGTCGTAATCGAACAACCGCATACGTGTCGAGGGCCTGGAGAAGCTACGGCAAGAGCTGGCTGTGGTAGAAGTGCCGTTGATCGCGAGGCAGACTCGCCGACCGCGGCCACGCAGGTCCAGGACGGGTTGCGCCCTGAAATGTAAACATGGCGCGAGCGAGTATGTGACAGGAGGGGTCGGTTCATCGGGATGGAAGGAAGTCAGGAGGTGGGGGCCTTGCCCGTTTTCCTGGGGTCATTCCTGGCCGTGCGCAATGCGACGGGATCCAGCAAACCCTCGCCACTTAACGTCTCCTCTCCACGCACAGCACGACCAGCTCTTGGACATGCAGAAGCCGCAAGCAAGCCAATCAGTCGCGCTGCGGTTGCATACAGCCATGACTTGCGATGCCGTAGTAGCCGTTTATCTGTGCTTGGCAGGGTCCCGTGACCCGCGGACGCCACACAGACATTCACCAAGCCAACGCCGCTCCGGGGTCTGATTCGCCACCAGAAGTCGAGCTAGCAGCCATCGGGCCTGGCTGCAATGAGCTTAGCAACGGCTCGCTCGGTCTGCATCTGCGCCGCAAAAGGCTGAAGCGTCGCCAAGGCTAATCTCGCCCGGCGCGACCCTGGCGGACGGCTTACGGCCCTTTAAAATGTGCTGAGCCCCCGAACCTGCCTCGACGCCGCACCCCCTTATCGTCGACACCCACCACCGCCGTCCCTTCGTCGCTGGCTTGGCCATTGAAGACGATTTCGGATACGCACAGTCATGATGATGCTGCCGTCGACTGGAGGGCGAAGCCCGCTGTTCGCCCTCGCCGTGAGCTCTGGTGTGGTGCTTGTCTTCATCTTTGGCTTCATGGCTTGGCAGAGCCCATCTCGAATCCCATTCCCGCATGGCTCGACACATGTAAACAAGTACGTTCCAATCGTCGCGCCAGAGATGGTGTGACAGGGCACTGTATGGCTTGGAACAGGTGCTGTTGCATCTCGACGGACCCGACTGACTAGCGATCCTCACAGGATTCCCGCGGACCAAAAAACGGACGCTTCCATCAACGAGATTATTCGATTGCTCTACTCTGGTCTCAAGGCAGCGCCGACTGAGCCGTTCATTCGCGAACCCAACGGCAGCCACATCGAGCTGCCGCCGAACCCGCGCTACAAGAAGAAACTGGGCAGCGAAATTTTGATTTTGGACTTGGAGACGAGACCATTGAAGTCGACTGAAGACTTCAAGAAGGGCGAATACAACTGGCGCAACATCAACCACGTCTCTGGAGGTATTTTCAACCACTACACGTACGCCCTCATCCACGGCTACGACTACAAATTTATCCACGCCCACGAATTCGAAGACCGACACGCTACCTGGATCAAACCCTCTGCGCTTGCAAATCACATTAGAGATTACAAGTTCATCGTCTTCTTGGACGCCGATGCTGCTTTCCGCTTCTTGCATGTCCCCATTGAGTGGATGCTCAACTATTGGGACATCAAGTCGCACCATTCTTTCGTCATGGCCAAAGACCCGTGGGATCCAAAGGAGCCTCAATACAACTCCGATCGCTTCAATCGCACGTACACCAACACTGGCTTCATGGTTGTCCAGAACAACGAGAACACAATGCCCATTCTCAAGGCATGGCACGAGTGCCCAGAGGATGTACGATACGCCAACTGCTCTCAGTGGAAGCAGCCTAAGTTCCACGAGCAATCCGCATTTGGCGAGTATATTCGCTACGATTACGACCAGTACATCAAGGAGCTTGACTGCGGCGAGGCGAATGGCTTCCCCGGTGTCGAAATCAGCAACTGCCAGGGCAAGTTTGTCCGCCATTACTGGTTCGAGAAGCATAACGTCAAGACCGATTTCCGCGAGAACATCATGAACGCTCTTACGCTCCCCATTCAGAAGATCTTCGCAGAAAACACTGGCGGTGTTATTGTTCAGCAAGAAGAAAACGTTATCCATGCCTGAGCAGTTGCCTTATAAATGAAGAGAGCGAGTTAGGATTTAAATGTGTAATGAGTAGAAAGAGAGGGTTGTCGCATAGCATAGCGTTGCATCATCATGGCGTTTTGGGTTTGGGTACTGGCTGGGTGGGTGGGTCTTTTCAACCGATTTTAGGCATTCGCTTTCCATCTGGGTTCTTCGACGCGTTGATACCCCAATACGAGTCTTCATTTGACGACATCGACAAATGGTTACGCCACCTTCGTTTCGTTCTTGTTGCTGTATTACCATTACTTTGTGCGACGCTCGACTTTCTTTGTGATACTTCGCAACGGCATGGCTGACTCCGCCCGACCCGAATTTGTGCCACTTATTCCACTACACATCCTTATGACGACCACGTCGACACTTTGCGACAGCATGATCACCTGGCCCCCTGAATCGCACCACTATCGAGGTCATAAATACACGACTACTCATTGGGTAACACAGAGCGCCAAGCCGCTACCCCAACTTTGATGTTCCAGATCGGCAGCTCTCGCCCAGCGACACTGAGCTTCCTGAACGAACAACCATTGCTCTTTGCAAAACTAGAGTTGGGGTGTTCTATGAGAGAGCAAAGACACTGGGGTGTAGTAGACGCTGCGGAACGGTTGCGACCCAGCGCCAAATGTCGTATCTTCCCCACCGCACCAAGGTCAGGAGAGCCGGTGGGAATCTTAAATTGAGGATGATGGGCGCACAGACTTACTGGTCGGACGAGTTTCCTAATCGAGTAGTGCAGACGCGGAGCACGGATCTATAAGGGGGTTGGTGATGCCTTTGTGTGGGAGAAGATTCGTAGCACCAGCCTGGCGCAGAAAGGATATGGCGTTTCAAAGGACAATAAGAGAATACAAGTTATCTCTCTAGTGACATGAAAGCCATTCGACAAATGAAAACAAAGCGTTAGTCAAGCGCCTATCCAGCCCCTGCCAGCTTGACTTACTGTAATACTACAATATTAAAAGGAAATTCATGGTCAATCCATAGAAAGATAATAGAGCTAAATCGTTATAACACAAATTCCGCGTCTCACAGTTCCCAGTCTGCATACCGCGCGCGTTCTCTAGGACTAAACGCATATATCCAAACACTAACTGAAGAAGAATATATTTGCCCAGGGTCTAGCTTTGAAGATCAAATCTCCAATCTCCGCACGCAAGTTTGCAATTATTTCTTCGGCCCTGCATTCGTACTTGAGCCATTGACCCGTTGTCGTACAGCGATGCCAGGCGTTCTAGTGCGGAAGCGAGAGCTACATTGAAGGCGCTCCCTATCTGCGCGGTTCTCATGTCCGATGGTACGAGACTGATAAACATTTCAGCAAGATACATGCCATATTAGTGCGAAAATATGCTGTAGGATGTCTATCATTTGCGATATACAAAAGGACATAACTACTCATAATTACTCCCTAAGAAGCCTAGATGGCTGTACTAAATCCAATCCAGAACTCCAATCAAAGAAGAAAAGCTTACTAGAACACCAATGATGCATGTGTGTGAAAAGCCAGTTCCCATATGCGAATAAACACAACCATGCCAAATATCTACTGTTCCGATCAACGGTGTGCGCTGAAAACCCAAATAACCGCCAGGTGATGCTTAAACGCCACATATCCTGCCTTAATCCCCATACAGAACCGCAGTATGAGCGAATCATAGTCATATTAAGTATAAGCGCCATTACGCCATTACAATCGCGCTGCCAAAATCGCTCAGCATGGAAAACTCGGTGCTGTACATATTCCAGGCATCCAGCCCACCTCACGTTAAATGCCCTAGATGATGTCGACTCAGCAGTAGTTCAGGCGCAAAGTTCGTCATATACGTGACGTCAGTCTCGTTGGCAACATGGTGAGCCGTCTCCTGCATGTTCCCGATGAACGCCTCGATGTCGTCCTGCGGAACATCCTCCATCTCTTCGTCGTTATCATCAAGATCCTCAACTCGGTCGTTATCAAGGTTGTCTTGCTCGCACTCCTGTGTTGTTGAAGTCTGCCAATCTTCAATATCTTCGTCCGTGAAGAACGGTTGCTCACTTGAGTCATCACGCTCGTATTTTTCAGCTGCGTCATCTGCACTCAGTTCAAACGAGGAGACTGAAAACGTGTCTAGATCTGCGAAAGCCGAGCAATGCGATGATGGAAGTGAGGAAGGTGTTGAGCTTGATGAGGATGCGGGAGTAGAACATGAGATGATGTCTTCATGTCCGAGACTAAGAGCGAAGAGGTGGCTGTTCGAATAGCGGCCTGTTAGATGTCTCTCTAATGAGGACAGGTCCGTTGTATGTGTATCTGAAATGAAGAATTCGAGGTGAGACCTGTATTTTGCGTAAAGGATATGAGCGACACCAGGTGCAAACCAGGTATTCTTTAGTTGGATGCGGATGATTCTGGCAACCCCAGAAGCGAGAAGATGTCGTACTGCCACGGTGACAGGATGGTCGATGTCCATGATTGAATCATCGACGCGGGAGTTGAGAAGATTGGAGAGCGGAGACATGATTATGATATCAAGCTCGTCGAAATCTGCACCCATAGCAGCTAGCGATGTCATCAGGCTCGCTACTTTTCGTACGCTTTGCGTTCCTGCCTGTCCGGTCAATGTGTGGATGGTGAGACGGCGAAGGAATTGAAGATATTTGTCGGCAATCGGAGGAAGGATCGTGGCAGCGTCGGTCGTTGTTGACAGAGTGTCAATGTCGATATTGCTGTTTTGATAAAAGTATGAGGTTGATTCGTGGTGAAGTTGCTTTGACACCGTAAACAGTGCGAGTTCGTTGGCGGCTGGTTGGCGAAGAACGCGACTTGCGCCATTCAGAAGAAGCTCCGAGTACAAAACGTTACGCAGCTCGGCTGGCATTTCGTTGAATCTCGCCATGGTGGATAAAGCTGGTTTGCTGTTTGCCAGTAACCGATAATGGTGGGTATGATAGCGGGGAACCGTCGAGATTGTAGTGGGTCAAATGTGCTTGCAGACTTCCAGAGTGTGCGGTGTGCAGGTGTGTAGAGCAAAACAGGCAGTGGAAGCGCAAGCGGGATTTAAACCACAGAAGCAGACGAAGCAGCGTGCGAGACAAGGGAAATGACTGTTGCCTTGTGTGCGATGCTGAAATCCTCTCGTTTTAGAGGTGGGTTTGGAGGCTATTATAGTTGTGGTGCACGAGAAGGTTGGCGGAGAAGCACCTCGAGGTCCTGTTGCAGCGTGCTGGGATGACTTTGCGCGTTTATAAAAGAGATCTGCATTAGTGGGCTCACGTGAATGGTGATTTCGGGGTTGCATGCAACATTGAAGAGCAAAGTAGCCACGCCAAGCCCTCGATAACCATGGGATGCGTGCTCTTTATAAAAGAAATGCTGCAATTGTAGCCGATGACTCAAGCACCCCGATTCGGATTCGTGCATATACTCAGCCGATTCTCATGTGTGTGGATGGCGCGTCTCTTGAAACAATGCACCAACTATAGTGACCGCGACCGCTATGAAGGACTCAAGTGATGCTTTCCGCCTCGTGGAGGTGTTACCGCCTCAGGCAGAACCCAACCCATTCGTGTCGAAGTAATCAGACTGACCAATAACAAACAGTGTAAAGCAAGTAGGGCAAGGGAAGTGTCCTCATAGAGGCACTAGCATGGCACAGCCCCACCCACTGCGACCGCCTACCTAAATATTCGGTCCATCAAGGTACGTGTCTGCGCATGACGACGACAGCTAGTACCTGAAAGTTGCCTTTTCAAATTTCCCTCCAACCAACTAACGGTCGTGGTGTTTCAACTTACTAGGCTTCTTTGCTCGCTTTTGATAGGCTCGAGCAGGGGAGTGTGCAGTATACAGATTTTGCCCACCTAGGCCAATTCTCTCATCATGAACAGCGCCCTAAAGTGATCTTCTTCAAGTATACGTGACCCGCGAGCAGGTACAGCCGGAGATCAGGTAGACGGAAGTGAACATGCACCACTGGATTACCGGATCAGGTATGATTCTTGCGAAGAAAAGGGAGCATTTCCGACATGTCTGAGTATGATTTGTAGCAGACGCGTCTCTAACAAGGAGGGCTTAGAGCAGGTGACAGCGCTGCTTGCTCATGATCGTTGAGTCGTTGAATGAAGGCAACCATGGCACGCGACTTGGAGGTGACGTTTCTCGGAGCTCATGTTATTCCGGCGCGCTAAGCAATCGATAAGACTCTCATTTCATCTTCACGCCTCACCCTCGTCCTCTCATCGGTAGCCTCGCCTTACGCTCGTTATTGCCCGTCTCTTCGTGACTCATCGGATTTGAGCACGCGCAGGGAATTGCCTGCGCTGCGCCGAGTACAAGCCTCGCATGCAGCGTCCTGGGCATCGTGACTCAAGCATTGCATGGGTCTTCTAAGGCGTACCTGCGCCTCTCCCATGCTGGAGAAGAGTCATCGAGGATCACAATGCGCATCTTTATGCCTTCCTAGGATTTCTCTTCAGGAAACCAGATAAATAATATTCGCTCTGAAGGACATTGCGCTTGAATCAATACGCCACGCGTCAGTTAATACTGTACTCGGCTGCCAAGTAGATTTTGTCGCAACATTCGTTACATTCGCTCGCTAGGTGGAATTAAATCGCGGTGGCTTCTGCGACACACCACTCAAAGGAAACTGTGATCCTCGCGCAACCCGATGGTGTTGGCTCTAGGATTGTTGAAAGGCCATCTCCTACCCCTCGAGTCTCACAGTTACAATTCGCGTCCGCTGCTTGCCTAGGCTCCTATTTAGCGATGCTCTCATCATAGCGCGAATCAAGTAACCTTTTCCTAATCGCATCTTCAAGTTCGCCAAGGGGCTCAGACTTGCGCACAGTAATGATCGTAGTCGCCACAGCTTCGACCGATGAATTCTCTGCATTGCACGTCGGACAGAAGCAACGAATCAGGCATGAGGGCGCAGGTGTCTCAATCGCAGGAACTGACGCAACAGAACTCTGTGTACTGACTGGAAGGGGTGTTAAGGTAAGTAAAGAAGATGCCCACGTTGCTAAGGTGGGTAGATTCGATGCCATTGCGTAATTAACGAGCTCAAGAGGCCAAAAATTGAGATCAAGGGGAACAGCTGTGCACAAGAAAAAGATTCCACACAAAGAGTGGGAATATTATAGGATACAGCATTGGTTTTGAGGATAGATGCTGTAGTAGGCAATCTAAAGGCTAAATCAAGTAATTTCAGTGCCGGCACATCGCACATCAAGTCGATGATCGCATGCGGGGCACATTAGCGCCTCTATCTCAAAAGTCCAGACTCTCAAACTCTGAACGTGCCTGATCTGCTCAAACATGCTCGTAGCATGAAATATCGAGACGTCCATGTACGAGTAAAAGAGTGCATGTCCAATCACGTGATCGCTACAGTCATTCGGACCAGACCACTTCCAACCACTTGTACCATCAATAACAAAGAGGAGGGGTAATTCAGCTCTGTGATAAAACATTTAAGATAGAGTGTGATACGTAAGAGCAATACTCCATATGTGATTTTACGAGCGAGAAACGACGTGTTTCGCGTCTCTCGACACGGGTGCTCGTGACAACAGCGTCAAGGAATAGTCTAGCAGTTGGTGATGGATTCTATATAGATTGGATTTGACGTAGTCTAGTGATTGAGCCTACCTTCACTGGCGTTCGGATTTCACTTCTCTAAACTCCTGTTGCCTCACTGGCGTGCGCACTCCACTGCGTTGATGACTTTCCATTGCCGTCAAACTTTCACTTCAAAATCCGTTCCAAGCGCAATCACTAGCTCCCCGCATGCTCGAGCCTCCTTCTATATAATCCCTCCTCGCCTGCCTCCCCTCGATTCTCCCCACCCTACCTATAGGCAATTCAACTCTACTCTTCTCATTAACACCTTCAACCGCAACCCCAGTATCTCAATTGAAACTCAATTCCAAGTCTTTACACCTGCAACACTCAACATGAAGGTCTCGCTCCTCATCTCCACCATCTTCATGGCCGCGGCCGCACTCGCCGCTCCAGCCACAACCTCCGAGCCCACTGTCGAGATCGAAACCCGCCAAAACGGTGTTCCTAACGGCCCATGCGAGCGCTGCGACAAGTACTACAAGGACTGTTTTCACGTAAGTCACTGTATACTTCCCTGTCTACACGTACATGCTAACCATTTTGATAGCAATGCTGGTGGATCGACCCTCCGTGCATCACTGGCTGCGAGTGCCAGACTTCACAGGCCTTTGATGGGTACTGCCGCACCAACTGTGGCTGGAAGCGTTGCTAGACGGCTACGTAGGCGCCCTTCCTCTTGCCTTTGACAGCTCGGTACTTATGACAAGGGTGTGACTCGGGTGGGTGATGGGCTTCGAGATGGGCTGATTTGGGGTCACATGTCTGACTGAGTGTCTTTGGGGGAGGGCACGTTGACGTTCTGGAGGTATCAGAGTTCCTGGCTGACGGTCTTCATTAAGGCGTTTTATTTTAGCTGCGGCTGGATAGATCGTCGGTGGGTATGTGGTAGTTTCACAGTTGATATATAGCACAGGATGTGCTTTGGGCTCGTACACAGCTCAATAATACAAAGGTCATATCAACATTACTCTTAGGTTGCCTTAAAGTGCTCTTGATGCTCTAGACTACCCGATTGCAGTAGCAATCCGTCTTTAAGAGGTTATGATATATACTCTGATTATAATATAAACTTTCTCAGCAAGTTCGCTAACCGCTCAGGCTGCTCAAGGGACAGGCTATGTCCGCAGCCTTCGAATATCTCAGCTATATTAACATTTTTCGAAACAGTCTTCATCTGCTCTTCCACAAGCGGACCGAAGAACCTGCAATTGATCAGCCGTTGTGGTTGGCGCGTCGTTAGTAGCAATTGATCGCAAAATTGGGGCTTACTCTGGAGCTCCAACCGTCATGACTTTACAATTCAACTTTCCCTTCTCCAAAATCTCCTTCTCAATATCAACATTCACCCAATGACTCCTGTACGTCTCCAAAATACCCCTCAAGCCACCCGGCGCCTTAGAACACCGTACCCATTCATCAACCGCTACTTGATCAAGTGCACTAGGATTATAGCACTCTGCCTTCATGAAGTGCATCCAGAACTCTTCTTCCTTGCCCGTGATAAGCATCTCTGGGACATGCGGCAGCCAGAAGAAAGGAATATGCCAATTCCAAACTCCTTTCTGCCGATACTGTGCGCTAATATTCTCGCGAGTGAAGAAGGATTGCTCCGTCAAGCTGGCGGAAAGCATCATCTCGCAGAAACTCAAATGCGTCACCCGATCCGGATACAAGCCGGCAATGCAGAAAGCGTATGTAGCGCCGCGATCCTCGCCATGTACAGAGAATGTCCTGTGGCCTAGTTGGTCCATGAGTTCAATCATGTCTTTTGCATTGGTGCGCCCGTCGTAGCCTTCGCTTGCCGGGGGTTTCGGGGGCGATGACGCTAAAGTGGGGTGTGAGGAAGGGGATGATGCGATACCAGTAGTAGTGATTTTTGGGGGTGCCGTGTAGAAGAAGTAAGGGGATTCCTGAACCGGAGGTGATATAGTGGAGGCGGATATCGTTGACGCGTGCCTACAAATGGCAGCATAGTCAGTGATGATTGACAAGAGAAATGAGGATTATGCTCTGCTTCCGAGAGTTCCTTGAGCACTCAACGAAGCTTTATGAGTTCTGATGCTCAAGGAAAGGGCTTTAACATGTAGGGTAAAAAATTCGAACCCATTCGAGTGCATTGCGATGTTACGTACCATGTGGTGGTTCACGGGATTGCCATCATAGGTACATATTTCGGGCAATTTGCTTGTCAATCGTCGCTTGCCCTAAACTTGATAATTGAGGTTGAACCGAAATAAATTAGAAAGTTCAACTTCACGTAGGCACAATTTGTAAGTGTCATCTTCCGATTCTGGTCTCTGAGGCTATAGGTTGGGTAAATAAGATGATTGTACCCCACTCGAGGTCATCATTTTGAACGTGCTCTCAGGCTGAGCGCGGAGCTAGTGCCGCACACATTTCAACGAATACTTACATCAACACTTCAATTAGCATGCCTTTCCTCTCATCGCCTACCCTGATTTCTGCATGCTGTAGGGTTTCTTTTAGTTCAGTGACCGTGCGAACACGCACACCTTTCATCCATCCGGTCTCGGAACCAGCAGCTGCTTCTGCCAGCGCAGCATAGTCTGGTGTCGGTCGGAAAGAGATGTTCAGCTCATCTTCAGTTGCAGTCTTGTTGAGTCCGTCTGGGTAGACGAGCTCTGCAGAGTTACGCGGAGCTTTCCAACCTACGTGAGTTAGTTTGTTAGCTGCGAATTGGCCAATCTTCGTTATGGTAACTTACCTCCGTTATTGAGCACAATTGTTAAGATTGGAATTTTATATTTGCTTGCCACCCAGAGTGCACTTGACGGTGCTGCACACATGAAGCTTCCGTCGCCGACAATTTGACATACGAGGCTCGGCGTCGTGTCGTCCTTCTCCATATCCTGCAATGCCATCTTTACTGCAGGTGCATCGCGTAAGATCGAGGTAAGCTTTCGGCCGAGAACCCGTCATCTGCGGCCTCTGGTGAACTAGTTTCAAAACAGTTTGATGTCTTGTCCAACCGGACCAATTCCCTCAGCTGTCTCCTCCTCGGAGGTAGTAAGGCGTCTTATACGCGATGAATGCCATTTAGACTTTTCCCTGTCGTATATCATAGTCTATCTAAGCTCTATGAAGTTCTTCGTGGTCTCCATCTGCGCGTAGGACTCTGATGATTGATAGTGTATGTTCACGCAGGAGTCGCAGGACACGGTCTCGCATCTCATCGAGTAGTTGTTCGCTAACTTGAAAGGGAGATGATGCAGTAGACGCATGCGTCAAAAGCGCTCGCCTACTCAATCGCGTTCTAGTACTGATTCCAACTCTTAGGCCCACTTTCCCAACTATCCTCCCTGAAGATCAAACACCTTTTACCCCCATCTTCTTCGGTCCATGCTCTAAACATCCCCCCGCAGTTAAAGTCACAGACCACTTCCCCCTTTCCTCCAGCAAGCTCGATACCGATTATACCACCCACACCTTCATGCACCTTGCCCCATCGCTCACCAGCAGATCGCTGAAGCTCGCCGCCTGGTCCGGCCATCCACGACATTGCTGCGGACAGGGAGGTAGAAGTGAAGCGTGACTTGGCGGCTGTGGTGCGAGCTGCGCAGAGGCGGATGAACGTGTCGCCGTTGCCAGAGCCAGATAGACCTACTGCATGGCGAGTGCGGGTGGGGTTTTCGATGCATTCTATGCGTGATTGGTAGGGAGGCGAATACGGCGAAGGGTTCAAAGCAGGTAGACATTTTCCCACTAGACTTCCTAAATCACCTCGTGATAACTTGTCAATGGGCGCCATTGGTGAAAAAGAGGGTTGATAAAGCATTTGTGTCTTGTCAAAGCTCAGTTCCTCGAGAGAGCTCCATTCCTCAGCCCAGTAACCTGCGCCCGTAGTCGGCGTGTCTCCAATACGCCCAGGAACCTTGTTCGTCAAGCCTCCAGTGGATGTAGCAGTACAGATTGTGCCAAAGCTATCCAGTACTACTGCTCCACATGTTCCGAGAGGAATATAGTTCTCTCTCTCCCAGTCACTCATCTCATCTACCGCCTGCCCAAGCTCTTCTCGTTTCTTCTCTTCCACGAGACCTCTTTTGTGCTCCTCCCACCTCTGTTGCGTGAAGAAGTAATCTTGGCCCACCATCTCGAGACCCCATTTTTGCGCAAGATCTTCCACAAATTCGCCACTATACTGGCAATGATCTTTTGCTCCCCCGCCGTCTTCTTTCTCCCCTCTTATTAACAGCTCTCGCGCCAACTTGATAGGATTTTTAACATGCTTCAGCATCATGCAGCTTACACCTCGCTTCTTGTATCCATTCGATACCATAATGCTGCATTCAAGTTCATTCTTGCCCTCACGTGTGAAGACTGCGCCTTTGCCGGAGTTGTACAGCGGATCGTTCTCCAGTAGAGAGACTGCGTAAGAGGCTACATCCAACGCAGTCATACCAGGTACCGCGAGAAGATCAGTCGACTGAGAGAGAATTCTGTTGAGAGACGCCTGGTAATCAAAATAGCGGTCTCGGGGTATGGTCGTTCGTGTGAGGTTTCCTGCACCGCCATGGATAATGATTCGAGGTATGATAAGTGGATCAGAAGCTCCAGAAGCTCGGTATTCTTTCGACATGGTGATTACAATAGTTTTAGTTGTCTTAGGATTAAGTTGACGTGCTCCCTCGCTACCGCTTAGTTAACTGCAATGAGCGGGCAGTACTCGGATTGTTGAGGATAAGCGCTTGAACAAAGAGCAAGCGTCGGTGAAGACCGCCAGATCGCGTGAAACACCTTATCATGAGAGACTAGGGGATTGATAAGTGGCTGCAGAGTCGAGTCGGGATCTTACACGCCGTCATTGAAGATGCGAGGTTTGAGACAGCATCAGGCCTCCTTGGTCATCCCAGCGCTAGTTTGTAAGTAGCTTAGCCGAACCCCACCTTCTCGCGCTGTTACTACTTCCGCGCGGTTCATTTCTGGCGTTGAGATGCTCCATATCTTTATGTACAGTCTTGACACTGATAGGGATTTTTGAACACGTTCTATCTCGCCTTGCCATCTTATTGTGCAACTCTTCTACTACACAACTTGAGCCATGCGACTCTTAAATACGTCCACCCTGCAAATTGAAGAGTTTCTACGGAGGATTCCCGAATATGTAATCCTGTCACATACATGGGGAGAGGAGGAAGTGAGCTTCCAGGATATGCAATCTGATTTGGTGCAAGCCAAGAAGGGTTATGCTAAGATCAAGGCCTGTTGCGAGAAAGCAGCTGAAGATGGCTTCCATTACTGTTGGATTGATACATGCTGCATTGATAAGACTTCAAGTGCCGAGCTGTCGGAGTCGATCAATTCGATGTATCAATGGTACAAAAACTCCCGCATATGCTACGCTTACATTGCGGACTTCGATGTTGGACGGGGGATGTTAACTAGTATGAAAGCCATAACTGAGCCGTCTGGTCTTGGTTCTCGAAGATGGTTCTCACGTGGGTGGACATTGCAAGAGCTTATCGCACCCCCAAGCGTTGAGTTCTACGATCGCAATTGGAATGAGTTTGGCACGCGATTGAGTCTTCAAGAGCAGCTCACAAAAGTCACTGGGATTAGCAAATTTATCCTACAGGGTGGCGATCCTGCTAACTGTGAAGTTGCTGTACGAATGTCATGGGCTGCCAGGCGGACGACGACACGCATTGAGGACGAAGCATACTGCCTGATGGGACTCTTTGGCGTCAACATGCCATTACTTTATGGTGAAGGCTCCCGCGCATTTAGGAGACTGCAAGAGGAGGTTATGCGGGTCGAGGAGGACTATACGTTGTTTGCATGGTCGCCCAGGGAGAGCTTTCGACCTGACGCGCCGCTATCCCGAGGTCTTCTTGCACATTCACCATATGATTTTACAGACTTCAGGGTAGAAGATCACGCTCAAAGTCCTTTACTGTCGCAAGTGTGGAGCCCGGAGGATTTATCTCGGGATCATTTCTCACTGTTTCCACCGTCCATTGATCACGTTCCACCGTACCTTACAAGCCGTGGACTACGTATCACGCTGCCTGTTGCGCTTGTTACGCTCCGAGATAATATCCAGGACATCTTTGCGTGCTTATCTTTGATTTATCCACCGGGCGGGCAAACTCACATGCTTTGTGTAAAGCTTTGCCGTGTGGTTGCTAACGAAGAGCGCTACATTCGGCAAGCAGGTGCGTTACTTGTTGTGTTGCCGCAAAAGGATATTGAGCACTTCGAATACAGATCGATCTATATCGACCAGCCGCCTTGCTTCCATTCAGGTGCGCATCCTTGGGAACCGAAGTCCGAATATTCTAGATTGGACATGTCGTTGCTGGCCGTGAAATTACAGACGGATTTTAGTTTACCTTCTGCGTTCAACACAAGCTCCCCCTTAGATACGGACACAATAAGCCAGCTTCGATACGCCAAGCAGGCGTCCTCCGATCCAGAGGTTCATGATGTGGTAGATGCCATCTCCTCTAATATTAAAATAACAAACCATGGAGTGGATGAGTTGACCTATGCTTACGATGGCCAGGGACAAGGGGAGATTAGTGTTGTTTGCAAGAGTGAGCCATCAACGTACTCCTCTTCCGGCCAAAGGGCATCCAAAAACGTGTTCAAATTTGCGTTTGATGGCCAGCCGGCAACCGCTTTTGAAGTTCATTTAGACCTGGATGGCAAAAGTCCATCGTGTGAGGCCAAACTTTGCAACTCTTCCAAGTACAGCCAGATGACGTATGGAACAAGCTCCCAGTCAGGGAGCCTTCAGAAAACGGATCGCGTTATTCTGCACTTGAAGCTTGAGCCTACCGAGACGCGCCAGCAACAGGAAAAGACAGTGGATGTGCAAGCCGCCATCAGCATCAGACGAGTTGCTACGCCACCACCGCACTTGTTCTCGAAGGATTATGCAATTTGGTTTGACAAAAGATGTGACCTTTCGATTGACCTGAAGGATGTTTCTCGCCAAGGCACAGTGAAGGAGCTAGTGGAGAAGCTATTAGCATCAAAAGAGCCACAGACATATGAGGTCTAACGTGCAGATTCCCGTGAGCAGATTAGGAGGACAGGCACAGGGATCCAAAGTAGTGAACAGGCTCGCGCTAGAATACAAAAAATGCTTGTAGTGCTCAATAAGGAGCTTCTGCTGGACGCTCCGCGCGCAATTAACTGAAGAAAAGATGACAGAGAACAGGACATAAGAAAAGCGGTTCAGCGCCTTGGTCCCATGAATGAGATGTCCATTGTGTCCGAAGATGCTACAGTACGAACCAATGCAAGGACAGCAAGCAGGCTAGAACCGCCGCATGGCGCATGTACCGATGACAACGCTTACCGGTATCTTGTATTGATCGGCCATTGTCTCGTGCTTGCTTCATGTCTTGCTGGGTGCAATGTCAATCATGGCGTCCGGTGCGGATCGCAACCGTTGCGGGACTGGCAGCCATTTTTACTTGCGACCCTGCAAACGCCACTTCTCCCTTGCGGGCTCGAACCATCTCGATCGCGTTCTATATGAGAATCAGGAGAACCCCACGGGCCGCCAGCCCCTTTTCTCGTACCCGGAACGCGTCATCTCTGGTCCCAAGAGATTGTTCCTGCAGCGGGCGAGAAGGGCTGTGGCTCCTGTGGCTCAGAGTCTGCTTGGCAGCCTGCCGACAGCCGCGTTGGCGCCGCGGGCCTTACCCAATCGCGTTAGTGGCGCCAGGATAATCATCGCGGGTGGCTCTTGCGATAAAACAAGGTCGTCTGCCTGCGGGTGGCATTTCATCATGGACATTTGAAGCCTGCCCTGCTCTTCTTTGCATTGTCTCTCATTCCTTCTTCTTCTTGCCTTCACATTCGAAGGCGGCGTCCTTTTCTCCTAATACTTGTGAGCATCCCGAAGCTCCCTGCCTTTCGTTCTTTCGCTCGCTTGCTCGCCAGCCATCCTGGTACTTAATACGCCTAATCATGATATCGATTTTGTCTTCTTTGGCGCTCGTCGCAGCCGTCGCGCTCGCTCAGGAACGTTGCGACGCGCCCTCCCCGAGCATCTTCTGCAACACGACTGAGGTCCTCCAATACGAATCCTCGGACTGTCGACCATTTCACATCTTCCTCTCCCGCGGCTCCGACGAGCCTTACCCTGGACGCCTAGGAAACATCACGTCCGAGATCTGCTCCGCCATTGGTGGTGAGGACTGCGGTTTCGAGAACATCGAGTTTCCGGCGAAAAGCACGGCATGGGGAGTGGACGAATGGTGCAAGTCGGCGGCCAAGGGAGCCTCGAACGGCCAGGCGCAGATGAAAGCGTTCAGTGAGAAGTGCCCGGACAGCAAGCTGATCCTGCTGGGCTTCTCCCAGGGTGCGGCTGTTGCGCAGGATATATTGGGTGGTGGTGGAGGACAGGTCTTTGCGTGCGAGCAGGCAATCAATCCTGCCTTGGATGCCTCTAGCGCTCCAGGCTCGAATGGTAAGTCTCGATTCGTATATCCTGATTGCATGGGACAAGTACTGATGTTTCACTAGTCGTTGCTGCCGTCACATTCGGCGCCGTGGTCCGGAGCCGCGACCAGAACTTCACCGTCGGCGATGGCAAGCCCTTCGACGGCAGACGCGCTCGTACCCCCGAACAACTGGAAGCCCTAAATAAATACTCCGACGTGCTACTCGACTACTGCCACTACGGCGACCCAATGTGCGCCGTGGGAAGCGAACCCGAGAGCGTGGAAGCTCATCTGAACTACTTCCTCGAGCACAACGCGGAGGTCGTAGATTGGGTTGCAAAGATGGCCAAAGCCAGCGGAAAGGTGAGTGACGGATCCAAGCCAAGCAAGCCCAGTTCATCCCAGTCATCGAGCGCTGCGTCCTCGGTTATTGCGAAGTCTGCCGCGACCCCTTCGCAGACGCCAACTACCATTGGCACAGCATCAGGAACTGACAGTTCGGAGGCTCAACCCGCGCAGACTGCTGCCGAGAAGACTGGATCAGCTGGTTCTTTGACCGTGGAAGCTGGAGTTGCCTCCTTGGTAGCATTGTTTAGTGCAGCTTTGTTGCAGGCGGCTCTGTGAAGATGTCCTAAGGCAGCTCTTTCATGGTTTGAATGGCATTAGAATACCCATACACTTGCGATACACAATACATAATACGGCGTTGGTAGTAATCGACACGACTAAGGCGATCCACTCAGCCTCTATAAAAATGCACTTTTCCGTAGCTTCATGTGCATACACTACAAGGAATTCGAGGTTGGATGCGTGGAGCGACAAAGTCTCAAGCAACACAATTGACGATAGCAGAAGGAAAAACTTGGCTCAAGGAAGAGCCGGTAGTAAAACAATGATAAGTTAGACAAGAAGATACACAAGGCAACATGAGAAGCAGATATAGACGATGAAGTGTATTAATTACTTTTAGATTGCTTTCTACTCAACCGCAATCATATCCTACACGACACATTCGCTCAAATGCGTTTTCCCTCAATCAGATAGTTTGATTAGCGTCACACTGACCACTATCTCAGCACCAAGCTAGGACCAATCTACAACAGACCAATAGTCCTCTGCTTCATAGTCCTTACATCAACATTCTGCCACAACGCAACGCTGACGAGGGTGATTGAGTAGACGCAGGTGGCGCCAATAAGCATGTATCTCTGAGTCTGGCCGTAGCTGAGGTTGATGGCGTCGCGGGTGGGAGAACCGACGGGATAGCTAGTCTGGGTATCGATGTCACCGTAGATCAGTGCGAAGTTCTCCAATGCATCCGCGGGCAAGTTGGCCAGCAGACGGGCGGGGAAAACACCAGTCCAGATGGCGCCAGCAATGGTGGAACCGACGGCGCTTCCAATGGCGATGATCATGGACTCGACGGCGAGAAGGGCGGGGAAGTCGCGTTGCTTGGAGACAGCCATGAGAGTAGTTTGCTCTGAGGTAACGAGGACACCGCCGCCGAAGGCGATGAAGAGCATGCACATGACGATGTAGCCGATGTTCTCATTTGGCTGACGGAATCGGATCATGAGGCCAACACCGAGAATGGTAAGCGGTACACCCCAGAACAGGGAGTACATCTTAAGCTTTCCGTAGTGGCGCAGGGCGACTCCGTATACAAGACAGATGAAGCAGCTGCCCATGGTGTAAATGTTGGCAATGTAGGTGGCGTGGGGGACAGTCTGGTTGAACATGACGCGCAGAAGCGAGTAGAAGTACGAGTCCCAGATGTACCAGCCAACGTACAGCGAGCCGGCCATGGTGTAGGTGAAGATGACAGTGCGGTTCTTAAGCAGTGGCCATGGGATGAACGTAACAGGTGCAAAGAATTTCTCCCACAGACCAAAAGCCGCGATGAGAAGTCCACCGAAGATGAGGAAGCAGATGATCATGGGTGACTTCCATTGGTCGGCCTGCAGCGAGTACAGGTTGAAAGCGAGGAGGAAGAGCGCAAGACCGGTGGCCAGGATGAGAAGGCCGACGACATCAAATTCCCGAAGATAGTACAAGACGGTCTGAGCAGCAGAGCCACGGCTCGGTCGCGCTGGGATGAGTCCCTGCTTGCGCGCCTTTGCCTCGTTGATGAAGAACATGGCGATGAGCGGGGCGCAAACAAGGGGCGCAATGATGCTGAAGATACCAAAGCACCACCTCCAGCCAATTCCGCCGGGAGCAATGACGCTGTCGACGCCATAGCCGTAGACCCAGGTTGTGATGAGCCAAGGCGAGGCCGCATATCCAATGAAGAATCCTCGGTTCTTCAACTTGGAGGTATCAGCGATGAAGACTGTCATGAAGAAGTCGAGGCTGTTGTAGCCAGTGTAGAAGAATGTCTGGGCAGCGCAATAGGCCTTGACGTTGTTGCAGCTTGCCGTCAAGATGAGTCCGAGGGTGTAGCATGTTACACCGAGACAGAGGGCAAAAGGACGGCCCCAGATGTTCATGATCTTGGCGTACGGTAGCTTCCAGATACCGGCGACGATGGACGAGATAACGCCAGTCAAGGCGGTAAGGGAGTGCTCCCGGAAAGAGGAGGTGACATAGTATGAGAGGGTGCTTGATGTGCCGGATGCGTAGGCCATGAAGAACTGGATGAGCCACATGCTTGAAAGTGTTAGTTTAGATCGATTCTGATCTCAGTCTCAACCACGACTTACAAGATGTATGCTAGGATCAAATCCCTTTTGGACCACACCATGGTAGCGGCCTGGACGGCCTGGACTCCCACCTCGGCATTAGTATCGACCTTGTTCAACTCCTCATCAGAGTCCATGGACATGGTCGTCCGCGGCGAGCCCAGCTTCTCATCAGGATGATCATCCTGGCTGGTGTGGCCTTGGACGGCCGCTGGAACGTCAGCTACCTCCTTGTTGTTGGCTTCGATAGCATCGGTGTTGCGCGAGAGTAGCGCATTGCTGGCCAAGCCCTTGAAGGTGAAGCCCATCTTGAATCACAGTGGCCCGAAATGACACCGTGAAGAAGGGAGATGAAGAAGATCAAGAGATGAGATTGATAAGATGGCGACCCGAGCGAGCTGCGGGCTCATATATGTAGGCGAGAGAGGATCCACACACTCGACTGCAGGGCAGGCAGGGCTCTCGCTGTCGTGCCCGGTCGTCGGCCCAAGTTTGGAGTCTGGGTGGGTAAATTCTCTCGCGCCATTGCGTTCGCGTGTTCTGGTCCCCCCCATGGCCGCGTGTGAAAAAGGCAAAAACTGGTGAAGGTCACTTTACACCAACCTGCCCAACCCAGCAAGCGCGGGTCAAGCGAAGCTTAACGATCCCCCTTCCAGCAAAAGGCCCGGTTTTAAGCTCACCGAAGAACGCCCAGAATGCGCGAAAAAATCTTATCTCGATAATCAGCCGGCATCAGCGGCGCCCATCGTCCAATCACACGCCCCGCTAGTCTGGCGCCCCTGTTATCAGATGAAAATCTTTGATCTTATCATTATCTGATGGAAACATGCAACCCACAAGCCTCGTCGATGGCCTGCATGCAGCTCCGTCATGCTTTTGTCGTCATGCAATCGTAGGGGCACGAGGTGCCAGGGAGGACCAAGACCTGGTAATGCTTCTCTTTGCCCCGTCCATCGGAGCCGCCGACCTATTGGACGCGTCTTCCATCGTCCCATTGTTCAAATCAGTTCATGGTGGAGCGTCTCGGCAAGTCTTGCAAATTTGCTTGATCCTTCGTACCGCCGCCAGGTTGCCGGGCACTAAAGCAGAGGGGTCCACGTAGGAGCGGGAGAGGCCTTCGAGAGGCGAGTCGCTGCAACCTTGCTGGCTCTTGCATCTGAGTGGGCCAATGGACACCCTTTCCTCTCATTGCTTCCAGGGTCTACCCTCTTGGCATATGTGGATGCCGTGCTCGAGAGACCTGCTGCCAACGGCAGCTAGCGAACCATCGCTAGTCAAAGTATCGAAAAAGGCGTCCCCGAAGACCGAATAAGTAGACCCACAAGGGCTCACTCACATCTTTTGGGACCAGAGAGGCTCGAACTCAGTCCTCTCCGGGGTGGCCGGAAAAAGCCTTCCAGGATAGTGCTGCAACAGCGGGGGCTGAAGTGATGGGCGATTGCAGCGAAAGCAAAATCGGTCGGTCAGCTCGTGCCGCCACCGGTCATCGGAGGGCTGGTATTGCAAGGCTGGTAACCCTTCATCTCGGCTACTCAAGTTTTATACTAGCTAAGCGACCGTCGACGACTGCATCTATTCTAACTACGTGGTGGCGACCTTCATGGCTGAAGGTATTGTCCCCGATGGGCCGTATTGCGGGTGCGTCGACATCCCTCCTGCTGGGGGCGCTTGTATCATCACCACTTGCTCTCACTGCTGTGCTTCCGCGGCGGTATCCACCTAGTATGACAACACCACCATCACGACAAATGTGGATCAACGAGAGCGTCCAACAAGTCACACATTGATGCAGGAACACCAAGTGGATGCTCCACTAACACTGAGGTCAAGCGCTATGCAGTATGAGGTGGAGGGCGTCTGCGAGCGGGTGGCAATGGCGATCGTACAGTGGAGTTGTGGAGCACGGGGAAGTAGTCACGGGCTTGTTGCGGGCTAAAATTACTTGAAGAAGCTGATGTGCGATCGCAAACACCGATGAAGAATGTCGCGTTCTTTTTGACTTCACTGAGCGCACAGGCAGTGACGCCAGCCGTGGGCTCTGTAACCCTCGATCAACACAACATTGGACTGCCAAAATCATCGACTGGATATTGTTTCCCTAACCCGAAAGTGGGGTGCTTACTTTCTTTGGGAGCTTGTGGACTAGCTTCTCTGGAGATTTCTCGGCGGAGTGCTGAAAGCAGGGGCATTTATGAATGGTGTGAGGGTGTGAAGGGTGTGAAATAAAGCCGCCTTAGTCAGAATGCTGCCTTCCTTCGTCGACAATCAGGGGAATCCTCACGACGTAAAAGTGACTATTATCTGCTCAAGGAGCACAAACACTTGCATCATGTGCAGCTCGCATTATGCGTAATATATTCCTCAAAGGCACCAATTAGGATATTTGGCTGCATAAACATGTTTGAGTAGCATACACAGCGTATACATATCTGACATCGCTGAGCAGAGAGTCATCTTTCGCACGATTTAGATCTCGCACATTCTACGAAGTGTCATCGCCATGCTTCAAGGTTACATATGCAATAAGCAATTCTCTAGGATCTTGATCGTACCCCTGAGTAGACATGGTGTTGATCACTTCTCGCAAGAGGTGGACATGTTGCGAGGTGTAAAGATGCGCTGCACGACGGTATCGGCCAGCAGGATTCACTTATCGTGGTACAAGTCGCACATGGCTCCATCGTCCTAATTGGCTCTGTGCATACAACTAGTTCAGATTACCAGAAGCCTCGTTCGCCTACGTAGCTGAAATGCAGCACACCTTGGGACTCCCATAGGAAGAAGTTGAAGACATCCTCATCCCAAAGTTCATCCCAAAAGCTGATGCGGGATTCAGTGCTTAGTAGGGCGACGCATCGTTGCTTGTCTTTGACGCGGACAATGGGAGCGAGGTCCATAGGAGAAACACCAGGCACCCGACGGTGTGCCAGGCGGGCAGCTCCCTGAGTGGCGGTCCCGTTCGAACCCGAAACCAAGAATCTTGATGATCCTGTAGAGATTATTAATTAGCAGGTAGTCGTGCCAAGAGACTGCGCTCGTGACTGCGCCCGTGACTGCTTTTGTGTCCAAAAACTTACACCAATCCACTCGGATTCGGGTCCACGACTCAACCCTTGACCTGATCCCCAAGCTCACGCTGCTTGGTTCCAGCCACGTTGCCAAAGGTCAACGTGTGGAACCCAGCATCGATTCGGCCATACCCAGGCATGTGCGGCTTTGCCTGGTTGCGTTGTAGCCGCTTGTTGTTGGCAGTCCCTGATGGCTCAGTGGAGTAGACATCGGGTGCCAGGTGCGAGCTCCGTTCTTCCAAATCCATGAGTCTAACACGCGGCGCTCTGGGAAGCGACACTGGGAGCAGGTAGTATTATGGCGCAGGTAGGAGCGTCGCCATTGTGTTCTGCTCAATGTGAAAATAGAGCTGGAAGCTGGCTTTTCGGGAGAGTTTTCAGAATCGACGAAGAGACTAGAGGGAGCAAAACTACTCGCGTATGAAGGAGCTCGTATGTATCGAGCACTGGCTACATCCTCGCGTCTATATCAAGATCAACATAATAATATTTTAAACAGGCTGTCTTTACTATAACCAATAATAGGAGCAAAATAAATAACTATAAACTTCTTGTATATACAGAGTTCAGGTTTATCTATGGCGTTGTATTTCGGTTGTGGTTGGCTCACTGCACATCAAGGACTTGAAGCAATAATGAAGTAATCATCAAAAGAAACTTCCACTCTCAAAGTTTCCTATACTGCTGTGCGATATTGCTCATGTATGAATGCGAACACGATTATCAGCTTTGTGGCGTAGTGTCGCCATTGCCGTGTGGGGTAGGCTAAAGACCCAGACTCACCATGCGAGCTCGTTCGTAAAACCAGAGCGGAGCCTCTTGAATTAGTGGAGGGATAAGCGACAGCACAAATACCCAACTTCTCCTGTTTACAACAAAGCCTATAAATTGTCAGAAGATATACGCCCCTCGGATTGACGGCGAGGCGGACATGTAGGTGTCGCCAGGCACTACTACTGAGCAGAGAGAGACAGAAGCGTTTCTGCCTTGTGAACACTCCGTTTCAACTACTCCAGAGGAGCGGAAACGCCTCAAGAGCCAAGCCAGGCTTGCCACGCTAATGACTACGTGGTGGTTTGAAATTGTATCGCTGATACTTGCTATGGCTATTTGGCGTCGGATGGGGATCTCCAGTTTTTAACGGCTCAATAAGGCCGTAGTGCAAGCGTCCATCGTTAACTTCAGTGTTATTGCACTCAAGCTGGACGGTTGCACATGGATCCAAGACACTGGCCTTGTCCATGGGTAATCTTCTGAGTGCCATGGCAACTGCCTGTACCTAGGGTCTAATCCTACACCCTACTGGGACTTCATCAACGAACCATTGTCAGCGAGACGCCACTGCTGACCATCCCTCACAAAGAGACAAACCATTGGCCCAATCGCGAGCATTTCAACTCTCCTTGTGTTGTGGACAGTCTGACATACAGATTTGGCTAACCTTTCCACTCGCCTTGATCGGATTGACGACTCTCTTGTTGTTTGCTATGTGCGGGAAAACGCTGTTTGACAAGAACAGTGTTCCCGGTTGGAAATCCTTCGTGCTGCCACTGTTGTTCACCGCGAATGGGATGGGAAAGACAGGAGCATTGGGAGACATGATAGAAATTAGAGAGAAGACTGACAAGGCTGTTGTCAGTCTATTACATACTGAATGGGGATGGGAGTTTATTAGCGAGCGGTTTAATGGTGTTTATCCTTCGGAAGAAGCGAGGTCTTCTACAAAGCCTTCATCTACGTCGAGTGTGGGAGCGTAGTAATCTAAGCAGTAAAATATAGCTGCATCCAAAATATTATTTACTCGCTTTAATACAAAACTTGATCGATGAAAGCAATCGTATGAAGGCCAATACAACCCAAGAGTTACGACAGTCAAAGGCCGAAATTCTCTCTTAGATTGAAAAACCGAATACGAATCAATCTTGTACGGCTCAGGGGTGGAAGGCCACTAAGAAGATATTGGACGACTGCAGTTCATCAACAAATGCAATGCCGATGAATTGTCCAGCCGCATGCAGAAGCTCCCACATACGCTGCTCAAGATACAGGATGAGTCAAGATATGTCTACCAGTGTCAAGGAAGTTACGAGGCTTTCACTTCAACACCATCAACAAAATGCGAGAGTCCAAGATTCTAGAAGTTTGCTTATTTCTCAGTCCAGCATCAGCTTGTGTCGGCCAGAATATAGGGATGGCATCATGTTGCGAAGGTTTGGAGGGCCACATTAGGATAGCGGTAAACTCATAACGCGATGGAACCATCGGATTATTGTAAAATAATTCGTCGTCTTCGTCTCTATTGCTAGTCGTCTCAATGTATCCCACTAGTTTCAACCCCTTAGTGAGTTCTTTTTCCTGTGACCATTGTGTACATTGCGTAATCTGCCTATTAACATAGCCCGAGTCGCCATTTAGAACGAAAGGGGTCTCCTGCGCCGGTTGTTTGCTCAGAGCTCTAGAAACGCATTGCTACCTTATGAGTGGCACTAACATCGCAAGAGAGTTCTGTTCCGGAACAGAATGGCAAGGACGACGAATAGGTAGTCCTTGTAGCATAATCAGTTCTCGGCATCTGGGGGATGAGAGACTTACCTGGTACATCAAGCGGCTGACAATCTCGTAATGTGACGAGCGTTCCGCTGCCGTCCTGTACGTAGAGACGTGACTTGTCTTCCAGTTTGATCCGGGAAGAAGGGGATTTTGCGTCGAGCACAGCACAGTATACAGTTTCGAGCATATGGACAGTCCCGAATAATACTGAAATCCACTTACCTTGGCCGTCCTCCCCAAGACATTGATCAATTCGCGGCCCAGAATAGGCGGGTTACTTGGATCGTCTCCACCGCATCTTTGGTCCAAATGGTTTGGGCATGGCTCATTGCACATGGTCTGATTAGGGGACAGTAGGTCTTCCGGCGGTGCTTTAGAGCTGCAGAAACACGTACCGCCTAAAGTGAGGGCGAAGTTGAAAGTAGGATTGGGGAGAACGCTGGCTCCCAGACACAGCGTGATGCATCGAGAACCACTCATATCCGGGATGGCGTCGATAAGGGCCGAGACTTGGATACCGTTGAGGATGGTATCGAGGAGGTAGAGCGCGCCGTAGTAGCAGCCCCAGTACCTCCAGTCCTGAGGGCCAGGCGTGTCGGGTACTTGTGGTGTGGTTGATGGAGGGGCCGGAGCCTTGACGTAAAGCGTAATCATCAAGGAACGAGTGTTGGTCAAATAGGGCGCGTAGTTGCTTACTCCACCACAAGCCTCGCCAGTATTGCTTTGACAAGCCGTGCTCGTGCATTGGCCAAGGCCCGCTTGTAAGCTCAAAAGAGGCCCGGTGTTCGAGCAGTAACATCTACTTGCGTATAGCGCAGCATATGTATAACTCCGCCCATTAGATGTACATATTGTAGTACAGATAGAAGCACCCATTGGTGCAGGTGCGGCAATGTACTGGACATACCCTTTGTTCATCGCTATACTAAGGTAGGCATCACCGAAGAAACAGCCGCTGTACTTCCAGCCGGTGGGTTCAGGTAAGGCAGGTGAAGGCACGGCAACAGAGCTTATAGCTCGTCGAAAGACCGACATTGCTGCACTAGTAAGAAGTCCTATGCCGCCACAAAATAGGCCTGGATTTGATGGGCAGGCCGTGTTGCATTGGTTGGATCCCTCGGAATAGCTAGGCCTGTCGTTCGAGCAATAGCATTTGTTGTTGATCACAATCGCGAAATCCACGCCGTCGGCAACGCATAATGATATGCACAGCTTAGGACTCATCCCGTCGACAGCATTGGTGACCTTGGGTGTGCGCGTCGAGATATAGTTTGTGGAATAGAAACAACCCCAGTACTGCCAGCCATGGAAGTTGGGATCGCGAGGATGTGGGTGTAATACTGTCTTGAGCAGCCCGTCGAGGACGGTAAGAGGTGAGTCCTACAGTCTGTCAGTACATGTCTCATAGTCAGCGACTAATGCCTACCGTCAGTAGGTGAGTAAGACTGGGTGAAAGAATGTCTGCGGCAGTCTGAGCCGTCACGTTGAGAGCACCGCCTACTCCTGTAACGACTCCGCCGACTGTCCCTGCGACTCCGCCAACAATTCCTGAGGTAGTGTCGCCCAGGGCATCGGTGACACCGCCAATAAGGTTCCCATTTGCGTTAAAGGACAAGAGTGGATTCGAACTTGATTGAGGCGGCGCCGGTAGACGCGGCAGAAGATCGTGACCTTTCCCCTTGGCAGCTGCTAGGAAGGCGGCTACCGTGAGGAGGTGTTTCAAAACACGCCCCATGGTTGGAGAGCGGCAAGCGATTGAGTTCTATAGTCAGTAGTACAACGATAGGAAGAGAAAATACCTTATTCGGTGGAAGTCAAGATGGCCGTTAGTGTGGAAAGAGAAGAACGAAGCAAAAAGACACGTGATAAAGCGGTGCAGTAGAGGTAGCAAAGAAATGGCTGTGTCGGCAAAGAAGGCAGAAGTCCAACGAGACTCGCCGTAGTCATATAGGTGCCAAGGCCTGCACGCGCGTAAAGGTGTCCTTCATACCGATTACACGGTCCTTCAAGCGGGAAGGTCCACTTACGGGAAGCCAAAAATGCGCCTTGTGATACACAAGGTGGCTGATGTGCATAGATCTTGATCTAGTATGCGGGACGGGACCCGCGTCTTCGGGCATGCTCGGTCGTGCAATACAGTTTGCGTGTTGGGGAACGAGGAGAGTTCTAGCTTTCCGCCAACAGTTCGGTTGGCCCTTTTCACTGGATATCGGAGGTATAGCAGTCTGTCTATAAATGAGAACTGACATGCACAGCGTATTCTTGTTGTACACCAGAAAATTCGGAATCGTCTGTGTGGAACGAGGATTTTTTGGGAACGGTGGGACAACGTATGTTGTGTATAATTTAGACTGCCTTGCAGCAAGAAACGCTGTGCAGCCCTGATTCGCTGGGTAGAGTCCTTCCGTGATGATTGTATTGGACATTGCCTGAAGAATGCACTTTCATCAGTGAAGGGTAACTATCGATCGCCGCATTGGGTATTGTGACCCGCGGCTTTGTTTGCCGCGGAAGTCCATTTAAGACCGATCGGTGAGAGTCCAATCAGGACATGTTGCGTCTGATTGTGAGGCGGGCCAGGAGACTAATATCTCATTAGTATTTGGGACAGTGTAGCCTTATTGAAAAGCCACCACGATAGGCGACCGTAGCTGTCCAGGTGATTCCAGAATCAATTGGTGTCCAAAGATGAGTTCATGAGATTAGGTCTATGCCATAGTGCCCTGACCCCTTTATATCATTGCAATCTCCCTTCATCGGTTTCTTATTGCGCCGCTTCATTATGTCCGAATCGACGCAGAGCTCGCCTATCGTCCTGCTGACCTCTTATCCTGCTCAGCGAACCTCCGTGAGATTTATATCACCTGTCATTGGTGAGGTCGGTTTTGAGAGCTCTGAAGAAGTATTGGGTCGCTCACTGTGGGAATCCGCGGCAGATTTGCACTCGCTCGCTTTGGGCAAATTTGGCAAGAGCTAGTTGTCTCAGGACCATGAAGCGCAAAGACAGATTCTTAAGCGTAGTAGGTCGACTATACACTAAGTCTATACGCATGTCAGTTCGAATGACCGTCAGATGGTGTGGCGACCTTGTTGTTCGGGCAGGTTCTAGCCTCTGTGGTATGTTTCACAGGCATGCATCTGCGAGCACCGCCAGACAGTGATATATTGTGCGCATCTCGGTAGTATGAAGCATTCGGCATCCTTAGCTCTTTTTTCCTTTATGCACGATGTACAAGGTATGGACCTAGATCTGCTGGCTTTTGGGGGGAAGTGTGTCTACATTTAGTACGTAAGTCTGGGGTTCTTCAGTAGCTCCATGTGGCGAACGGTCCTCATGGGTCATCATAAGTCGACTCGAATGTTATGGTCGAAGTAGTTGTGATTACATACGGACTTCCAGAGATGGACGGGTAGTTCTCAGATGGTCGACAGCATTGCATGGCATTCCGGAGGGCCGGTCATCCATATGGCCACAAAGCCGTTGCAAAATTGCTCTCGCAAGTCATACGAGGTGATACGTTGGACGTCGTCGAGAGTCCTTTTGGTCGATGGATCCTACTCGAGCCACTAGTTCCTGCTCACTGGCTGATTGACTGTGAGGTAGGTAAAGCACTATGCTGCTGTCGTCATTCCTCGATTGTCGACGAATTTGCTCGTGATGGGTAAAGAGGCACAGGTAGGTAGTAAAAGCAATATGCTGTATACGAAGGTGGAAATAGAGATGAGAGGAATTTAGAAGGTGGCCTCAATCAATGTATCGAAGCACGTCTTAGTGAGTCGGGCCGTTTAGCAATCGGGGTTCTCCAGCTACTCAGCCATGCGACGAGACGGTCACAACAGACCGTATGAGGGCGGATTGAGTCATCCCAAGAGATCTGAAGCCAATCTGAATTCTCAAGTCGATCGAAACTAAAACGGGCTCTTAACAAAGTCATTCGGTGTTGTTCTTGCTAGGCCAAGTTTTTCCTATTAGCATTCAATGGCTTAGATAGCTCGCCAAGAATAAACACGTGACTACGCATCACTCACGCTCCTTCCCACCCATCATCTCAAAAGTCATCTGTTTGCAAGCTCGACCCTTTAAATTTCCTCCGTCGTCATCATCAGCATCATAATCACCTAACACCATCCTTCAGGTTTCAAATCCAGCCTCACCAGGCTGTCCAGCCATTCCCAACCCCCGCGGACACGACCCAACCACCCAACCACCCCCGCGCACGCACCCCGCCATGTCTCTACAAAAGTTGCTGCATGCCACATTCCAAGAGGAGCACTTGGCTGCATACTGTACTCATCATTACACGACTTCATTCTGCGCTACTTGATCTTTGCAAAAAGATTTGAGAAGATACCTAGAGACTTTTGATCGAAGGTTGCTCAGACGATCAGCTTGTTCGAGCTTGGGCCCTTGTGCGTTGTCAGTATCTACGAGCGCACTCTTCGTTGGTAGACACCACTTTTGATAGGAAAGAGACGTGAGAGGTATGTACAGTTACTCAATGCTTCATTATGCGCAATAAACTAATTTTTCTGCCAGAAAATCACCGTCTCATCTCGTGCGCAAACAGAAACCACCACCACCACTTCTTGATCGTCGCGCACCTCCAACGCCGACAAACTTCGTAACCCAGCTCCTCACCACCCGCTCGACACACTGCCTTCTTCGCAAACATGAAGCGCAACATCGTCATCTTCCTCATCATCCTTATCCTCTTCATCCTCATCGCCCTCATCGCATATCTCATCTACTACCTACAGACACGCATGGCGGTCGGTGGCACCGCATCGAGTGTATCGGATATGACCGAGGCGTAAAGAACACATACCACACCATACATTTGCATCGATATACTATATTGCGCGACGCCAACGAACAAGAATTTATGAGCAAAGAAAAAGGTATATATGGGATGAATTGAATTGATAGCATGGCATGGCAAGGCGTTTTGGGATTGGGATTGAGTTTCGCATGGGACCATTGAAAGGCTTGCTTAGGGCCGGGTCACCGTTGAATGCGAATAATACTGACGCGATTGGAATAGCTTGACTTAAGCTTTGGGATACCCGCAACGCTTACTTGATGTTGTAGCTTTGCTCTGGAAAGGAGTTTCTTGTATATAGACAGCTTATTCTTAGTCGGACTTGAGGATCTTAATGAATGATATGTGCAAACTTTACAAACGTTATTTTTGGTGTTGACGGTGATTTCCTGGATTCCTCTCATCACCATACAGTATCAGGCTCACAAAAGGATATTAGTAGTGTTTAATTTTTTTCCTCCTTGGATTGGGATATAATCGACAGTAGAGTACAGGTTTGCAAACTCCGAAATTGCCATGCAACTCCACGTAGTGTCCGTAACCCAAAGAAAAATAACCCGAAAAGCTGCATACACATGTCGCTGCCTTGTACGCCATGTTGCGCTCCGTCAGGGTAGACAAATGCGCTCAAAGGAACCATTTGTTTTATGCAAGTGCGTAAGTCAAGACTCCCGTGCCCCTGGAGTCCGTCCACCTCCAGGTAACATCTGTTCAATCTTCATTACTGGACTGATGTTGACTTCCTTCTCAGTGGTAAAATTCGATCGTCATTGGAACACCTAATCGCCTTGGCTAAATCAGTAAGAATCCTTCATCGAGACATTGCCATCATCATCACCATTTAGGACGTCGTTGTTTTGTGTGAAGACGAGATGGCTTTCGTAATATTGAAGCATCTGCGATACATTAGCTGAATGATTCTTATTCAATCTTGAACGAGCAGCGAACCTTCTGCGGACACTTCTGGTAGGTGTGCTTGAGTGGGTGCTGTGTTTTCTTCTGGTTGTTCCAGACTAGATATGCGAATCGTTCGAGTTGGCCCGTCTTCGGATTCAGGCTCTCCTCTACAGTGTCGATATGGCTGATTTCGTGTTCCCATGAGCCTGGCGGTGGACTCCATTGCTTCTCTTGTTTCGCGCGCTTAGCACTTGAAGCGGGGGTGCCTGATTCGGAGGTGACGCCTGATGGTCGTCCTTTTCGCTTCTGTCCCTTAGGCTCTGGCCGGCCGCCGATCTCCTCGAAGTATTCCTTCATAACGTCGATTGCGCCCTCCCTACGTTTGTTACTAACGTCTCAAAGCTTGTAGCGGAGGAGGGTGGAGTCGTACATATTAGCCTCGGGCTCCCATGTTCGATCTTTGGGATCGTCATAGCCCTGCCATTTGACATCGAAAATGATCTCGCCCTGTTGCTGTCAGCCAGCGCCTTGCAGCAGAGGGGGGAGTAGACCTACCTTGATGAATTTGTGACCTAGGATCCTCTCGACGACGTATCTATCGCACTGTCAGCGCGCTGCGATGAAGACGGGCAAGAGGATTGCGCATACTCGTCCTCGGCCTCTTCTCCTTCGCTGTCCTCTTGTACGTCCTCTTGTACGTCCTCCTCGGGCTCCGCCTTTGCCGCGGGCGGCTTGCCCTTCTTCTGCGGGGGTATCTTCTCGTCGCCCGAGGATTCGCTGTCGTCGCTGAGTGCAGCTATGCGCGCGTTAGCAGCTATACCATACGCGTTGGATGCTCTACTATTAGGCGCAACCTACGAGGCATTTGAAAGCTGTCGCTAGTGATGGCGCAAGGTGATATTGCTTAACGATAGCTTCCGAAAGCTCCAGGCAGACCAGGAGAGGCCAATTGCACGCGCCACAGTGCTCGGGAGATGTGGTGGAGTAGCAAGCACACGCAAGCCGGTGCTGCTCAGCCGGATTGTTGGATCGAGTACACGCGACGGACGGGCCGTGCGTTTCGACGCCAAGCAACCTCTGGGGAAATTTCGAGATGCGGTACAAGCTGTTTACGAAATTACCCCACCACCCCTCACTGTCAAATACACGCGGTGATAGCCACTACCGTGTTCTATACGGCTTGCGTATTCTCGTGTCTTCTGTTATATTGGTTTTGAGCAGAGCGTTGGTTCAATATGGCGATGCGTAAGTTGTACAGGCTGCAGCAGCTCTGAAGCTTTTCGAACCAAGGGCACCTCTATCTTAGAATTACCTGCTGACTGACTATGGCTCTACAGAACTCGACATGTCAAACGGTACGCATCGGATCCTCTCACGACGCGAGAAACACCCCGCGAAGCCCGCAGTAACAGCAACTGACAAGATGGATTATAGCGCAGGTGATGAAGGATGAGGCGGGCAGGCCCTTCATCATCGTCAGAGAGTATGTAGAACACTCGAGCGTGTTTCAAGGAACTGGCCGCAAGAGCAATAGCTGATACCGAGGGCAGCCAAGGCAAGAAGAAGAGGCAACATGGCAACGAAGCCGTCAAATCGCATATTCTGGCCGCAAAGACGGTTGCGAATATCGTCAAGACATCGCTAGTGCGCACGCGAATTCAAGTATAAAAAGACAACAGGCTTATACATGTGTAGGGACCGCGTGGACTGGACAAGATCCTCATATCACCCGACGGAGACATCACAGTAACCAACGATGGCGCTACCATTCTCTCCCAGATGGAGATTTCGAACCACGTCGCGAAGCTGCTGGTCGAGCTGTCAAAATCGCAAGACGACGAGATTGGTGACGGCACAACGGGCGTAGTGGTACTAGCAGGCGCACTGCTCGAACAAGCTGCCGACCTCATCGACAAGGGCATTCACCCTATCAGGATAGCAGACGGCTACGACCAGGCCTGTGAGGTTGCTGTGGCGAAGCTGGATGAGATCAGCGACGAGATCCACTTCTCCAAGGACAACACAGAGGAGCTGTTTAGGGTTGCAAAGACCAGCTTAGGAAGCAAGATTGTCTCCAAAGCACACGACCAATTCGCCAAAATTGCGGTAGACGCTGTACTGTCGGTCGCGGATCTGGACCGGAAAGATGTCGACTTCGAGCTTATCAAAGTCGACGGCAAGGTTGGTGGTTCACTAGAAGACACACTACTTGTCAAGGGTGTCATAGTAGACAAGGATTTCTCGCATCCCCAGATGCCATCGGAGGTCAAGGACGCCAAACTCGCCATTCTGACCTGCGCGTTCGAGCCGCCCAAGCCCAAGACCAAGCACAAATTGGACATTACCTCCGTCGAAGAATTCAAGAAGCTGCAGAATTACGAGTCGGGCAAGTTCACCGAGATGATTGAGCAGATCAAGAACACCGGCGCAAATGTAGTCATATGTCAGTGGGGTTTTGACGATGAGGCGAACCATCTCCTGCTCACAAACAAGCTGCCTGCCGTGCGATGGGTTGGCGGTCCGGAGATTGAGTTGATTGCCATCGCTACCAACGGGCGTATAGTACCACGTTTCGAAGACCTTAGCGCAGATAAGCTTGGAAAAGCTGGAATCGTCCGGGAACTAACCTTTGGAACTACGAGGGATAAGATGCTGGTTATCGAGGAGTGTGCGAACACAAGAGCCGTGACCGTCTTTGTCCGCGGCAGCAACAAGATGGTATGTTTCGAGCGATCATGTCTGAGCATGAACTGCGGCATGTGTCGGCCTACCGAATTGGTGTCACTAACAATATATAGATCATTGATGAGGCGAAACGTTCACTACATGATGCACTCTGCGTTGTCCGAAACCTGGTCAAGGATAACCGGATCGTCTATGGTGGTGGTGCCGCGGAAGTTGCATGCTCACTGGCGGTCGAAGATGCGGCGGTGAAGGTAAGACCTCTCAGCTCGGTGCTATACGCCGTTACATCTAACATGACTCTTACAGAGCCCTGGTCTCGAGCAGTACGCAATGCGCGCATTTGCCGATGCCCTCGATTGCGTGCCCATGGCGCTGGCTGAGAACTCTGGTCTCAGTCCTATCGAGACTCTCGCCAACATCAAGTCCCGACAAGCCAAGGAAAAGAACTCAAGATTAGGCGTCGACTGCATGCAAACCGGAAGCAATGGTAAGTGCACGTTCTCGTACATGAATACACTTGCGACGATCCTTCCTATACGAGCTTCTTCTCGCCTGCTATCTGTTCTCGGCATCAGCAGGACATGCTTCCTTTCCTTTTCCCGCTGTTAAGCGTACCCGCATTGCGGTTCATCTCCGAGGATGCGTGGTCCCGTGGTGCATACATCTTCCCGCGTCTTACGCCTCCGTGGGATGTAGTGCTACGCCCCCACGCAGAACCCTTACACTTTGTGGACATCAACATAAACACAAGTGGAGATTAGACGAAAAGCCCATGAGACACGGTGCTTTGCTGTCACTTTTCTTACCTATCACGGGCCACCTTGATGGCTGAAACTATTGGGATCGTGCTAACGTGGCGCTATTGCAGATATGAAGGAGCACTTCGTGATAGATCCCTTGATCTCAAAGAGGCAACAGCTATTACTCGCTACACAATTGTGCAGGATGGTACTCAAGGTATGTATCATTACCCTCGTTTCCTTACCCGTCCCTTTTGGTTACATCGTTCTTTTTGCACTGGCCCTTTCCCCATCCCTTTCGTCTCCCCCTCTGTTGGTGGGCTCCCTCCCTTGCTCTTCCGATCTCGACAATCGACAGGTGGGGGAAGCGGGGAAGGGATATCACAGTTGCATTAGCGCAGCATGCAAATTTCGTCGATTGTCACACGCGAGAAACGCAAATGCACTTTTCATTTCTTTTATTGATGGTCCTTGGTGTCGGGACCGTCTCAATCGCGCGCCTTGCATCACCCATTTGTCCCCTTGTACAACACTTGCTTCAACCCTTCGAAGTCTTCCGGCTCTAATCCGATGGACAGGTCAACAATGTGATTATTGCGGGAAGCGATGACAATGACTTCTAGACGTTGCACCGCCAGTCCAGTCGTACGACGCAACTTCTGCTGATGGAGAGGCATCGAGAAGGCGACCATACACGGTCGCCGAAGGTTACTTCCAAATGGAAGAGCAGATGCACGAACTGTGATGGTAACGGAAGAGATGCCTCAGCGGTATACCCATAGACAGCAAATGTAAAAAGACAAGAGCCTTTTGATGCCCACATATCTGCATGCATATGCTTCCCTAACCCATATAATGACGCCTTTACGTCAATCGTTCAAGAAGAATATCGTAGATTTCACTTTTCATAAATATAAAACTACTAAGCGCAAACGCACTTTTAGAATAAGCAGTGTCAGTCCAGACAACCGACAAAAATGCCCAGAAATAGAAGAAGACACGCTCTCGCAACGTTACCATCATAGAACGGAAGTGATATTGACAAACTAGGCGCTTCAGGACGTCGTCAAGGTGAAACGCTGGGTTATCAGAGCTCCCAACAATTAAATGTGGAAGCGCGCATGCAACGCCTCGAACAGACGAATGCGTGTGATAATAGTGAGTCGTCTTGACTTCTCTAAGCTAAACTCAGGCTTTTTCAATTGGTAGGAACACGGTTCGTATGAAATTGAGATCATGTCAAGGTAGAGCGTGCGATAATAAGCTATTTGACGACTAAGGGTCATGGGACTGAAGACTCGGATCTGCATATACTGCAACGCAAACCAGTATTTGAACTCTATTTCCAACGTCCGGTATTGCGCCTTCGGAAAATTCCTTTCAACAAGTCAAATCAAATCAAAGTTTGAATCGACTTACCTATTTCCATCGCAAGTCTGACACGTTAAGCCTATAAAATCGACGGTTGGTCTATCGTGACTTCACTTGATATCGTTTAACCCGTTCGTTGGAGGAACAAGCTAGAAGATAGTTAGCAAAACATTGCTGATGGTAGGAAGGTAGCAAGGTTTGAGATACGGTTTGTTAACACAATTACATTACATCTCTCCTAGCTAACTATCTTGGAGCAAAAGATGCATAAGGAAATGTGTCGTGATGAGGTAGGTGAGATGGACGAACTGGGGTCCGTAGACAGGAGTCCAAGCATTCGGGGAGACATTAATCAATGCAGAGCGAGAGAAGCATATGTGCGCGGATCCTGATGTTTGAGCCAACTTGTTGAGATGGGAAGTATGATGGAATTGACGCGTGATGTTGTTGAAATGGAAGTGTATTATTTTCGCTCAAGTTCAATGCATACGCATTGCTGAAAAAAAGCATATACATCTCTGTAAACATCACTCCAGTCTTCCATGCTACTTTCGACATCTCTTTAACTTACTATATCGCTCTTTCGACCTATGTGCCGATTACTCGGCAGCATATAAATAATCCTATCCATCTACGCAAGCAATGATAAGATGGATACTACAAACCCTCATCTATATCAAAGCCAAGTTTAAATCTCAACTTTTGACCGCACTTGAACATACATCTGCGACAGGACAGTAGAATGTATTCTTCCTATAACGCACGACTAACTTTAGTGTAGCCTGACTGTTTCGTCTCGTCCCCACTTGTCTTGTAAAGAAAACACCGTAACGAAACACCATCACTTTCCTTCATTAGCAGCCACGCAACGAGCGAACGTACTTACCCTTCCCACAATTCACGGCCACTTACTGCGCACTGCTCCACTACCCGCCGTACAGGCGCATCCTTCTTGCAAATCTTTTTTTGCGCAGAATCTGTCTGATTCTCCGCTTCGATTGGAGAATCATGCATGCATTATAGGGCCAACCACACCTCGAGTCAGAGACTGGAGGTTGCTTACGATTGAGGCAATTCTAATGGGTTTGGATCTTGGCGCAAACGCCTCACGAGTTTCGAGTCATAACGTTGTGACCATCGGCAAGATGCATAGATGAACGGACACATGAACAACCGCTTCAGCTGCACGATCGGATTCTCGGCAAGAAGAAAGTTTAGCAAGGCCAGCCACTCCCGGAGAAAGTGGACTAGGTAATCCTTGAATGGGTCGCATTTCTGCTTGCGGTACCTAGCTGTGTCGGTGAAAAGCTCCAGGGTAGCAGTTGTATACCTATTGGCCTGTAGTCTAGTTGTGCATTGAGCAGAAAAGAAAGCTTCTTCATCACTTGGTTGCATCGCCTTTCGTGCATTACTGGGATCATATACTACACTCGCTCAATCTGGAAGTCAACTAGTAACCTTCACATTCAGGCCCAGCATGTGATAAAAAACCGAATAACGGAAAGCACGTCCGGCCTGGTAACGTGGCGGTGAGGCCCTAGGATTGTGGCTCATCAGGAACGCGTTGCACAGGGCCCGCGTGCACATTCAGTGGGTCTTGAGATATATTGTTGCGGTCTAGATGACTCCCACCAGCGGGTGCGGTCGGTTCTTCGGAGGACGCGATCGGAAGGTTTCGGGCTTGACGCGGTCTCGTGCGCGGATCCGCACGTGTTTGCGGTTTTTCCGAAGAATGGAGCCTGACTGACATGTGGGTTTTGAAGCTGAAGTGGTTCGGGAAGTGGGGATTTTATGGATCTTTTGCTGACTTGATGGGTTGTTTTGGGATTAGTGGGTTACTAGAGCTTTGACGGTGAAAACGTGAATTCTTGCAGAAAGATGAAGCGGCTATGCTGTGAGAAGTATAGCTGTGTGACATTGGATACAGGTGGCTAATAGGAGAAAATAAAGATTGAAGAAAATTCCTCAATGTGAAAAGGGTTGGGTAGCAATGCAGTTACATGTGAAGCCCCCCTGTGCGTGGACAAGATCCTCCGGTCGGCTCGGCAAGCCCATGTAAAAGCAAGCTAAAGCGTCAGCACGTGAAAACTAGACTTACTGTAAATATGCGGAAATAACAAACTTAATACCCATGTCCTAGATCGGAATTTTTCAAGTCCTTCCGGGAATTCTGACGCTCACAGCTAACGTTGGAAACGCTTCTGATATTTGCCATCAATACCTCAGCCAATACGCAGAATCCTGAAAGCATGCGCGTCACTAATTCGCGATAGCTGAATTCAGCAAACACCGTCGCAGGCGAGAAAAGCTTGAACTGGTGCTTCTCCACATGTGTTCCAGGGTAACGGGAACGCCGTCACCACAACGGGGCTTCTAGAAGGGTTCTTCCTCGATGCGTGCAGAGACACGGTGACGAGTACGCTGCGTTTGCGGAACGTTAGCCGAAGGCAAATGGCCTCAAAAAGGAAGAGGCAATACTAGACGGGTAGTGCATGCAACGTCGAACTGTGACGCACATCCACATGCCCGATAAACACGCGAGGTCGTTCGAATATTGGCAAAGTCGACCAAGTTTTGAAAACGCGAATGTTTGGCTTGGATCTTGCTAGGGTGTCGATCAAATGTAGAGATGCAGCCTGGCATACCCAACCGGGTAATGTTCGATCGCCGTTTTCGTACCTGCATACAATACTGCGGTACGTCATCGCACCTGATGACGAACAGCCGCCAACAATTTCCCCAGAAATGATCGTCTGCGGCAGCCCATGGTCAGGAGCCCTCTCGATGCATAACATTTTCCCGATCCTTGTGTCCGGTGTTCGTGAGCGGCAGCTGTGATAGACATTTGCGACAAGTCACGAGCAGCATCGGCGTAGCCAGGAATGTGGAAGGCATGTCATCTCGAGTCAAAGCCTCACCGATAACACGATTCATGGAAGTGAAGCTGGAGTCTGTAGTGCAAGGACCCCGGAGAAGTGTAAGCATATTCCCGGAGACTTGTTTGAAGCACTTGATGTGAGGAAATGCTTCCTCTTCCGCCTCATTCAAAGTTCAAAGGCTTGGCAGGCCGCATTCGTACCTCCGTTGCTCCGTTTGGGCAATATCCTGGAGATGTAGCGTCTAGCTGTGAGCGGGGAAGCTAGCCAGCGTTCCGAAAGTTTGTTTCGTAACAATGGCAGAATGAGACTTGACAAGGTGATGTTCCACGTTGTTGGAGTGCAGTAATGATCGGAAAGCCGTTGCGACGCTTCGCTGACTCGAGCTGCCTCGTGACATTCGTTGTTACTGCCTGATGCTTTGTCCTCCGCAAAGTCGGCTGTTGTCAGGCCACAAAGCACGGCAGTAACGTCGCGAGACGAGCCGTTCAAACATACCAGCAGCGCATGCCCGCAGCCTCTAAGCTGCGTTGCTTGTATCCAGCTGACATGCGCGCACTCCTGAGCGAGTTTCGGCCGCCAACAAAGAGATGAACGACCGAGCCGGCTGGTGCTTCCACGAAGCAATTTGAAGAGCAAAAGCCATTACCGTTACAGAGGCTTTGAGGCGTCAAAGGACAAGGATGTGTCGCGTGGACGGTGACCGTAAAAGGGAAGGTAGTAAGCCTTCTCCAGCCGTGCCTGTGAATTTGCGGGGAAGTCTCCGAGCATCTGACCGTGAAGAAATATTTTGGTTTGCTCCGAGGTCTAAGCTTCAGCTATGAGAGGTCTGTAATGAAACATGAACGAAACGTATCGTACTTCTACGGGCAAGTTGCTGCGTTGGGGTGCGCCTTCAGGCTGACTACGTCAGGCCTGGGGTATGGGGAGCCCTTGTTAGTAGTTGTACCGAACAGTGACCTCATAGTTCGAGCACATCTCGGGAGATAGACAGCGCTGCAGCGGAATACTTGACATCACTCTTGCTGCTTTGAGCCCTGAGTTGTCCGAGTTCGGTGTTTCGAATTGCTGTGATGACCGTTATGCGATGAGGTCACACAGCCTTTCAGCGACGCTCGCATAGCTTGAATCTATAGACCAGAGAGTATGGTCAGTTTAGGCCTAGACAAAGGCCTGAGTAGCTGCAGACTTCTGCAACTTCCGATCGCAGATTGCAAAGCGAGATGCATATGATTAGCTACATCCTTGAGCAGCAACAAGTCCGTGTGTTCGTATGAACAAATCCTTGGAAGTCGACAAGATCGTTGTCGGACGGAGCTACGCAAGTTCCAAGCTTACCGAATTGCTTCCTCGGTTCACATGGTGAACAGTGGGAGCTCGTGCCGGCCATATTCAACTTGGTATTGAGTCGTAGCGAAACCTCGGCATGTGATATCGGGAGATGTCGAGCTTTGTCGCAACTCGTGTTCTAAGGAGGACGGTCAGGAAAGACACGTCTCAAAGTGCTGCTGATCGACACTCACGAGTATGTTCGAGACTTGTGTTGTTGGCAATGTAAGGCTGCAGATTAGCTCAAGTTGGATACCAAGGTGTCGGTAGTGAGCAATATTGCGTTCCATGCTTTTTGACCCTTGTATCTTTGAATCTTTGCTCGGATTTGTCTACCAGGTTTACTCTCGGCCATCTGGGAGTGACAATAGTGTGGAACTTACGTGGTTGATCGATGCTCCCGAACTGTTCGATCTCTGAGGCAGTTGACAACCATGGGACTTGATACTGGTGTCGACTGAGACATGCCAGCAAAATCCGGGGTAATGACGTGGGAGTGGAGCCGAGCCGGTGGTGCGAGGCTGAAAACAAAACTATCGTTATCCCGACAAACGTTCCGTTCCCATGTAATGGCTTTGTCGCACAGGGCAGGAGATTAATCACGTTCAGCCCAGCATGAAGTGGCCCTCTACGTGGTCTGCTGGCTGCGGATGTTGACGGAGCTGTCTTGACTTGGGGGTTCCTTAGGCATACATAATCCTCTAGTGGGATGCATGCAGCTGTCGATCTTATGTCCCTTCCCATAGATACTTGTTCTCGTCAAGTCGATTGGTACACAGTCTCGCGGTCGCGGGGTGCCGACTCGTGGAACGTTTGAATGATGAAGCAAAGTTCACCTGATATACACATTGCCTAATTGGGTCAATGCAGCTTACCGCCGCTTCGATAACCTTCTGCAGGAGGAAGGCTGGGCGAATGGATAGGATCTAGATAGCCAAAGACGATGAAACAAGAGGACGTAACAATGACCTGTCTTCGTGTTCAGGCAAGCCTCTATCAAGTGTCTGGTCCTTGATACGTTAATTCGATGGGGTCAATTTCCTGTTAGATAGCCTAGGTGATGCAGGAAGTATTGATGAACTCTGACGTGGGAGCTGTCCTGTGCAGCGAGGCAATGGGAAATCTTTCCGCGCCCACGATATCGAGCACGACATGCTCGGGACGGTCTCGATGGCTTGATCTGCGGAGCATTGCTTGCTGCACGGCGGCAGTTGGCTGCTCTACTATAGCGCTACATCTGAAAACGTGTATCAACATATCTCAACGCGTAAGCAGACGCGAGATCTGCATCGAGCGGCGTTAGCGAAAAAGAAACATGTCACCATATGAAGCCTGTTCACGAGCTGAGAATATGTGACAATAGGACAGCATGTGACGAAGGACCCCCACGGGCGCAACAAATGAAAGTGCGGAGACGGAGAATTAGGTGATACCCGGGAGCCAAAAGCCAGAGGATACGATATCACAGTGTCACAGGATGAGGGCGTCAGCGTGTTACCGGACGTTTGACCAGGGAGTTGCCAGCAGCCTCCCGCGGTGGCGGAGCTCCTTGTACATGAGGCTGAGGCATCTACAAGATAACTCGTCGAGAAGGCTTCAGATGACC
Source organism: Phoma sp. ATCC 74077 (assembly GCA_033682645.1). Classification (NCBI taxonomy): domain Eukaryota; kingdom Fungi; phylum Ascomycota; class Dothideomycetes; order Pleosporales; family Didymellaceae; genus Phoma; species Phoma sp. ATCC 74077. Next base: position 62,995 of record JAWDJC010000006.1, on the reverse strand, counting down.
ATGATGCAGGCGCTAATCTGCCAGCGCATCGACCTCCAGACCGACTGTGTCGCGGGGTAGCGCTGCGGGTGCCTGATGGAGCATCGCGGTTCGCCGTTTCCAGGGATGGCTGTTGTTTTTAGATCCAGATGATCAAGGAGCCTCGCAAATAGCAGTTTTGGATGAGCAATCAACAATGACGAAGGGAAGGCGGTTGGGGCTGCGCTGAGCTGAGCCCGTGCAATCTGGGGTACTGATTGCTGAGCGGCGAGCCCGCTGCGGGATGGGAGAGATATGCGAGGCCGTTTCCCGTGGTCAGCTGGTGAGGCCTGCGTGCGTGGAGATTGAGTGATGCTGATGCAAACGAGGGGGAGAGGGAGCGTTGAACAGACGACGGCGAAGTGCGGTAGAATGCGGCTTTTGGGGCCTAGCGATAGATGACGTGGTGCAATCCGGCCATGGTCGCACTGTGCCGGGCTATTTGTCGCCGCCAGACCCAGTCATGGATGCGCTGAAACCCGAAAGGTCGAGCAGTGGAAGGCGTGATGGCAGGCTTGGTGTTGAGTTCGCAGGCGGCGGCGTGATAAGGCTGAACGGCCGTCTGCAGCAGGCGAGTCTCGCCGGCGATCCCACGACGCACCACGGAACCTGGGTGGGCTCGCCACGATGCACGTCGGATGGCTCCCAGGCAATATAGCGCAAGGATGGTCGTCTCACGCGGGAGGCATTCCCTTGCTGTGGTTCTCCCTGTGATGAAGAGCAGAGGTCGCGCTGCCAGGCATGCAGCAGCATTCTTCTCGCGGGCGGACAGGAAGCCGGCCCGAGGGAAGCAGGCAGCAGGCAGGCAGGCAGGCTGGGCAATAGCCGCGAATTGCTCGTCGCTCGTCTCTGCCCGAGGGCATATTGCGGCACCCAGGTTTCGCCATATTGTCATCAATCAACATCACAAAACACCGTCTGCCATCGTGACACAGGCAACGTGCGGCAGATGCGACGAGAATAACAGACCTGACGCGTCGTATGCGCCTTCCGCCATTGGTGCTATCCGCTGCTGCATAAAGCCCACAGCAAAGCGTGCATAAGCGCTTCCTGGGCACCCACCTTTGCTAGATGATTCAGAAGAGCGGTAAAGGAGCCTGCCAAACAGAAGTCACTGCCGTCCCCAGCATGCGTCTTGTTGAGCGCAGCAGCCCTGGAACAGCTGACGAGAAGAGAAAGCCAGCCATGTCTGGCTGTCGGTCGGTCTCGAAGGCACTTCGTATCTGGCTCACCGGCCGTATCACAATCACCACAGCTGCAAATGGGAGCCCATCTATGTTGAAGAATCCGCTTTTTATCATTAAGTACCTAGTTGATTACCTGCCATCTCATGTGAGGCATTGCCTTCGTAGAGCACCTTGGCATAGCCATCCCGTTCCGGGGTATAATGACTCGGACGAAGAGCCTGATAGAAGTACAGTGCGTGTGTGTAATAGTACAGACCAATCGACGGGGTGTTTGCTCGACGAACAAGCCCGATCCATACCGCCCAGGCGTGAGCCATGGCCCATCTTTAAGCCAAATGAACTGCTCTCTTGTCCAATGTAATGAAGTGCATGAAGGAAATTCGTAGCCTCGTCGGGGCTTACTCAAAGCCCTGATGGTATCAGAAAGATTTTGGGGAAGTCATTACCCATCATCGGCTCGTCCAGTATATGAACATGACTGGCGCGCAATAGAAGCAAACAATAATCTCAAAAACGCCGCAGACCCAATGCCAATCCGTAAAATGCCGCTAGAAGTGCAAATGCTGAAGGGGTGTCTCAATCACCACCCTGAAGTATGATACGCCTGGAGGCCTTGGTCGAAGTAATCGTTGTATGAACTGTTGTTCTTGTTGTTGTCACGGAAGGTCGTGGACCTGATCTGGGCTTGTTGAGGGTTGGTGTTGAGGCCCTTGACGTCGCCCGTGGTCATGGCCCGCCGTAGAGCGGGGAGGGAAACGGCGCTCTGTTGTCGCTTTGCTACTGCGTTGGTGGTAGCATTCTTCTGCTGTCTTTCCCAGAGAAGATTCTGCCTCAAAGATCCGGTCAGCTCGCTCTGTAGCATTAGTCTACGAGTAGTCTTCGGAGACATTGCAGGCGGGTGCACGTTCGATGTGGTCATGATGATGGGTTTTGCCCGAGTAGCTTGCGGACGCATCATGAGACCGCTGTCTTCCTGGGGTGAGTTGCCAGTAGACGGTCCATTGGGGGTGGTGGTCCGCGACCGGCGAATGGCAGGTGTAGACCGTGATGCTGCGTTCTGGAGAGCCAGTGCGCGGTCACCTTCGTGGAGCGCGGAGGTGAGGAGAGATCGGCGAGAGGTGAGGTCCGGCTTCGAATCTACCCGTGGAAACAGGGGACGCTCGCTCACACTGGCTGGTCCACTGTCTTCATTGTCGTCGTCGTCTTCCCACTCCTCTTCAGAGTCGTCCTCATCGATGGCGCTCTCGTCGAACTCTTCCTCGCTGTCGCTCTCGATTGCCCCTTCGCTCTCGGAGGTGATGTCAGGAATGGTACGGGTGCTAACTTCGTTCTTGAACGATGTCGTCTTGCGCATGGGGCCGGCTTTTCGTAGGTGCTCCGACAGCGAGCTGCGCTGTTGCAGGGAGTATGCCTCGAAAGAGCTGCTGTTGTCCTCATCAGAGGATCCGCCGAGGGTGAACATGGGCTGCTTCTTCTTCGTGGGCTCAGCCCTGAGTGGCAGAGGCTTTGCCACGAAGCTTGAGGTCTTCTTCAGGATGGGCGTGGGGTTTAGGTTGGTGCTCGAGCGCACCGATGTCGACATGTGGCCAGGCTCAAAACCGCGGACCACGCTGTGCTGGCTAATGTCAGTGGACGTGCTGGTCTCAGAGCCCGCTAGTGGGCTCATTGCGTCGCTTCCGAGGGTCGTTGCAACAGTCGACGTGGATGACTCAGGGACGGGGCGCGCAGTGGATGGTGGCGATGCAGCGCGAGGAGTCGTGTCTCTGGAGAGTTTAGATTGAACTAGCGGCGCGGCTAGCTGCGGTGGAAGGGGCGACAGTGGCTCGATGAATTTCTTCTCTTGTATTGAGTTTACCACCTTTTCCAGTCCAATGGGGGTCATGTGCTTGCCGCGAGCCTGGCTGGTCGCAGAGTCGTGGCGACGCAGGTCGGGGCGCGAGGCGGACAGGTCGGATCGGGAAGCCGTGGTGAGGGCGCTTTCTGGATGTGAGTCGTCTGAGGCTACGCTGGTCGACAGCTCGGGCATGTCGGTGGCACTCGTCGATAGTTGTCGCTCGAAGGCCCACTGGGGGGGTACAATGTGGTCGGGTTGGCAGCAGAAGGTCTCGCGGGACCACAGTCTCCACGCCATGTTTTCGTAGCGCTTTCCGTCTTCCATAGCCGGCGAGCACCGTGCAAAGACTGTGCAGAGGCGTGTTAGTATGCGCATCACAGCTGGGCGGGTCCCAGACGTCACTCACCAGACCAGAGGCCGAAGAGGTTCTCTGTGTTGCGGGTTTCAATGGTGCGCATGGAGCTGTGCTCGACGCGCACGATGGGACGCTCTGCGCGTAGGACCATTGTGTGTGCGGGTCGATGTGTGTCGACGCAGGGCGGAGATAAGTGGTGGAGGAGGAGGTGGTGGTGGAGGTGGAGGTGGTGGGGACGTGTTCCGCTTGCGTCGGTGACGGAGAGGGTTGCGATTGCGTCAATGAAGACGGGGCAGCTAAGCAGAAGGAGTGCCCGCGTTATCACAGTGGTTGCGGATGCATGGAGGGATGCTGTGTAGACATGTATGTTGGGGACGGCGGGTGTGTTGTATGGGGGGAGGTGTCGCAGTGAGGTAACCAGCAGTAGGCCGACGAGGGAGTGGATCTGGGTATGTATAATGGCCGCAGTGTGGTGCGCCGACAGGGGTGGCAGCAGCGACTGGGCCGACATGGAAGGCGCAACTGGACTCCCACACCTGGCCACGGGCCCCTGCAATTCATCCTCGCCCTAAACAGGGCCTCTCCGGAGACTCCCCGGCAGATTGCACAGTCCACTGAACGGCGCCGACGACTGGCTCCATCGCTGCCATGGCTCCAGCGCTGCTCTGGCTCTGGCTCTGGCTCTGGCTCTGGCGCTGGCGCTGGCGCTGTCGCTCCTTGGGCTCCTCCTGCGCGCGCATGGACGGTGGACGGATGCCGTCGACAGTCTCTGCTCTGTCTGCTCGGGCCTACCCAGGAGGCGCGCCACAAGTCAGTCAGTCACTCCGTCAGTCAAAACACAACACTCTCCCGCAATGCACACACGCACACGGATGATGCGCACGCACCGTTGACACACACAATCCTCGCCTGCGACAAGACGCATTCAGGGCCGCCCGCCACTGCGATGCGACTGAAAGCATCGGCGCCCGCGTGGCTCTGAGTCCTGGTCGTGGTCTGGGCGTGGGGAGGCACATGATGCCTCTGCCCTGAGGACGTGCGCTCCCAGGTGGTACTTCCGCACTTCCAGAACTCGCGTCGAAGACTCTGACTCGCCGCCGCGATGCCTCGCTGCTCCCATGCCACCAGACTGCCACTCACTCCCTCGCTCCGCACTATCGCGCCCGCTGGCCCAAGTGCTGATGGCCACCTGTTGCCCCTCGTCTCGTCTCCTCGCTGGCAATCTTAATCAGGTGTAGATGCGCCGTCCGTCAAACCCTCGCGGGTTTTGCACCACGCATTCACGTCACCTGAGCCCGGTGCCGCAATATTACCGCGTTTTGATACGATACCGCTCACTCAGCCGTTTCGAAAATGCAACTCAGCGGCATGTGATTCCACTTGCCGGGGTCTGGCATGCTGCTGCGCGCGGAAGCTGTCCAGTCGTTCCGACCAGCGTTTCTTTTCCCTTTTTCGCTGCTTCCGACGTCCCCTGCTCGCTTCTAGCCCCATGAGTGTCCATGTGGTTGCCTCGTCGGTAATCCTCCACATTGCCGGCGGTGCTGCTTCTTGGACCCTGGTGGGTACCTGATCCTCTAAATTGGCCCAGGAGCCTCACGAGAGCTCCATACTCTACTCGAGAGTAGGGTCTGGATGTTTAGACAGCCTCGACTCGTCAGATGCCTTCGTTGGACAGACTGTTGCTTCCGTCTGCGCGAATCTCTCCGCAACGGGGCTGGCATCACGAGGCCCTCGACTTTTTCCGCTGGCGGTCAAGGGCAGCCTCTGCACGCTCTGGTGACATCCCGCTTTCGGATCACTCTATCCGCCACTGTATCCTCGATTGGAGACTTTCCCGCCCGCGAACAACTGTGATCCGCTCAAAACTCAAACAAACGCTGACACGAAGCATGGAGCACGTACAAGCCATTGTTGGCCAGGTTTCTTCTATACGCACGTCATCGCATGGGTCGAGGGCACGAGGGACAAGCCCGGCGGCCACCAAGGTTAAATGCGGCCCCTTCGAAGTACTTTGAGACAATCATTCCCCAGATACTCAGCTCGAGAGTTTGGGGTAGCGACATGTACCCCACTGAACTGTGCACAGCGCACTCACTGCCGCCCTCGAGTAACCGCAGCGCTGGCAGTTCTACTGCGCCAACCGATTACAGGGCAATTTGTCGAGGTCATCTGGAGGCACGGGTCGAATCACGGAGCTGCAATAGAATCATGTGCAACCAAATTTTACTCCGCTATAAGCAGCGTGATTACCTGTTTCATGAGTTGTACAGCGAAAATCATTGTTTTTGCCAGGCACTGCTGGATGTTCTACGTGGCACTGGACAACCAAAACGCCGGTCTTACTCCAGCTTTGGCTACAAATCGTCGCTCCCAGGGTCCAGGTGCGGCTGTGATTGCCGTCCATTAAGCGCTTCATCGGGTCTGTGGAAAGGGGGTCAGCTGTTGTTGCAACATGGTTGTCCTATAGGTCTGCTGCGAGTCGGTGGTTGCTCATGGCATGACAGAGTATGACTCTGCTAGCCGGACCGAGGGTCCGAGAGAGTTGTCGTGTGCCATGATTATATTCGTCTCTACAAACAGCCGCTAATGCTCTCAGCCTCAAATGAATAACAAGCATCTCGCTCTTCGTTTGCATCGCCACAACGGATGCAAAAGCGACCAACAATAGGTACAATTTAAGGGCAAGGTGCTCTTATTCGCATCTAGTGTTCATCGTTCTCGGCCTACATTTATGCAGTACCACCGCCTGAACTAGTAATTCATGGAGCGGTGTAAGGAACGTGAACGCACAGCGCAAACCGGCTGTCATCCCAGCTTCCCCGGACTACAACACGATGAACTTTGCTAAAACCTAAAACCTCTCCTGGGGCCAAAACCCTTGCTTTTGTTTTACAGCGGCTAGCAATAACAGAGGATTCGCATTCATTAGCCACCAAAATGACAGGTCGACAAGAATGCAATATCCAATGTGCTACAGCTCCCGACGGCCCCTTCGGTGCGAATCAAACAGATTTCCTGCACTTCCTTGCACGAAGCGGTCTCGGAATGCAATATGATCCCGTCCAGCTTGCTGGAATGAAACGAAAGCCGAAATGGGATCTAGAAAAGGTTCATACTCGACATGGCAATTACACGAGAAAATCGTCGCTGACCAGGCGATGGTGGCTGATGATGCAAAGATGCTATTGATGAGGTGCTCCTTTATCTGCTATGCTTGCTTTTTCTCGCTTCGTGTTCGTTCGTAACGAAATGTTGTATTATACGGAACCCGACAAAACCCCCTCGTCGTCGACTCAGAAGAAATGAGCGTTCGTATCTCGACGGGAGCAGCCACCCAGCCCGCATCCCGCGACTCTCGTACATTGGGTAAAGGATCGCCCTTCCAATTTCTAGGCTCTGCGGCAGCGTCGCGAATGTTCAGAAAAGGACCTTTTCGCTTCTCTTCACCCGTTAGAAACAATTCGAGCAACTTCAGACTTAGGTGCAGGCTACGCCGCGCAGCATATCCAGCATGTACCTCCGTATACACCCCGCAAATTGGGCAATGCAGCTGAGCATGGGATGGGTCAGCACTGCACCACACCCACGATGGCGGCGTGACGGTGCCACATTCCCGGACATTTGGCTGGGTCTCCAAAGACCCGACAGCCTGGATCCGGCGCTCCGCCTAACCTCTTCTGGGAACGGGACTTACACGGAAGTGTGAGGTGTGCTGCCTGCACACGAATCGCGTGGCGCTCGCCCCGAACAGCCCTCACCAATCGCCCAGCCTACACCCACCGGCTGTCGCTTCGGTTGGTGCAGCGGCATTTCGCCATGTCGCCATGCCTCATAGGAAAGGATTCTCTCCTGCGGCATATTATCGCGCTACATGTCACCAGAGCTTCGAGAGTCGGTGCTGCTCCTTGACCACCTTCCGCTGATGACGACTTTGGCAGATTAATATAGGTAGTGCAACGCAGCGCTGCTATGCACTTGAATCATTCCGTGCTCATGATCCAATCCCCCGCGACAACGTGCATGCCCACGCAAATCACGGCGTTTCAGCCGCGGACACTGTGCGGCCTGCACTCCATGACGCCGTCCTCGTTACAGCACCTACCGATGTCGGTCGCCGTTGCCATGCCCCCGAAATGACTTCCAGCCTCCATGGCGGCGCAGGGAATCATGCCCTGAACAAGGAGACAGCTCTACTTCCGTGTTAGTGAGGCGCACCATCACACATTTAGCGTACGGGGGGATGTTAATGCTGGTTTCCGCCTCCTTGCACTATTCAGTCGGGTGAGTGCTTTGCTCAAATCGCAGCACGTTGCGAGCTTGAATTGCTCGTCGGCAGCGGGGAGCGCTCCCGGGAAAACGACATGCTTGGTTCATGGACATCAATTTCCAGCGACTCGGGCCTTCATCTCATATGGGTTAAGCATCGTTTCGTTCCCAATAAGGCATCGCCGGGCCCCAAAGGAGCATCTGATTCCCATTGCCTGGACCTCGGTGCGTGGTGCATAGATTCCCCACGCTTGCAGGATTGAGAAGGTCACATCGCTCGCTCGACTCCGCACTGATAGCCAACTGGATGAAGTTGCAAGGAGCGCCGGTCACCGAGGGCAACAGTGATCGGATCTGAGCGCTGGTCTCCTTATCACACAAAGGTAGAACAGGTCATCGGTTACTGTGTTGCTGCGCTTTTTCTTTCGAAACCGCGGCTATTCTACGCCATGTCATGTCGTCGTCTTTCGTGTTTCGAAGTCCGGACTCGAAGAGACCAACTGGAGACTGCGAGGCTCATTACCCTGACCAGAGTAGAGCTCACATGCACAAGCCCAGACTTGGCAGATCGCGTGTGATGGTGTCCTGTCACCCACGTGCTTATCATAGCTTATCCGAGCACCGTGGGTGGGGTTACCCTTCCTTCAGGATTCGAGGGAACAGACACTCACCAGACCGTCCCAAGACTGTCCCTGAGACCAAAGAATGGGGGTGCATGCGGTTCGGACCATCTTTACGACTCCACCAACGCGCTACAACTGAAGCCTCGATGAGTCTGATCATAGTTTACCGGCGAATAGGAAGGTCGAAACGAACGACATTTCGCCGTAGGATTGTAACATTTCCTCCGACAACGAATACCTGTCTACGACCTTCTGCTTTCAGATCGTACCCTGCGCTAATTTATCTACTTTCTATAACGACAACTAGCTCATCGGCCAAAGCCGTGTACTGTGGCAGGCAACGGCGAGCTTGATAGTAGGCGAAACTAAATTGTCAGCATTCCTACCGTAGTTACTCATTGCCCTTTTCAGTAGTCCTTCCACACCAGGCATTCCACCACTGTCTAGCACATTATGATGTGGCTTACGGCACGTCTCGAAAGATTGAGAATAGGTTACGACCAGCACTATTGCAATAGCTATTAGCACAAGGAGTCGATTGGCGAGGCTCTTTTCTCTGTCCCGACAAAGTGGTTCCCGTCTAAGTATGGCTCGGTAACACCGCGTGCTGACTTGTCATCTGCAGAGCTTCATCTATCTCATCCTTGCAAAGGCGCCGACGGTAGAGGATAATTCTTCGAGCAGCTTGTGATGGGTGGTCAGCCTCAGCTAATGCTCCTGCTCCCATATTAAATGTCGCATAACCAAGCCAGACAAACCGTTTACCATCCTGTTGGGACTGACTGGCTGACTGACCCCGGATTCCAAATTTGAGCCTTTTGTCTTACTTGACTGTAGTACAGTTGTTACCTAGTATATGGCAATAATGATCTGCATATGCGTGCACTGCCTCACCGCTTGAGACCGGCGCATGGAGTAGGCGTTGTGTCCTACTACCGGGATCTATTACTGAAGTCTTACGAGGAGCGCAGTTGGTTTTCGAACACCACCACGCAACCCTGAGGGGTACCGAACGTAATACGCTGAGCAAACGACCGGACTAATAGAACAATTGCCGTATCACCTCATCACACACCCCGCGAACTTCGCCCGGCGACTATCGCACACCATGTACCACCACGTCCACTATCACACGGCCCGTACCATTCTAAGTTTCGGGAAAGGGAGCATTTCACATCTCGCAGTCGGGCCGAGCATTATGCTCCAATGATGGTACTGGGCCATGGCATGGTATCAGGATAAATTCTGTTCAGCCTATAAAGTTGCTTCAGAATCACGAACTTCAGCCGTACTTCAGCACCAGGAGGATGTAGCGAAGAACTCCGGCCCATATTCTTCCTGTTCGACCCGCATCGACGTGGTGCAACATGGTCGTGATATCAGCTCCAGCAGCACGAAGCTTAGTGAAGAGTCGCACCACCTCAACGCCATTATTCTGGAACCACGACTACCTTCCACGTTCCTATGTATATCATCAGTGTTAAGGGTCCAGCTTCGCCAGGTTTCATCTCAGCGCTAAATTCAACACCTTCCGCGATTGGCAAATTTCCGTGGCCTCCGCACTCGTTCCCGCCATTACCCCAGACCAGTCGGGTGGAGCTCCCCGTCCGTACTTCCCATGCCGAACATCATCAGCCATCACATGCTAGGCCATGGCTAGCGAGAATCGAAGATTGTGTCCCGAGATACACTGCTGACATCAGACGGTGAACGGTGAGGGAGGGACGGAGCGAACTTCCTACCGCCCCGTTTAGCGGCGCCTCTTCCTATTTCTTTGGAAGACCCTGCGACGGACCAGCTGACAGAATGACGTCTGACTCTATATCCAACATCGAGGTTAGAGTCATTTTCAGCTCTGCTCCGTATCAGCCCCAGGTTGTCGCCACCATGAGGGGCGAGGCACAAACAACATCTGGGGTTCAGAGATCACGAGTACCTTTGCATACTTCTCCTTTTGCCCGTCAGCACGTTTTAGAATGTTTCAGATGCACGTTCCCTTTTCATGTACCGACCTTCGCCTTGGATTGTCGAGATACTCACCCCTCGAAACCAGCATACACCATGTCGATCTACCATGCTCTGCCACGTTCTTAACGGCTGTCGAATAACAGCCTCAAACCCGGTACCTTCGTGCATGATCACATGCAGCAAGCGCCGCACGATCTTCTTCACAATCCATGGCATATAACAAACTTTAGCTACTACATTGAGCGATTGCTTAACCCTTTTCGGAGCTAGATATCTCGCATTAGGTATTTTTGGCTGATCGCTAGCGATTATACGTCGGGTAAAGCATATTAATCTCAAACTCGAGCAACAACACTTGCTTCCATTATCAGGTATAGAAGATCAGGGAAAAGCCACCCGGTTGAAGTGAAGCATTCGATACGAAATGAACTCGTACGTAAGATTTGCGAAAAGGCATTCCAAAGGTATTTGCTCTGGGCATGGAACGCTCGCTCCGTTGCGCGTTGTGTTCCGCCCGGCGTCGGCGGCGGTCTAAATCCTGCTGGCTGTGAATCCAATCTGCCTGAAAGCAACGATCAAGATCAGAATCAGCTGCAATCATAACGCTAACCCGTATTCAGAGAGTCAAATGTTGCTACTAACGTGAATCTCGCTCATGAATACGCTCAGCGTCCCAGGTACCCCGTCTCCACGTATTTATTCATTTCTCAACAACTTCAACCTCATTTCACACGGACCATTTATTCCTTCTGCCATATATACTACGTGGTACTCACCCCAAGCCACAGTCCAACAATTCTCTCTTCGCCCTGCAATCTTTCTCTGCAGGACGGATGGGCCCGCTTCGTGTGCTTGGCCTGGCCTGTGACTTTGGTTGCTCTCCCTGCGTGTGCGCTGATGTGCGTGCGTGAGGTTGTGTCTGATTGGATTATAGGGGTTACTTGTTGATAATTCATGAGATGAGGAGGAGGGTTTGGGTTGAGGGAATGTGTGTGAGGTAGCGTGGATGGTATGTATGTGCGATGTATGCGTCAGCTGGAAGACGTGACGAGAGAACCAGCATTCGTTAAATAAGAGCGAATAAGTAGGGAAAAGATGGTGTTAGCAAATTCTTACCTTCACCAACCCTGATAACTCTCGGTTACTACTTCATTCGATCCCTCAGGTGTAACTACAGATAACATTCGTGTGTCTCGTACTAGATCCGAACAGAGACTCGACTTTGGGTTTTAAAGCAGCTATGTGAGCTGAACTGGGGGCCACAGTCACTGCTATATCCACATGTTCAAATGTCGATGCGCTCCATGCTTAAGTTATTGTTCCTCATCTTCCTTGGAAATGAATCCCTTATTAGGCGATTTTACAAGGAAAAGTGTGGGAGTTAACTTCCGTGTATATCTTGACTCTAATTCAGATTTTTGAGCATCGCGATGGGTTCACACATCTCAGCTATGGTAGCCTTACTCTCGTCACCATTTATCTTCTTTTCTTATTCATATGCATTTAGAGTTTTCGATACCTACTTGTCACGCAAAAGAGCTAGGAATGAAATTTTGATGGGCAACGTAACATAAGGAAAGGATGTTTCAAGCGTGTCGAGATAGAAGCGACGTGCTCATTTCTGAGAAGAAGGTTCTTGGGTGATGTGGAACATGTTCGCTATCAGGTGGCTCTTAGGTGCTGTTTGGATCAGAAATGCCAGGTACGGCTTTCATGGTTTATTCAAGATACATCCAAGTTCAACGTGAGCCACTTTGCACCCCCTCTACCCCCTCTACCTAACGAAGCCGTGTAGAAGCGTGGTTATGGACCCTGCAATGTACCCAGACTTGAACATGTGACGAGGGTCTGTGAAAATGGCGATGAGGTGATCAGCTATCTGGGCGGTGCTTTTGGTTGAATCACTTCGCCTTTGAGTTACTTCCCAGCTTCGGATTTAGTAAATGCACCTGATTTTCCAGCAGCCAGTTTGCCCATAGAATGTTCCGAGTTTTGCTAAGAATGCATCACGGAGAGTGATAGCTGTGGTTGACTGTTGAAGGCGCGCTAGTGCGCCAGAATCCCGGTCGCGTTCCGAGCAGCTTCGGCGTGCACCATCCTTTGCTCACCAACCTCATCGCGCCATGAACGACCAGCCGTCGCCGTTAGGCCGAATGGATGACGAGAGGAGGTCTTCGTCGCCCAAGCGAAAGAAGATCCGTCAAAAATACGCCCCGAAAGCATGTACGTCGCGCTCTTAATGTCTTCAATGCACCCTCGGCATCTCCAGAGCTTCAATGCAGCATTCCGACAGTTCCGCGATGGTTCGATGCCTCATTATCGCGCAACGACATGTCAATGATCGATGGCAGTGTAGCTGACAACTGACTCTAGGCGTCTCGTGTAGACGGTCGAAACTCAAGGTGCGTTGCGGCTTTTGCTTGATGCTCCTCAATCCTGTTTATTGCGCCTGCCGTTGCACACACTTCCTTCCCTCATGCGCCGTGCTTCCAGGAATGGCAGCGTCCAGCTGGCGCTTATACTGAAGCAGCACCGAGAGGAGCCATCGCTGACGAACACACAGTGTAGCGGAGAAAACCCTTGCCAGCGATGCATCGACAATGGAAAGCGCTGCTTCTACTCGGAAGACCAGACAGCCGCCGAAGCCCTGCAGAACCTCAGTCGACCCACACCCGCACAACCACCCATATCGGCGCCAACCAACGGAAACGGACTGTCGCGAAGAAATATACTGCCGCGTCATGGAAGCATAGAAAGGAGAGCGAGCGATGCTAGTGTCCTCGGTCTGTCGATGGAATCCCGCATGGCTCGCATTGAGACCATGATGGAGGCCCTTATACACGAACGGGGCATGACCATGACACCAATGGGGAGCATTGAACGCGAGGATAACGGCAGTGATGGGCTGCGGAGCGAGGCTGCTTTTGCGATGCCACTGCTGGATCCTATCAATCCTGCTCTTGCTCATATGGAACAGCAATCAGGTATGCAATACGAATCGCCCAATTGGAGGTACGTGACGATCATGCTCCTCGCCAGTGTATTTTGCGAAGCTCTACAAGTAGGCCTCGCATTTTCAGAGCTTAACGAAACACTCTAGGTGTACCCTAGACATACTATCTATTCATATCAAATCTTCGCTTCGCTAATTACATCTTCATACGTAGACAGCCTCTCGCACATTTCGAAGAGCACCCCAACAGCGCTGAGCCAACGATTACCATACGACTAGGTAGTCGCACCTTACCTTTCCCTCGCCTTACGGATTACCGGAGATATATGACCCACTTCTTCTGCGACATCCACCTACGACACCCATGCATCGAGGAAAGCGAATTCCGCGCGCTCGGTGAGCGCATATTGGCTACTGGTGGTGTGCAACTGGACAACACCTTCTCCCTGGCTCTGAATTACGTCATCTTCGCCTGTTGCGACGTACTGCTAGAGTCCTCACTATGTTCCCCTAACGGAAAGCCTAATGGTTGGCATTGGTTCCTGCTAGCCGACGATCTGGTTGACAAGAAGACACTACTCACTTATCCTGGTGACCTAGCTCTGATTCAGCTCCTGCTCTTCCAAGTAAGCCCCGCATAATCATCCACACGCCTCCATATACTGACAGCTGAAGGCGTTATACCTTCAATACGCCGACGTCCCTAGCTTAGCCTATACGACCATTGGTCTCGCCAGTAGGCTAGTCTTCCAATATGGTCTACATGACCAACGTTCACTTTCCCATCTCGTTCCAGAACAGTTATATACACATGCGTGTGTCATCTGGAACGTTTTAGTCACTGATCGCTTCATCTCCCTGTCGTGTGGGCGACCGTATTCAATCCGCGAAAAAGATATCAACGTCGGGACGCCGTTGAATGTGTTCGAAGAGGTCAGTCATAATCTCAATGTGGTGGCTCCCAGTCTGGATTTGTCCCTTTGCTATTTGCCTGATCGTTTTTCTAAGTATGGCTTAGGCTAATTTTTCTCGACAGACTCTCGTGGAATCCGATCCAAGGCACTACATCAACCTATACATGAAACATAGGAGTCTGCTGGCACGCATTGCCGGTCGAACTTGGGAGGAAGTAGTGAAATCACCGAATTACTGGATCGAGTTGCCTAATGATGTTGTCGGGAAAACGATCTCAAGCTACATCAACGAATTCTTGAATAAAGACCTGCCTAATCTGCAAATACCACGGCTTCAAGGGATTCAGTCGAAGGCTTTTTACAAAACTGCAATATTGCTCAGCCACAACAACGTGAAACTGTTGTTGCGCCATCGAGAGATGACTTGTCTGCAGTATAGCCGTCCCTCCGCTCAAGAGTTTGGCGACCTGGCCCTCGACTCGATGGCTCACCTCGATGAGTTCATCGCTCACGCCAAACAATCCTTTTTCAACTCGGACCTCCTCAGCTTCCGGCATCATTGTATCTCGTCCGTTTCCGGTGCTCTCCTGGTCTTCTGTGCCTTGCTTATTCGCGATCTTTCAGCTGCAGGGTTGAATCTTCAACACAACTACGAAGCATACGTCAAGGGCTTTCAGGATGGTTTCGCTTTACTGGACAGTCTCAAGCACACATCCATGTATGCGAAGAGGGTACTTCATGACTTTGGACCGCTTCGTCGTGTTGTGGATAGGCTTATTCAAGAGTTCACACCTGCTGACCGAGCTCTTGTTTCGTTCCAGCTTGTACAGACACTTATCCCACCAAACATCGTCGAAATGTTCCCCTATCAGACCTTGACACCGTCTCTGCAAACACACACACTGAGTGCTGGAGAAACACTCCCAGGGGGACACGATGCCGGTGGTGTTTGGGACAGCAACGAACCAAGCGCGACTGCTGGAGGTGTGTTGTGGCTCTAGAAGTGGTGTCATAATACTGTAAAATGTTCCCAAGTTGCCGGATGATTTATTCGCTGTTTGATTATTGCACGGCTGCTCCGTAACACAGGCGGCGTTTCGGGATGGATTTTTCGATTCCATTATTTTGTCTTGTATGTTCATTCGATTGCATAGATACCCCATTACATAGCGGAGGGCCGAAAAGGCAATGCAAGGCTCAATATGATATGTCTGGCATTTAAAAAGAGTGGTGAAATTCGTCACAACGACTCACCAAAGAGTATCAGCTACACTTTTGTTCACCCATTGCCATCCTACCCATGCCCCCACATGAGGTGACAAAATTCCTTCATCTTGGTTCTTTTTCGCTAATGTCTATCGCTTCGCTATCGCTAGAGTTCGTTTTGGTTACAGAATTGTGTTCGGGGGTGTTAAGCAAAGGCGTCTGGCGGCCTGGATCTGACGACGAGGAACAGCTGATCCACTTAGCCTCAAAAAGCGCCATTTCTGAATCCGACTTTGATGACGCAGTGATCAACACGGCTCTATTGAGTAGTCAGCCAGGTTTCCGTCCCAATCTAATAGGCTGGAGGCATGAGGAATAAGGGATTCGTACTTTTCCCACCGCTTTTGCAGTAACCCTGAGAATAGCGCTGCAATGCCCGTTGTTGCAGCAGCAATTGAGACACCCATCTGGAGAGCTTGACGCATGGATTGCGTTTCCCGCACCTGTTTTCTTAGTTCTTCAATCTCCTTCATGGTCTGTATAGCTCCTTCTTTCAAGTCTTCGATAGCAGCGATCTCTTCCTTCCGCTCGTCGATATTTTGAATAATCAAGAATACAAGACCGGAAAACTTTTCTGATGCTTCTTTCCAGCCGTTGAGTAACGACGAAAACTGTTCAAAACATCGGTTTTGTTCCTCGTTCGCTAGAACTTCCATTTCCAGATAGTCTGTGAATGCTTCGCTTAGTATTCATCAATTTGGCGATAAAGGTAAGAGTGCCCACGATTGTCCAAATGCCCCTCTAGGCGAGCAAGTCTCTGTAATGCTCGGGCAAAGCTGGTTTTACTTTCATAGTGAAGATCTTTTTCGACAGCAAACACCCATGCTTGATCTTTCATCGCTTGTCTGATCTCATCTGCCGAGGCTGCTAGGTCTCCTAGTATCTTCAGTTGATCCTGGACCATGATCTTCATCTCGGTTATGTCAGACACATTGGGAAGCGAGTCGACGCGTTGATACACGCTTTGTACATCGGTGCTTTTGAATATTAGATAAAACTTAGGACTAGACGTGGGGATCTCTACCATAAGTTCAAGAGAAGAATCAGACTCATTTCTGCAAGTGGCATGCTCACAGCGAGCTTCAAGTCGTCCACTTTGCGATTCAACTCCTTCCAGCTCCAATGGAAGCTCTGCCTAGCGATCTTGATCGCTCGCCACCGCTTCCGGCATGGTATGCTGGCGGAAACTGTCTGAGGTAAGAAGACATCAAACCTGTCAAGGTACTGTTCGAATTGAGTATAGCCTGACTCAATTAGCAGCAGCTTCTCCTGCAGCCCTTGGGTGCAAGTCGCATTCGGGTTTTTGCTCATGAAGTCATGGACTCTCTGTAGATCATGAGCAAAGGACTGCAGCCAGGCGGCGTTGACGATGAAATGATCTTGGGCACCATGAGCTCCCCGAAACAGGCGGACTAGATCGTGGATTGTCTGGACCACCGCGCGAACGTCACCGATAGCCCAGCCAAAGCTTATAGCTTCCATAATAAGACTTTTTTTTGGCCTCTTGAACTACGCTTCTTTTCAAATTAAGAGGTCACAAGGCAGTGATCCCGTAGTTTGCTTCGATGCAGATGATTCTGCCTAGTCTCGGTGCGCGTACAAAGACTAGTTTTCATAAGCAAACGTAGTCAGCAGAAAACGCTACTTAGACCGGAAAACTCACCGTGATCATGCTTTTGAGACTGTTACTAATCTTAATAACTATACAACTTGGTTGAAAGAAAGACGGTCCTCCTCTGGATTTGATCAGGCTGCCGTCGAATGCGGCTGAGCAGACCGAACTTGGATACGGGGCGATGTCCTTCCGAGGCTCGCCCCCATTCTTCCTTATCATTGGTTGAACGTATATGCTCCTCTCGGAACCCCTTCCCTGTAGCAGCCTGGCCTGGCATATGCGGAACTATGCACAGCCACATGCCGCACAGCCACAAGCGTCCATATGATGACTTCAAACTACAAGTTCTTAAATACCAATAGAGCATATGGCGTAAACGAACGGCGATTGGAAAATATCGTAAAGTATTAAGAATTCAGTAAAAGTTTGAGGGTGGTGCTCTAGGGAAGGAGCGTCGTTATGCTCTATATTGAGACTCTCTGCCTACTGTGCCGGAAGTCGACGGCGCGAATGTGAATTTTTAGGTAGGAGGAATTCCATATATATCGAATTTGTTGCTGCACACAAGGTAAATGATCTATTAGTGAAAAGCAACGTGTGTATGAAATAACAGTCACTCGAAGTCAAAAGAGCCTTCATGTCTTACGGCGCTATAAGCTTTGCGGGATCCAGGGCCGTACAATAGAAGTTGCACTATCATCTCAGCTTAGAGCCAGCTCATAGAACGCAGTTAGTGCAACTTATCGATATGTCAACATTGTGTACGCACCGTAGAGCAACAGAATATTGAAGTCAAAATACATTGTGTCCACCATTGATGCGAGACTAGAAGCTTTGTAGATCGCAAAGTCGCTCTCTTTGTCAATTGTGAAACAAAGCGATGGGTACGCAGCTGGAGTGAAAGGTCTAATCAACACAACACAATAGCAATTTACTAGGGCGCTTCTATTTCATAAATTTCACTCTTCGACGCCCAAATGCGCCGCTCATTCTCACGCACGGCCCGTTCTTCCATTACGCCACGCCTGGTCAGTTCGATATAGCCATAAATCTTCGTCATAAGGGCTCCGCTCGACATCATTCACTTCACTTCATAATAGCAGCCTCCCAGCCTCATATCCACTTGCCCACTGTCGAACTAGTTCCCTTGGCTTACAAGAGCTTTCCATACACCCCACTAGATATTGAACGTTCTTTCGCGCACTCTTCAAGACTCACACTTGGCGAGCTCACTCCTTCAACCTCAACCACTTCGGTCAACTACCTCGCCTACCATAAACCATCTACAGAACATTTGTTCTAGCTTCACAGCTCACTCTAAGCTTGCAAGACCTTCTCTCCTTATTGATCCGAGCCCTAGCTTTCTGCGCCAGCTCACTTCTACCTCTCCACCCATTCAACCACGAAGATCTACCAAATTCTTTTCCAAATCGACATCAAGTCCACTATGTCTCTCTTTCGTGCAAAGGCAGCCCTTCGCGCTGGAGTGAACAACATCTCCGACCGCCTGCGCATGCGTGCTCAGACCATCTACGAGGATGAATGCATGAAATTTGAGACCCACTACAATGTTGCTAAAGTTCGTGCTGCCCATACACTTTATGTCTTCCAGCGCTAATTACATTTATAGGATGCCGTCAAAGATACTGCTCCCTACATCGTCGCGACAGGACTCGGCAAGATCGTCGGTAACTTCAAGCGTACACGATTCCGAACGCCATCCCGGCCCACAGCAAAGGATCGAGTGCCGACGTCTATGAATACACGAGCGTCTGCTAAATCTCACCAAATTACAAGCCGTGGTGCTGATCGAGGACGCGTAGACAAGCAAAAGCGCTTCACGTGTCCCTTCCCGGAGATGGGCAGATTAGAAGCAGAGGCGCGCGCCAAGTATGAGGAGCGACTGCGTCTGAAGCGCGTCGCACAAGAAGCTAGCATTCGGGATGCTGAAGCTCAAGCGATTGCTAAGGATAAATTCGCCCTTAACACCACCCGACTACGTCACCCACCACCTACTGAGCTCGCGGACTACATGTCAACACTGCAAGATTATGCCCCTTCGGAGGACCCTGTTGCGCGCCGGCAGTTCATTCATAAGAAGCTGAAATCTATCATTGGCGAAGAGCGCATGCAACTGGGTGTAGGTCTACCATCCGGTCACTCTGGCATCGATCCAGTCATCGCGGAGTACAACCAACAGAAAGCGACCGCAGAACTTTGCAGCCAGATCGAGACCTGGAAGGCTGAGGAGCGCCGCAAAGCTGAAGAACAGCAACTGCAGCTCGCACGAGAGCAAGCAGAGCGCCAGCGCGTCCAGGCGGCCATCGAAGTTGCCCGAGGTCGCTACATGGAGCATGTAGAGATGCTTGCCAGGTACGGACCTCAACTACGTGAGGGCATCAACATGATGGACGCTGCGCTACACAACAACAGCATGTCAGACTTGGCCACCATCGTGCAGGTTATGACTACAGAGATTCTAGAGCCTGCTCACGCACTCTTGAAAGAGATGAGCAATAACATCCCCCTGGAGGAGGAGGGCGCCCGAATTCTCAAGGAGCAGTGGCCTGTCGACCGGATCGACGGAGTCTATACGTTTCTCAAGAATGAGAGCTCACTGCCAGCTGAGCTCATCTACTTCGGACAGGGTATCGAGGCTATCTGCAAGCCCATCCTCAACCCGACGCCTTTCAACAGCCCACTGGACCCAAAGCCTGTCCCAGTCACCGGCCTCTACTCCACATACGTCAGCAAAGCTACGACAAAGCAGTTCGTACCTGACCTTACAACTAGCAGCGACACCTATCTAACTTCTGCACCACTGGCACCAGTACAAGCTGCTGCATCCGGCCTAACAAGTGACCGTCCCAACTTCAAATCCTTCGCCGACTTCGCCAATGCGTCGAAAGCCGTCGCCGCCCAGTCCACCGCTCAACAACCCCCTTCCATAACCATCACCCCTCCCTCCAGCACCCAAGAAAAGCAAGACCTAATGCTTCATATGCAGTCTACGCTCTTCGACCTCCAGATGAACGTCACCGACCTAATGAAAGGCGACAGCCTACCCTCCATTCCGCGCAAAGACATCACCGACACGCTCAAGATGTTCGTCGACTACGCAAATGGGAAGAAGAAGATCTTGGGCGATGATGAGGGCGTGCTGTACAAGTCGGAGATCAAGCGGGTTCAGAGGCGCATTGGAAACCTGCCTCACAGTGCGAAGAAGGCTATTAAGACGAGGGAGCTGGATGTGTTGGCGAGTAGTGCGTTGAAGTTGTGGGTGTCGGACTTGTAGGCTTGGAGCTGACGCCGATTTTGGTGGAGATGTGCGAGAGGCTTGGACGTAGGGATGAATGCGTCGCCTTCTACTCTGTCTGAAGACAGAGGCGACACAAGGCTGAAAAACCTGGCATGGTTTTTGATGGTACAAGGGCCATCCCAACGGCGCTGATAACAGCAGCATCTGTTCTCCCTTTGGTGCGCGATGTATTGAAAGCATATTGCACAATATGAAAGCCTTTTCTACAATGCCTCTGGTTTTCTGATGATACCCTGGCCATCAAGTTCTCGCTTTAGTGTTTATCTCTACTTATTAACGGAGCTTCGCATCCATTCAAGTTTTGAAGCATTGCTACGACAATCTCTTTGCCGGAAAATCGACTCAAGAGTACAGTGTCCTTTCAGGCGGCTCGCATCCCTCTCGGGACGTCTTAACCTAATCAGAACCACGATGCCTAGCCTTAATGTTACTTATTTTTGTTTCCACTAATTAGCCACTTTAAAATGATTAGACTAATGAAGACTTTCTCCTCCTGTGCGACACCTTAGACAGGGATGCGAGCGATCGTGATAGGATCCTGTAGTCGACGGAGAGTGTCCTTCGTGTCAAATGTTGGCGTTTTTGGCGACCAAAAGATTTTTGAGGCTGGGTGGCTTGGCTGTAAGTTCTGTGGAGGCTGAGCTCGCCACACTTGTAGGGCTGTGCCGAACATGGAGGAGGGGTGGTCGGCGAATTTCCGGTTATTCCTTTACGCACATTTCTTACCCTTTGGATTAGATTATCATCGCTCCCGGCAGAAGAATCACGCACACGAGAGACCATGTTCTCCTCCTTCAGATTAACAATTTTGGAACTATGGAACAACTCAACGATATCGGTCCTAGACGTGTTCCGTCTTTTGGAGCACGTCTTAGCTGTATTTGCGGCTTATTGTTTTTTGCTGCGCGGTTATAATTTCTATAAGAATTCTCATAGATGTCGGTGCATTACATCATTGCTTTGGTGGCGGCAGGAGTTCCCGCGGATACTTTTGCATTATGGACAACTGTGTTATCCGAATCTTGTAAAGTCTTTGCTGCGAACGATGACCTCAACTAACCGTCGCAGACTCCTCGACGGAACTTTTGTTATCAGCCACTTCGACAAGGTTATATACGGCTATTAATTCTAGAGCCTGGCTCCTGGGTTGAATCTATCCGTGGACAAATCGTCGAAGTGTCTCTGCTTGATACCGCTGCCCAGTATGAAGCACTCTCATACGTCTGGGGTGACCCCAACTCTCACGATGTTGTGGAAATAGGCCAAAGTAGGCTAGGGGTCACGCAAACCCTTTCCGATGCTCTTCGCCATCTTCGCAGGCTGCGAGCGCCTCGGACGCTTTGGATCGACGCTATTTGCATAAATCAATGCGACCTTGAAGAATCCAATATGCAAGTGAGTCTAATGGGTGAGATCTATCAAAGAGCGGACGCTGTACAAATTTGGCTCGGGAAAGAAACGCCATCTTCCGCTGCCGGAATGGAGGTACTTGCTTTCTTGACCGGAACTATACACGTGGGACAATGGTGGGAATCTTACATAGGTATTGACAAGCGGGTAACTGGACTGAAAGATATAATGACTCGTCCGTGGTTTGAAAGAGCATGGTAAGAAGACTGTTCGACCTCTCTTGCGAGCAGCACGTAAATGCTAACGTAGTATTCCCAGGGTTGTTCAAGAATCGGCTCTCCCGACCAAGGCAACGCTAAATGTCGGATATCAGACACTATCTTGGGATAAGTCTACCTCATTCCGATTCCTAAAGAGAATCAAATTTGCCGAAGTAACTCCAGTGTGGCGACGTAAAGTTCGAGTGGACATGACACCACTTCGAGAACTTCTGGAATTGGGATTAAGAGCCACGAATAAAACTGCGTATGATACAATCCCTGATCTCCTTGACATTGTCCATGATATGCGGCATCGGAAGGCCACACTTGAGGTTGACAGAATATATTCTGTACTTGCGCTTGTGCCGGACGGGAAGCAATTTCAAGTCGATTATGGGCATGATACCAAGGAGACATTCGAAAGACTTTACCAGCACACGCGCTTAAGATATGCAGATCAGTGGGATGAAAATCCGGATACATCAACAAGTGGTCGGCACAATGATGCATGGCACTCACGATTCATCAGGTCATACTGGTCTTTCCAAGAAGATAAATTGGAATAATATTATGAGATATAGTGAGATGAATGCACTCAGAGACTGCTGTACCGTACGGCTCCTGTAATATAGATAGCTCATCCTAACTGCACAGGACCTTATACTACTAATTCTACACAGTAGCCCTGACAGCATACGTAGGTGCAACGAAATTCAACACACCCTTTTGACCGCAAGTGTATGGATCTAAATACACTCTCAACTGCGGCCGGTGTCTCGCTCCCTCTTCCAACGCATCTAGGCCCGAGATGCGCAAAATGACGTAGATCTCTGACGGCGTCGGCAACGTGACGCGCAGCTTCTTTGCCTAGTGGTCAATGTTAGGAAAATTTCCAATAGATCTGCTGCGTTACACAAGCTTACTGATTCGTGTTGGTTGCTACTCATATAAAAGGTGGTAGTTGGATCTTGGCTAGTCGTGCTTTTGACCTCTAGGCGGTAAAGCGGCGCATTACTATTATTGCAAGCCGTCGATAGCCAACCCGGCGTTGGATACGGGTGCTGCATTTGCAGAAAAAGGCGGCTAAGGGCGCCGTGCGTGTCTTTATAGGTGAAGTCAGACACTTCGCGGCCAAAACTCGAGAAGCCAGCGCGAGAGCGCAGTGAGCTGGTCCAGTTGTCCTCGCCTGTGAAGTTGGGCAGCTCGAGCGTATCGTGTAGTAAGCTGTATACCTGGACAAGAGTCAGCTTCTGACCTGGCTAGATGTGGCAAGCTGGACTGTTAAAAGGACTTACGAATTGTTCTCCCAGAAACCCAACTTCAAAGTCACGGGCCTTCTCCTCCTCGTTACGATTTGGAATTGGCCCTGCTCGTCTGCGTGAGCTGCGGTTGGTACGAACCGGCGTCGACACGGAAGCAGGCTCAACGGCCTCGAGAGTCTCCCTCAATGCGTTCATATCAAATGCGCCATCACTGCCGCTATCAAAATGGCCGCTTGACCTCCCAGGCCGAGAGCTAGATGCAGGGTTCGCGTTTCGTGCGAAGCCTTGGAGTCGCTCTCTGTTCCGGTTGCGGTTATCTGTGCTGTAAAGACCAGCGGTCGTGGGACGAGGTGTGACTGGCCGCTCGCGAAGGCTTCCGTTGGAAGGAACACTCAAACGATTCTGCGATCGAGGCTCAGGCGAGGCCGGTCTAGAGCTAAGTCGATGATCCACATGTGGTCGTAGAGCCGTGTTGGCAGCCTCCGACCTGGCCGAAGCACGCGTAGACTCTACGACAACCGACCATGCGGATTCCGAGCGAACACGGCTCGAAGGCGTTGCTAGTGCATCATCACCATGGAAATTATCGCTACCGTCACCTTGGCTTTGCAAGTCTTCGTTTCCTGAACCTGCCACCAAGGTTGCTTCGTAATCATCCGCAGCGTCCCCGCCCGTAATGCCTTTTCTGATCAACAGAGTCTTCAACGAGGCGACTGGCACTTGCAGGAGGGGTGGAAGATCCGGGAGATCTGGCGGATGAAGCTCTAGTGCTGCTATGAGCTGCTCTGGCAAGTCTGTTATGAGCGCACACTCGCGCTTATGTCTGTTCGCCGAGACGTAAATGTTGAGCTTGGGCGTTTCGTCTTCTTCAGTGCTAATTTCAACACTGGAACCTCCCTCGCTCTTCGTCACTGTAGTGTCCCCCCATATATAGTGCGTCTTTATGCCTGTACTCTTCCAGACTTTCAGATTTCCAAGAAGCGGCCGAAGCTCGTAAGGTGACTTGCACTTCGCGTGTTTAAAAAACCTATAATTGTGTAAGTTTGAAAAGCCTGGCGCTCCTTGGGAGGATGGCTGCATACTTCACAAGTGCGTCTGCACGACCTCGAAAGTCCTGAGTGATGTTATCATCGTATTCGACTGATTTGCCAGATTCCATCTTGATGACCACTTTCTCGGAGATAAACGAGTCGCAGCCTTGCTCGCGAAGTAATCCTGCAAGCTTCTTCGAAGTGTCAAAATCAAAATCGAGAAAGGTATGACTTTTAGAGAAGATATCGAACAAGTCCTGTCGGTCATTCACATAAAATTCCCCAATCGCACGAAGCTCGCGCGGGCACATCGGTGTGCGGCATGGCCACCATTCCCTGATGCTCAGTAAGTCTAGCACCTCATCCTGGTCCTGAAGGCGGGCAATTTCTTTTAAAAGCTCTTTCATGTACTGATATCCATCTTTGTCTTTCATGGGGTTCTTTGGTGATTGCTCTGACAATTCAGTGACTAACATGAGCATGGTTGCATCCGACACTCCTAACGTGTCTCGAAATAGATCGCGGTATCGATTTAGGGAAGATATAAGGGAATACTTAGACCGCAGAACCGATCGTGCCCAGACACAGTCTTTAAGTGACAGCCACCGGCCGCTTTCTTTATTGATACCACGGAGAAAGACGAGGGAAGCCTCCTTGAAAGCTTTACTGTGGAAACGGTCAGCCAGCTGTCACGCTTATGGCGTAAAAACATGCATTATCTTTTCAGAGTAACTTCGACGGCAGCTCTCAATTCTCTCATAGAGAAGTTGCACTCTGTTTGGATTATCGCGTTTCTTTTTCTGCATCAACGCCAAGTCGGCGAGTAATTCGTCGACGCCAGCATTTGGGAGTCTGAGAACGTTGATAAAGAAGGCTTTTGATGTGGGCGCATACTGCTCTATGATGCGACGAATGGCAGTCTTGCTCTCTAGTTGGAGCTCATTCTGGGAAAACTCCTCGTCGTTCCATACGCACTGAGCTGTTGTTTTCCATTCGAGGGCAAACCCTGATGACGACGGCAGAGCAATGCAGGCAGTTCTTTCATCGACTATGAACCTGCTTTCCATTAGCAACGTTTCTTTCAACATACTGCATTCTGCTCACGTGTCTGCACAATGTGTTTGTATATACACGTAAACTTTGGTGACATCTGCCATTGTACTCAACTTATCATCCCTAAGCTCCCCAAGATATTCTTGAATCTCGGTACTCGTCGCGTTGGGGACTTTCAAGGTCTGTTGGAACAGCCAGTCTAGTTCATTACCGTAGAATGGGCGTAATACAGTCTTGATTGAGAAGCCCTCGGGTCCGTGCCAGACACAGTTTGTCAGAACATCCAAACTATCGTTCGGAAGAATGATCCAAGCACCATCAAACGCCTTCCTATTGGCAATCAGTATTATGCGCTGACTCAAGGTTGATCGAGTGCCTGAAACCAACGCAGTAGCTTTGTACACTTACCTAACTTTCTCCTGGTCAGTAGGATAGAGAGATTGTGACTGGATTGCCAGGTAAAGCTGTTTTAGCTTGTCCGCGTCCGTATTCTCTACGAAACTGGGCTGATTAAGTAACCACAAATAGAAATCGAGTCCCTCATCCAGTCTGACACCCAAGCTGGATAAAAATTCCCAATCCTCCGGATCGCCGCTAGGCAAAGTCAGGAAATTGCAATCGTCAGAACTGCCAAATGCTTCTGCCTTCTCCACAAGCGTGGGCAAGGGGATGTAGGTTTCGCGCAAAGCAGCTTCATTTCCCGACTCGCACATGAATTCATGGCTCGCTAATGCGTCTTTTGCCGATTTCGTCAGGACTTTCGAGTAAATACTCCAGTGCTGATGCAAAACACCCAATACCTTGTCATTTTTATTATCCAACAACCACTGGAAGTCGTTGTGCAGTCCCGACGAGAGGGTCGCTACGAAACGAGGGGCTAGCGCCACGCGAGCTGTCTCGCTCAACCATTCTGCGAACTTCTTTCTTTTAACAGAATTAAATCCTGCAAAGTAACTATTGTCCAGAAAATATGCCTCGCTGTATCCGGAGAAAATCTGCTGTAACTTATTACTATTAGAAATATCCGCATATACGGAGGTCCCCCTTCGCAAGTGATCGCCGGTGCGACACACAAAGTATACCTTGGCCATGTCGCCTGACCGCAGATATGTCCGCATATTATAGAGATACTTCAGCTGAGTGATGAGATGAGCAACTACTTCCGAGTCCAAGTTGGTGTGGTGGTCGAGAATTCGTTCGACGACCTTAGGGACGTCACACTCCTTGACCCCAAGGAGCCGAAAGAGCTTTCGTCTCTGGGGACAAGCGCAAGCTTCTTCATCGACTAAGGGCAATGGAAGCCCAGGCGGAATGGTGGTTCCTAAGCTTGCTGGAAAGTAGATTGGGTTATTCGAAGAGGGGGGGCACCGCCAATCCCCATCGGCCAGCGGGATCAGAGGAATCTTCCTCATATCTCTTGCATACTTTCCGTCGCCCCTGGGCTCCTGTGGCTTGAGAATTACCTTGGCGAGATCCGACCACCACTCCATGCTTCGTGATTTGATGCGTAGCAATTTCAAATCGTGTAGCTCTTGGAGCTTGTCGCAGACCCAACTCCAATTGGGGGCAGTGACACCCAGTCTCAAGAGAGCGTCGCGGACTGATTCCGGATAATCAGAGGAGACGTAGTCGCACATATCCCCAAACATCGGCATACCATTGCGATCGTGCGCCCAATCCATGAACATGAGACGATTTGGCGGGCTAATGTCGCCGACTCGGTCCTTGATGACGTATGCACTGCTGAGGTACTGATTTATGCATTGTGTTATGCTGCGCCAGTACGCGCTCAGGCCAGTAGTATTGTAATTGAGGTAAAGCGGCCATGTCTTTGCTAGCTCATCTAATTTTGATTTCTCTGGACCAAAGTTGAATTTATGGATGGCCTCCTCAAAGGCGTGCGGAATTGCTTCTGCAATGGTGTTGTTCCATTCATTGTCTTCGTCGACCGATTGCCGATTCGACGTTGTGAGAAAATCTGCTTGGATTACAAACTATGCTCTACATTAGCAGGAGCGCTTGAACAACCAGGATGTATCCTACCTTGAACCCAAAGTCCCCAAGAGGCAGATACGCGTAGACAAGGTTATGCATCCGTATTAAGGGTATGTACGTGCCCGATTTTCTCGTCACTGGAAAGGCCAGCGCTATATCAGTCTCCGAAACGCCTTCCCGCCGAACTTCGGTCCCTTCAAAAGGGGCGGTATATCGGTGTTTGTAAAAGCGGCGCATAGCATTTGAATCCTCGTCTTTGAGAGACACGATACCAGAATTACGTGTCCACATCACGCGTTGAAAACGCTTTGAAATGGCTGGCTTATCATCCAAGGAGGATTGAAAGAGCGTGAGGTGGAATCGTTCTATTCGGCGCAGGAAAAGAATGAAGGCAGGGTCGATTGCGTCAACGTCCTTTCTGAGCGCAGTTGAAAAGTCTGTTGACTGGTCACAGATGCGGTCTAGTACGATGGTCGTCTGGTGTTCTTCCTGGTGGTCATCAAAAAAATCTTCATCCCACTGCGGCGTGACCATGCCCAGCTCTCTCGTCTGATCCAGTTGGAAGTAATAAGGAGGAGACCGTATATGTGCCTGATTGGCGAGCTTAAAGACGGACTTGAAGCCAATGCCCATTTCGCCCGTGTATCCTTGGCCAGGTTTTTTTGAACTTCGGGCCGCCCCACAAAGCGCCTGAATATGTTCTCTAGAGAAGCCTTCTTCGTTGCATTCAATCTTTACATGTTTCGGGAAGACGGTGATGGACACTGTTGGCGTCTTGGCCTCGGAATACTTATTGTCGTCGGCATTCTGAATTACTTCCATTAAGAACCGAGCGCGGTTTGTGTACAGATTGGTTGATAAACTACGTACAGTTATCTCTATTCCATGGCGAATGTAAAAGAGGACTACAGCGGAGCTCTCACAGTTTCAGTGTATTTGCCAAATCTTTACGATTCTCCTCGCCACCTTCGATCAATCGCAGCATGCCCTTGCGGCCATTTTCTGCCTCCTCTTCCGCTTCTCGCCTAAATGCTTCTGTAAAGGACCCTCTCTGTTGCGCTAGCTCTTCGATGACTGCGCGTGCGTCTGTTTTAGTTATCACCGAACTTGAATGTTTACCCATGCTTTGGAAGTGACAAGCGTGCAAAAACAATGTATCAAAGCAGCGGGCTCAACAAATACAGAACAGGAATTGGTGTCAGTGGTCTCCCGCCATGTTATTTTATAGGTTGTGGGATTGTGAACACCCCTGCTGCGGCACAGCGCGGCACAGTTGCAGTAGCTGCAAGGCTGAAACTTACCAGCGCAAATACCTGGAGTCATCACAGAAGTTGAACTATGCTATCGAATCATTGAGTTGACACCGGCAACTGCGGCTTTAGCGCTCCCTTTTATTAATCGCGAAGAAATATCGATCCATAATGAGGAGGTCGACAGCAGAGTCAATGAGGTAGTCGCGGTGGTGTTGTGAGGAGGTGCGTGCGCTTGGGCTCTGCGCTAGCGCTAGGGCGAACAAACATAGCTGCATCGCTGTGCTAGGGGATATGTCATCGAATAGTGATACCTGATCATATTGGCATTAACGGTGCGTTCTATCGCTGTGTATCCAGTACTGCGGGAACTATATAACCACAAGCACGGACGCTACAACTAATCATGACGAAAAGATTTGTACTCATGATACGGGAATCACGCAGTTGTATTTCGTTTCGTCCGGACATCCTCGCTTCTTGCTGTCGATGTATAATCAGCGCAGGAGTAATTAACAAGATCTGGCTATTCAGTGCTTTGTACGATTGTAGATTTAGTAAATTTGTGGTACCTAGCTAGACGATATTAATAGAGAACGGAGAGCTAAGATCAGGGATGAGAACTATCACAGCAGAAACTACGTATAGTTTCCTATAGATTCTTACTAATGCGTCAGAGGAGGCATACATAGTGTCTTAATTCCGCAGGGATTCTCATGCTCTAAGTATCATATGAATCTTAGCGCCTACATGAGGTAACTCTAAGGGCCGAAGACTGTCATCCTTGAAAAAACGGAAAAGCGCTTACTAGTACCTCGACGGGGCACTACTAAGTACAAGCTTCGTGGAGCTCCACCAACTATTTAAGGGGGGTGTATTTGGCGATTGTAGCGTAACTGATACCGAAAGTTCAAGTGAAGAAGTCTTTCTCCGTTGGATCGCGCGGACAAGTCTCACGTGTTGCAGGCCTGTGTGACCGACACGAGCGATAAAATGTTCTTGACCACTTCCGGCTGCGAGGAATAAACCCGCAGAAAACTTGACAAAAAGCCGTCTTTATATTGCGTGAAGATGTCCGAGTCCGCTCAGGCACGTGATGCACGCTGCTTGCCTTGTACCTCCACTCCCAAATACCAGATAAAGTGCAGCCTCCGCTGTGTGCTTTTGTATCGAGTAATGCATCCATGACCTTCAAGGCCCATTCACTCCTTTTAAAGGGCTTCGTGGTTTGTCCGTTCGGAACGTATGGCAAAATACGCCAAGATGGCACCTGCCACAGCAAAGAGGTTTCCATCCTCAAGTGGTTGCATCCTCACGTGACTTGAACGAAATTTGAAATAGAACGAGTGGATACCCTCCGGGTATCG
Organism: Phoma sp. ATCC 74077; assembly: GCA_033682645.1. Taxonomy (NCBI): domain Eukaryota; kingdom Fungi; phylum Ascomycota; class Dothideomycetes; order Pleosporales; family Didymellaceae; genus Phoma; species Phoma sp. ATCC 74077. The sequence goes on along the minus strand of JAWDJC010000006.1, from coordinate 33,109 downwards.
CCTTCCATCTCTTTAATACAAACCATATGCCCCCAGCAGAAATTCACCTACCGCGCCAACGGACTGGCGATGATACATTCCCCATGTCAGTTTCTTGTCCCAACCCTGCACAAGTAAGGGTGTGGCACAGCTGCATGAAAGATGATGTAGCCACCTAAGATCCTTGAGGCACCCATACGCATGGGGTTACGACCAGTCGGCAAATTGCTACGGTTAACAGCCTTCTACCAACTTAGCCGCAGAAAAAAGGTAAACACATGCACGACACACCCTGTTGCGAAGAGCCTTCCAACTTCTGCTACATCTGATCCACCCCAAAAATGCCAGCAATGGAAGACGTAGTCTACTCACGCAAGGCATGCATCGATGCCGTTCGTCGGTACTATAAATTCCTCGCGATGCTCTATCTAGACGACTCGCTCATTACAGAACCTCCGGATGGCGGATGGCCTAGTGTCACTACAGACGTGCTACAGGAATTGGACAAGACGGAGGAAGTTGTTGCGCTGCTTCGCCATCTTCCTTACATTCAAGATGCGTTGGATCCCGAAGGCGCCCCATGGTGCAGATTCGCCAATTGGCAGAAAAATTGTACCTACCTTAGCACGGAGGGCACAACGATCGAGGCCCTCAAAGTGACCACAGAGGATCCAGAGATTTGCGATCACGTTCCGGCCGATGTTGTTGGACTTACGCAAGGCGGCCGCGGCAATCCAGTATTTCTGCTCGACACGACACATGGTATTATCCATTGGTATGAGTGTTCCTTTGAGATCTACAGCACTGCCTCGCAAGAACAAATTGAGGATGATCCGTACGAATATGCCCGAGAAGAAGAGGCCGAGTGGCGCACCGACTGTGCTGCCTGGACTGTTGAAGACTTCTTCGAAGTGTTGAAGGATCAGTTCCGCGCATTAAAATTCATTCCCACCGGTTCTAGGAGGGTCATCGACGTTTATGCGACACTGAGTCCAGGCTCGGAGGGAATGGTTACCAGTTTACAGAAAATCTATCGAGAGCATGGGTGGCCTGACCTGCAACGCTATCGCAAGAAAGACTGCCTCGAAGCTGTCCAGAAGCTGTTGCTGGCGCACTACCCCACCTACGCTGAAATGGAATAACGATGATTTATTGAATATCACCGTTTTTAACAGAATCAGCGCAGGGCGCAGATAGTATAGGGCTGGAATGACTACTTAGTCTATATACGCTTCATTTTGATAGATCACTTAGAAAGATTGTCTCTGAAGGCGTCCATCGTTCCACTCGTTCGTGTCTTTTGCGCCAGAAAATGATTTGTTCCAATTACTCGAATCTTTGTTTGTGCGTACTTTCACCGGTCATTGTTCCTTTCGTGTTAGTATGAGTCCCGACAAAAGTATGTAATGTTTACGGACATTGCGGCACGGTTCTTCGGTATCCATCAATTTATCCGGACGCATCCCTATATTCATCTCGCATATGCATGCCTGTTCGATAAAGTACTCCTTTCCAGGAGTGGCTGCAAAAGTTAGCTTTGCGAGGCGGGTCTATAAAGTGAATGGGATCAACGTTATTACCATCGAAGCAGAGTTCACCCTCGGAGACAGTTGATCCATATACCGGCCATTCCACCTTCGTACGCTAGCCTATCATGGAAGTCTTGCAAACATCAGTCTTCTTGCCTGTCGCTACCATCACTCCTCCGCCGACAGCGTCTATTATCCTCATTCCTAGAATGGCATCGTCGATCGGATCAACCACGCGCGACGAATGGCAATGCTATACTGAGAATATTGATCAGTATTTCCAGGGACCAAATCCAACTGGCGCTCTGGAAGAAGCACTTCTAGATTACGTAGACATACTGAACGCGGACTGCACAATCACAATACCAGAAACTGGAACGGCACTGCCAACCTGCGCGTTCCCGGGACAGGAGAAGTGGTGCTCTTTCATAACCGCCGCGCCTTCATCAGTGCTTCCCGCTTGGTCCACATTTGGCAGCGTAGTCTCTTCGTGGTGGGTAGCGCATAGCTCCGGGGCTTCATCGCTTGCTCGGTATTGTCCCAATCGTTGGCGTCAGGTCATGGCTGAAACTCCGTATGGCGAACTTTGGCTCAACGACACTATCGCATGGGCTGGATGCTACGCCGAAGCAAACCCCACAAGCCCGCCAGGCGGTAGCCTTGGAACGGCGACTAAACCTGCATCATCAGTGACAACCCTTGCACCGACATCGCAGGTCTCTTCCAATAACGTGGTCGGCCGTATGGAGAATTTGGATTTGTTGGTTCTCGTGGGAGCGGGTCTGTTGGCCGCCGCAGCATAATTTCGGTGCTGTGGGATGAACGGAGCCGGAGTTGCAATGAATGTGGCATAGCTACATCAAACCCTTTGATACAACGCTTGGTGGTGCGCCTTAAGTTTTATCCCTAGACAATTCCGTGACTGAGCCTGCTTTTTGTATATCAGATTTACACCAACCCGTAGAGCTGCAATTTCAACAACTCTGAAACCTTTCCAGTTCCGGTCAAGGTCTTCCACCGGTGCCTAACCAATGTAGTCGCTCCCTTTAGTTCCAGATCAGTCCTATCAAAGGCAAAGTATAGAAGTACCACGATCAAAGATGTTCGTTACACAGCAACACCTTTTGTCGTCACTTCAACATATCCGAAAGATCCCATGACTGAGACGGAAGGCCCTTAACTTCATATATGCCATGGCGCCTACATGAGACATTCGAAAGGCCTTGGACTGTGATCCTCAAAACGCGCAAAATGACTCACTATCACCTCAACGTGCGTACCGCCAGGTACAAGCTCCTTGGAGCTCCACTGGTCATTCGAGACGTGCGTGTCCTGAGGTCTGTAGCTTTAGTGAGCGAGCAAGTTATCACGTCATGGAGTTTTGCGTAGCTTTTGGAAAGATAACTAGAAGGGCGCGTGGGACCCGTATCGGTGAGGTGGATCCGATGGAATGTTGTATGTTGGGCCACCACGATAAGAGATAGGCTCGGAGGAAGGCGCAGAGCAACACGTTGGGACAGGAATACGAAGAGACGACGGACAAAATAGTAATACGTGATTGGGTAGATGCTGCATATAGGGTATCACGACTCTACGAGACGTCAAGTCTTGAGGATTCGCAATACTGGCTCTTCTACGTCACGGTTTACCGATATAATCCATAAATACCACTACTGCCAAACAATAGTGATAAGATTTGCATAGTAGTCATATCTCGTCATGTATTCCTAATATAGGGTATCTGATCTCAAAAAAGCTACCATGATTCGCTCCTTCCACTTACGCACAGCACCCGGTCGGTCCAGCCGCGCCAATTGAAGATTTTCGCTCGTCCTTTTGATCTGAACTCTCGTACGGTATCCTCACAACCATCCAATCACACAAGAACTTTCCTAAAATCGCACCGAGAATAATGGAAATAAAAATGTACCCATTATAGTACATAATCAACAACATGATGATGTAGGCAAGACCGAGGATGACTCCGTGAATGATGGCCCGCACCAATTGCTGCAGCGCACTCGCTCGAAAAGTCGCATACTGCGTCCCTAGAGTGGAAGCCGGCCCGTCGCAGCAGTTTGCAGGCGTCGCAGCAGCGAACGCGGCTTGCTGGGCGCGGAGCTGCCGCTGGAATTGGCGGAGGAGAAATGCATCGTACTCGTGGGATACGCGTCGCAGGAATTCGAGGCAGACGACGAGAAGAGCGGCGCCAATGCAGCTTGCGGCGAACATGGCGTTGTTAGTGATGTGCCATGAGCTGGAAAGAAAACAGGAGTCGACGACATTCCAGTTCCAGAGCATCTGAAGCACATTAGTAGGCAGTTTTGTCTCTTGCATCAGGTCCAACGCACCTCCATCTTGCATGTGGTGTTGCCTGAGGCCATGGTGGAGTGGTCCATGATGGGCAATGCGGGGGGTGTATTTCCTCGCACGCCGTTGTTCGGATGAATTGGTAGCGTCCGCACGAAAATCTCGGTTGAGCAGAATCCGAGTCCAGACAGAGCGACCGAGGAGAGAAAGATTGAACACCTGCCAACGACCTTGATGACCTCGAATGCTGCTACCAACCCAGCAGATGAGGCGATATTCATACTACCGTCCTCCCGCTAGTAAACGCCTGCCGATCAAACCGCTCGCGCCATCGTCTCGCCGCGCTCCATCCCGGCCAGGGTCGATAGCTGTGGGGTTATGTGCTCAAACTCACTCGCGCGTTTCCCCTTTGGCGACAGGCAAGACACTGGGTGCTCTCTAGAAGCTTGGCCTTGCGCACAATGTCAACGGTGGCCATGAAACGCGCTCACCATGATTCGATTGTCGCCATCTTATATAGATGTATGGAATCCGAGCGCCAAACATGCCAGTAGCCTCGTTGTCCAATCTTTGTTTGCTTGTTTGTCGTTGTTGCGTTTGAGCGACTGATTGATTGAGCGATCATGGCCACCAAGATGTTATTTCCCCGCGCGCATATCCAGAACCACAGCGCGGCGGATGCCGTGGTGCCGCATTGGGGATATGCCGATCGCGTTGTGCCTTGCACCAACGATGCGGGTTCCTGCGAATATCTCGATGTCGTGTACGCAGCTCACGATATCGGAATGTACTATACCGGAATTATTTGGGCGACCATTGGCGGTATCCTCTTGATCTGGGCTATTGGACGACACTTTATGCGCTCCCAGCCGTCAGGCGTGCAATTACCCGTCGAAGCAGGAGAAGGAGCAAAGCAAAGTCGAAGCGCGTTCGAACGGTTACAAAGGGCCATTTCAGCGTATGCACGACAATACCTTCTCCCAGATGCCGCTCGACCTATTTTTGGGCGCGTTACGCGCACACAAGTCTTGACGCTGGTCGTCCTTACTGGCTATCTCACCATCTTCTCCTTCGTTGGAATTGTCTACGCAAAGTGGGTCACGCCTGTAAAGAACATGCCCGGCGTCTACAACACGCGCACCAGTCTTGGACCTTGGTCTGATCGTGTCGGCGTCATCGCCTACGCGCTGACACCTCTCTCCGTCATGCTCTCAAGCCGCGAATCAATCTTATCCCTTGTTACTGGCCTGCCATACCAGAGCTTCAACTTCCTCCACCGCTGGCTCGGTTACATCATCTTTGCTCAATCTGCACTTCACACCATCGGCTGGTGCGTTGTCGAAATGCGGCTATACCAGCCTCAGCCTACAGTTGGTTTGGAGTGGATCGTACAGACATACATGATTTGGGGGTTGGTTGCTATGATCGTCCTCACATTGCTCCTTGTCCTTTCCACACCGTGGGGCATCCGACTGACCGGCTATGAGTTCTTCCGGAAGGCACATTACGTTCTCGCCATGGTCTACATCGGAGCATGCTGGGGCCATTGGCAGCAACTAAAGGTATTCCTCCTGCCAGGCCTGCTCGTATGGTTCATCGACCGCGGGATCCGGTTTGCCAGGACGGCATTGTTGCACTACAATTTTCTCCCTTCCGGACACATGGGTTTCCGCGCCGCACCCGCAAACATCACCTTCTTCAAGGACGAGGCGAACGGAGATGTCGTGCGCCTTGACTTTGATCATCCTCATGATGCGTGGGACGTTGGCCAGCATTTCTACCTCATGTTCCCTGAGAGCAGTATTTGGCAATCGCACCCCTTTACACCCCTCAGCCTACCAGTGTATGGCACAGACTCTCAAAGACACTCTTACATTTTCCGCGCAAAGAAGGGCGAAACTTGCAAAATTGCCGCCCTCTCCGCCCGTCGCACAGCCCTCATGTCTTCCCATTCAGAATCCCACGAGTCACTCATGGCCGACGCAAGGTTGTCCGTTGTCTTAACAGGCCCTTACGGTGAGCGCACACTCCGCGACCTATCCCCCTCCTCAAACGTCCTCTGCATCGCCGGCGGCACAGGAATCACCTACGTCCTTCCCGTTCTTCTCTCCCTCGCATCTCAACCGCAATCTTCAACCCGTCACATGTCCCTCGTCTGGGTCGTCCGCCGAAGATCCGATATCGACTGGGTCGCGCCTGAACTCGCTGTGCTCAAGCGCAAGTGTCCAAACCTACGAACGGGGATCCACATCTACGTCACACGAGCGGCGGAAGAGCACGAACTCGATCCCAGTGTTCCTGCTGTCTCGGAGAAACGCACTGCGAATGAGTGCGAGAAGGAAATCGAACCTGCGAATAGTTCTAATGCGTCTTCTGCGTCGATATCTTCTGCGCTATCTGTGCATGGCGTGTCGAAAGCAGACCTGGGTCTTAATCACTACCAAGCTAGACCGGACCTTAGCGCGGTTGTGGGAGAATTTGTAGAGGGAAGTGTGAGCGGGGGAACGGATGTTTTTGCTTCGGGACCCGGGAGCATGATTAGTGATCTCAGGGGGATTGTTGCGCGTGTGAATAAAGGGGGAGAGGTTTGGAGGGGAATTGAGAAGTGGGATGTTCGGTTGACGTGCGATGATCGGTTGGAGTGGTAGGAGTGTGGAAGAGAGATACAATATTGATACCCCTAAATGAGATATTTTACAAGTGTTCTAAATCTATTTTTTAGTGCTTGGGAGCTGTGCTGCATTCGAGAAGTTTTGCTCGTGGTTCAAGAGGTAGTGTGCGAGTCATCGACAGCCAGCATTCAGCCCTACCGGTCGTACCGACCTTATCTCCGTCCGGAACCTAACCCCACTTCCATTCACGTGTATGTACATCAGCATCACGACATCGACATTGTCACTGCCGTCAAACCTCTGCAATTCACTGCTAGTGCCTTCTTTGTTCTGACAGTCGCAGTGCTGCTACAATGACGGAGCTTCTCGATCTTTGTTACGATGTCTTGATCCGCATCCTAGAGGAAATCAACCCGGAAGACCTCGCGGCGTGCGCGCAGACCTCGTGGGGCTTCAACAACTTCATCAAGAAGAACACTAGACTGTACAAGGCGCATTATCTTAGAAATTTCGTACGCATTCCGTTGCCACATTGTATATCAGGCGTTTGACTGTCTATCAGGATGATCCTCGGCGAAGGCCGGCCGATCCGGAACCTGACTGGGTGGCCGACTTGCAGAAGCTCGTCAAATGCCAGAAGACGCTTGAATCGGCTAACAACGATCTGAAGGTGAGAATGCGGGTTCTCCTTGCTTATAATTCAGAATTTGCTGAACGCAGCAGCGAGATGAGTTCAACTTTGTTGCGACGACGGTAGAAAGCCTTATCTCGACCGGTTCAACGGATGCATTCGGACATTCGCACAACCAGGAATTAATCACAAAGCTGTTTCGGCACATCTCACAAAATCACGATGCATTCATGTGTCGATCATCCTTGTTTGGTCGTGTTGGCAAGCCAAATCAAAAGCCAGCCGACGACAAAGACGGCCGTCAGCTGAGCGCGAAGCTGCATTGCCTGTTCGGCATTCCGTCTACAAATGCCGGAAGAAGAGTGCTCTCAACACATCCGCATGCAAGGTCAAGAGTCTATGATCTACGAAATTATACTGATAAGACCGAGTGGGGACCATTCCGAGATGACGGGAGTATGAGAGTTGACTGGGAGATGATCGAAAGTATTATGATCGTGCTAGGGTATAATTCCGGATTGTGCTGTCGACGATTTGTCCATCGCTTCAGACCACCATGGACTGAGCCCCTCGAAGGAGTGATCCCAGAGCGAGCAAAGATCCTGCCTGAGTATCCGGCGAAGTTACTGATGGAACCTGATATTCCGCTGCAGCTAAAGGACCCGTACAATGTTTCGGGTGTTTGGTCACGTGTAGGTTACTAGCCAACGACAAAACCACTCATGATACTAAAGACTAGCAGATTGTTTGCTTCCTAGACTACAACGACCTGTACAATTTCAACTTCAGCCCCGAGGCCATGAAGGTCCCTTCCGACGAGTTGAGAGAGACCATAACAACTGAGGAAGCCATTAGACACATTGTGATGGATCTGCAAGTCACAGAAGTCAAAGCGCCGGGCCAATTCGACAACTCTTCGCTACCTATAGTGCACTTCAGCGGCAAATCAAAGTCAGTAGACGCAGCATGGGATCCGAATGCAAACTCAAAGCTTCGAGGCTCCGTCCGCCTCACACCCGAAGGTGAAGTTCGCTGGCAAACTATTTCAGTGTTCTACGGGTAAGTTTTCGTCGTCCAATGGGTTCTACAGACCGAGTATTACTGACTGGTGATAGCGGAGAGGAGCGATGGCGTAGTGAAGGCGTTCAGGTTGGGGGTCTAAGATCCGAGCGAGGCGTAATTGGTACATGGTTTGACAAGGACTACGATCCGCATGGACCCGCTGGACCGACTGCCTTCTGGAAGATATGTGATCGACACTTGTGTGATGAAGGAGATGAGAGTGATTCCGAAGAGGAAGGGAACTGGCATATCTAAGCGGCTAGAGATGACGATCTAGAACATACGCTATGCGAGATACGATACAGATCTTTAATTGTTTCTTGGGTCGACGTACATAAAGGATCTGGGCTAGAGTCAGTCAGGTGTGTGTGTGTGTGTTGTCCTTGTTGTATAGGTACTTTTGATCTCTCACATCTCAACGTATCTCCACTTCAACTCATCCACCCGGCAACCCAATACGCGCACTTCTCTCTTTTCCCCTGGCATAATATCAAAGCCATTATCATCCAAGCTCACTCCAGGCTTCTCACAAAACACAAATCCTTTCACAGGCCTCGTAGCTGTTACCAATGCTCTCTTACTATCGTCTGAGGACCGCACTTCAACGCCCCGACCTTTAAAGGAGAGGTATTTTATGGGTTCCGGCCACGATACGTCGGTAGAAACGGCTTGATGACCAACATGGAGAGATGCCTGAATGACGAAGGGGTCTGCCTTCGATATATCGAACGGCTCATGTGGGTTTTGTGGATCAGCAAGATTGACCACGTGGCCCTGAATAACCTCGGTGGTTCCGTTTGGTGCTATGGTAAGCTCGCGTTTAATATCAGTGCTGACTTCTCTTCCGGTTTGAACAGAGAAGAACCTGACAACCAAATCGCCCTTCATTTCCTCAAAAGTACTATTCGCGATCCAAACATCAAACTGTGCGCCTTGCCATGTCTTCCGAATATCGATATGACCAGTATCGCGCTACCACAGCGCATCTTTCGGTCTCATCGTCCAGCTATTAACCTTCCGCTGCACGCCGACCACCACCGGCTCCATAGATCGCTTGATCGCATAATACGCCGGCTTGGGAACAAGATGATAGTCAACTACTGCCCAAGATATAGTAGGCCAACAGTCGTTTAGCTGCCACACCAGCACACCACCGCACTTACGGTGACCTGGAGAACCCCACTGCCGGCGCCAGGCTTTATATGCCCAAGCCATCGCGTCGGCCTGCATGACTTGCGTCAAGTGCGTAAACCCCTCAATATCATATCGAAGGCGGAAATTCTCCGTGACGTATGATATGAGACGACGCTCGTGCCCGACTGCTTTGTTGCGGAAATCCATCGCCATGGAGCCCGGGTAGCGATCTTCATCCCTCGTAATGCATTTTTCGAGCGTTGAGACGTGGGGATAAGCTTCCATGCCGAACTCGGATACAAAGCGTCCGCCCATGTCAGGGAGTTGCTGATATGGCTGCATATTGCCGTGCCAGACGTTCCACTGGTGCACATCGCCGATCGTGGGATCGACTTTGAGAACGGTAGATTTGCCGTTGCCGAAGGGTGAACTGGGATGGTAGGGTACGCCTTGGGATTCTTCTTTAATGATCGTCGGGAGCAGATGCTCGTATATGTATCGCGCGGGGAAGTTCGTTTTCAACCACGACTGGGTATCTTTGTTCTCAGCATCGTAATCCAATCCGTAGCGCTCGACGATCTGGTAGTCTTCGTTATTACCCGCCCATATCACCAGGCTCGGGTGGTTTCTCAATCTCCGCACATTCTGCCTTGCTTCTTTCTCTACGCTTTCAAGATATGCAGGGTACGCTGGATAGTTCGCGCACGCGAATGCAAAGTCCTGCCATACTAGTATGCCAAGTTCGTCGGCTGCGTCGTAGAAGGCGCCGGCTTCGTAAATGCCTCCTCCCCAGACTCGTAGCATGGTTTGGTTCCCTTTTGCAGCGAGCACAACCCATGCTCTATATGAATCAGGTGTTACGCGGGTGAGTAATGAGTCTCCGGGTATCCAGCATGAGCCACCGCAGAAGATATCCACGTTGTTGATGCGGAAGTGAAAGGATGTGCCATGGATGTCGGGTTCTTGGATGAGCTCAGCTTTGCGAAACCCGAAGTTTTGCGAGATGGAATGTATTGGAAGTGAGAGTGAGGGCTCGATGATAGTATGCGCATCTGCGCGGATGGTGTACAGTGCTTGTGCGCCGTATCCTCGAGGCCACCATAGCTCGATATAATCAAGCTGTATTGATGCTTCAGCAGTTCCTTGGTCACTGCCTGTTTGAATGATCGTTTGAGCAGATGCCAGGGTCTCGTTCGTTCTCCAATTGACCAGAGCAAAAGAAACGCCAGCCAAAGTCCCTTCATATTCTGCACTAACTCGTACTTCCGCTGACTTTAGATCCTCCGCGAGCTCGTAACGCACCCATAACCTGAAGAGTCGCGCCGTATACGTATCAATCGAAATCGGCTGCCAAGGACCGCAAGTTAGCAGTACCGGTCCCCAATCCCAGCCCCAATGGTACTGCGCTTTCCGAACCGGACCGCGAGAAATCTCCGTCTGATGCACGATGAATCGGTGCTCTTTGTGCTGTTCTACAAGCTCAAGTCCTTTCTTGCGCGCTGACTCAAAAACAATATCCAACGTGTTACCTTTATTCTTGAGCTTGCCGGTAACATTGATGCGATGCTCCAGAAACATATTGTCGGACGTGAGCAGCAGCTCCCCGTTGACAAAAACCGATGCAAAGGTATCCAGACCTTCGAACCTGAGTATTGTGGATACTCCTGCACATTCGTGATCTGGAGGTGCATCGAATGTTGTTTGGTACGTCCACGTTTGGTTTGCTACCCAGCGTACGGAAAGCTCGTTCAGATCGTGAAACGGATCTGCGATCTTGCCATGTTGGAGAAGATCACGGTAGGTTTCGGTCGGTAAGTCGTTAGATGCAAGAATTTCGGTAGTGGAAGACAGGTCACCTTGTTTGAAGGTCCAGCCTGCGATGAGCGGTGTCGAGCTGAACGGGTTTGTGGCTGAACTAGTTTCCATGATGCTGGCCTGGATTTGGTCACGAGTATCCGAAGAAGCTGACATAAATTTAGGGTACCATGAAAGATATGAAGTTCCTTTGCTGCACAAATGCTATGGCTTGTCGTGGCCCTTGGTCCATGGAGATGCGCGTGCGGGGTTACCCAGTGATAATTTCCCCGCAAGGACGATCGCTTATAGGACGTAGATTAAAAGTAAATTTAGCTCAATCACGGAGCAATGAAGCTTTGAGTTTTACTCTAGTGAGGCTTTGGTAACGTCAAGGCTTTTCCAAATCATACGCACAATTCTTCAAGCCGATTCGATGCCGTGATCGGTCGTGCTACAACCGTGTTCTTTGCTCTAGCCTCTGAAATGATTATTCTTGATTATTCCTTTACGTGAGTGGGAATTATCCTAGTCTAAGCGAAAATTTTATGCTTTATAGAAGATTTTGTTCGTTCACTCCAAAACCTCAAAGCCTACAAGATCTGGTGCTAACCCATCCTCATATCCTCCAAATACCACTGCATTATCCGCACCTTCAACGAATCCATCCGCTTCAATGACCAGACGTCCACTCTCTTCCCAGTTGCCACCTGAGAGAGGGAAGGCCCACCTTTTCGGTTCACGACCGTTGACCGCGACCGTCATGTTCCTCGTATTGTCGCCCCATTCCCAAGCCGTCGTGAATGCGTAGTCGTAATTGATAAAGTCGATGCCCATCACACGCTTGCCCGCAGACTTTGCTGTGACGTTGCCGAAGGTCACACTAACGTTTAAACCAATGTTTTCAATCTTGTCCCCGGAAGGCAAACATGCACCAGCCGCACATGTGACAACTCGAGCTGAGCCAGAGATGGACGCATTTGAAGCTGTATGGTAGGCGGTAGACTCAAGAGAAATGCCTGATTCGATGTCGGACAGAAGCCATAGTCTAAGCTCGTGTCCGCTTAGATCGATATTTTGCAAACCGGAAATGGTACCATGGTCCTTTGCCGCCCAGACGTCGCGTGCTTTGGCTGATGAAATACCTAACGATGATAAGTCGAAACTTACGCTCTGCGTGTCGTTCTTCCAATTCGCGACCCCTAGGATTTGCCTCGAGAGGGAAAGGTTGCCAAGCCACATGTCCCACTGTTCCTCTGTATAGCGGCGGACAAGGCGCGCTTGTTCAGAAAGCGGATCTTGGTTTATTGCAATGACTTCTGTGTTGGACAGAATGTCAAGTGAGGTCTGACTGAGGCGATCTGGGTCGAGTGCTGCGCCAATAATGAGAGGCGTCTTGTTGATCGCCCACATGCCGAAATGAAATCGCTCCTCCTCGACCGAGAGCGCATTCAGTCCAACACTTTTTCTGTTAGCTAGCTTCCATGTGCATACGATGATTTACTCACATCAACATATCCATATCTGCAAATGCTCCGATTGTGGTATGTCTGAAGTACGGCACAACCTGGTTTGTGATCCGCCAGATGCTGCGCCACGCGTTGTAGATGTCATTGCTGATTCTCCAGGAGTTCCCGATATCTGCGGCCCATTCGCCAACATTGGCGCCAATGCCCCACTGGCAGACAAAGTACTGGATGTCGCGATCCACCGCATCTAATTCGGCTGCCATATCTTGAAAGCGAGTGGGCGACTGGGCTTCAGTGGAATCAGAGTCGACCATAGTCGTGTTCGAAGTGGCATAGCAATTATCATATCTGTGCACCATAAGTGATATTGGCGAGGCTGAGGCAGTACAGGTGTCAATACTTGAGGCTGTCTCCTCCCCATTCCGCGAAGCTTTCTGCATCTAGTTGCTCGAATCCCAAACTCGCGGGTAAGTCTGTAGATCCGCACTGTAGATACCCAGCCCCAGAATAGAGCCCAAAATCCAAGCCTAGCCCGTGAAGAAAGTCGCCGAGAGCTTTCCCACCTGAAGGAAACAGTGTGGAATTCCACTGCAGTTTACCTTCCGCATCTCGGTCGCGCGCCGGCCAGCCGCAATCCACGGTTACAAAGTTGTAGCCAACCTTGTCGAGACTGAGATCAATGAGGCCATGCGCACTCTGCTTAATCTTATCTTCCGAGGGCGAACAGCTCCAGGTATTGTATGAGTTCCATCCCATCGGTGGTGTTGGTGACCGAACAGTTTTTGCTGCGGCTCGAACCGCGAAGTGCGCTATTGCGAGAAGAAGTGTGTCTACCATTATGGTAGTATATAGAGTTGCCTAAAGTATAGTTGGTGTGCATCGCAACTGTATATATTGAGGCCGGATCATTGCGAATTTATGCCAATTGTCCACCGTTGTTTGCGACGCAAGGCCACCACACTTCGAATGCCGTTACATCATGACGCTGCGGGCAACGGAGAAATTGTATGCCGTGCAGGGAAGTACATGGCATCTAGTGGGAATCAATCTTTCGCTGTCGGGTTGAATCAAAGCAGGAAGTGCGTATTCGGCAGGTACAGAAGGAGTGTGAGGGGAAGGTCGGATGTATTGCCCTTGGCGGACCATTCCGATGATGCAATGCAAGGATGTTTCTCCGCATATTGCAGATCCCATCATCGTGAACTTTGACAAAAGTAGTAAACAAGTAATTGACAAGATTGCCAGTGAATTTGGGCCAGTGATGAGGGACTAAGCCTAAGTGCCAGAAGTGAGAATAACGCATCGATTTTATCTACGACGCAGTATCGCTCGTTATACATAGATCTATGAACCATGCGGTACCTATTAATCTCCGCACTATCTATGAACAAGCTTCAAACTCTTCCATCTCTCCTAGAGACTCAATCAACTCCAACAGGGAAGAGAAGCTGCGTAGGATGCAGGAAGAAGAAATGTTGGAAGCATTTCACTGTGGGCTAAGCCGGGATAATTTTATGATTACCATGTGCTGGAAATGCATGTTGGCATTTCTAGGAGCACATAGGCAAGTTGTGTAAAGCCTCATTGCTGTTGTTTCTGTTGTTTACGATTTCAACATAGTGCGCCGTATACAGTGCTGAGGCGGGTGGTGTGCTACGCTATCAGATCGGATGTCACCGTGGGGCGGGAGATGGTCTTCTTTATGGTACTACCTTCTCCCATTCCACTTCACTAGGCTCTTGCCAGTACTCAGTCCCACTTAACCGAAATCCCATCTTCTCTAGCACTCTACCGCTCCTAGAATTTGCCCTCTCCGTTTCAGCAATGAATCTCTGCACTCCACGCTCACTTATAGCCCAGTCCATAACCGTCTCAGCTGCTTCCCGAGCTATACCCTTTCCCCAGAACTTTTGCGCGACTCCATACCTTAACTCGATCATCTTCAACCATGGTGGCAACGGCGGGTCACCAGAAGTGGAAGGTGGCAGGGAAGTTGTTGTTGCGTCGCGCACGCCTGCATAGCCAACCCACTCGATTGTGTCTAGAAACGTGATCTGGCTATCATGAGTCGTGCTCAATAGGGAATCCAAATCGCTCCCTTCAAAGATACGGATCGAATTTCCCTCGCGGCTGGATTCCAGGCTCCTCCCTCTTCCGCCTCTGTTCTTGTTCGGCTGCAAACTCTTTGCGCCGCCTCGTATACCTACAGCGAAATCCCCCATTCCCCTCCTTTTCCAGCACCGATCCCTATCTCGCGAGCAGATTACTGCCCTTGTCTCCTCTAAACTCCACTCACGCGCAGTAAAGTGGTGACCAAAGGCCATTTTGCAGAATAGTGGATCAGCATGCAGACTCCCATACATGCTCACATACGAAGTGGTTGGGATGATCATTGGCGTGGGGACAATGACCAGGCGGTCAGTTTGAAGAATGAAGGGAGAGAAGGGAATGATCTCATAATCTGGAGCTGGCGACATGATAGATATAGTTCTTTGTGAAATATGAATTGCGGTGTATTCCTAAGGATGCATCTTAAAGTTAGTTCACTCATCTGCCTAGACGCTGGTCGCAGAAAATCGAGATGCGGTTCGGATATAAGTTATTCCGCGCCGCACTAGTCAGCCGCTTTCTAAACATAGGATTTTTCTTTCTCTTATATATATTACTCTGCAATAGTCTTCCTAGATCATTTTCTCATCTAAAATCACATATGAACATGCTATTACCGTAACATATCCCGGTCCTCTCTCAATACTCTTTTTTACTAGGTAGAACACTTACAAAAGGTATGATTGCATCTCCGTTAGAAATGGAGGTGTCGGAGTGCTCTTCATCGAACTCACTGCCGGCCAATGACTTCCCATGCGAGGTCTCGGTAACCTTCGTGAATACAACCCACGCGGTAGGCGGGAGAGAGATGAAAAACAGGATGAGATTGATGGCGCAAGCCCAGTTGTAATCGACGTCCATCGCAGAAACGACGAAGCCAAAAGTGGAGCCAACCGAGCCGATGGAGTTGATCACCGCAGCGAGGAAGGATGTCTCATTCAGGTTGTTCGTAAGGCAACCGCCGAGCCAGAACATGAAAGTGGTTACACTGCGACACATGTCAATTCTGAAGAAACAATTCGCGCAATCTTTCAGAGGGAACTTACAAAGGATCAGAGAAACCCCAGAGGGTGAACAAAAAAGCCCCCAATCCAAATCCTGAGGATGACCAATCTAGAGTGGGGTTAGTCTTGGAATAGTGGACTTGAACAGCCTGTGCTAGAATCCAGCCTCCCCCGGAGAAAAACACGACCAAGAAGAAACCAACTTTGGCTCGTGTTTTCCTGGAAAACCGTTCAAGATCCAAGATATGTCCCATGAGAAGCGCCGAGACGAGGCCGACAAGGTAGAATAGCGTGCTGTTAAGGGCACGAGCTCGCACCGTAAAGTATGCGAAATTGAATTGCCACTGGTAGGAGAGAAACCATTGACCATACAGCCATAGTGGCAATAGCGCAAGGATTGCTGGCCGCTTCAGCATGGTCTTGAGGACTTTGAGCTCGTGGAGTAACGATGGCTGTTGCGCGAGCTTAACCTGGCGACCATCCGTTCGTTGAACTCGACTTGCGGTAGGAAGAAGGGCTGCAAACGGAAAACCCAATCCCATGATTATCAGAAGAGCAATATAAGTAGGAGTGGATACTCCACCGCGATAGGACCTATTGAGATTAAAGGCAAGACTGATGATTCCGCCAACAGAAGCGCCTAAGGACTGTAGACCGAACTTTAATGACACTATTCCCAGTCAGGTGTTGTACAATAAGCGTGGTGTGAGAAAAAGGCAAATATACTCACTGGCTCGACCTTTTCTATGCTCTTCTGTGTAGCCTAATAGAATTGCGCCAGATGAAACCCAGAGAAAACTTCCCGAAAGTCCAATGGAAACAGCACCAAGCAATAGCAGCCAGTTGGTTCCGAAGCGGTCGTTGCAGTACAGCCCAGCGGCGTACGGAACGTACCCAAAAGTACCAATCTGCATTCCTCATGTAAGCCCCATGTGCTCTTATATTGGAATGAAAACGCTGCAGGGCGAATGCACTTACAAACAGTCCCCATTTTGGAGTAATGCGGTTCACTATGGAACCCGCAAACAGACTGAATAGTGCTATGGTGCCAAAGACGATGGCATTGGCAGCGTTGCTAATACCGGGACTGGCACCGCCGCCGGCACCCATTCCGTTCAATGCTCCAAACATACCGGGGCAGGTGAAAGCTGTCACTGAGACGAGCAAAGCCGCCCATAGTGTGCCCCTGTACCAAGTCACAGCGTGCTTCTCTTCTGTTGCCATGGCTTTCTAGTAAATTGTTCTGATGGCAAACAATTGAGGAAATGACAAGATATTGGACAGTTGGCTTGAAACGAATTCCGGCACCGCACAGTTAATTTATGTTGCTTATGACTCGGGCATGCGTTTCTAACTGGCCGCCTTACTCGTTAATGCGCGAGAGAATGTCTCCCGAGTCCTCTAGCCGAGGACTTCCTAGAAGATAAGACTCTCTGCCGATGGTGTCAATGAACAATCAGGATCTAAAATGGCGAGCTTTCGTGTTTATCGCCTATCGCCTGTCAGTCATATTCCCGGACAGCATGGTCAGCAAGCACGTTGGATAAGGACTAAACCCAATTTGGGCGTCACAGAATACTAGAAAAGATATAACATCATTTCAAAAATGAATCGATGTTTCCGGGAATATTCAGTAGTCGTAATCATGGACCTTGATGGCGCAATGGAGCCAAATCATGAGTAAGACAACTGAACTTGAGTAGCTACAGTGACTCGCGTCAAAGTGGATACTTCCTGGAAGCTAAGTAGTCGCGAAGATATAAAGTATAACTTACAATTCGACTCATAATTGGCTGTTAGTACGCAACAGTCCTCGCTACGGTACCGACATCGCACAAGCCTGTCCACGGATTCCTGCCTTTGTATTCGCTATTGTTAACTCAACTCACTCGACCGATTCAATGAACATAGCTTACGTCCTCAAATTCCAAGTATTGATCACATCTCTAACTTCTTGACTCAGAATTGTGGGTACGGGTCTCGTTGGAACCACAACTGTACTTGCTCTTTCGAGGCTACCGAACGTGAGCGTAACCGCATTTGAACGGTCGCCCGTGCCACGTGAATCTGGAGCCTGGATCAGTCTTCATCCATCCGGTCTGGCAATTCTCAACAACCTGGTCGATCCAGCGAATAAGCTATCGACCAGAAGATAATGCTGTCTACTTGACTCGTCACTGGAGAACTGGCCAGATCTTAGTGCGAAATTACTCGTCTCTAACCCTTGGATCCGATAGTATTCATGCTCGTACTCACCGATGGCCCTTGCTTCAGACCCTCTTAGCCATGTTCCCAATGGAGTGATCCATTACGGAGGCGAAGTCCTTGGTCTTGACATGCACTCTGAAGGCTTCTGCCTTCGGTTTGCTAATGGCAGCTCTTGAGTTTACGATTTGGTTGTGGCAGCTGACGGGATATACTCCAAGATCCGAAGCAGCTACATCCCAACGCACAAAGTTGGATACAAAGGAGCTGTCGCATACCGTAAGGTTTTTCCGGTGAGCCTTGTTGAGCATATTACAGGGCTACCAAACGACAGTTCCGCTTGGAGAAGTAGTACGGAAGTCGTGTTCCTGTCTAGGCTCGGGCTGGACATGGATGGAATCGTCATCATTCGTCCCGAAGCCGAAGAATACGCCTCGAATCTAAGATGGCAAACTAGTGTCGGTTCTGAGGTCTTGGCCCGACTACGGAGGGTGTACAGGGAGTGGGATGAACGCATCATTCAAGTTCTGAATCTTGTTGACGACCTCGACGCGTACCCGTTAGAGTCTGGGCCGTGGTTGGGAAGTCTGGTGCGCGACGTTTGTGTTGAGCTGCACATCCTACTGCAGGTGCGTATGGAGCTGGGGCTGCCATGGGATTTGGGGATTGCTGGGCTCTGTATCGAGCTTTGTAAGCCACACGAGCAGGCAATGACCCTAACCTGCGCAAAGGCGGCTATAACTTGGTCCGAGCCCTGTCCGTTTTCAATGAAACAAGGAGGCACTTTCTACAGAGAGTGGAGCAGCAGATGACCGTAGACAAGGTCAAAGGTGCATACATTGCTGCAGCGGAGGCGGATGAAGAGGAGTGGAGTCGAAGAGGAGTGGAGCAGTTCCCACCCAATCATTGGCTCACTGAGCATTCAGTGGAGCTTGAGTTCCGGAAGATGCTCGATGGCGAAGCTTTGTGGTCTAGCCGGCCAAACCTTTAGTCAATTCAAGCAACGAACTAATGCACAATATCCATAAATCATGCAAAAAAGTTCCTTGGTGGCCTGTGCCCAGTCTGAATCGTTTCCACTATGACGCAAAAGCACGCGGAGAAGGCGTGCTGGCGGCTACGGATGCAGTATGCCGACGACCATACCACGCGAAACACAGGCAAACAGCTGCGCGGAGATGTATTGGAGTTGCTTGCAAATTTTCCGAGATAACGGTTATCATCCGATGTAGAGCTGAGTCGCCTTCTAGAGGCTTGCGTTCGGATAGCGTGATCGATGGAGCAATTCCGCTCCGGGCGCATCGAATCATGTGGGACGTGCAGTCGCCGGTCATAACGCGTACATGTCATGGCACGCATAAATGAGAAGTAACTGCACTGCAACTACTCGATATTTCCATACGGATCGAAATGAAGATTGCGGTTATTGGTGCTGGCCCTGCGGGGCTTGCGGCTGGGATTGAGCTCTCGAGGCTGCCATTTGTAGACTACACAGTCTATGAAAAGGCCGACCAAGTCAAGGAGGTGGGAGCGGGCATCAGCATACAGCGCACTACCTGGAGACTGCTTGAGCATCTGGGTGCTGCTGGCCATCTCCGCAACTCAGACTGGTTTGCACCAGCCGACCATCACTCTGTTCGTCATTAGTGAGTGCTATCCTGGAATGATAGAATTGTTGCTGACTTGAGGCGTAAGTAACGGCAGGACGGGAAGGCTGCTGTCCACACACTTCCAAAAGAACATACCGGCAAACCATTTACATGTACGATGCCAAAGAGCGACACTACAGAACGCTTTGCTTGCAGCGAGCGATAAGTCTCGAATCCGGACTTCCAAGAAGCTTGTCAAATTATCGCAGCTTTCTTCTGGCAGTGTGCAGATTGTATTCGAAGATGGATCTGCTGACGAAGTCGACCTTGTCATAGGCGCGGATGGAATAAGATCGGTAAGTCTCGTGCCCTAGAGTCTCCGTATCATTCGATTGAAAGCTCACTCTAGTCAGATCGTCCGATCTCATGCGTTCCCATCACATGAGATCGCCTACACAGGTAGGACAGCCTACCGGACTCTGATACCCACGCGTCTTGCAAGAAAAATCCCAGGACTTCCTATAGATGCGGTGATTTTTTGGCATGCTCCAAAGGGTGAATGGGTCTACACTTGTAATTTAGGAGGAGATGTGTTTGAGCTCACGACGATGACCAACGAGCCTTTGATCGGGACTGAGCAACAGCGTGTGAGCTGGGGTGAAGACGCTGATATCGAAAAGATGTCGCGCCACTTCTCGGTAATTCACTTGTTTCGCAATAACTGGATTATTTACTGACGCGCTTTCAGGATTTCTACAAGCCGATTCACGAACTGTTTGCCCTTGCTCCTAAAGTGCAGCGTTACGCAACCTTCGCAGGACCTCGACTACCTACGGTTATCTCGTCTAATGGCAATATTGCCTTGATTGGCGACGCCTCTCACCCGCTATCTGGCGCCTTCGGGGCTGGGGCCGGGTTTGCCCTTGAAGATGCCTTTGTGCTGGCCCGCAGTCTTTCATGGGCGCATTCCCGCGTACCCCGCAATCGTATCGCTGAAGCTCTGCACCTGTTTGATCAAGTACGCTCCCCTCACTACAGGCGTCTTTATGCCGTCCTCGATGGATTCAAGGTTGTTGGTGATACCCTGGCTGATCCAGATATCAATCTGAGCGGAGATGAAGAGATTGCAGTCCTGGTTGCCACCAACTGGGCGCGGCGGCATAATTGGATACTCGAGTACGATGTTACGGTGGATTTCGCGAGTATAGTTGCGCAGGCTGACACTGAACGCGGGTTGCTAGAAACTTTGGCAATTGCGGATATTGAGAGGAGTACGGCTGCACCAATCCACAAGCTTTAATAATGATGAATCACGAAATCATGGTTGAGCTCTCACTTGGCCCATTCTCCCCCGTATAACCACCTTCGCCAAAGTGATCGAACAACAATAAGTATTACACGTTCCAATTTGCTCGCCTCTCTCCCTCAATTAACTATATGACTTTACTATACGTGAAAAAATTCGGTGATACAGTACCGTCATATTTGGTGCAAGACCGACTGATTCAGGATACTGTAATAGCGGTGCATTCACTAAGAAAAGTACGTTCAGCTAGTGTGACCATTCATAGCAACCCCAGTATGGATAATGCTGCGCAGAGCCTAGTGATGTTGCTCCTCTGTTTTGCTGCTACCGGGAAGATTTCGGAAAACACGAAAAGACCAACCGTAAACCCCGACGAGAAATTTGAAAGTTCAAACGCAATGTGCCCACCGTGGATGCGCGCGACGGATTCGCACGCAAGAGTGCTCCGCAATCACAGCACGTGGCTAACTGTAGCATGAAGTCTGGACCCCTAGTTTGCCTTATTTCCGGCCCATCTCTTCAACCCTTGCCGACGCCGAACCCTAATACAAGTAAATACGCAAGCATTGAGACAACGCACATATATCTGCGGATCAGAGAGAGCAGTCGCTGGAGTGCTAGGTATCGACCATCATCAGAATGGGTCTTCCCGCCGCCAATGCCACAGGCGCATTTCTCTCAATCACGGTCGATGAGTTGATGGACCTCCGCCTCGTTGCTCTTGGAAAAGTGGAACCTTCGCTGATCATTCGAAACGGACTCGTTCTCGCTTTGCATACAGGAGAGATCTTGCCACGAGACGTGGTTATTTCTGGAAGACATATTGCGGCCGTCACACCATGGAACCACTTTCCAGCTGTCGAGAATGAGATTGACGCGCAAGGAAAATACATAAGCCCCGGATTCATTGATACGCACATTCATATCGAGTATACGAAGCTCGTCCCTGGAGAATTGGCACGTCTAAGTGTTCCGAAGGGGACCACAACAGTTTTAGCTGATGCAAACTGCATTGCTAATGTACTTGGAGAGCAAGGCATGGATTTCATGAAGACTACAAAGACTCCGCTTCGAATCCTTCAACAAGTCTCACATAAAGTCCCTGGAGGTGCTCCAGAAATCGAATTGGGCGGAGTCACGATCGCAACCGAAATATTGGCAGAGCGAGTGACGCAATCTTTTGCCGCGACATTAGGAGAGTCCAACCCGTTCTCGCTGGACAGGGCATCGGCGGAGAAGCAGGCATCGGCCTTGCAAGCAGGAAAGCGTATTACGGGCCATACTGCCCTGTTGAAGAATGAACCGCTGTGGGCGTATGCAGCGGGTGGTATCGGTGATGATCATAACGCACATCGACCTGAAGATGTAGTTGAGAGACTCCGTCTTGGGCTGATGTTGACCGTCATGAGTGGAAGCATGAATTCAAACATCGAAAGCGTCTTCGGTGACATTGACTTATACAAAACTGGATTGAGTCATATGTCATTTTGTGCTGACGACAAATTTGTTGAAGATCTAGACAAAGAAGGGCACATTGACTACCACGTACGTGAGTCCATTCGCTGCGGCGTTGCTCCACTCCAAGCCTACCGGATCGCGACTTTGAATGCCGCGCTGTACTATCGAATCGATCATCTTGTTGGAAGTGTGACGCCAGCCAAATTGGCAGACCTGTTGATATTAGACAATTTGGAGGATGCAAGGTTGGTAGCCTTTTGTTTCGTTTAGGGCCTCCAAACCCCAGCTGACACTATCCCCAGGCCATCGACCGTGCTAGTCGACGGCCAGATTGTTGCTCAGGATAACATTGGTCTGTTCAGTAACTCGGATCCAGTACCAGAGTTTGCTCTCAACACCATTAATCTCAATCCACATTTCTTCGACCCGTTGACATTTCGCACGTATCCCAAAAAAAAGAAAGCACCATACGCGTATGTACAAGCAGTTGAGATGTATGACGGCTACTTCAAACGCGCTTTCCACGAGAAGTTGTTGACTCATTCTTCTGATGGCCATATTCTGCCTGATGTGGACTCTGATATCCTCAAACTTGTCGTAATTGACCGACATCACGCTTCTACTCATCATGGGACAGCCTTTGTGCGTGGCTTCAATCTGAAGCGAGGAGCAATAGCCTGTACGACAAATTGCGAAAACCAGAACCTGGTCGTTCTAGGAACTTCCGACGAAGAGATTGCGTTCGCGGTCAAGGCTATACACAACGTGGGTGGCGGATATGTTGCTGTTGCCGATGGACAAGTACTCGGCAGTGTTGAGCTGGCTGTTGCTGGTTGTATGAGTAGTGAGCGATGGGAAATTGTCGCACGGAAGAGTCGAGAGCTGGATAGTATCGTGCAGAGGGAGCTAATTGGGAAGGAGGGCTCCAACATCATGAAGGTTCCTTTTATGATCTTGAGTTTCGTCGGGCTTGTTGGAGTACCGGATCTTGGAGTCACGGAGCTGGGAATGGTGCACACCGCTCAACAGAAAATGATTGATGTGGTACTTGAAGAGGAGCAGCTCTCTATACAAAGAAAAAGCGAAACGATAGATAGTTCGACGTTAACAAGGGTCTGTTGCAGATGTCCAAATCACGGTCAACCATAAATTACTCAGAATTGATAGTATCACCCAATCTAGACCTCATTGCATAGGGTTTGGTCACCTGTCTAGAGAATTGTATGTGCGACAAAAATGGTACCTATCAGCTTAAGAGCATATGAAGAAGTAAAGGAATATACATAAGGTTGTTTCTTTACCGTAAAGGGACAGGCTAATATCGCTCCTAGTAGAAGAAAATTATTAAATAAATAATTAGGGTCATTGTGAGGCCCACTTCACTACACAGCAACTTTATGCCTTCACCTCTTTGCCTTTACCTTAGATATCCAGGTTTTAGGCGACCGGATATAGCCTCCAACAAACTCTCACACCTGCAAACTAAGTTACGCTCTATCACCACTATTCAATCATCCGTGAGATCCTAACTTAGTCAAAAGCTGCCACAGTAGGTCAGACCGCCGATGACATGTTGGACACAACTGACATCAGCAGAGAATCAACAATACGATACAATGGCAAAGAATCACAAGTGTTTCCCGAAGGCGAAGCTCCTGATCATACTGAACCAGAAGTGCGCAGACGTGCTTCACAATTTCCCCCGCCAGAGACTTTCGAGTTCATGACAAAGACGCGAGGTGATGAAATCAACATCGCTTTGAGGTTTGGATACCACGTTACCAAAGTGAGTCACAAGATTAAGAATGATTTGTACTTGGAGGAACACGACACTGCTTCCCAGGCGACAGGAGGACAGGCGCCACCACCTCGCACACATACGGCTGTCTAATTCCTACTACTCGAATGCTCTTCGCAATAAGGCTCGGTGCGGGATGTAGGGTTTCATGGAGTTGGGGTTTGGGATGCGTTTCACAAGCGTCAGCTAGAAAATTAGTCACCTATAATGTAATTAGTCTAAATCATCGGAATGATCAAGCCTGCAGCGCTGATAACAGCCGAATGCAGTAACCAATTGCCGTTGCAAGTTCCGATCCATTAGCAGTCGTCGGAACGTCGCAACCTATGCACAGAGCTCGAACATTGGTCCGGCATTCCCCAAGCTAACCCCACGAATGCGTCCCCGCACGCCACGAACTTCACCCTTGCAACATCCAGAACATGGGGCCTTCCCCACATTTTAGTCCGTTTCGCAGCTCCCCAATTTAGGGGAACCATTTCATCTCTGCAAAGACTTCATTTCATATATTATGGAACTCTGATCAATCGTACGAAAGTAACCATGCCATTGGGAATTATAGACGATAACAAACTTGAGCACGTGCCTGGAACAGCACCACTTAGTGAGCTGGGACGCACTGATCTCGAAATCGCTGCGTCAGGCATCGACAGGGGACTTCTCAAGCACGATTCAACTGGTAAAATCGTCCTCGTACCACAGCCTTCTGACTCGCCGAACGATCCATACAATTGGCCAAGATGGAAGAAAGAAATGTTCACGGTGGTGATTGCATACGGATGCGGTTGCGTAGGAGGTGAGCTGAGAGCTTTTCGCCATTATACTCATACTAATTATGGTAGCTGTTGGACCCCTTCTGACACCAGCATTCGTGCCACTTGCCACCCAGTTCGAGGTTCCTCTCCAACGATTCACCTTAGGCTGCAACGGATCGTGCATCGTTGCTATTGCCGCCGGTAGTCTACTATGTAACACGTTGGCTGTCAAACTCGGGAAGCGACCTGTTTATGTTCTGACCACACTTGGGTTGGCAATCTCGTGCTTTTGGGCCGCTGAAGTGAAGAGCTTCGGGTCATTGGCGGGCGCACGTACTATCCAAGGCTTCTGCATGGCTCCTTTCGAGGCTTTGATTCCAGCTTCCGTCGCAGATATATGGCATGTTCACGAGCGCGGATTCAGAATGGCGATCTTCAACCTTGGTGTTCTAGGTGGCATCAACCTTGCAGGGCCGATAGCCGGTTCTGTTATCCAGGAGGGGTCTTATCGCATAGCTATGCATGGAATGGGCGGAGCTTTTGTGCTCATGCTCCTTCTCGTTATTTTCTTTATGCCCGAATCTGCGTTCCACCGACACGGCGTCCTCAACATCGATACTAGCGGCAAAACGGTCGAACTCGAGGGAGAGTCCGAGAAAGTGAGTGTGCAAAAGGTCGAGGAACGTCAACCTGCCAGCACGATGTCGGAACCTCGACAATCGTTCACAAACGAGCTCCTCCCGTGGTCCGGCTACTGGGATCACGTTTCATTTTGGAGGACCCTCCTGCGGCCATTCGTCTTGATATTGTCTCCGATCGTTATGTGGGCAACGCTTCTGTTCACCATTTGCATCTCCTGGCTCGTCTTAATTTCCATCACGCTTTCGCAAATATTCTCAGCACCTCCATACAGCTTTTCCGTCAGTGCAGTTGGCGCGACTAATGTCTCTTCATTCGTTGCGTCAGTGCTAGCAACATTGGTCGCTGGGGCAATCATTGATGGCGTCGCAAAGTACATGTCGAAACGCAATAACGGAACATTTGGTCAGTAAGCCGACTCCATGAAAGTAAATAGGGCTGACTTTGCAGAACCCGAATTTCGACTCCCAGTGATGATCACATACCTAATATTTACGGCTACAGGGTTCTTTGCATGGGGGGAGAGTTTGTACAATGAAGATCCCTGGCCAATCCCGGTAATTGTCTGCATGGGACTGATCAATCTTGGTGTTCAACTCGGGACCACATCAGTGGTCACATATGTCAGCGACTGCCACCGTGAGCAGTCCGCAGAAGCCTTTGCCATCATGAATTTCATCAAGAACATGTTTGCATTCGGTTTGACATTCTACGCTAACGACTGGATCGCGGTGCAGGGAGTAAGGAACTGTTTCTTTGTCATTGGTGGTACTACGGTCGCTGTGACAGTCACAACGATTCCAATGTACATTTTCGGCAAAAAGGCAAGAAGCTGGGTTTTCAGGCATAGGGTACTTGATAGCGTGCTGAAGAAGGAGTAGAGAAGTGGCAGTTGTGGAGAAGAGGCATAATTGAGATACATATGAAGAGCAGCCTCAGTCTCTAAATTTAAACCATCTCGTTTGCGGAATTTGAACTATCGAGTTTTGTAGATAGGGATCAATGGCGGAAAGAGCGATGATGAAAATCTCGCAGCAACAACTCTATTCATTCGAAATCGTTCTAGTGGGCTCACATTTAGCAAGCTTTATAATGATGTGCAATTATTGCACTGTGACGTTTCCCCATGCCTCACCTGCTTTAAACCACGCATCCACGTGCATCTGTCCTATTGCAATCCGTTCATAAGACGAAACGCCCACTGGCTGAACCAGCATGACATTGTACGTGCACCACTCTGCGTCTCTGAAGTATTTGTCGTAAAGGGCTTCATCTGCTCGATTACCGTCCTCCAGGAGTTGGGCAATCACTGGTCCAAACGTTGTATAGCTATTATTCACTCTCCAGACCGATAGCTGGATGAGCCTGAGTTCTCGCGAATCTACGCGGAGTGCAGCCTGGTTGGAGAGACCAATAATGATGCCACAACGCCGCTTGTTTTTGTCCAAGACATAGTACGAGTCTTCGGTGATGAGGCTGGTGCCGAAGGGATCGAGTAGCCCAACGGGAGTTTTGACAAAGTCGAAAGCACTCAAATCGACGCTCATACTGCCGAAGATGCACTTGCCTGGATCAGCCAAGTTTCTAGTGCCTAAGGATCTGAATAAGGAGCCCAAAGGCCGATCCCCAGCGCGTACCAGCTCAGCATATCGAACACTTCCGATCCAGCCAGACCAACTCCAGCTCGGTTGTCGCGAGGTTGTGAACCTTCGCTCAACATTGGTGACTGGCGTCCAGAGTAGAGCGAGATCCAAAAGACTTCGTGGCAAGCCAGCAATGAACGTCCACCCGAACATATTCTGAAGCTCAGTCTGGACTCCAGTAAAGGCGTTGATGATATCGTCAGGGTATCCCATTCGTTTCGATGTATACTCAACTACGATTTTCTCATACCATCGGAATTCATCGAAGGGACTGTAGTCACCTTTAAGCTGTGCTCTTGCTTTGAGCCCGGCACTATTCGTGCGCAGGTTCTCGAGTGTGTAGAACGTCGAGCTATCGCTTCCAACTCTGTCTTCGCAAAGGAGGAGCTTCTTACACTGGAAATACACCTGCTCCTCCAGGAAAATTATGTTTCGGTTTGACAACAGTCGTTCTTGATACGTCCATGCACGTGTGTTGTACACGCAGTCTACATCAACGTCATTGTAGGTATGGTTCTGCAACAGCTGGTCCAAGAAAGACCTTTCAGTGATATATAGTCCCGGCGCAGCGTACCTCGCGGTCCTGTTGCGAGCTGTAGGGAGAACGCCTGGCAGTCCGTTGCTGGCAGAACTTCCAGTCAGCGCGATTATAGTCGCCACAGCACGACCGTAGATGGAACACATCTGAGCGATGGCCGCCGCTTTGTTTTGCTTGTCATCCTGAATGATGCACTGACTATTGTCAGCAAGCCCTCGGTGTCCTGACGTTTGAGCAGGTGCCTTACCATTGTATCGATCCAGAGGTATCGCTCACCCATATTCCTCACAAATGTCATTGCGTCTCGAATAGTCTGGGTCAATGGCTGCTTTGAGAGGCTTCCCGGTTGGCGCAGTTGACTGTAGTTCTCTAACAAGGTGAGAAACTGCTTCGAAGCGCCCCATACATAGCTGAGAGCAAAGTATCGATCTTTGAAGCTACCAACGCTAAGGCAATCGTCAACCACATTCAGCAGAATGAGATCACCGGCTTTAGCAATGTTATGGCGATGAGCATTACAACTACCACCGTGACCATTTTCGCAATCGTGTAGCCAGCTTTTGATCAGGGTAATATCTGCCCAATAACGCTTTACTGTTCGACTATACTCGCTTTTCTTGATCTTGAAGTCGCCCATTAGCTTCTCGTATTCCTCCCCGACGTTTAGATTATCTTCGTGCAGGAATACATTCCTCATCAAACCCTCGCATTCTCCCGGAGGCTCTTGTGAGTCGCGTGCGACAGGCGAAGACTGGCCTTGTCGCCTTGCAAATTCCCTGGCTCGCAAAACATGGCGACAGCAGTCGCAATAGAGTGCAGGCTCAGCAGGGTCTTCGCAGTCGTCATAGCCATCGTTCACCCAGTCTGCGGTGTCAATGCGAGCAAAGCCAAGCTTGTCGCCTTCGTGAAACGCTTTCTGACATGGGACGCATAGCTCTCCTTCAGCAATGCCATTCTCTAGTTGTCGAATGGCTCTTCGATGATAAGGAGATGAGAAGTACATAACTTGTTAACGTGTGATGAGCTGATGCTAAGCCCCTCACGAACATGCAATGTGGGCCTAGGCGCTAGTGAGCGGAACCCGCATCTTATCGATAAGATGAGGGGTAGTCTTCACGGGTCTGCTCAAAAGAGTCTCCAGGTGGGTTCAACGGAGGTGGACTCTTGGAATTGAAAATTATATTGTCGCCCTTCCCGTCTAACCTAAGTATGTCTGATCTCGACGCGACTACACCGCGCGTATTTCTAGCTCGACACGGTAAGGATCTTGCGGCTCCAGTAGCGCCGGCAACTAACCCTCTCTAGGAGAGACGGAGTGGACCAAGAACGGACGCTACACAGGACCGGATCTCGAGCTGACCATTTATGGTACCGAACAAGTCACAGCAACGGCAAGTCTGCTAGTGGGCCCTGGTAAACTGATCGACCCGTACCGGATTCATCACATATGGGTTAGCCCACGGAAAAGAGCTAAACAAACTTTCCAGTGCCTTTTCGACGGCAACGGCCTAGAGTCTGGTGTCTCCCTTGGTGGTGACAAAGTTACCATAACAGAAGACATCGCCGAGTGGGATTATGGCGACTACGAAGGTTTGCTGGTGGATGAGATACGACAAAAGAGGAAAGACCGGGGCCTAGACAACGAAAGACCATGGAGCATCTGGAGGGACGGATGTGAAGGCGGAGAGTCAGTTCACTCTATGCTAATTTTCCACTTGGTAATCTTTCCAGACTGACTAAGATCCTTTCAGATCAGCGCAGGATATCACCGATAGGCTAGACAGCTTGATATCGAAGATCCGCGACATCCAGAGTCCGTACATGAATGGGGAGAAGCCAGTCGACGTCGTGTTCGTAAGTCTTGTTTGGAATTGAGCACACATGTCAAAGTTGATGCATAAGCTAGGTTGCGCATGGCCTCATTCTTCGTTGCTTCATGAAAAGGTGGTTGAACCTTCCGCTCGACGCGTCATTCCCAGTACTGTACTCTCCAGGCGCTATCGGCATTCTCGGGTAAATGTATTGGATCCCTTAATCGAAAGCAGTCTGCTCATAGTGTTTCTAGCTATAAGAATCACGATATCAATGAGCCTGGGTTCTTCCTTGGTTTAGCGCTACTAACACCATGACGTCAGCCACGTGCCCGTTCCGACTTTCCGACTAGATCAACCTCGGCGTACTTGGTTCCTCCCATCTTTGGAAGCGCGCCCAAGACGCCATCAGTGCTGTGCTATCTGATATCTCGTAGAACTCACGTACTAAAAGCGTTTCCGGCCCTCTCTAATTCGAGGAAAGCCTAGATGACCTCACGTGCGTCTTAGGAGTTGCTTGCTAGAGCCTTGGACAGCTGCGATCAACTGTGTCTTGCTCCCTACCCCAATCGTCTGCAAGCAATGGAATTTCCAGAAGACATTTAGTGTCTTGTCTACTGGGCATGCACTTTCGCGTGTGTACAAAATGCTGATACCGCGCTGCAAAGGTCATGATAGTACAGCTCTACCTCTCCCCGGTGTGCACGACAGCCAAATAAACGACCGGCGCGCTTGCGGTGCCTTGACAGCTCCTGACATCTCCTGACATCTCCTTAACAAGCACTGCACAACGTCTCTTGCTAGAATGGACAGATTCAAAAGAATAAGCCACAAGGTGTTCGGCACCGCTGGTAAAGCTGAAGATGGACGCGATGCCTGGCCAAATCGCCTCGCGTACATTCTCGCGACCATGGGTGGCACTATCGGTAAGTACCAGGGACGTGATGCTGCGCGTTCTGAACTGACCATGCTGCAGGTATGGGAAATGTTCTCCGATTCCCATCTGTGGCCTTCAACAACTACGGCTTGCAATTCTTCATACCCTACATCATGGCACTTCTTGTTATCGCCATACCTGGCTTGATCCTCGAGGTCGCAATCGGCAACGCTTATCGTGGGGGTTCGGTCGTCGCATACAATTGCATGAACAAGAGACTTCGAGGCACCGGCTTGAGCTTGTTGTTCGTAACGTTCTTGGTTCTTTCCTACTTCAACATAATCATGTCCTGGATCATGGTCTATTTCCGCCATTCGTTCTCGAATCCGCTTTCGTGGCATGACCGTGACCCAGAAGACTTCTTCATGCAAGATGTGCTTCAGGTCATCGACCCAATCGAGGATGGTAACTTCAATGTTTATCCATCCATCGGTTTCGTTGGCGAACTCGTCGGTTGGTGTGCTTTCACTTGGTTTCTAGTGTACATATGGTAAGTCACAAGTCACAATCTTGCCGCTGACTTGCGAGCGTTAGTTGGATTAACTTTGCATGTAGCATTTTCAGAGGCGTTGGCTGGACAGGCCGTGTTGTGTACTTCACTATGGGCCTGCCAATCATCATGGGAATCATTCTAACTGGCCGAGGCGTCTCTCTCCCAAACGCCGGGGAAGGCATCAAACTCTACTTTGCGACGTGGCGTGGCTCGACACTTTCCGATCGCGCTATATGGCAAGCAGCCTGTGGACAAGTATGATAGGCCTGACGAACTTAATACAAATACTAATCCCCAACAGGTCTTCTTCAGCACGGGCGTTGGCTTTGGCTATTACACGGCGTACGCATCATATAATCGAAAATTCGCCAACGCAGTTCAAGACGCAGTAATTGTTGTCTCTGCCAACGTAGCCTTCGAAGTTTTTGTTGCCTTCGGTGTCTTTGGCATCGTCGGATTTCTTGGCTTGCACCCGAGCACTACCGTTGCTGGTGGTAGTTTCGATATTGGCTTCGTCACCTTTCCTGCAGCGCTAACACAAATGCCAGCGGCAAACTTCTGGTCCGCCATCTGGTTCTTGACTTTGTTCATCCTAGGAACTAGCTCTGCATTTGCAATGCTCGACTCCATCGTGACCCTGGTTATGGATGCGCATCCGCATTTTAAACGGGAGCTTGTCGTCCTTGTACAAGTAGTAGTTGGCATGTTGATATCACTCCCGTATTGCACGCACTTTGGCTACCACTTGCTGAACAACATCGATGCGTGGGTCAACAATATCGCCCTCGTCTTTGTGGTCTTTGCCGAGTGTTTCGCAGCCACTACCGTGTATCGCTGGAAGGACGTTGTCAGCCAGGTTGGTTTGCCATCATTCATATGGTTCAACAGCTTGTACATGGCTGCTATGATCTTTGGTGTCATGGTCGGTCATCTAGCGCTGCCTAGCATCGGCGCTGGTGTTGGGTTCGCTCTTTTCGCAATTGGCTGCGTTGCCTCATTATTCAAGGCGCAAAATCCCACTGCGCAAGCTCCCAAGTTTTGGCAAAAGAATGCCTGGCTCCACAAGACCTGGTTTCTCGCATTCTATTCGGTAAGTATTTTCCGGCCTCTCACGCCGACAGCTACTAAGTCAACTAGGGCAATCAGCTTCGACGTGACTTGAATATCATCGTCGCGACTGGCAAAAATTGGAGGATTCCTGCCTTTTGGGCTCCGCTTCTTAAGTACATCACGTCGCCAATTCTAGTGCTCATTATGAGCCTGGCCTATCCTAACTTTATTACTGACGGCTCCCGCGATCCACTACATGTTGTAGGCTTTATCCTTGCACACGCCGCGTTCGCCTTGGTTGTAATCAGCTTTGTCATGCCGCGATGGTTCAATACGATTGTTTTGCCAGAGAGAAGACTAGAAGGCGATGCCCCGACTGTTGTAAATCTCGAGAGCAATATTGTGGATGCGCTTGCGGACCACAATCTTGAGGGCCAGGATTCCAACAGCAGCATAAATAGGTCAGAAGAAGATAAGGCGGGAGACATAAATAGGTCGGAGGAAAACAAGGCAAAAGTTAGCCCTAACCCCTAGGAGTAATGTAATAGACTAGTTATTCGTAGACTAGTAGTCTACGTAGCGTTATCTATACACGTAGACTAGTAGTTTATATTTAGTTTAGGTCTACTGTATATAGGATACCTAATTCTAGC
The DNA here is from genome assembly GCA_033682645.1 of Phoma sp. ATCC 74077. Classification (NCBI taxonomy): domain Eukaryota; kingdom Fungi; phylum Ascomycota; class Dothideomycetes; order Pleosporales; family Didymellaceae; genus Phoma; species Phoma sp. ATCC 74077. The sequence continues at coordinate 601 of JAWDJC010000006.1, read as the reverse complement.
TAGGAATTCAAAAAATTCTAGCCTATACTACCTCTACGTGATAGCCTCTAATTCTACTATAATTAAATATTTTAGGTATCCTATCCCTTTCCTAGCTATACGTAGTTTAGCTACTACTCTTAGTATATAATTCCCCTACGCGTCTCCTTAGTAAAGATTAGCGTAGTATTCCTTAGCTATATAGTTATAATAGTATATTATACCTATATAATAGGAATAAGTATATACTTTTTATACTTATATCTTTCTTTATTACTATACTACCTATTTCTATAAAATAATAACTATAGATACTACCTATATTCCTTATCTCCCTACTTTACCCTAGCCTTAAATACTACCTCTACTATATCCTCTAGCGCCTATAATCTACCTAACCCCTAGGAGTAATGTAATAGACTAGTTATTCGCAGACTAGTGGTCTGCGTGGCGTAGTCTGTACGCGTAGATTAGTAGTTTATATTTAGTTTAGGTCTAGCGTTAGAGTTATATATAGCTCTAGGAATAAGGGTTAGGGTTAGGGTTAGGGTTAGGGTTAGGGTTAGGGTTAGGGTTAGGGTTAGGGTTAGGGTTAGGGTTAGGGTTAGGGTTAGGGTTAGGG